>JAKOOJ010000008.1:10947500-11612500 GCA_022577455.1 Arizona elegans | reverse complement strand
TAAGAGACAATGGGGTACTCAAATTAAATTGTTGAACTAACAATTCTAGGGGAAATGACGGGGAAAAAATCTAAATTGTAATAATGCATCTTCTCAAATAATTTTTGATAGCAATTTATGTGGCTATCAGGATGTCGATAAGGGAGTCTTTAATATGGGTTTGAACAGAGAGAAAATATTGAAGCAATGTAGTTGCTTCTACAACATTGTCTCATGGTGACAATATTGCTATCTCTACCACCGATGAGCTATGCAACTGATACCAGCTCGTTTATGTTCTGAAAAATAGACATACATCCTTCATTCTAAGTCCATAGAGATTGTGTCACTCAGAATCTGTTCCCGGAGTCACTTACTAGTGTGCTATTGTGATCTGAAAATAAGATACCATAGTTGGCCCAATCTATAGTCAAAAATGGGCAGGAAGTGTCAGCTATACTCTATTAGAGTAGCAAAATGTTTCAAATTTGGGCCAGGGATGTGGAACTTTCATTATCAGTGGAAATCTCTCACCAAAACCAGACAATTAACACTGATCTGTTTAAATGCCAGTAACTGGATTCACAAGGGGACACAATGATTTAGCGGTAAAAGAGGCTGAGGTTGTCAGCTGGAAAGCTGATAGCCTGGGTTTGAGGCCTGAGCACCACAACAGGGTGAGCTCCCATTACTTGCCTCAGCTCCTGCCCACCTAGAAAATTGAAAGCATGCAAATGTGAGTAGATAAATAGGTATCACTTTGGTGGGAAGGTAACAGCATTCTGTGCGCCCCGGCATATAATCATGCCAGCCACATGACCATGGAAGCATCTTTGAACAATGCTGGCTTATTTGGCTAAGAAATGGAGATAAGCACCGCTATCTGACCCCTAGAGTCAGACATGACTGGATTACCTTGGATTCACATAAAATCCTTTAGCCACAAATAAACACATTTGGCTTTAGCATGTTATTTGAACCTGGTCATAATCAATTATGCTAGCTGCCCATATTTGTAGTCAGAGCACTGCTCAGTGCAAAAAGTATCTCTAGCATTTCTATAATTTGCATAGTGGAGCTTGCAACTGAAAATACGTTGGAACTGAATCCAAGAGATGAAAGAAGCCATTTCCTTTCCAGTTTGGCAGGAATAGTTAGAGGGAGGTTTAACAGGGGGATAGATTTTGAAAGCAATTTTTTTTTTTTTGGTCTCTTTCTGGTGCCTAAGGGCTATCACCCCCAAATAAATAACTTGTCATTTTTAATTTGCTTTGTCTCTTAATATCATTAATTCCGTTCCCCCAGAGTTATAAAGAGAAAGGGAATATTCACCCTATTTTGGAGGTAAACATCATCATACAGTCTGGTGTGTAACAGTCATAGTTACACATAATTCCCACAACAACAGGGCCTGAGCTAGAACTGAACAGATTTTGCTTCTCTATGAGGCCCAAAGAGGAGATTTTTTTTCTTCTTCATATTTTCCAATTGGTGAAATTCTAAGAAAAAAAGCGGAAATGGGGTCTAATAGCCCAAAATAGTAGTCAAAGAGAAATTATTTCTTTTTCTTCTAGTTTCTTCTTTCTCCTTTTTAACTCCTTATTTAGCAACTGTCTCAGCAGCAACCACAATTAGGACAGTGATGAAAAATACAGCCTGACTTGCATTTATGACCTTTGCAAAGGAAAGCTGAAATAAGATGGCAAGCACAGTTGTAGTTTCACTTAGCGACCAATTTATTGGTCCCAGTTGTGATCACTAAATGAGAACTACATATTTGACTGAAGTATACTTTTCTCTGCATTTAGTAGGCTCATCAGTATTGCTGAATTTCAGCAACAAACTGATGAGAAATGGGAGACTGGGTTTTTGTTTTCTTTTTTTTAAAGAAAACCAAAATAAGCATCCAATGGCCTCCATGGTAAACCACAATGGCTGTGGTTAGTTCATCATGAGCAAAATGCCAAACACACACCATTGAGTCCTGTTATTCATAAAAAGCCCAAACACCTTAGCTTTCCCTTGGCACTCATCCAGATCCATTCATGGAAGACAAAACTGCTTCCAGAAATTTTTCGAATTGCAGCTAACCCAGAGGTGAAATGCACCTGGTTCAGACCGGATCGCCCGATCCAGTAGCGATGGTGGCAGGTGGTTCGGAGAACCGGTAGCAAAAATCCGTGCGCCCCCCTCCATGGCCAGCTGAGCTGCGTGATCATCAGAGGGTGTTTTTTTTTTTACTTTTAAAAGCATTTTTTCTACAACCTCTTCGGCCAAAAAAATGCTTTTAAAAGTTAAAAAAAAAAGCCTCTGATGATCGCACGGCTCAGCTGGGATCATCAGAGGCTTCTAAAAGCATTTTTTTCTGCAACCTCTTAAGGTTGTAGAAAAAATGCTTTTAAAAGTAAAAAACAAAAGTTGGCCACGCCCACCCAGTCACATTACCCCCACACACCCAGCCACGCCCACAGAACCGGTAGTTACAAATTTTAGATGTCACCCCTGAACTAACCACTTGGTGACAACTCTTGAGAAAGGTGTGTTTTTTTGTTTTAGGTTTAGGTTTAGGTTATCACCCTAAATTTAGGATGGGTTATTTGAATGCAAAAATCTTATCCGAATACCATATTTATTGACTTGTCTGCAACTTTTTCCTAGTAGTATTGGGATGAAACCACCAGAGGATCATTGCATTGGCAATCTCATAGCTATTGCAAGAGAGAAAGAAACAGGCAACAAATTCAATCTGTCACTCCCCTTGGAGCAATGAAAATGAAGCCACTTCTCCACAGGAAGATCTAACAAGCTAACAGGCCATTCCCGTTCTTACACAGCTTACTTCGCTATTCTTCAGATCTTACTGAATGAAGAAAAAAACAAATTCATGAAAGTTTTCTTTTGTATGAAAGAAAGATTGTAAGACATGGGAAATAACTTTTCTAGTAAGACAGATGCATTAGTGCTGAATCACCTAACTAGGAATAAATCCTACTGAATACAGGATACTTCTGAGAAGACATGTTTGGGATTTGCATGATATTATAGATTAAGTGTTTGAATTAGATCTTAGAAATGACCTTGTGAAGAGCCACTGAGCTATCAGAATCCAGTGCCTTGATGAACCACAGAAGATGACATGGTGTACAACGTAGTGTGTGGTCTTCAGTGATGATAAGTCATTCTTAGCATGCTAGATGTAGCACTGGCCATTCTATTATGTCACAGCAACAAGGCAGGGCTCAACTAATGTCCACAGAGACAAGGGCAGGAAGTGTTGACAAAAATTAAAAATTACACACATGACACAAATGCCATGACTCATGAACTTGCATCCGATTTTGGAACTGTGACATTTATGTGTTGCTATTGTTGTACATGACATTTTAACTGTGAATTGATATGGCACCAGGATCCTGCAACAAGGTAGTATATTCAGGTCTCTTTAGTAGTCACTGTTCTATTACATAACTGTAACTTCAACATCTGAGTATGAAAATAGATGCCATCTTGAAGATAACTCCTAGGACCGTGATGATGAACCTATGGCATGCGTGCCACAGGTGGCACGTGGAGCCCTTTCTGCGGGCATGCAAGCCGTTGCCCAGCTTAGCTCCACCACGCATGTGCGCGCACCTCCCACTGGCCAGCTAATTTTTGGGATGTGCAGGGGGGCGGGGCGCATGCAGGAGATGCATGTGCATGCACGGGGGGTTGCGTGCACATGCGGGAAAGCGTTTATGTTGGCAGGGGAGCGGGGGGGGTGCGTCCCCCATGGCCCATTTTTGGGCCCAAGAGGCTGCAGGAGGCCTCCTAGGCCCAAAACGGGCCGTGGGGGGTCACACACGCATGTGCGAGGGGCAGGGGGAGTGGGGGGGTTACGTGCACATGTGTGGGGAAAGCAGGGGAGTTGTGCACGAATGCACAGGGGGCACATTGAATTATGGCTGCCGGCACACACGCATACTCGGCACAAAAAGAGAAAAAGTTTAGCCATCACTGTCCTAGGATCTAAGACTGTTTCCATTTTCCTTTGCCCTATCCTCCACAGTTCAAAAGTTGGACAGTCAAATGTGTTAAATTCCTGGTTTGGATATTTGAAAATAGCTAAAGACTTAGTCGTAAAGATTTCACTTCTAAGGGACTGAAATTTGTGTCTTTTAATGCCTTTTGTTGGTTACTTAGTCTGCCCTGTTGCTAAGTGAGACATTTGTTAAGTGAGTTTTGCCTCATCTTACGGTTTTTCTTGCCACAGTTGTTAAGTGAATCATTGCAGTTTATAAGTTAGTACCCCGGTTGTTAAGTGAATCTGGCTTCCCCGCTAATTTTGCTTGTCAGAAGGTCGCAAAAGGTGATCACCTGACCATGGGATAGAGCAAAGGTCATAAATATGAACCAGTTACCAAGCATCTGAATTTCAATCATATGATCAAGGGGATGCTGCAAAGGTTGTAATTATGAAAAAAGATCATAAGTTAAATTTTTCAGTGCTGTTGTAACTGTGAATGGTCACTAAATGAAGTGTTGTATGTTGAGGATTACCTGTGGTAACTAAGGCAAATGCAGCACTTTTTGGTGTCTTGTCCTTGTCAGCTGAATGATCAAATAGCTATCAAGAGGCTGTACCTTCCCTATCAGGTGGCTCCTGTTCCCACACATTAACCCTTTGTTTAACAGAATACCATTAGGTGCCTTTTGCCATTGAGCCAAACTTAATAATCTCTTTTTGATGTTTCCGCAGTAAGTGAAACCAATCTTGGAAATGTTGGGAGATGGAAAAAACATTTGGAACTCTTATCTTATATACGTTGATGGCAGGGGTGAAATGCTCCCGGTTCGGACCGGATCGCCCGATCTGGGAGCGATGGAGGCAAATGGTTCGGAGAACCGGTAGCAAAAATCCCTGCCCCACCACCATTGCCCAGCTGAGCCGCGCAATCATCAGAGGCTTTTTTTTTATTTTAAAAAGCATTTTTTCTACAACCTCTTTGGCTGAAAAAATGCTTTTGAAAGTTAAAAAAAGCCTCTGATGATCGTGCGGCTCAGCTGGGATCATCAGAGGCTTTTAAAAGCATTTTTTCTACAACCTCTTTGGCCGAAGAGGTTATAGAAAAAATGTTTTTAAAAGGGAAAAAAAAAGCCTCTGCGATCAGGCAAGTCAGCTGGGATTGTCAGAGGCTTTTTAAAAAAAAGCTTCTGCCAATCAGGCATGTCAGCTAGGATCGTCAGAGGCTTTTAAAAAAAAAGAAAGCCTCTGCCGATCAGGCAAGTCAGCTGGGATCGTCAGAGGCTTTAAAAGCATTTTCTTACAACCTTTTCAGCTGAAGAGGTTGTAGAAAAATGGTTTTAAAAGTAAAAAAAAAAAGTTGGCCACGCCCACTCAGTCATGTTAACCCCACCACCAAGCCACGCCCACAGAACCGGTAGTAACAAATTTTACATTTCACCACTGGTTGATGGCAGCAAGATTATTTTATGCACAAAACTGGAAGGACATTTCGATTCCTACCATGAATGAATGGCTACAAAAGTTGATGGAGTTACCAGAGATGGTTACATTGACCATTTTGATCAAAGAAAAGAATACAAGTACTTTTGTTTCTACTTGGAAACTGCTTCTGGACTTTATGCTTGAGGTGGGGAAAAAAAGGAAACTTTGATTTTGGGGTTTTACTGATTAGATAGATTTGTTGTTATTGAAATAGCTAGTTTATACTATTATGGGAAAGTAAAATGTTGAGGTTCAATGTTAATGCTTTATTCTACTGCAAAAGAGGGCGTTCGAAGTCAACACCTTCCCCCCGCTCTCTTCCACACTTCTCTCTTCCCCTTCCCTCTGTTTCCTACTATTTGCTTTTGTATTTTTGTATTTTATACTATAAATTAATAAAAATAACATTCTAGGAAATGTTGGGAGTGTGAGTATTTAAGCTCATTTTAAACTTCTTTTGCTTTTTTCCTTCCCACTGTTCAGATGTATCCACAAGAGTTCAAAAAAGGCAAGCTGACATCCATGATGCCTGTAAACCCATTTGGCTGTAGGCATTTTGTGACCCTTTCCTGTGGATGTTCCTCTCTGTCAGTCAATCTGATACAGAAATGCACATTGCATTCAGCTGCTGAGTGTTGTTTTTATGAAATATTTAAGTCTTCAAGCTTAAACTGCCTCAAACCCTCAGCTGAGGAAGTGCAAAAGAACAAATCTTGATTATAATAAGGCTGAAACATACATTCAGGTAAACCTTTTAGCTCAGGAAGATTCTTCCATTTTGACGTAACCTCTTTTTCAGTGCAAGATGCCAGGCAACCCTGAAACATATCCTTTTCTCTTTCTGTGGTAGGAAAGCAAATAGGACATTTGGGTTCACATTTTTAAAACGTCTTTTTGAAACATGTTGCTGAAGTGCAGCATTAAATAAATGCTTATTAAATCTTTTGAACAAATTGCGTTTTAGCAGAATAGGAATATTTGTGTATTTGGGGGCACAAAGTAGGGTCATTGCCATAACTACAGCATGCATAATATGGTACTTTATAAGCACACACATGCATAATGTGATACTACACGCACACACAAACATACACACACACACACACACACACAATGTGATACTATACACACACCCAGACATAACATTGTACTTTGAACTTATTCTTCTTTCCTTCCATTTACTGGCTCTGCAAGCAAAGAGATACACTGAATGCAGAAACAACATTGAAAGATATTTTTAGTTATATCTCCAATCTGTCATTCAAAACAGATTTCTCTCAAGTCTGAATTAAAAGTCTTATGTATGCAAGGGAAGAATCAGATCTATTAACTAAATTATGCAGAAAGTGTTCTTCTCTACCTTTCATGTAACTGTGATTTTTAAAAACCCAGCTGCGATTAAAAATTACATTTTTTTCACACATTTCTGAAAATACAACACACACACAATGTAGCCTATGTAATGAGCTCATTTCCATGTACTGTAAATATACATTGCTTGAGGACTAGTAGCTGAATATTTGAAGTGATTCCATTGAAAAGCATTGTCTTTTGATGAGGTGTGAGGTGATAGCAAGAACTATTTATGGAAGTGTTTCTCAACCTTAGCCACTTTCATTTGTGTGGACTCCAGCTCCCAAAATTCCTAGCTCAGGGGTCGACAACCTTAAACACTCAAAGAGCCACAAAGGTCCTAACCGGAAGCCTCCGTTCAATTCTGGAGCCAACCGGAAGTCTGGTTCCCCCATCATAGTCTCCTCCTAGCATGGCATCCTTTTTCCTCTGCCGACTGGAAGTCGATTCCCTCACCAAAGAGTCTCCTCCTCGCGCAGCATCCTTTTTCCTCTACCTGTCCTAACCGAAAGCCCTATCAATTGTGGATCTAACCAGCAACAGGGAGACACAGCAGAGGGATGAAAGAGCCACATGTGGCTCCAGAGCCACAAGTTGCTGACCCCTGCCCTAGCTGATTGGGGAATTCTGGGAATTGGAGTCCATAAAACTGAAAGTTACCAAGGTTGAGAAATGATGTTCAATGGGATTGGTTTTCTGATTGTTCTTACCTGCATATCCCAAGCTGTCAATGTTCCAATCAAAATGGAAGAAATATATATGCGTGAACTAGCTCAGCCTGCTGTAATCCTCCCTGAATTTTCCCTTATAAAAGGTAAAATAATTTCAATATCCATTAACTTTTGTTTTTCCTTTTTGCATTTATGGTGCTGTTAAGGCTGTAGCTTTTCAAACCGCAGAAACCTATAATTCCATGAGAACGTTATAAGATTTCAATGAAGACTAAAGGGGGAAAGTAAAGGTGTCACTCAAATACTGCCTTTTTTTGTCTATACAGTTTTACTTTTGATAACGATTTCAAGGAATAGTAAAATTTAAAAAGTTTGAAAAAAAACCTAGATTGGCCAAATGCCATTGCAGATGTCCTGACAAGATTTATGTATGTATGTCATCCATCTAGCTATTCCTCCATACATACATAAATGCAGTACCGAACAACTATTTATATAGTTATTTATGTGATTTGTATCTCATATTTCTTTTTGGAGTTGCCGATGGTTTTGTCAAGGGAACTTACTTATGAGAAACAGTGGCCTGAGGAATAATGCCTGCCCAGTATCCCTCAATGACACTTGCTGTTTCTAGTCCAAAACTTGAACAAGAAGTGCTGTCCCATGCTTCAGATTTCATCTGGAATAGATACATGCTCCCGTTGCAAACCAATAGTAAAGGTAAGTAGAACCCATCCCTGACCTCTGCCCTGTTAAGTCATGCCTGGTTCTTATTTGTGCCGATTTGGTTTGGTTTTCCTTACCTCACAGGCCAATAGTCTTCAAGGAAGTTTTCTGAAAGGAGAAAGGAGAAAAATGAGCCCTCCACAAGTATTGCCAAACATAATCTTCTGTCATTTCTCAACTGAATTGACTGCCTTGACCCCACCACTCAAATTGAAAGAAAGAAAGAAAACCCTTTCTCATTTTTGTGAGGAGATTATGAGGCTGTAACTATATATATATATATTATATATATATATATATATATATATATATATATATATATATATATATATATATATATATGTATATATGTATATATGTATATATGTATATATGTATATATGTATATATGTATATATGTATATATGTATATATGTATATGTATATGTATATGTATATGTATATGTATGTATATGTATATATAGGCACTTTCAGTCCCACTTTGCTGAAAAAGTTTGAGGAACATTGCTCTATTCTTTCTCCCCTGCTATACTTCAGATCACACTTGATTTGTGGAGGCAGCCACTTGAGTAAGATAATAAGAATAAGCATCCTGAAGAATCCATCTTAAAGCTAGATAAAACAGTATTCTGGGAAAGAAAAGAAAAATAATAATAACAGGAAAATACAGATGCTTTTTTGTTGCTATGGCAAACATTTTATTTTTTAGGTGACAATGTTCCTTTACTGTTTGGTTTCATTCATCTTAGAATAGTTAAGGTTTCAGCTTACTGAATTTCCTGCTTTCCTTACTGATGGCTGGCTGAAAATAATAATTATTCAATAAAATAGTTATTTCAGGGCTGTTCTCTTTTTCTTTAATTAAGACATGGCGGGAGAAGGAGGCAAACACAAGAAATTACAGTTCTCTTCCAAAGTTCAACATCCAGCATTATGACCTACCTTGACCAATGACATCTTTGTGACTACCATGAAATTTTGCAGAGAAAATATAATTATGTTTTGCAGGATGTGATTAGAGAATTCCATATAATAAGGAAGTTCTATAAGAATTTCAGGGTTAGGATTAGGGTTGCTGAGCTTCTAATTCCAGATATATCTGATATCAAGATGGACTGAGGTTACCTTCTTTGCTTATAGATTTTGAATTTGATGAAGTCTTATAGAAAGTGGGGAGATAAATGTATAACACTGTTTCCAGGCCTTTAAAGGGTGTTCTGGACTTGCTAATCCATAACCCTATGGCTCTATGGAAAGCTATCTGGGCAGTTAACTTTATCGCCATTCAACAAAGGAGGCAGTATTTCATCATCTAAACTTTATTCAATGCAAGATTTGCTAAAACTGTAAACAAATAAGCAATAGTGTATGATTACAACACGAATAACAACTAGCAGCCATGATCCATAAAAGAGACCATATGCTCCTAGCTGTAATGTGCCTACTTATTTTCTAGGCCGGGGGTATCAAAATCAAGGCCCGGGGGCCGGATCCGGCCTGTGGGTTGCTTAGATCTGGCCCATAGGGATGCCCTGGAAATAGTGAAGGGCCAGCCCCCGGTGCCTCTGCCAGCACTCGTGGCCCTCCTGAGCTCCGTTTTTTCTGGCAGAGGGTTGTAGGAGGCCGTCGCAGTCAAAAACAGAGCCAAGAGTCCATTTTCACTGGCAGAGTGCTCGGACCACCACAGGCACCCCAACATGAGTGATGCTGAGCTGGCCACACCCACCTCAGCCACACCCACCCTGGTCCCCCAAGGTCAAACACAACCCTGATGTGGCCCTCAATGAAATCGAGTTTGACACTCCTGGTCTAAGCCAAAAATATAACTGCCCCTACACACCCCTAGAGCCTAAACTATCTAAAGGTGTGTAAGGATACGCTGCTCACCTGCAATACTTCCAGATGGGCTGAGATTGCAACTGAGAAAACTATGAGTGGCTTGTCTGAATGGAAGATGGAGGCTGGAATGGCCTCAGTTCCCTTCTCTTTCCCATCAATGCTTCTAACAAGAAGGGTTAAGGCAGAAAGGGGGATATAAGTAATAATCCCTGAACGCTTCCTTACAAAGGGAACATGCTGCACCTATTTTGCCCAGCAAGGTCAGGGTCGCCAAGTTTACCTATAAACTAACTAAACAAAAAAAAAATTAACTGTGTCCTGCCACAGCAGCAAATGCTCTGGGGACCGAACAAGGGATAATTAGGAATGTAAAAAGTTAAGGCATTCAGCCCAAGAATTGGAAAATTGAATAGAACATCCTATCAAACAGAAGAGGATTGCCCCCTTGGTTCACAAACTTGGTTCACTGGAACTGCCCACAAACTTGATTCACTGGAAAACAAATACCCTTCATCTTTTTCCCCATCACAGATTAACTGACAGGAGACCCCCCACCAAAAAAAAAAAAAAGCTAATTCAATTCTTCAAACAAGCCCATATTGTATGGTCCAGCTTGCTCAAAATCCTTGTCTGAATATCCTGGAATCATCCTGGACTAGGACAGTGGTGGGATTCAACTAATTTAACAACCAGTTCTCTGCCCTAATGATTTCTTCCAATAACCAGTTCACCAAACTGCTCAGAAATTTAACAATTGGTTCTCCCGAAGTGGTGAGAACTGGCAGAATCCCACCACTGGACTGGGGTATATATAAATAAAGCCAGGTAAGCATTTTTCCTGTGCAGAAATTAAATGGGAGTCTATGCAATTTCTGCAAAATAGAGAACACTGTAGCACAATAGAAGATGTTCTCACTAAAATAGCAACCTGTCATTAAAGATGAGTAAAAAGATTATTTCTCTTCTATAGTACTTTAGCATATGTTCACCCATATGGCTGTTCCATTCCTCTTTCTGAAAATAATAATCCACATAAAATTCATATTTTAACAGTAGATTCCAAAACTCTGCTGCTCTTTCAAAACATGCTGTTATGATCCAGGGGGTCAAGGTAAGGAGTCCTTTATTTCTCTCAACAAATGGTCAGCCAATGGTCTCCAACAACCAGTAAGGCTCTACCCCCAGGCTATCATGAAGGCAGCCACCAAACAACAGTCTCTATGGTACAAATAAAGCCCACAGAGTAGGAGCACACTCACAAGGCAAGGTCCAAGGTTCCTAGTACCGTCCCCAAGGCAAAGTCCAGGCATGAGACAGTGGCAGTCCTCAGGGCAAAGAAAATGTCCAAGGCAAGAAGCATTCCAAGGGCACAGTGAAGCATAGGCCAAAAGTAGTCCACAGAACAAGGGCAAGGTCCAAGACAAAAGGCGAAGACCAATTTTCAAAGTAAGGCAAGGCAAAAAGCAATAGGCATGAGTCAAAGCCGGGGGAGTGTAAGCCAAAGCAAACAATTGTTCCTAGCAAAGACTCCCCATGGCTTCTACTTAAGTTACTCCACTCCTGGTGTTCCTTGTGAGGAGGGGTGGGGTGACCTCCTCCCGAGTAGCCTTGCAGCCCTTCCCTGGGCTTGCCTACGCTCCACTCCTTGCCCTTAGATTGAGTGGAGAAGTCAGCTGTTCCTCATCAGAGATCTGCTGCCTATCAGCACCAGTGGCGGGATTCAACATTTTTTACTACCGGTTCTGTGGGCATGGCTTGGTGGGCATAGCAGGGGAAGGATACTGTAAAATCTCCATTCCACCCCGCTCCAGGGGAAGTTTACTGCAAAAGCCTGCATTTTGCAGGTTACTGCAATTTCCTCCCAATCAGCTGGGACTCGAGAGGCAGAGAATAGATGGGGGCGTGGCCAGTCAGAGCTGGTATTTACCGGTTCTCCGAACTACTCAAAATTTCCACTACTGGTTCTCCAGAACTGGTCAGAACCTGCTGAATACCACCTCTGATCAGCACCTCTGCCTGTCAGCAGCTGACCCTCCCGTATGTCTGTGCAGGCAGGCAGTTCTCCATCTGGTCGACCACCTGCTACAATGCCTGAGGGGCCCATCCTCCTCAGCCCCTCCCTCTCCAAACATGCCAAGGGAGAGGTGGCATCTTTGTCAGATGATTCCAGTTCTAACTCCTCTTCCTCCTTCTCTAAATCAGGCTCCGATGGGGCCATGACACGTCTTTCTAAACATAGCTCACTGCAGTTCACATCAGATGTAGGCAGCCATTTGTAGATGTTGGCAACTTTGCAGCAGCCAGGAGCCTTTATTATTACTGCCATTGTTGTTTGTAGGTATCATGGGTTTTTTTTTTTAATATATAAAAGCAATGTCAGCAATTACATAATTGTAGGAAATTGTGCCTCTGCAGTACAGCACATCCAGTATGGCAGTTTTGTTTGAACCAGGGCAGGAAACAAATAAGTGACTGGATAAATCCAGAAAAAAGTTATATTATCTGTACATGATTGTTATTTTTTTGCATACCCAAACATTTTTCAAACACTGTTTTCTCAATTAGCTATGCAACTCTCATCAATTTGTGCTGTACTGTCAAATATAATATTTTAATATTAAGAACACACATTTTCTTTTCTTATTGCTTTTAAGTTATGTTTTTTTATATTTTTTTTCACCAGCAAATTTACAGTACTTTATACTATAAAAATTTTTGCTCAGGTACAGCAAATATCTAGATAAAATGCAGAGGCAAAGTGCCAAGACAAGCATTACTAAACGGTATCTAGAAATCTTAGAAGAGCATTTCAATCATCCTTTTTTTCTTGTTGGTAAACTAAAGGCTAGGCTTTGCCATTTTTCTCCTTGATGTCATCATTTGTTTTCTGCTGCTACATGCTTCCATTACCTAAGAATAACCCACCATCACCTGAAAAGAGAAGAATGATCTTTTTTATTCTGTGATCATCTTGTTGAGCATTGTGGCCAGATTTTATTTATTTTTTTATAGTTAGTATTCCTTAAAGCTAATGTTAATTTTCATTTCGGGGGTGTCCTAATGGTTTGGAATATTTTACTGCTCTCTTCCTTGCCCTCCTTCCATCTTTTATATATAGACAGTCCTCGACTTACAACCACAATTCAGCTCAAAATTTATGTTGGTAAAGAAAAACATTTGTTCCATGAGTTTGCCCCATTTTACAACTTTTATGGCCACAGTTGTTAAGTGAATCATTGCATTTGTTAAATTTAGTAACATGGTTGTTAAGTGAATCTGGGTTCCCCATTGACTTTGCTTGTCAGAAGGTCAACAAAAGCTGATGACATGACCGCGGGACACTGCAATCGTCATAATATGAGCCATCTGTCAAGCATCTGAATTTTGATCATGTAACCATGGGGATGCTGCAATGGTTGTAAGCTTGAAAAATGGTCATAAGTCACTTTTTTCAGTGACACTGTAACTTTGGTCACTAAATGAACTGTTGTTTTAAAAACTCAGCTTCTCTAAGACTTCCCTGCATGGATTTTCTGCTTTCTGAAAATGTGCTGCCAGTAGTGTGACTCCTGTTCTTCATTCCTTTTCTCTGTACTCAGATATTTTCAACTAAGTTTCTGTTCTGACGTAGGCTTTCCCAGCAGCACAAAGCCGAGTCCTCATCCCGATAAACCCCTTTTATTTAATTTACAGTGAATTCCTCTCCAGCAAAGTCTTTCCCACAATCTTTCAAGATAGTTCACAATTACTGACCTTTATTAGGCTTGGAGAGTGGCCAGGCCGATATCTTTCAGACGCGGCAATACTTAGCAAGAATGCAGTAATGAACTAATTGTCTCTTGTAAACTCCATTCCCCTTTCACTCCTCTTTTATTCCCTCTGGGAGGGGCCATTCATTGTCCACCTGTGGCCTTACTCCCATAGTTCACAATGCTTTAGCAGAGCTGATTTCAGAAAGGCCAGAAGACGTGATAATTCAAATGGATAAAATTTATAGGGTTAATTCCTGGCTGGCAAAACAAAAGCAGCTACCAAGAGATGTGGTGATTTATTTCACAACAAGGAGAATTAGAAATGACATTCTGCAAGCTTCTTATAGAAACAAGATTAAAGTGGATGGACAAGAGCTGGTGGTCCTGAAAGAGCTTCCTCCTAAAATGTTAAGAGACAGAAAGCAGTTTGGTTTTTTGGTGAATGAACTAAGAAATCAGCAGCTCCAGTACAGATGGGATGTCCCCTTTGGGATAACAGTGACATATGCTGGGCAAAGACATCGCTTAAACACAGTTGGAAAGGCAAAAGATTTTTATGTCAATGTTTTAAAGGTTGGAAGGCCACCCTCACCAGGGGGTGCTAGAAAGCAATTGGAAATGACACAACAAGAGAAAGATGGAGTGCAACCACAAACTTACGCTCAAGCTCTAGCTGGAGGAGCTAATTTGGAAGAAGATTTATTGTTGAGTGGGGGTCCACCACCAACCCTTGAGCCATTAAAGATGATAGAATTGCCAAAAGATCAACGACTGACAAGAGCTACTTACAAACAACATCTGGCACGACAGCCTCAAGATTCAACCCAACAATTCCAAAAAACACAAGCAGTGGGAGGAGCTAGGCCGAAATCTAAAATGGCGGAGGAGGTTCAGCTGATGCTCTCAAAGCTTGGAGCACCAAGATATGGCAAATAAATTCTTATCTTGGAATGTCAATGGTTTAAATTCTCCACAAAAAAGAAAGAAAATATTTCACTACTTGAAGCAATTTCAGAATGATGTTATTTGTTTGCAAGAAACGCATATTAAATCTTCAGATCAAAAGTATTTGATAAATTCGAAATTAGGTACACATTTTGTGGCATCAGCACCAGAGAAGAAAAATGGCCTAGTTATATACATTAAAAGAGGCTTAGTGGCTAATTTAATTGAGGCTGATACTCAAGGTAGATATATTGCAATTGAATTAACAACACAGAATGGGAAGCTGCTTGTAATTGGAGTATACGCACCTAATCAACAACAAGATAAATTTTATAAACTTTTACATACTAAAATATTACAATGGGATTATAGATCTTTACTTCTAATGGGTGATTGGAATGGGGTAATAAATACCCAGAAAGATAAAAAAAGTCTATCTAAGATATCCATGCGTGCTAAGTTGCCTAAATCTTTTTTTGATATTCTGGAGGATATGGAGCTCAGAGATATTTGGAGAGAAAGGAATGTATCGGAAAGTGATTTTACTTTTTTTTCAGATAGGCATCAATCTTTCTCTAGGATTGATTTTATATTAACTACAAATGATCTCTTTTCTAGGGTGAAGAACACGAAGATATGTCCAAGATCTTTAACTGATCATAGCCCGGTTTGGGTGGAATTAGAGCAGGAAAGAGGGGAAAGGAGGTCTTGGAGGTTAAATGAAAATTTATTTAGATATGAAGATAACTTGTGTGAGCTTAAAAAACAAATGAAAGAATTTTTTGTTAACAATATGAATAAAGGAACCTCGATGGAGATGGTATGGGATGCGAGTAAGGCATATATGAACATTAATTTTTTTGAACAATAAATATAGACTAAAACAACAAAACAGATGGAAAGAGATAGAGGAGGAAATTAAAAAGAAAGAACAATCGCTTATAACTAACCCGGGAGATAAAAAGGCAAAAGATATGATTAATATTTTAAGAGAGCAATTTAATATGTTATTGGCTGGGCAAGTAGCAACTAGCATACAATATGCCAGACATAATACATTTTGTAATGCTAATAAACCTGGGAGATGGTTGGCTTACACGATGAGGAAAAAACAAAAATCACGTGTTATAGACAAGATAGAATTTAGAGGTAAAGAAATTTATCAACAGAATTTAATAAAAAAGGCTTTTTGGGAGTTTTATACAAAGTTATATGCTAAAGATGTAATTCAAGATGTTGATATTGATAGATATTTAAAGATGGAGATTCCTGAATTAACACTGGAACAGAGAGAGAGATTGAATCAGCCAATAACGTCCGAGGAAATTGTTGGGGCAATTAAACAATTAAAAATAGGTAAGGCTCCAGGAACAGATGGACTAACAGCTGTCTATTATAAACATTTACAATCTGAAATGTTAGAACCACTCAAAATTTTATTTAATAAAATACAAGTAGGAGGAGGAGTACCACCTTCCTGGAAAACAGCTTTTGTCTCACTAATTCCAAAGGAGGACCAAAACTCCATTAAACCTGAGAACTTCAGGCCAATTTCACTTCTGAATACTGATTATAAGATTTTTGCTAAGATATTGGCTAATAGATTAATGCCAGTTATGCAACAAATAATTCATAATGATCAATCAGGGTTTATAAAAGGGAGACAAATGAGATATAATGTTAGACAAATTGTAAACTTACTGGAATACTTGGAAAAAAATAATCAAGTCCCTGCAGCGTTTATATTTTTGGATGCAGAGAAGGCATTTGATCGTTTGAACTGGCAATTTTTGCTTAAAATAATAGAGAAAATGCATTTTGGGGAATATTTTACACAATCAATTAGAGCGATATATCAGCAGCAAACAGCACAAATTATAGTTAATGGAGGTTTAACAGAGGCTTTTAAAATTGAGAAAGGAACAAGGCAGGGGTGTCCTCTGTCCCCACTATTATTTATTCTGACTTTGGAGGTACTATTGAACAAGATACGGAACTCAGAAAAATTGAAGGGTATTGTAATTAGACAACAAGATTATAGATTAAGAGCATTTGCAGATGATTTGGTTATTACCTTATCCCAACCTATAGAGTCGGTTCCATATATATTGGATATAATTGATCAATACGGGAAAGTATCAGGATTTAAAGTTAACCCACATAAGACAAAGATGATAGTTAAAAATATGACTATACTGGAAAGAGATAAACTGGCAAGATTAACAGATTTTGAAATAGTTAAAAAGGTTAAATATCTAGGGGTATACATAGCAGCTTCAAATACAAAATTATACAAAACAATTATGAGGTTCTTTGGCAGAAGGTACAGAAGGATATGGAAAATTGGAAAAAATTACAGTTGTCTTTATTGGGAAGAATTGCAGCAATTAAAATGAATGTCTTACCTAGATTTTTATTTTTGTTCCAAATGATACCTGTGCTTAAGAAAGATGAGAATCTGAGAGAATGGCAGAAAGGTGCTAATACTTTTATTTGGGCTGGGAAAAAACCCAGAATAAAAATGAAAATTATACAAGATACACGTGAAAGAGGGGGTCTCAAAATGCCTAATTTAAGATTATATTATGAAGCAGCGGTTTTATCACAAATTAGTGATTGGTTTAATTTAACTGAGGGGAGAATTTTGAATTTAGAAGGTTATGATTTGTTATATGGATGGCATGCCTATTTGTTATATGACAAAAAAGTGGATAAAGTATTTAAGGCTCATATATTAAGAAATGCTTTGTTGAGGGTTTGGAAAAAATATCAATATAAGTTAAATTATAAGATACCTGTATGGGCAAATCCTAGACATGCAATAGAAAATATAAGTATAGAACAAAAACAGGAGGTGATTACCTATAAAGAGCTTCTTATTATGGAAAGGGGG
The DNA here is from genome assembly GCA_022577455.1 of Arizona elegans. NCBI lineage: Eukaryota > Metazoa > Chordata > Lepidosauria > Squamata > Colubridae > Arizona > Arizona elegans. The sequence continues at coordinate 11,594,854 of JAKOOJ010000008.1, read as the reverse complement.
GTAATGTATTTGAAATCTTTAGATACACTGAGAGAAGAAGGTATAATTTATACATGGTTTCAGTACGGTCAACTTCAAGCTAGATGGAAGGAAGATCAAAAAACTGGCTTTGTGCAAAATGAGGAGAATTTGGTAAAACAAATTAGAGATCAAAAACAAATGCATATTAAAAGGTTGTATAATGCTTTATTGGAAATAGATTCTGAGACGGAATTGGTTAAAGACTGTATGATTAAATGGGCACAAAATTTTCAAGAGCCAGTAATGATGGAGACTTGGGAAAAGATTTGGATTAGAAATGTGAAATTTACACAAGCACAAAATTTAAGAGAAAATTTTTATAAAATGTTCTATAGATGGCACTTAGATCCCAAAAAATTATCATGTATGTATCCTAATGTGCAAGCTAAATGTTGGAGATGTGACTGTGATGATGCAACTTATTATCATATATGGTGGACTTGTAGAAAAATCAAAGCATTTTGGATAAAGATTTGGTGGGTGATGCAGAATATTTTTAAAAAGAGACTGAAATTTACTCCACAGTTGTTCCTAATGGGTATAACTACGGACTGTACAGTTGCAGAGACTAAATTGATTTTGAACTTGATAACAGCAGCAAGATTGTTGGTAGCACAACACTGGAAGAAGGACTTTTTGCCTACTATTGATGATTGGATATTGAAAGTAACTAATTTAGCTGAAATGGCTAAAATTTCAGCATATCTGAAGGATCACACACAAGAAAGGTATATACAGGACTGGAGAAGATGGATTGATTATATACAAAATAAGTATCAGACCAAAAAATATCAAATAGCTTATGAATGATTTCTTTTATTTGTATAAGCGCTATATAAGTGATATTAGAAGTATTATGTTTAAGAAATAAGATTTTATATATGGGGGGTTAAGAATTTTTTTTTTTAGGGGGTGTTAGTTTGATGATTGGTTATGCAATTTAGTTTATTGTTAAAGGTCAATAGAAATACCTTGTGTTCTGCTCTGGGAAGTCGGGGAGGGGGAGGGGGGTTGGGAGGGAGGGTTGTGGGGAAATTGTGTTTGTTTTAAAACTTTTTCAATAAAAAAAAAAAAGATAGTTCACAATTACTGACCTTTATTAGGCTTGGAGAGTGGCCAGGCCGATATCTTTCAGACGCGGCAATACTTAGCAAGAATGCAGTAATGAACTAATTGTCTCTTGTAAACTCCATTCCCCTTTCACTCCTCTTTTATTCCCTCTGGGAGGGGCCATTCATCGTCCACCTGTGGCCTTACTCCCAAGTCGACCCTTGTTCTTTAGCTGTTCCCTTCATCTGGCAACTCTGCGCATACACACACTGGGAACAGGCTCCAGCTGTTTGTCTGCCTCACTGATGTCTGATTCCAAAGCCCTGGTGGCACAGCAGACTAAAGCACTGTTGTTAACATCAGCTGCCTGCAATTACTGCAAGTTCAAATCTCACCAGGCTCAAGGTTGACTCAGCCTTCCATCCTTTTTAAGGTAGGTAAAATGAGGACCCAGATTGTGGGGGCCATAAGCTGTGTTACAAGGATTGGTGGATCAGGCCCAATAAAGAGACTTGAGACTTCAAGTAAAATATCTCTCCTTTTATTTGCAGGTTCATCACATCATCACTTGGTTACATTAGGATCTGAGCAACATGGAGGAGTGTGCCCACCTTTTGTACCTGTGGGCGGGGATTCAGGTAAGGAGGGGCCTATGGGAGGAGCTGGCCAGGTGGGTGTCTGGGTTAACCCTTGCACTGCTGAGCTATAGCTGGTCCCTGGCACGGGTAGGGCATTTATACCTGACAAATCCCCCTCTAAATGCCTGACCTGTGTCTGTAGGCCTGACTGACTGGTTGGTACCCTGTGGCGAATGTTGAGCTTGGAAACTAAGTGTGAGTGTTGTTTGCCCTGCAGAGGTTTTGTGAGTATGTCTGCAGTCTGTTCTTCTGTATCGCAGTGTATGGCCTTTATGAAACCGATTCTGGAGAGCTGTCTCACGTGCTTATACTTTATATCTATGTGCCTTGACCTTTGCCCTACAGCGTCGGACATGGATATTTCTATAGCGGCCTTGTTATCCTCGTAAACATTTATTGGGTAAGCTGGTTCTTTCCACACGCTGGCCAGTAGGTCGTCGAACCAGATGAGGTTGTTGGCGGCCTTGGAGAGGCATATGTATTCAGCTTCGGTAGTCGAGGTTGCCACCAAGATTTGCTTGCCTGTATACCAATGCACCGGACTGTTATTTAAGTAGAATATGTATCCAGACGTGCTCTTCCGGCCTTTGGTGTCTCCGGCCCAGTCAGCATCGGCGTAGCAGGAGAGGATGGGTTCGTTGGATTTTTCAGGCTCTAGGGTTAGGCATGCATTGGCACTTTGTTTCAGGTATCTTAGCACCCTTTTCACCGCGTCCCAGTGGTATGTGGTGGGTTTGCTCACGTGTCTGGACAATAAATTAACTGATAGAGCAATGTCCGGTCTTGTCCAGTTAGCGATATACAGGAGAGAGCCTATGACTGACCTGTACAGCGTGTTGTCTTCAAATCCGGGTGATTCATCATGCATGTTTCTCAGGAAGTCCGTCTGCATGGGCGAATCACACCCCTTGGCGTCTGCCATGTTGCACTTATGGAGTAACTCTTCTATTTTCTCTTTCTGTGACAGCTGGAAACCTTTTGGTGTTTGGTTGACTTGCACCCCCAGGTACCGGTTTATCTTTCCGAGGTATTTTAGGGTGAAGTGCTCGCTCAGTCTGCTGGCGAAGGTGTCGCGGTTCTCTTCGTGCTTGCTGATATATAGTATGTCATCCACGTAAACCAGGATGTATTCTGGCGAGTCCCCCTCCTTCCTGGTGAAGAAGCAGTTGTCAGCTATGGTCGCCGTGAACCCCATAGACTTCAGTGCCTCTACCAAGCATTCGTACCAGCGCTTGCCCGATTGCTTCAGTCCGTATAGGCTCTTGTGGAGTAACCAGGTGTCCCCCCTGTTGGTTTCTTTGCTGTGAGGTGCTCTGATGTATATCTCTTTATCTAGATTGGCGTGCAAGTAGGCAGTCTGTACATCAAACTGGTGCACCTCCAGTCCTAGCAGAGATGCGATGACCAAGGCGCTTTTTACACTCTCTGTCCTTACGGTGGGCGAGTAGGTGTCAGTGTAGTCCTCCGGGAACCTTTGAGCAAACCCCTGGGCAACTAATCTTGCTTTGTATAGGCTTTGCCCACCCTCTAAGTTTTTGATCTTAAAGATCCATCGGGTGCCTATTGTGTTCTTGCCCTCTGGGACTTTGGTTGGGGTGTAGACCTCTAGCTTCCTCAGGCTGTCCAGCTCTTTGGCCATGGCTAACTCCCACTTTGCCCTCTCTTCCTGGGGTAGTCTCAATACCTCTTCGTAGGAGTTGGGTGTGACGTGATTCGTGTGCACGTGCATCACGTAATCATTTAGTCTTCTTGGCAATTGGTTTCTGGTAGACCTGACCGGTCTGTCTACCGTCTGCTCAGTGTCATGCAGATGTCTGGCCTCTCTTTGGGTCAGTGAGTCTACACTTATCTTGGGGTGATTCTCCTTCCATCCCTCAACCTTGATGCCTTGGAGGTTGGGCCTGGGCCTATCCCCTTCCCGTCTATCCACTGCCTCGCTTTCGTCTTGAGCTTGCTCAATTGGACTATCCTCTCGCTTGGTGAGTACCTCGTTTAAGTGTATTCTGGACCAGTTGGCCTGCTCATGGAAAGTCGCTGTCCTAGATATCACGAATCTATTATTGCTATCCACAAACCTGAAGCCCTTGGTTCCTGGCTCGTATCCCATAAACCTCAGTCTTCTGGATAACTTGTCCCCTTTTTTGCGTAACTGTTTGGGTATGTGGACATCAGCGGTCACGCCGAACACATGTAAGTGTCCTATCTGTGGCTTTTTGTTATACATGAGCTCGTATGGTGTTTTGTCTATCACACTGGACCATGTTCTGTTGAGAGTGTAGTTGGAATAGACCAGGGCTTCAGACCAGAAGTGCTGGCCAATGCCCGCGTCCTCTAAGGCGCACCTGACCATCGTCTGGAGCGTGGAGTTGCGCCGTTCTGCGACCCCGTTCTGAAAGGCGGAAAACGGGGACGACGTAAAGTGAATCACGCCTTTGGATCTGAGCCAATGGGAGAAGTCCTTAGATAGAAACTCAGATCCTCTGTCAGTCATGATTTGCTTGATCTGTGTGTTGTTTTGTGTTTCTACTCTTTTGTAAAACTCTTTGAATTTCTGGAAGACCTCATCCTTTTTCCTTAAAGTATAGACGAAGCCATATCGGCTAAAGTCATCTACTATGGTGAGAAAGTATCTTTTCTTGTAATTTATGGATGGCCTTAGGGGCCCTACCAGGTCCATGTGAACTAGGTCGAATATTTGTTTGGCGGCGCGTAACGACTTCTTGGGCCTGGGTTTTACCTTTAATTTTGAACATTTGCACACCGAGCACTCGAGGTAGTTTTCGCAGTTCTTTATTTTGACACCCTCGGTACAATTGGCCATTTTCTGGACCACGGGGAAGCTGGCGTGCCCTAGCTTCCGGTGTAGCAGATGAGCACAGTCGTCATGCATGGGTTTGCCTATTGAGGGCCCCTTTTGGGTGTGTCTGTTGTGTCGTGTTTCTTGTGTCGTGTCGCCATCGCTATCTACCTCTCTCCCATCTACCTGTTCTCCCTCAGTCCTGCCCTGATCGGTGCCCTCTGTGTCCTCTGAACTGGTGCACACGCTGTGGGCGTCATCCTCATGGAAAGTTATGTATGGTAACCCTTGGTTGACGGTTACTCTCCCTATATCTTCCCCATTCTTGCTAACTTTGACATAACCATTTGTAAAGGTCACCTCAGCCCCTGATTCCTTGCTAAGTTTTACTGCGGCTAGGATGTTGTGGGGTATCCCCGGGACTAGCAGCACCCCCTCTATTTTTCCCAAGCCTGGCAATGTAACTGTCCCTTTGCCTGTCACCCTAACCTGATTTTGATCTGCGACTTTGATCGAAAAGTCCTCCCTCTTGAATGATGAGAGTAGCTTCTGATTGTAGGTGGTGTGGTTGGAGGCTCCCGAGTCCAGGAGCCATGAGCTGGTGTCTTTGTCTTGGTATGTGATGTGTGTGCGCTCACCTATCCCGTATAAGGACCCTGTCCTGCTGTCGCGTGAGCTGTCTCTGTTCCCCCTCCTGTCCCTGGGGTTGGGTGAGTCCCTGCGCCTATACCTTTCTTCCGATGTGTGCCTTTCCGTTTGTCTGTGCCTGTGCTCTGGTCTGCCTCTCTCCCTATAGTTCTTGGGGCAGTCCCTTTTGATGTGTCCCCTTGACCCGCAGATATAACATTCTGGCATGTTGTGTTGTCTCTCTTGGAAGACTACTCTCTTCTCACTCTTATGTTCTCTGGGAGGGCCGGGGCGGCTCCTTCTCAGATTATCTTCCGCGATCAGCTTATTGGATAGCTTCTCCACGGATAGCATTCCCAGGCTAACGGTATCTAAGTGTGTCAAGAAGTTATTCCATGAGTGATCTAAAGAGTTAATTATTACGCTCTTCATAATCTGGTCGGAAATAACCTCTCCCCTGAGGTGTAGCTCTGCCCTGGTACCGCTTAAGGACACTAGGTGCTCACTCATGGGTGTTCCTGGCTTAAGTCTGGCAGAAAAGAAGTCTTTGGAGATTTGGGTGGTGGTGGACACACTCTCACTGTAAAATAACCCAAACATTTTTCCTATAATTTCTGATACAGTGAGGTTATGTCCAATACAGTGGTAAATAGTGGGTGATATGCTTGCAACTAAAAGGTAGAATGCCCTGTGGTGCATGCAATCCAGCTCTAAAGACCATGGTCTCTCTGGGGGATCATTAATAAAATGAGACATATTCTCTTTTAGGAATACCACTTGGAGTTGCTGTGACCACTCTGGGATATTGCCCCCATCCATTCTCAACTTGGGAAAGTCAACAGGTAAGTTCCCAGCACTATTAGTAAAATTACTTACTGCTGGCTGTTGTCCATGGTTCCTTATGTGCCTATAGCAGCAGTAAGGCATGGGAACGCTTGCTGGTAGTTTAAAAGTCCCGCTTTGTAATTTTTTTCTTTTTTCTTCCTCTAGGCGGAAGAGCGCATGCGCGAAGTCCATTTCAGCTCCGCCGTCGCTGTGGAAGGACCTGTTCATCGCGGCTCCGCTGTAGAGGCCTCTGTCGGTCGGGTAGGCCTCGGCTTCGGCCTTGGGGGTCCAGGTGTGCTCCGGAAGGCGTCGTCCAGCAGCTGCTTCTCCGGAACGAAGATCCTGGCGGCGCTGGGGCTCCGGCGATGGCTGTAAGTAGCTGCCCCAATCCATGCGGTCCGGGGTGTGTGGCCTGGGCGATCGGAGGCGCGGTGTCCCTGGGGTGCGAAGGTGGGCTGGCGAGCTGTCGCGGGCGTCGATGGCTCTCGGGTGGGTGCTTCGTTGCCCCTCTCCTCGTTTTCCCTTTTGTTTTGGCCTCTCCGGCTTCTCTTTAGTGATTTTGAGGCCTGGGCCGAAGGCGGCAGCAAGGGTCTTCATGGCCCTATCCACTTGCCGCTCGCTGGGGGTGTACCAGGGGTCGGAGTCGGATTCAGTCCCCTCTCCCCGGTCACTTTCATCATGGCTCATGGTCCGGCATTTTTCGCGCGCCGGCCATTTTGAATTCTGTTTGTTGATTGGTTGGGGGTCGGCCATCTTGTCCGACCATGTGGACAAAGATGGCCACCGTTTCAAATTTAGAGCGGGGCTTTGGGGCTCGGTGGCCGTTGGGAGTGCCCTTTTGGGCGATCCACTCACCGAGTCCAGCTCCTCGAGTTCGGAGTCCGAGCCTTCTTCGCTCCTTGCCACCTCGCGGTCGATTATGAAGCTCCGCAGGTCGGCAAGGAAGTTCTTGTCGCCGGCTCGCTCTTTCAACAGCTGCAGGACGTCGAGTCGTAGCTTCTCTTCTTCTTGGTCGTGGTGGGCTCTTTTCCCTTTCTCAATCTCCCCCCTTTCTTCCGTCGCGGAGGCTTTGGGGGGGGTTGAGGTTCCTGCCTTCCCTGGCGAGTCCGATGGGTTGCTTTCCCGTTGCTTCGGGGGTGTCGCCATTCTGCATGTAGGTACGGGTCCTTGTCTTGTGTCTTGGGATCTCTGGGCCTTACCAACCATCCTCTGCTACCATTTTGTTACAAGGATTGGTGGATCAGGCCCAATAAAGAGACTTGAGACTTCAAGTAAAATATCTCTCCTTTTATTTGCAGGTTCATCACATCATCACTTGGTTACATTAGGATCTGAGCAACATGGAGGAGTGTGCCCACCTTTTGTACCTGTGGGCGGGGATTCAGGTAAGGAGGGGCCTATGGGAGGAGCTGGCCAGGTGGGTGTCTGGGTTAACCCTTGCACTGCTGAGCTATAGCTGGTCCCTGGCACGGGTAGGGCATTTATACCTGACAAGCTGACTTTGTATAAATATACAAACGTATGAAGGCTATTGCTTAACGCATTGTAAGCCGCCCTGAGTCTCCAGAGAAGGGCAGCATATAAATCAATTTTTTTTAAAAAGGCAGCTGATAACTTGGCATACTGCTCTGGCCCCTTCTCTGCCTCTGACGCAGAGCCCTCATCAGAGCCTTCCCCAGACTCCAGGACTGGCTCATGTTCCTCCCTAACCTCCTCACTGTCCGAATCTGCTGCCAGATCCGCTGGCCGCTGCCGGGCCACAACAGTTTCTTTTCTCTTAGAAAAATGCTTTATGTACATTATTACATATAACAGTTGTCCTTTTTTCCCATTAGATGTGTTCATTATGAATAAAAGACATGGTTCACTTTCAGTATTCTAAAGATAGATCTCATTCTACTAAATATCTGTTGTTATTTTACCTAATAATTACCATCCAGTTTGTTTCCTATGTTCAGTATTGTTATCAGATAGTTTAGTTTAGTTTTTAGTTTTTATTATATTTGTATACTGCCCTTCTCCCGAAGGACTCAGGGCGGTGAACAGCCATGATAAAACAACATACAAGACAAAATTTAAAAAACATATTAAAACAATTCAATCTTTGGCCAAAATTAAAACTTCCAATTAAAACCATTTTTAACCATTTTTAAAACCCAATTTAAAATCATTTATCCCTTCAGACCGGCTTGCTGAAATAATAGGGTCTTCAGAGCACGACGGAAGGTGCAGAGGTCAGGGATCCTTCATATGTCCGGGGGCAATTCATTCCATAGGGCTCTTCCCCTGGGGGTCGCCAGTCGACATTGTTTGGCCGATGGCACCCTGAGGAGGCCCTCTCTGTGGGAGCGTGTTGGTTGGTGGGAGGAAAACAGTGGCAGAATGCGGTCCTGTAAGTAACCAGGTCCTAAGCCATGGAGCGCTTGGAAGCCATGGAGATAGATATGGTATTCATGTATTTTACAATTACTTGGTTACCATTTGTTATTGAAACTTATATTGTTGTGCTTCAATTTCATTATATTGGTGGTTTTTTTTTTAATTTATCCTATTTTTGCCCCCAAGTATTGGGTCAGACATTAGCTCAAGTTTTTGCTGATTATCTTTTGCAAGATCTTCCCAGTTATTGATATCAGGCTGATTGGTTTGTACTTTTCTGGATCTGGTTTTTCTTCTTCTTCCTTTTCAGTTTTTTTTTTTCAGTCCTCAGGCAGTTCCCTGATGGTCCAAGAGGTTGGAAAGTTATCTTTCGATGGTTCTGTAATCACATCTGTCAATTCACTGAGAACTCTGGGATGTAATCCATTAGGATCCATTGATCTGAATTCATCTAGAACTGACAGCTGTTCTCTTACTTTATTTTTGCTTACTTTAATTTGCATTCTTAGCCTGTCTTCTACGGTTCTGTTTTTGGAAAGTTGGGTTTATATTATATACGTATGATTTCAGATGTAGGGTAAAAACCTCTTAAATTGTTCATGATTTCCTACAAAACGATTCTTTCCCAAACTTATGAAGGGCAGGGGTGAAATTCAGCCGGTTCTATCCGGCTCGGTTAAACCGGTAGCAGCCGCTGCGGGAGGCACCACCCACCCATCATGACATCACAATTTTAAGCCTCTGTGCACACGCAGAAGGCTTTGCGCATGTACAGACGATGGCGTGCACAAGCACATTTGCAAACCGGTAGGGAAGATAAGTGAATTTCACTCCTGATCAAAGGTGATATTATTAATGTAGTCCATAGTCTATGAAATCAAAGCTTTCCCACTGATGCATCATCTCCATTGCCAGTTGTTCACTTCTAATATCCAATTTTCATTATCAATGTCCTGATCTTTGACAGAAAAGAAAGATGAGAACAACATTTGTGCTCCCTTCCTTATCTTTCTCTCATAGTCTTTGGAGATCCATTATTGGAGCAAAACAGAATTATTTGCTTTGATACAACTCGATTTCCTTTCTCTCCTGAGAGGACATATCTGGCTGATGTGCAAGCACCTTCAACCCCTTTACTAAGAAATCTCCTGCCTCCATCATGTTCTGCGCCTTTGTTTATTTCAGTCATTTCAACTTTTCATTCGTTATACAGCTTCCATTGTGTTGACAGATTCTGTTTTTGAACTCATGCAAAAAAAGAAGGGTTGTGCAAGGTGTAATTTAAGCCAGCTACAGCAACAGAAAAGGAAGCATTTACTCCGTCTCATGCCACATCCAGTGGAAATATCTATATTTCTAATCCACTATTTATTTCTACATATTGAGTAGATTATATGTTTATTTATTTATAAGACTTGTATAACCACCAATTAGTTCTATGCACTGTACCTCCATGTATATTTGCCAGAAGTTGAAATCCTTTCACCCTCCAAATGGTGTTGCTTGTAGGATGTAACTTTTGGTCTAAATCCAACAATTAATCAGTGCAACTGTTCTGTCCCCGTCTCACACACGCACACAAACAGACAGCCAGGGGTTAAATAAACTGGCAGACAACCAATTCTTCCGATAAGAGGCTTGGCAGCAACCCAGTAGCTGCTTGCCAAGAACTTTACTCATAAACAAAATACACACAATTCAAGAATTGTCCAGTTCGTAAAATAAATCCAAGGCAGATAATGTTGTTTCCAAAGATGCAATGTGACTCGATAGTAGTTAGCTTTGTCCATCACAGAGTCTGAATGGCCACCTCACCCCCTTTTATACCCTGTGGGGTGTGGTCCAGTGACTCAGCTTAATCTCTGGCACGCCTCTTCTTCTGTTGCGCGCGCTTATCTCTCTGACACTGCTGAGGATCCAGCCAAGACTCATCTCCATGATTACTGTCCACCTGTGGCTGCGTGGATGTGCTTGGCCCCGGCCCTATCTCTTGCCCTCTGGCGGGCACCGAAGGCATTGCCAGAGAGGAGGGTCCTGGACTGGGAGGCCTTGCCAACTCCTCTCCTTCACTCTCGGAGTCCTCTCCTGCCGATGACACAGGCTCAGGTAACAGAGCCACAACAGCAACAACTTGCCTCCAGAAGTTATGGATGCTCCAACATTGAAGGTTTTTAAGAAGAGATTGGACAGCCATTTGTCTGAAGAGATTGGCAGTGATGGCGAACCTTTTCGGCACTGAGTGCTGAAAAGGGAGCACGCATGCGCATACACAAAGGCCAGCTGATCATTGCGTGCGCATGCACGCCAGAAACCCAAAAGAGGAACGGGCGACACCGCACGTGCCAGGAGACATGGCTCCGTGTGCCACTTCCGGCACGCGTGCCATAGGTTCGCCATCATGGGTATAGGGTTTCCTACTTGAGCAGGTAGTTGGACTAGAAGACCTCCAAGGTCCCTTCCAACTCTGGGAATATTTTATGAGATGAAAACAGAGTAATTATATTTTACAAATAGTTGTTTTTCAGATATTCTATATTGAATCTGTCTAGAAAATTGGCTGTGATATCTGATTCAAATTATAACTTAACCACTTGAACATAGTTTGGGACCCCAAATTTTTTAACTACAATTCTTACAAGCTCATTTGGCCAGTGATAAAAGCTAGAAATTGCCATCCAGCAGTATCTGGAGTTATATGTCTACCTCTACATGATACAGTTTTAGGAAAACCTGCTGGGTGGGTGGGTGTTTTTTTGTTTTTTTTTTGTTTGTTTTTTTGTAACCTCAGATACTTGTCTGTCAATGTGAAATTCATGAAAGTGAATATCTGACCTATTGCTGTATGTGAAGGCCTTGAACATTTTTAGCTTAGGAACTGTCTGGTTCCCTGGTATGCTTTTTTGTACAACATATGCTGCAGGCCAAAATTTAAATATTAAAGTCCTCTTTGCTTTAAAAAAAAACACTTGCAAAAGAATAAAATACAGCTCTAGAACCACATGGAACAGAAGAACCACAATACCATCTAGTGCCTGTTATGCACGATGATTACAATCATAAAAATATTTATTTTCAAGTATCTCCCATTGATCCAAAAGCACATTCTTTCAGATAGAAGATGCCATCTCAAATTAGGAAGCTACTTCCATTTAGTGCTGAAAGACAGCATGTCAATATAAATGATATTTGGGCTTATAAACGTCCATGGTCAGATAGGTGCAATTCACTCACGAAATAATATTAAATAGAAAAGTCCTGTTTCTGGTTTATGCTTGGGCAGAGTTGCCTATCATAGGATGGAAATATCTATGCCATGCCCAGCTGAGAGTAGGACTTCATAAAGCTAGACAGTTGAGCAATGGATTATTTGCTGAACACAAATGGGATAACAGAATAACAGAGCTGGAAGGGACCTTGGAGGTCTTCTAGTCCAACCCCCTGCTCAAGCAGGAGACCCTATACCATTCCATAGAAGTGGCTGTCCAGTTTCTTCTTAAAAGCCTCCTGTGATGGAGCACCCACAATTTCTGAAGGCAAGCCATTCCACTGGTTAATTGTTCTCACTGTTAGGAAATTTCCCCTTAGTTCTAGGTTACTTCTCTCCTTGATTAGTTTCCATCCATTGTTTCTTGATGAATGTATCTTTTCTTTTTATGTACACTGAGAGCATATGCACCAAGACAAATTCCTTGTGTGTCCATTCACACTTGGCCAATAAAAATTCTATTCTATTCTATTCTATTCTATTCTATTCTATTCTATTCTATTCTATTCTATTCTATTCTATTCTATTCTAATTCTATTGTCTTGGCTTCTGGTGCTTTGGAAAATAGTTGTGATAGCCCCTCAAATAATTGAAACACTGCTATCGTGTCCCCCCTTAGTCCTTCTTTTCACTAGACTAGACAAACCCAATTTCTGCAACCATTCTTCATATGTTTTAGCCTCCAGCCCCCTATTCACCTTCGTTGCTCTTCTCTGCACTCTTTCCAGAGTCTCTACATCTTTTGTAATATGGTGATCCAAACTGGATACAGTGTTATAAGTGTGGTTTTACTAAGACTTTATCAAGCAGTATTAACACTACACGTGATCTTGATTCTATCCCTCTGTTAATGCAGCCAAGGATTGCATTGGCAAAACAGACCAGGTGGGCCACTTTAAATTCCTTGGAGGATATAAGAAAAATAATAAACTAACACAATTCTGGAACTCTGTGGTAGGAAGTTTTGAGGGAATCTAAAAGAAGATCATAGGATACAGAAAATTCATAAACTGGTGATTAAGTGATCTCTGGTTTCAACAGAACATTAACTTTTTCTAAGAATTCTGTTCAAGAGTTCTGGATTATTATTAACCATCAGCTATATTAGCCCATGAATTCCATGACTACTTCTCTGATGATAGTACTGAAAATTTTAAGCCAATTCTCAAATGTACACTACTATTATTTGTGATATACAAATAGCTACAAGATCTACATCTGGATATTTGGGAGATCACACTTACGAATTAGAATTCACATATGAGATTTGCAGAATCACTCACAACTTTGGAAGTGGGGTTGGTCAGACAACCCAAAAAACAGCAACAGGATCACAGATATTAAACAGCTTACTGTTGGAAAGCTAAGCTATTTTTTTGGATCAAGTGAGAGATTAATTCAGGTTTTATGTACATATTGGTAATTTCTAAGGAAGATTACATTTCAGCTGTGAAATTTCTGGAAGGATTAACTAGTCTGAAGGATAATGACAATCGTTACATCAATCACAATTCATTACTCAATAAGAAGAAAATATTGAATTCTAAGTCTTAGTGCATCCAGATGGAAGCAAGCCACTTTGAAATAGATGAGACTTCATTTTCAAGTAAAAGTGTTAGCTAAAGAATGCATAAAGGAAAACTTAAAATGGCAATACTGAGTGGGCTAATGGCATATTCCCACTAATTCCCTAAGGGTCATTAAAAACAGCAAGCAATATTATCATGAACCATTCATCCAAATACAACCTAAAATCCTGAGACTTGCTGCAGTGAATTGGGTAGACAAAGGGTTCAAAGGCTGGATTAGTTTAGCCTTTTGGATGATGTAGATTATGATCCAAAAACATCCACTCAAGTCAACCAGTTTCAGAATCAAGGCCATTTCTGTACTTGTGCCTTATAGTGTTTTCGTAGCATCACCCAGCCATTATTTGAAGTGATGTCAAGTGTATCCATATTACTGTAATTTTGGAATAACTGTGGTTGCTTGAGTCTACAAGATACTATGAATTGCTAGTGGGAAAATGACCTCAGAAAGGAAGACAAAACCAAAAAAGCTTGCTCCTATGGATACAAGCATGAAATGAATGTTTCATGGTGATTTCATTTTTGTGCATGAAAAAAAGAAGCAAAACTGAAACATTCTTTAATAGGCTGGATTTTGGATTCCAGTCAGAATGTAGGCATCAGGGGAAGGTGATATCATCTTGGCTTGACTTTACTAAGATGGGTGCGTCTTCCCACAACTCCTATTTTTCCTTTCTTCCTTAGATAGAACATATGCCTATGTGACTACATACATCAGCCTCTATACACAGAAAAACAGAAGTCACATGAAGGCTCTCTAATTATCTTTTTCAAAACACTATTATCCAACTCTGCAATACAGTTATAGCAGGAGTGGGTTCTACTTACCTTTACTACCGGTTCGCAATGGGATCGCACTCACGCACTCACTTCACTCACGCACGCGCCTTGCTTCTGCGCATGCTTCTGCGCAGATCACCAATGAAGACATCCGGGATGGTGGGTGGGGCCTCCCGCCGGTTTTACTACCAGTTCTTGTGAACCGGTCCGAACCGGGGGCAACCCACAACTGAGTTATAGTCCTCAACTTACGACCACAATTTCTGTTGCTGAGTGAGACATTTGTTAAGTGAGTTTTGCCCCATTTTATGACCTTTCTTGCCATAGTTGTTAAGTGAATCACTGTAGTTGTTAAGTATTAAGACGGTTGTTAAGTGAATCTGGCTTCCCCATTGACTTTGCTGGTCTTAAAATTACAAAAGGTGATCATGTGACCCAAGGACACTTGCAGCCATCATAAATATGAGTCAGTTGCCAAGAGTCTGAATGTTGATCACATGACCATGAGGATGCTACAAAGTTCGTAAGTGTGAAAAAAAATGGTCATGACACTTTTTTCAGTGCCATTGTAACCTTGAACAGTCACTAAATGAACTGTTGTAAGTCAAGGACTACCTGTACTGCCTAGTTACGAGTGATAAAAAAAAAAAAAGCAGAAAGAGCCTTGTTGGATGGGGCCACTTTTTAAAAAATGAAATGGAAAGTGAAATTTTGAATCCTCTAATTCTGGTTAAGATTCATTGACCCCTTACAAAGAAGGCAAGGATAAAGGTACTGGTTTTGTTGAAAATAATAACTCCAGTGAATCTCATGCAACTTCGTTATTTTAAAAGTCGAATTCTTTCCAGGATAACATTTATGGAAACTTTTTTCACATTTTGGAACATTCTTATGAGCACCTAATAAAAAATGCATTTTCCTGTTTTCATGCTAAAGATGAAGAGAGAGAAAAGGGGAGAGAGAAAATTCATCCTTCATTTAGCACATGAAACATGACCATCTCCTGCCTGCTTCCCACCGTCCTGTCCGCTCCCATAGGGCTGCTCTCCTCAGGGTACCATCGACCAGGCAATGCTGTCTGGTGACACCTAGGGGTAGGGCGTTCTCCGTGGACGCCCCTACCCTCTGGAACGAACTAGCCACCGAGCTTCGGACGGCCCCGGATCTCCATTCTTTCCATCAAGGCCTGAAGACTTGGCTATTCCAACGAATGGGCTGATTCTGATTCTTGAGTTTTATTATTTTTTATTATTGATTATTATTGATTTTAATCAGGTTTTAGCGGGATTTTATTATGGCATGTTTTTTAATCTGTGTTCGCCACCCTGCGTCCCTCGGGAGAAGGGCGGCATATAAATACTTGTTAAATAAATAAATAAATAAAATGTATACACAAGAATTCAAAACCTGCTTGGAGCATATATTTTTATTTCATTTATTTATTTTATTAGTCATATTTCTATGCCGCCCACTCTCTGAGGACTCTGGGCGGCTTACACCAAAGATAGTATACTAAATAGCATATTGCCCCTAACAATCTGGGTCCTCACATCTGGGGAACACAGTTACATGAATTTATTCCTCATTTTTTGCCATTGTTAAATATCAATAATGCAAATAATACTAATACTAATCATCATCCAAAAATGTCAATAAATTGGACTTTAAATGAGTATGGGTTACTGAATTTTGCAAGGATTTGTGCCCATTTACTTCAAAACAGATGACTTTTTGCACAAGTTTTACCCTATCAACTCATAGCTGTGAATAAAAGAAACACAATTACATTAGGAAGGTACTACTTTTAGTCTTATTTGGGGGGAAACCCACAAAATCACTCTGTCTCAACATATTTGTCCATGTAAAATTAAAAAAAACCAAGACAAGACAAGATAAGATATAGTACTTTTCATAGTTCCTTTTATTCAGATCACTACTGCAAGATTGTGTTGGATTTACCATCTTCTGTCCATCACACATACCAAACAAAATACAAAACAGGCAGGTTGGATGAATATAGTGGGCAAATTTTGTACAATTGCTATTACAGAAAGACAGCAATCAAGTAGTTTTACTGACATCATTTTGGAACTGTGTTTTGTGTTTTATTTTTTATGTAACTCTCAGCATGCATATGTATGTGCATTTGCTGTATCTGTTTGGCTGGTCTTTGAATATAACAAACTCACTCTCTTTCTTCCCTGATTTCTGTTTTTCCTTCTTTCTCTCCCAGGATTCAAAGCAAGATTTAAAAACTTAAGCACTCAAAACCTTTTGCTCATATGGACGGTTCTATTAATTTGAGTTGTCCTGAATTTTCAAAATCAGGTTACTCCTATCCTATTTTGCATATCTTATGCCAAATGTTTTGGAAATCATAAAACCTCCAAATATGTAAAGTCTTATCCATTCCTGCTTCTAAATACCTTAATCCGAGTATGCATAGTTTATTTCATAATTGGTTTTTTTTTAACACAGTATGTGCGTTTTTATACATTAAAGAGTGATTAAAATGAAAACTGTGTGATTTTCTGGTGCTATTATTTCCTGTGATGCTTGAGCTGTGCAGCAGCTAATATTATTTTCCTTCTTGTTATTTAAGATGTTTGAGTACATTAAAAGAAAAGCACTAAGATTTTACTATACATTATTTCCAGGCTGATGATTTTAATGGCTAAAAAATATCAGAGTTTAAATGGCAAAGGAGTTGTGATCTGAAAAGTAACAAAACCTTGAGGCTACATTTAGTGTTAGGCAGGTGAACTTCTGTTTCCAGGGGAAAGTTCTTTTATTTTCTTTTTCCTTGCCCCATCAAAATCAGCTCCAAAAGATTTTGTAGTTTGAAAATAAGACAGAAAGTAGGGAATGAAGGGGGGGGTGAATCCATCTGCCTGTGAATGCTTTTCAGCAGCAGCCATAATTAACAACTCCTTGCAAACTTTTAAGAAACCTCACCATTTATATGCATATCAGTCAGTCACTTTTGGATGCAGCCACATATGAAATCTGAATTCCTTAATAGATAAAACAGAGGAGGAATGTTGAAGCCGAGCTTTGATGAAATTTGAAAAGTTGAAGATCTCTGATGGGGATAAATTTATATGATACTAGCCTAAGTGCATTTTAACTTGGGTTCCTTTTCCAATTAAGCCTACATCATTTCTCACAGAGATAACGGCAGTCCAATGATCCAGTTGACTGCTTTCACTCATATGGTCCTAGAGTTTTCCCACACATCAGTGTCACATGGAATCACATCACACAAAACCAGCTCCCAGGCAGCTGAGGGTGAAGCCTCTGAAGGATGACTTGATTCCTAATACGAAGTAAAGCAGAAAAAGAATGATCAGTGCCACAGTAATAGAACTAGAGAACATCATTTTCTACACGGAAGTACTTTTGTGCTTAGTGAATGTGTTATGTGTGGAGTTGCCCTAAAGCATTTTAATGCAAATTATATATTTAAAAAATTCCTCACCCTTAAGTTTACATTGAGTATACTTTAGAGATTGAAATTCCCTTTTTGTGATATGCCAAGTGGAAAAGTGTCAGTAGGATTGACATTACAGTAAAGGTTCCCCTTGCACATATGTTGTGAGAGAAAATTCCCTCACAGTTGCTGTGCCTATTAATGGCCTTTGGTTTAGACAATTAAATAAGCCAATCAGAGAGCAGCTCCTGGCTTTGAATCTCCTGGGCTTTTCTATGCCCTCCCCTAACTGCCACTGTGACAGTATAAAAGGAGATGCTTGCCAGCAGAATTTATCTTCGGGATCAGAGGCAGAACTGAAGTCACTAAAGCCTCTTCCTTCTGAGGAAGAAAAGCCCGAACTCCAATCGCATAGATGATTGCACCAGAAAGCTGACAGGACACTTAAGAAAGAGAATGACATCTAATATTTTTTTTGAATAAACTTTGCTTTATTTTATGTAAATAAAAACAGTTTAGTGTAAACTGCTCGTGAGGCTCATTTGTTCTAGTAGATTGTAAAAGAGATAAGGTTACGGTCCATCGAGGCCCCCCTCCATCACATATGTGCTAGTCATTCCCGACTCTAGGGGGCAGTGCTCATCTCCGTTTCAAAGCCGAAGAGCCAGCGCTGTCCAAAGACGTCTCTGTGGTCATGTGGCTGGCATGACTAAACACCGAAGGTGCACAGAACACTGTTACCTTCCCACCAAAGGTGGTCCCTATTTTTCTACTTGCATTTTTACATGCTTTCGAACTGCTAGGTTGGCAGAAGCTGGGACAAGTAACAGGAGCTCACTCCATTACGCAGCGCTAGGGATTTGAACCACCAAATTGCTGACCTTTTTGATCAACAAACTCAGTGTCTTAGCCACTGAGCCACCCCGTCCCTCATAGGATTTACATTACCTAAGAAGAAAATTCAATGGCAACAAAATTCAGCTGTCACCCTAATAAAACCCACTACTGTTACTAAGTCAGCTGCCATGCCTCCTGGAAGAGAAGATCCATCAGAAGGTCCATGGAGACTGAAGTGGTTCGGGAATAACGAGAGGCACAAGCAAGCAAGTGACAACAGCTCTTTAATATACAGTGAGACTTCAGCAAAAGCTCAGGGGCTGCAGTCCTCCTTATATACAATCCAGGAGGGACTGTCAGCCAATCAGAAACGTAGGCAGGTTTGAAACTCCCGCTTAAAAGTATCAATACATAACACCCCTCCCTTCCCAGAAGGCACTAATACTCAAAAATTAACATATGTACAGACAAAATCTCGCAGGTGCTTAGGACGAGTTCTCGCCCTAGTTGACCTGCGCAGTTCAGAGTCTGGTGGGGCGTCGAGCTGGTCGGAGGGACTCTTTGTCTCTCCCGGCTCCGCCAATGGAACCTCCTGGATTTTGTCCGGGGCGTGGTTATCCCCGGCTGGGAGTGGCGACTCGCTGGGGCGGCACTGGAACCAGGGCTTGTCAGCTAAGTATTCTCGCGACCCCGGGCTTGAGTTAGCTGTTTTGGAGAAGTGGTCAGAGTTAGGCTCGGAGATGTCTAAGTTAATGTTCGCCTCGCCTACCACCCTTTTCCTAAGTTGGTCTATGTGGCGCTTCCAGAGTCTATCTACCCCAACGTCCACCGTGTACGATTTTGGGCCTGTTATTCCCACTATGGTTCCGGCAACCCATAGAGGACCGCTGGCATAATTGCGAGCGAACACCGGGGACCCGACCTGAAACTGCCTTAAACCACAGGTCTCTCCCTTAAAGTTTTCGTGCGAATAGTTAGGGTGAAGCCTGTCTAACACGCACCGAAGCTTCCTCCCCATGAGGAGCTCTGCTGGGCTTCTCCCTGTTGCTGTGCATGGTGATGCATGCTGAACCGCTAGGAATTGATCTATCCTGGCCTGCCAGTCCCCATTGTCTAATCTGGACAGTGCTTCCTTAGCTGTCCTGACAAAACGTTCAGCCAATCCGTTGGAAGCCGGGTGAAATGGAGCTGATAGGGCATGGCGGATTCCCAGGCTGGCCAAGTAACTTTCAAAAAGGGTTGCTGTAAATTGAGGGCCGTTGTCCGATACCAAGGTATCCGGCAGGCCGTGGGTAACAAACAACTTCCTTAGGACCTTGATAACGGCTTCGGCCGTTGTAGATGGCATTAATATAATTTCGAGCCATTTTGAGTAGGCATCCACAACTATTAAAAACGTTTGGCCATGGAACGGGCCGGCAAAATCAATGTGGATCCTCCCCCATGGGCCTTTTGGTTTCTCCCACTCTCGGATGGGCGCTACTGGGGGATCGGGGCGAGACTCCTGGCAGGGTCTGCACTTCCCCACCCACTCGGAAATGACCTGGTCCATGTTGGGCCACCAGACATAGCTGCGGGCTAAACACTTCATCCTAACAATGCCCGGGTGCCCTTTGTGCAGCAACTCCAAAACCCTATCCCGTAGTTTCGTTGGAATTACCACTCTGTCACCCCATAGCAAGCACCCCCCTTGCATAAACAGTTCATTTTGTTTGTTGGCAAACCCTTGGTACTCCTCTCCGACCACCTTGTCCGGCCACCCTTTCAGAACCCAACCCATAACAGTCCGGATAACTGGGTCTCTATTTGATGCTTTCGCCACCTCGCCGGAGGAGATGGGGCCCAACGTTAACGTGTCCAACAAAAGGACGGAGGCTTCCGGCGTTGGGTTGTCCAGCAGGTCGGGAAGGGGGCAATGGCTAAGGGCATCCGCATGACCCAGGGTCCGCCCAGGTCGATGGACGAGCTGGTACGAGTAGGCCGACAAAAAAATCGCCCATCTAGTCAAACGGGGGGAGAGGGCAGCGGGGGTTGGCCTGTCGCCTGCTAGCAGTCCTAGCAACGGTCTATGGTCAGTCACAAGTTCGAATTTTCGGCCATAGAGGTATTCGTGGAACTTCTTAACCCCCGCAATCGCAGCCAGAGCCTCTCTGTCCAACTGGCTATAGTTTCGTTCTGTGCTGGACAGGGTACGGGAATAGAAAGCAATGGGCGCCTCTAGGCCGTTCGGCAGTCTATGGCCTAGGACGGCACCAACTCCTACGGGGGAGGCGTCACAGACTAAGACGAGCGGCAGCTCTGCATTGTACTGTATCAGGAAGCTGTCCTCAGATAGGAGTCTTTTCACTGCCTCAAAAGCGGCTGCTTGCGGTTTCCCCCAGACCCATGGTACGTTCTTTCCCAAAAGCTTGTGAAGGAGATCTGCAACCGTGGCTTTATCTTTTAGGAACATAGAGTAAAAATTGAGCAGTCCAAGGAAGGCTTGGAGCTCTGCTTTGGATTTGGGGGCTGGTGCGCTCTTAATAGCTCTCACCTTGCTCTCGGTAGGGTGGATGCCTGTGCCGTCCACCCTGTACCCCAAGAATTCCACAGAGGGAACAGCTATCCTACACTTGTTCCTTTTGAGTCTTAGTCCCGCTTCTCTGAACCTAGACAGGACGTTCCGTACCCTGTCCCCCAGCTGGTGTTCGTCCTGAGTGCTGACTAAGACGTCATCGAAATAGGGCACCACTCCCGGGAGTCCTTGCAACAGGCGCTCCATGGTGCTTTGAAATAAGCCGGGTGCGACGCTCACCCCAAACTGGAGCCTGGTGCATTTAAATGCACCCCTATGAGTTACGATCGTTTGTGCCTCTGCCGTGGCGTCGTCGACTGGTAACTGTTGGTAGGCTTGGGCCAGGTCTAATTTGGCAAAAATTTTTCCGGGCCCCAGGGAGTGTAGTAGATGGTGCACGATCGGCACCGGATAGGCGATCGGCTGCAAAGCCTTGTTGATCGTGCACTTGTAGTCGGCGCAAATTCTTATTGAGCCGTCGGATTTAACTGGGGTCACTATGGGGGTCTCCCACTTAGCATGGTCAACGGGAACCAACACCCCTTGCTTAATCAGCTTGTCTAATTCCGCATCGATCTTCGGTTTCAATGCCAACGGTACTCGTCTGGCCTTCAGTCTTACTTGGGCTACGTTGGGGTCTAAGTTTAGTGAAATAGGGGTCCCCACATACTTGCCCAACGTGTCCCCGAAGACGTCCTGGAACTCGGACAGGAGGCTGTCTTTCAGGGTTGATCTGGACATCAGGTGGACGCCGGTGAAGCCCATGCCAAGGGCTCTGAACCACCCCATGCCCAGGAGGCTAGGAAGCTGCTTCGTGACGATAGTCAGCGGCAGGTCTCTTTCGTAGTCTCCGTAGGTGACCCGGAACGTGCCCATGCCTTCGAGGGGGACTCGGTTCCCCTGGTAGTCTAGGATGCGTAGTCTCTGTTTGGAGAGTTGATCCTTCCGGAACGACGGCAGGAGGGTCTTTAGGGTCGTCCACGACATTATGGAGAGAGCTGATCCGGTGTCGATCTCCATCGAGCACGGCTTTCCGTTGATCTCGACCACCGTGCTGACCTTGTCTTCGATCGCCGTGCTGGCCTGGTCAATGTGTATGCTGCGGCCATCTCGCGGTTCAAATTCGCGCCATTTTTTCGCGCCGCCTTCTCTCGTTGGCTGCTTCTGGCGCGCTGCTTCCGGTTGGCTGCGGCGCTCACGTGGTTTGTGTCTTCTGGGCAGAATGGCTCTGCAGACTCGCGCCAAGTGCCCTTTTTTCTCGCAGCGCCTGCAAATAGCCTCTCTGTATTTGCAGGACAGTCTATCATGGTGCCCGCCACAGCTGGGACAGCTTCGCCGGGGGCTGCCAGTGTCTTTTCTCTGGTGCTCCGTTCGGAAGACGTCCTCATCCGACTCGGACTCCGAGCTGGATCCGGCGTCTTCTCTGTGCACCGGGGCAGACTTGGGGCTGTCTTTGCTGGTCAGCGGACGCTGCAGCGTTTCAGCGGCCTTTGTGGAGGCTTCATGAGCCCTAGCCTCGTCTAGGGCTCCGGCAAGCGTCAAATCAGGCTTGGCGAGCAGACGCCGTTGCAGCCTAATGTCCCGAACACCACAGATCAGTTGCTCAAGCAACGCATCGTCCAAATCTCTGTAGTCGCAATGGGTTGCGGCTTTTCTCAGGCTGGCCATGTATGCGCTGACCGGCTCTCCCTCTCGTTGAACGCGCTGCCTCAGTTGGTATCGCTGCACGAACTTGGAGGGGACGGGAGCGTAGTGAGCCCGGAGAGTTGCCATCAGGGTGTCCCAGGAGACTGTTTGAACCGGCGTTGGCTCACACAGTGACTCGGCCATCTCGAACACGTCCGGTCCGCAGTGGCTTAGGAATAGGGCTCTCTTTCGATTAGCCGAGAGGCCCTGCATGTCGCTGGCTTCTAGCGAGCATTCAAACCTCGTTAGGTACGAGACCCATTTTTCGCGGGTCGGATCGAAAGGCTTGGGCGGAACGTAGGCAGACATGTTCGGTATGCCTCCTGTGGTTCGCCTCGTCGCCTAGCTGAAGCTCGTGGTCTCACTGGTTGGCTTCTTGTAGCCTCTATCCCATCCTCGTCGCCAATGAAGTGGTTCGGGAATAACGAGAGGCACAAGCAAGCAAGTGACAACAGCTCTTTAATATACAGTGAGACTTCAGCAAAAGCTCAGGGGCTGCAGTCCTCCTTATATACAATCCAGGAGGGACTGTCAGCCAATCAGAAACGTAGGCAGGTTTGAAACTCCCGCTTAAAAGTATCAATACATAACAGAGACACTCCTTAATCCTCAAACCAGCCCTGTTTGAAGGGACAGTAGAATTTTTCTCTGTTCTTCTCTTTCTTTCACTGGATTTCCCAACTTCCTTGCTGCATTTCACCCCCTCCCACCTCACCCCCAGTATCCCTACTATCTTTCTGTCTAAAACATGTACTGGGTTTAACATGATGCCTACCACAGCCATGGGAGAGAGAAGGGCAGGTTTTCAGGGAGCAAAAGCTCTGTCAACACTTAGCATCCAAGAAAAATATGGTTTAAATTAAGGGGGGAAATAGCAGTTTGAAGAGTCAGAGCAGGGAGAATTCATTTATTTTACTGCATTTATAGCATCAATCTGTAAATGATGATGATGATGATGATGATGATGATGATAGTAGTAGTAGTTCAAAGAAGTCTAGAGGAGTACACAAAACAATAAACCCATATTTCAGAAAACATCATAATAACACAATAAAAGTACAGCTTTTAGCTGCACCATAATAAAAACAAATTAAGACTACAATGAGCTTAAATGCAGTTTTGTCTCAGGAGAGTTGTTGCAAAGTATATTAAGCTGCTTTTAATGCTATGCAAGGTAGAACCTTTGTGAATGGGGAAAGAAAAAGAAAGAAGAGGGAAAGGGAAAGGGAAAGGGAAAGGAAAGGAAAGGAAAGGAAAGGAAAGGAAAGGAAAGGAAAGGAAAGGAAAGGAAAGGAAAGGAAAGGAAAGGAAAGGAAAGGAAAGTGAGCCAGGCTAAGATTCGATATTGGGATAAAACTTAATTATTAGAAATCCAAATCTTTGGTCAAGATAGAAGTGCCTCTTCCATGCCAAGGTGTGGAAATGACAAACGGTATTTGACGTAGGTACAGAATTGTAAAAGGGCAAACTGACCCTAAACATATACATCCTGTTGTTTAATGTTTATTGCACCCCAAATGTCATGTAGATTTTAGAGAGAAAATACTGTTTCCCTTACTGTCCTTTTTACTGCTTGTGAGGCGCCTTTGAGCCCCTTATCTCCTTTTATTATGTCTTGAGCTCCGGAGCTGAAAGCCTGAGCCTGTGGGAACAGGGCTGTTATGTCTTTCCTAGAGATAGATTAAAGGGTAACTTCTACGTGTGAAATGTTGCACTCTTCGTAATAACTTTGCCTTTATACTGTATAAATATCTGTTTGAAATCAGCAATCTCTGTTCAGACCTTTTTGGATTGTTTGAACCTTGCGCAATAAATTCTTTCCTGCATCGAAGAGCTTGCCTAGTCCGTTATTTTGTCTACAACAAAAGGAAAGGAAAGGAAAGGAAAGGAAAGGAAAGGAAAGGAAAGGAAAGGAAAGGAAAGGAAAGGAAAGGAAAGGAAAGGAAAGGAAAGGAACGGGGGAATGAGAGAGGAAGGAAGGAAGGTAGGTAGGTAGGTAGATAGGTAGGAAAGAAAGAAAGAAAGTAAGAAAGAGAAAGAAAGAAAGAAAGAAAGAGAAAGAAAGAAAGAAAGAAAGAAGTGAAGGAAGGAAGGAGGGAGGGAGGGAGAGAGGGAGGGAGGGAGGGAGGGAGGGAAGGAAGGAAGGAAGGAAGGAAGGAAGGAAGGAAGGAAGGAAGGAAGGAAGATGCCCTCACAAAGAAGACACTTTCCTTAGTCCACATACTAAGATTAGCCAGATCCATTTCTATCCAAATTTTTACAGATATTCACAGTCACTAATACTGAAAGGATTGTGGGGAGGTGCAATACTTTGTGGCATGAGATTCAAATGCTGCAAAGCTATGGAGCTTCTTGTTCATGTGACTTCCCATTCATCTCAATGGAAATTACTGCTGGGTCCTACCAGGGAAGATATGGCTTTAAAAAAAGTGTTCACGTCTTCAAGTCTTCACCTTGAATCACCATCCCACATTATACTGTATAATGAGGCAGGCAGAAAAATGATGGCACATAGTTTCAGTTTCTGAAATCCTCCATACCAGGATTCCTAACAGCCTGCAGAGGTTGGTTTTTTTTAGCCAGGAACTCTTAAGCAAGTATCCCTTGAGCTCTATATATTAAAAAAAAACAAAACAATTCTTGGCAGCGAAAAGTAAAATGTACCAATGTTTTGCTCAATGGTCTCCCCTGTGAATCCTCCTCTAAAACACAGATATAAGTCTATAATGGCAGGCATTTCCCAAAAGGTTCACCTCTTGACCAGGGCAAAAATAACTCCCAAAGAAACTGCATGTCATCTGTTTTCTTTCCTTATTGTTCCTTTTAGAGTCAGGTGTTTTTAAACCTATGGAAGTAAGCAAGTAAATGAATGATTTTTCCATAGGTTAATGCATTTCAAGGGGGTAAGGATCCCTACTTCTGGGGCTCAAAGTCTTCAGAGTTTATTATTTGGCTTGAGTTGCACCTTACTACCTCACTTAGATAGTGTACTTGCAAACCAGATTATGCAAACCGCACTCTCTGATTGCAGCAAATACAATTATTGCAATTTAAAATATGTTCTGCACATTGTTTGTGCAGCCAGACTAGTTGAGGAACCAGTCCAGGGATGAAACCAGCAGGTTATGGCGGAAATTTTGAGTCGTTTGGAAAATCAGCAAATACCACCTCTGGTTGGCCCCAGAGTGGGGTAGAAATGGGGATTTTGCAATATCCTTCCTCTGGAATGGGAAGGGAATGGAGATTTTGCAGTATCCTTCCCCCAGGAGTGGAGAGGGAATGGAGATTTTGCAGTATCCTTGCCCACCAAGCCACGCCCACCAAGCCACACCAGGCCTACCAAGCCACGCCCACAGAACCGGTAGTAAAAAAATTTGAATTCCACACCACTGAACCAATCACATCAATATTGTTATACAGTAGACCAATTACCAATATAGGGGAATTTAAATTTAGTAGCTGGAACAGTGAAATATATAATGGGCCAGAACATGCAGTTTTAGCTGATTGCTTGAAGAGTGCTGGTTGCTGCATGAGGCAATCGATGCGATCAGTTGCTCTGGGTGTAAAGGGAGAGTTCTTTATTTTCCCGCCTTTTTTCTCCTGTGTGCTCTGTATTATTTATTTATTTATTTATTTATTTATTTATTTATTTATTTATTTATTTATTTAATTCGGCTTATATGCCGCCCTTTCTCCCAATGGACTCAGGGCGGCTCACAATAATAAAAACACAAGCCACAATACAAAATAAAATCCAAAATCTAAAAAATTTAAAATTTAACCCATTAAAACCCCCCATCAGACCAGGTCAAGCGATTTAAAAAGCCAAGTTTTTAATTCACGAAGGAAGGTGCGAAGGTCAGGCGCTTTATGCTGTGGTGATTTACTGTACCTCAGGGTGTTAGTGTGTTCCTGACTATCTTGTCTGCTGTAAATAGAACTGTTAAATATATTTTTAATATAAAACTATATGTTTGTGTCAGTGTCTCTGACTTATTTGGACACCTTCTGTGCAATTCCTTGACAAAGAGTGAGCAACTGGTGGCCTATGGATCTTGTGGTTTCCCCTTAGGCTCCTCAGCACTATATGATTATGCCATCAAATCTTGGTGACAAAACTGGACAAATTTTAGTGTTGCAATTGTCATCATTTGTGGGGTTGGAGTAGTTTTAAAAAATAAGAAAGGGGGTGACTTCTCTCTGTAACTTCCTGCTGTCATCACCATCCTAAACGTTCCCAACAGACTCAAAAAGTGATTCTAATGGCAATCCTTATTGCTATGATGATATTTTGTACAATTATTATAAAAGAATGCAAGGTTCTAAACAGCTTTTAAAATTGATAAAAGTGAAAGAAATAGTTCACTTTAATATTACACATGCAAATACAGTAATTGAATACTAATTTTAAAAATACTACCAATAAAAAGAAACCATAAATAATAGAAACAAGTAGCAGGATTATAAAACTACTTTATGGATGAAGTACTAAAAGTCTTGCTTACTAAGCTACTATGACATTGTGAGATCACAAGAAAGAGCACAACAGATTTTTTTTAAAAGTAAAAAAGTAAAAAAAAGTAAAAGTAGACTAAAAAGTAAGACTAACTGCCTAAAAGTAGGGAGTTATGTTTTCTCTGTGTTGTCATGCTATCATTTTTTTCTCCTTTGCAGGAGCAAATGATGTATTTTCATAAATGTCATGAAGTATTATAGGTCATTTGTGCCGTGACATCACCCAATTGATACAAATTGCATTATTTATTTATTTTATTAACCACATTTCTACCCCCACTGCAGTCCATAGACTTTCAGTGGCTTACAAAAATACAAAACCAAATATGTTTAAAATCAGTTCAATGAGAGAGGGAGGGGAGAAAGAAAGAAAGAAAGAAAGAAAGAAAGAAAGAAAGAAAGAAAGAAAGAAAGAAAGAAAGAAAGAAAGAAAATTTATGAGGAATAATACATGAAATGTGGAACTTGGAAGTAATGTACAACAGTGCATACAGATATGTGTGTGGATTTATTTCAGCTGACACTTGACGTTAGTATCAGATTGAAGCCATACAAACTTGCTGTCAGTAAAATGAGAAATGGAACAAAAAAATAAGCTTGATTGAATTGCCCATCTGTTGTCTGAAGCCTCTTCCACATGATGCCAAGGGGAGCCCGATGATCTTTGAAAATAAGTCATTAATTCCACAAATTAACAAGCTTTGTTGCTGTCATGGAAACACTGGAAACACCTCAACAACAGTTTGTAGCACTTCATTGAGGGTTGATGGCAGGGGTGGGTTCTAAATTTTT
The DNA here is from genome assembly GCA_022577455.1 of Arizona elegans. Lineage (NCBI taxonomy): Eukaryota > Metazoa > Chordata > Lepidosauria > Squamata > Colubridae > Arizona > Arizona elegans. Next base: position 11,567,066 of record JAKOOJ010000008.1, on the reverse strand, counting down.
TTACTACCGGTTCTGTGGGCGTGGCTTATTTTGTGGGCATGGCTTGGAGGTCATGTGACTGGGTGGGCATGGCTAGCTGGTCATGTGACTGGGTAGCCATGGCTATGTGTATAGGGACGACTCAGAGGGCTGAAAAAAGTCATTTCTGACAGGTCCTCGCACTTTTGACCGGTCTTCGCACTTACGACTGGTCATCATTTATGCCCATTGTAACATTCTTAACAACCGTGTCACTCATTTCACAACTGCTTCTCTTCACCATGGTGACAAGATAGGGCGAAAAACGTAAAATGTGAGGACAGTCGTAAGTTTGAGGACTGGTCAAAAGTGCGAGGACCAGTCAAAAATAACTTTTTCAGCCCTCTGAGTAGTCCATATGCACAAAAGGATTCAATTATTTCTTCAAAGTGCTGATGATTGCACCCTGGCTGGAAGAACTCCAACAGGGGAGTATTTCCTCCCAACAGCAGTGTAAAAAGCTTAAAACAACCCTTCCCCTTTAAGAAAGTCAAGCAAAAAAATAGCCTCTGGAATCGGAAGTGACAGTAAGTCTAGGCATACTGCCGGAGAGGAAGTTTCTATAATAAAGATTAGGCTAGGAAACAACACCAAATGTTGTAATTAATCCTTACAGGATTGACCCTATAAAGTGGAAAAAAACAAAAGGAGATTTCTTTTAACAACCGGTTCTCCGAACTGCTTAACTACTTAACAACCGGTTCTACTGAAGTAGAATCCCACCACTGGGTCTACCCATTTATTTTTGCAGGCACTGATCTACTCATGCATTTTTGCAGGCACTGATCTACTTATGTATTTTTGCAGGCACTGATCTACTCATGTATTTTTGCAGGCACCGGTCTACTCATTTGTTTTCTTTTAACACTGATCAGCTGTAGGGCAGCCCTTTGAAGCCCCGCGGCAAGTGTTTAAACAGTTTTTTTCCCCTCTAGCCATCAGCTGGGACTCAGGAGGCAGCAATAGATTGGGGGTGGGGCCAAATAAAAGGTAAGAATAACCCGGGGGTGGGCACGGGGGCAGAACTGGTTTGGTGACATCATATCCTCACCGGGCTGAATTGGGAGGAACCCACCACTGGTTGATGGAGATGGATCAGGAGACCGAAAGAGGCTCTTTCCTCAATCCCACCCCACACCCCGTGATTTGCCTCTATTTCCAAAAGAAGGTATCAACCCCTCTAGATCACACCATGAATCCAACTCCCCCAAAAGGTTAAAACTACTTTTATTGAGAGTGGCTATAAATAATAGAATCTTCATTTTTAAGAAGAGATTGGACAACCATTTGTCTGAAAGGGTATCGGGTTTCTTGCTAGAGCAGGGTGTTGGATGAGAAGACCTCCAAGGTTCCTTCCAAGTCTGTTATTCCATTTGTGTGCATTTGTGATTGTGCCATTCTTTCTCCTTATATTTCAGTGAATTAGGGAGGTGTCTGAATGGCTTATCTCGCTGCTCAGGACTAAAGAAATGTTTCAGAGCCATTTGCCTAGGTAACAGTTCTTGCATATCACCATCAAGGTCATCTTCCTTACTCTCTACAGAAGGGGAGATCAGGGGAGAGAGTAAAAAAAGATGACCTTAATGGAAATATACAAGAACCATTACCAAGACAACAAATAAATAAGCATTGTTTATGCCCAGACTGGGAGGTGGGGGAGAGATTATGAAAAGATTTCAGACAGGCAACAAAAACTCATCCCTGCCTGCCACCAATTTACATGAATATAAAAGAGAGAAGAAGAGAAACATATTCACCCTTGCAAGATTCTGGTACTGTAGCCAATCTTAATAAAAGGCAATCAAAATTATGCTTTTAGTTGGGGATAGATGGGGGCGGGGGAAGAAAATCAGTATCTGAGCAAATATGGTATAGTTCTGTGAACTGAAGCTATTTTTTATTGTGATTTTCTTGGAAATATCTGCTTTGGGGAACAAGTAGATAAACTCGATGGATTTTTAATTCCATCTAATAGTGCTGTTCTAATGCTTTGATTGGATAGTTCTATTGCCTTATATTAAAAGCTCCCTTTTTATGACCCTGCAATACTTTAATTCAGGGTGGATGGAGTTGACTTAGATCGCAGACAAATGTCTACGGAGATTCTCAGTCATCCAGGTCATGGTTGTCCCAAAGGTGGTTTTTCAAAAGGCAACTGGACTTTTTTGTTTTTCCTTGAAAATGTTTTGCTTCTCATCCAAGAAGCTTCTTCAGTTCGACCAGATGACTGCTAGGTATATAAATCCTTATGTTCCCCATTATTCAGTCAGAACTGAAGAAGCTTTTTGGATGAGAAGTGAAATGTCTTCAAGGAAAAAGAAAAAAAAGTCCAGTTGCTTTTTGAAAAATCATCTTTGGGATACATTGGGGACAGTTTTACATAATCATCATCTCCAGATTTAACACTTTAAAGATAAAATAGCTCTCAGGTGGCATTGGTAAATACCACCTGCAAATAGCTATTTATAGGTATAAGATTAGGGCTACAGATACAGATACAGATATAGGTACAGAATTACAGCATAGTGAATAGACACCCAGACATATATACTAAAAACACCTCTTTAAAAAAAATTGCTTTGGACTCCTGAAGTTGAAGTTACTGTATCTCTTTTATTCCATTTGGATGGTGAATCCAGACAGATCAGTTTCAGGTTTGTCAATAGGGAAAAGGGGAAGACCATTTAAAATTTAATGCAGAGGTTCTTTGTTCATTCACAGCAAATGCTAGAGGGACCTGATCTCCCTACAGAAGGTCACCCATATCGATCCCTCGCTAGTTGTTGAGAAATTCTGTTCCCCCTGAATCCCCACTATGTGGCTGCCCATAATAAACACTATAATTAATTCAGGGGGAAAAAAGGAGTTGGTTATATGAGGAAAAACATATTTCCCACGTGCTTTTGGATTCTACCTCACAGATTGAGGACTTCGTTTATCAGCAGTGAAGAAACTATTAGAAATTAAATACAAAACCAAAATAGCCAAAATGAGGAAAGTAGATTTTGAGAAAGCCAATTAATCTTCCTCAAAGGCATATCCTTCTCTAAACATACAACTACATCCAAACCCTTGTCTATTCTATACATTAGGTTCTTACTGTAAAATATTTAAAGATGGCCAGTTTGTATAAAGGGGATAGGCTAAAGCAAAAACAAACTATCCCTCACTATGGTAGCATGTGTGCTTTCCCTCCTCTCCTCCCCTCCCCTTCTCTCCCTTCCTCTCCCCTCTTGTCCTCCTCTCCCCTCCCCAGCCTAATTATTACTCCTATCTTATATCTCTGCATCTTTTACTCTTACCTATGTGCCATTTTTTTTTGCCATTGCATTATTATTGGATAAAGCCCAATGTTGAAATCTATAAAAATCCTTTTGAACTTTGAGCCTGCCTGAATTGACTAAAGATTAGTTGAACTTTCATATAAGGCATGTCAAAAAAAGAAAGAAAGGTGCACATGTTAACGAAATATCAAAGGAAATTTTTTAATGCATAACCTTAAAGACACAGTAAGCAGATGTGCAAAAATATATACAAATCTTTATAGTTCAGACCTTATATGCTTGCTGATACTGTTAATTACTGCTTTCTTCGTTTATTCTGTAAATCGCTATCTTCAGATGTTATTATCCAAAATGATAAAGGTAGTCTTTCTATTGTTATATTTTTTGGTGCTTCACATATCTTTTAAGGTTTGTCAGATAGACTCCAACAGACTAGCACAGATACCCTTGCAAAAATGAAGATTATTTTTACCACTTGGCAACCAAAGATTCCTATCTCAAGTATGTCTATGAAAAAGGAAAATATTGGAAATAAGTACTGAGACTTAAATTTGAAGCATAAATGATAATGTATTTAATTAGAAGCTGGGATGACAGGATCTAAAAGTAGGTTTCCTCTGGTGTTGGTGACTGCTCTGATTTAAATGAATAATTATTGATATTGATGGCTGGTGGCTACCAGGTATTGCACTGTAGAAGATAGAAGTCTGAGTTTTTCAAATGTCTAGAATGAGAAGTTTTGTGTTGCTGCTGGGGTGTGCAGTTTGTTTTGGGGAGAAGTGGTGTTACGCTAAGGATTAGTACTGTTTCTTATTCATTTTTTAAAAAAAATTGTACCAGTCAAAAGCATTTTTTCCATTGCAGCTTATAGTAGACTAAAATCGCACAGTAAAATTTTAAACAAAGGTTCAGTAGAGCACAAAAGTAAAATATGTAACAGAATCAATAAAATAAGCAATAATGCAGCAGCCAGAATAAAAAGTGTCTAATGTTCTACAACCAATTTTGAAAGGTGGAGAGTGTCATCAGCATTCTGGACATGAACATTCAAATCGATATTGTGATTTTTACAAATTCCCAAACATGCATAGTCTGTGGGCATCCCTTTTTAACCCTCTTTTCTGGGCAACAAGTTGAATTTTGTATCTTCTACTCATCAGGACTCCACAATTTACTCAAATTTTCTGCAATAGTTTTTAATATCCACCTGTGATTCACAGCTGATTAATTTTTCTTATTAACTTAATTGTTAATCTTAATATTTGACTGCAGTGAGGCACCATAACTTATGAATGTCAATTGGTTTGACATCCATTTTTTAGTGTTTTTATGTCTCTTCCTCCCTATCTTCCTCATTTTTTTTTTATCTGTGCAAACTATTGTTACATTTTATTGGTCAATGCCAATAAAATAACTGAACTGATCACTCTAAAACAGTGCTAGAAATCTGGCAAGAGAAAGAAAAGCTCTATAAAATATAGCCATTCTTACTCCATGATCTCTCTCAGGATGATCAACTGTGAAGCAAAGAGCAACAGAACCCTTCCTCTTGATAATATACTGTCTCTGAGCCAAAAAAGCCAACCCAGTTGAAGGATGCATTAAAGAATGATAAAATGAAGTTCATGTAAAGTTTTAGTACTGTTTTCTAATGTCTTAGTAAGACCACATTTGGAATTTTACATCCAGTTTTGTTTGCCACAATATAAAAAAGATGTTTAGAAAGAGTACAGAGCAGAGCAAGGAAGATGTTTAACGGACAGGAGGCTAAAACATACGAAGAATGGTTGCAAGAATTGAGTATGTCCAATTTAATGAAGAGAAGGACTAGGGATGACATGATAGCAGTGTTATAATATCTAAGGGGCTGCCACAAAGAAGAGGAGGTCAACCTATTTTCCAAAGCACCTGGAAGTAGAACAAAAAGCAATGGATGGAAACTAATCAAGGAGAGAATCAACCTAGAACTAAGGAGTAATTTCCTGAAAGTTAGAATAATTGATCAGTCGAACGACTTGCCTTTGAGAAATGTGGGTGCTCCATCACCGGAGGTTTTTAAGAAGAATTGGACAACAATTCATCAGAACTGGTATGGGGTCTCCTGCTTAAGCAGAGGGTTGGACTAGAAGACCTCCAAGGTCCCGTCCAACTCCGTTATTCTGATACTTTGGGACTGCATTTGATATTTAGTTGCCCCTTCAGAGTCTCTAAGCCTCTGTCCAGAGGAGAGGCTCTTCTTACCCAGACTAGATATAGAATTTGCAGGCCATTACTATAACTTTTCTGAAGTCTGCTTCTTTCTCCTATCCTTGACTTGCACAGTTCCTTTATAAAAGTGTTTAATGCTCTCTACTCTTGCAGTCGCTGACCTATACAAGGTTTTCCCCACCCCCAAAACTTCCAACAACTCATGGAAGTAAGAAATATGAAGCAATGCTTTATTCCATGACAGGCAATATTCCAGAATTGTCTTCTGGGACCAAGAGAAAAAGAAATCCATAAGTCTTACATTATAACCTAGCAAAGGGCAAGGTCCAATATTTCCTAGTGATAAATCTGCTGTCAGACCACAATAAGATTAAAGGCAAATATTTGGCCTCCAGAAGAAGTAAACAACCTTGTTATATACTAGTAATTTGGGCCAGGTTATAAGAGCATATGCATTCAGCCATTTCACCCGCTGGTGAACATAGATGAACACCTGAAATCTGAGTCACACATGGCTCCATTCAGTTTGCTTTTCTCCCTTTCTTTCTTTCTTTCTCTCTCTCTCTGTGACTGGCTGGAGATGCCAGGGACTGAGTTTTTACTCTTTAATGTGTAAAATATGACCTAATTTTAGAACTACAGCTCTCCTCAAGGTTTTTTTTTTTTTTTTTAATTTATTACTAAGTATAAAATGCTTCCATTTGAACAAATAGGCTTATTCTCTCCTTTGGTGGGCATATGATGAGTTTGAATTGATGTTGCATCTTCTTAATAGTCTTTGCCAGTCTGGCATTTTGTCAGCCTGGCAACTGTCTTTGTCACTATGATATCTTGGAAGATAATACTGCCTCTGGAGTCAAAAGTAGCAGCTTGAAAAGGGAAGATCTATGCCATGTCATCACCCATGATTTTGTTATCTATATTTCAAATATGTATTGGCTGCCTTCCTGGAGAAAGAGGCCTTTGGGGACAAAACAAAAATGCAACCTCAGTGAAAATGCAGAGATGATTATACAAATGATAATGGCAGTAACTATCTCGAACATGCAAACTTTCCCTTGTACAGTGTAACTGCACAGAGAGTCTGTAAAGGGCCATTCATACATCACAGCAATCCTGCACTCTTTTCTTGTAACAGAATAACAAAAGATAACACAATTTCAGAGTTGGAAAGGGACCTTGGAGATCTTCTAGTCAGCCTCCTGCTCAATCAGGAGACCTTATACCATTTAAGACAAATTATTGTCCAATCTCTTCTCAAAAACCTTGTGATTTATTATCTTATGGATTAAAGTAGGGACTATTTCTTCCCTATGATTGCAATCTTTTTTGGCTATCTGCATATCCATGGACATAGTGAGGTCTCCATAAAACAATGCAAAAAGTAGGGGTGATGACCAGTGGTGGGTTGCTACCCGTTCGCCCCGGATCAGGTGAACCGGTAGCAGCAGCAGCGGGAGGCTCCGCCCACCCGCCCAGATGTCTCTGCGCATGCGCAGAAGCTTCTGCACATGCGCAGAAGTGTCGCACGCGAGAGTGCGAGCGCCCACAAGCAAACCAGTAGCAACCAAAATTGAAACCCACTACTGGTGATGATCTCTAATTTCCTCCCTCCCTCTTTCTCATGTACACAAATCCCAAAATAAAAGTCCTGCCTTCATATACACAACAGTGACACTCAGCCATTGCACACCCTGACCTATTTTCCATATAATGAAAAAACATAGTTTCGTACTAGGAAGTCCATGAACAGTAACATGCAAATTCTAATATATTTTTAAAAAAAGAATATTCCCTTTAAACATACACAGACAGACGCATACATATCGAAAATGCTAATCCTCCTCATATATTTAATATGGCTGCACCAATTACTGCTCAACTTTTCCAAATAACGTTGCTCACCTGGGATTCAGATGTGTTACCAAACATTCTGAACTTTTCTCAAGAAAAAATCCAGTGGAACCAATTTTTTCTCATGAATGAAAGCAAAGATATGTATCCCAGGATAACGTTGCAAGATCCAATCTGGGTCAATCACCAGGACCAGCGGTTTACTCTTCTGAACTTTCGGACTCGTGCTGGAGCCCATCTTCAGGGAATTTCTCTCTACTAGAATATGTGTTTTGGGCTATTAATAAATATTAATAATGTGACCAACCCAGAATGGATCTTGCAACTTTTTCTCCACCCAGTCAAAAGGAATCATGGAGGTGCAGAAATGAACAGATTAACATTAAGAATAAAAGATAAAGAGGAATCGATGTATTTCAAGACATGGGGATGATTTTATGTATGGCTAGAAAAGAAATCTGAATAAAAGATGACAGATTAATAAATTAGACAATGTGATGATAAATGAGAGAGGAGACAAAAAGGAATAGAAACTCAGATGACACTTGGTGTAAATGGAAAAGGGGGATGGGGGGAAGGAAAAAATGTTACTACATAAATGTACAACTATGATGATATATGTGTATTGGTAAACTAGAAAAGAAATTGAAAAGAAAGCATATATTAATAGAAAATCGGGGCTGCTCGGATACCAATAAGGGAAATATTGGACAACAAAGGAGAGAGAATGGAGAGAGGAGTAGAGGGTAAGATAGAAGGAGAGAAGGAGAGAAAGGAACAGAAGAAAAGGAAAAGGAGAGGAAGAAAGGAAGGAAGGGGGGAAAGAGTAGGAGAGAAGGTTAGAAAGGGGGGAAAGAAGGGAGAAGGTGGAAAGGAAGGGGAAGTAGAGAAGAGGAAGGAGAGGAGGAAAAAAAGAAAGTAGAAAAGGATAGAAGAATGCAGGGAAGTGAGAGAGAAAAGAAGGAGAAGAAGGATTGTTGTAAAATAAGGGAGAAGAAAGGGTAGAAGAGCAACCCCAAATATAATTTAAATTTTGTTTATATATATATGTGTGTGTGTGTGTAGGTCTTTGGTTATTCGGGTCTTCTCCCACGTAAAATTGGAAGTGTCTTGGCGACGTTTCGACGAAGTCTCATTCGTCATCTTCAGGCTGGTGTTCTCGGCTTCGTGCTTCCAGGAGCAATGTGAGATCGCAGCTGTCTCTTCCTTTTAACTGCTAGTGGGGGTGTGAGCTGATTGGGTGGGAACTTGGCTGTGTTCTGATTGGGTGGAGGTGTGTTCTGATTGGTTAGGGGCTTGGCTGTGCTCTGATTGGATGGGGGGTTGGTTGTGCTCTGATTGGCTGGGGATGTGTTCTGTTTGGGTGGGGGCTTGGTTGTGCTCAGATTAGTCTGAGTTGCAGGGGGATTTGAGCTGGTGAGCTGCGTTGTTGTTGTTTGGCTTCGTGTTTGTGGCCGTGCGAGCTCTTCATGGTGGGTGTCAGTCTGCTTCATGTATGGATTGGAGGGGTTTAAAGTGGCTAATGATGCAGCTGCGGTCTGGCTTCTGGTCCTTGGTCATGGCTCATTATCAGTGTGGGTTTGAGTCTGCTTTCTGCGTGGATGTGTGGTGGTGACATCCTGTGTGGCTCTTGTGAGTGTGGGTCTGGTGTCATTCGTCGTGTTAGGGACCCGTTTGTCAATAAGGGCGGGTTTCCAAATGGCTGGTAGGCGGGAGGTATCGTCTCGTTTGTTCATGCTGTGTGGGCGTTTTTCTATCTCGATGGCTTCTCTGATTATTCTGTTGTTAAAGTGTTCAGTTTTGGCGATAGTTCTGGTCTTTTTAAAGTCAATATCATGTCCTGTGGCTTTAAGGTATTGGACCAGGGAAGAAGTTGGTTCCTCTTTTCTGACTGAGTTCTTGTGTTCTTCTATGCGTGCACTTATTCGTCTGTTGGTTTGTCCGATGTATGTGGTGGGGCAGGCGGTGCATGGGATTTCATATACTCCTTGATTTTCTAACTCAATTTTGTCTTTGGGGTTCCTTAGGATGGTGGATATTTTTCGGTTTGTGCAGAATGCTGTCTTGATGTTATGTTTGTGGAGGATTTTGCTTATTCTGTCTGTGGTGCCTTTTATGTATGGGAGGAGGGCTTTGCCGTTTTCTTGTTCTCTGTCTTGGATTTTAGTGGGGGTTTCTTTTTGGATTAGGTTGGTGATCTTATTTCTTTGGAATCCATTGGATGTTAGTACGTTAGTGAGGGTGTGTAGTTCAGTTTTTAGGTGTTGTTCATCAGCTAAGTGTTTTGTTCTGGAAATGAGTGTCTTGGCTACAGAGTTGATCTGGGCAGGGTGGTGGTGTGAGAGTGCGTGCAGATAGTGGTTTGTGTGTGTTTTCTTCTGGTAGATAGTGTGTCCTAGGGAGCCATTGGATTTTCTGTAGACTAAGACATCCAGGAAGGGAAGTTGGTTGTTCGCTTCTGTTTCCATGGTGAACTGTATTTTGGGGTGTAGGCTGTTGAGGTGTGTGAGGAAGTTGTCCAGTTTTTCTTTCCCATGTGGCCAGATTATGAAGGTGTCATCCACATATCTGAGCCAGAGTTTGGGTTTGTGATCCGATTTTTCTAGAGCTTGGGTTTCAAAGTATTCCATATAGAGGTTGGCAATGACAGGTGAGAGGGGTGATCCCATGGGTGCTCCACGCAGAAAGCAGACTCAAACCCACACTGATAATGAGCCACGACCAAGGACCAGAAGCCAGACCGCAGCTGCATCATTAGCCACTTTAAACCCCTCCAATCCATACATGAAGCAGACTGACACCCACCATGAAGAGCTCGCACGGCCACAAACACGAAGCCAAACAACAACAACGCAGCTCACCAGCTCAAATCCCCCTGCAACTCAGACTAATCTGAGCACAACCAAGCCCCCACCCAAACAGAACACATCCCCAGCCAATCAGAGCACAACCAACCCCCCATCCAATCAGAGCACAGCCAAGCCCCTAACCAATCAGAACACACCTCCACCCAATCAGAACACAGCCAAGTTCCCACCCAATCAGCTCACACCCCCACTAGCAGTTAAAAGGAAGAGACAGCTGCGATCTCACATTGCTCCTGGAAGCACGAAGCTGAGAACACCAGCCTGAAGATGACGAATGAGACTTCGTCGAAACGTCGCCAAGACACTTCCAATTTTACGTGGGAGAAGACCCAAATAACCAAAGACCTACATACAAACACCCGCGAAAACCTGAGAAAATATATATATATATATATATATATATATATATATATATATATATATGTATGTATGTATGTATGTATGTATGTATATATATATATATATATATATATATATATATATATATATATGGGATTAATTATAGATAAGAGAATGTACATTTATAATATATTTATAAGAAATAAAATAAAAAACTTTTTTTTCAAAAAGACAAACAAACAAAAGGAATCATGGAAGTTAAGTAATAATGCTGGCAGCAGGAAGGAAGGGAAAAGATATTGGTCTTTGCTAGGCTAGTTCCAGGAAAGGGCATACAAATAAATGTCCATATTCATCGCTTTCTTAGAACTACTCACAGAATCTTAGAAGGGACCTGCTCACAAGGTGACTAAACAAGATATCTGAATTCTTCAGAGATGCTCATCAACTATTCTGTACCTTGGCTGTTCCTATCAGGAATGTTCTGAAGTAATTTATCCATCACTAACAAGCACATATATTCACGGTCACTTTCACCAAGTAGCAAAGATCACAAGAATAGGCCTCATGGTATCATTCTTATGCATTCCGGTGCCACAGCAAAGATTGATTCTCTCCATTTTATTGCCTTGATTCTCTGGGACTCTGGCTTGGCAGCTCGAAGCCAGGGCCGAGGAACAGAGGAAGCTTGCTTGCTGCAAATCAAAATGCAAATAGAAAATGAAGGTAAAAGACAGCCTCAAAATACTCTTCTGCCTTCACAGAGATTAGCAAAGAATTTTATGAAGGTGAGTAGCCTGATTTACTGCAATGGATGTCTGCATAGCCAAAAAATAATTCAGGCAGGCACATGTGTGATTAAATTTTAAACTGCAAAATTGCAAGGCAATCAATTAAGTGGTTGGGTCTTTTGAATGTGGAGACAAAGGGGAAAAAAAGAAATCTGGCACTGCAAAATAGAGACAAATATGGCATGGCTGAAGCAGGAAGAAAGAAGATCACAAAACAGAAACACACTCTTGAGGTCCTCATCTCACATTGCAGCAGAGGGACAGAGTCTGCCACCTCCCCACCTCCCCCATATCTTTTGGTACCACTCCTACATACCCCTTCCTTGCTGGTAGTTTACCAGCAAGTTGAAGTTTTCAAGTGAGAGAAATTACAGGATTCAAGAGGATGAATCACCACATTAATAGTGATGTGTTGAACTGTGAATTTTAAAGGCATGTCTAGTGTAGTGAAAAGAAGAACTTGGGGAGACATGAAAGCAGTGTTCCAATATTTGAGGGGCTGCCACAAACAAGAGAGAATCGGTAGTAAAACCAGTGGGAGGCTCCGCCCACTGACCCCAGTGTCATCAAAATACTTCTGCGCATGTGCAGAAGCTTCTGCGCATGTGCAGAAGCTTCTGCGCTTGTGCAGAAGCTTCTGCGCTTGTGCAGAAAAGCATGGGCGTGGGCAAAGCAAGCACGTGTGTTCAACCCCGCTGCAAACCTGTAGTAAAGGTAAGTAGAACCCACCCCTGGGGTCAACCTATTCTCCAAAGTACTGAAGGCAGGAAAAGAAGCAATGGAGGGAAACTAATCAAGGAGAGAAGCAACCTAGAACTGAATAGAAACTTCCTAACAGTGAGAACAATTAACCGGTGGAACAGCTTGCCTTCAGAAGTTGTGGGGGCTTCATTCCTGGAGGTTTTTAAGAAGAGACTTGGTAGCCACCTGTCTGGAATGGCATAGGATGTCCTGCTTGAGCAGAGGGTTCGACTAGAAGACCTCCAAGGTCCTTTCCAACTCTGTTATTTTGTATTCTATTCTATATACATCTTTGCTCCGGCCCACCTTTCTTTTTGCTTTCTTTCTGCTTTCTCCTGCTTTCAGCTCTTCTGCTTTTTTGTATTTGATATCACTCAGAATCCCAGTGTGGCCTTCAGGCTGAAAAAAAATGTCTAGCACAATAAGAAACTAGAAGGTAATCTACAGCAGTAATCAGGCTGGTAATTTAAAGCAGCAGCCTCCAGGGCTGCAAGGACCATCCGCTGATGTCCAGGGGAAAAGAACCGGTTTTTATTTTTATTTTTTTGTCTAAAAAATAAGAATGAATTTAAACTATGTGAATGCTTAACATAAAGAATATACAAGATGTCATGTATATATGTAATGCACCCAGTGAATTATTACAGTAGCGTATGTATACAATTTATGCATACACTATTTTTATTTATTTATTTGTTTGTTTGTTTCAATTTCTATACCGCCCTTCTCCAAATAGGACTTAGGGCGGTGAACAGCCAAAGTAAAAAAACAGGACATACAAAATTTAAAAACAGTTTAAAATAATTAGATATTTTGACCGTAAATTAAAATAACCCAATTTAAAATCAATTTAAAATTTAACTCAAGCCAGCCCAGCTAGTTGAAATAAATAGGTTTTCAGGGCCCGACAAAAAATCCGGAGGACTGTTATTGTACGTATCTCTGGGGGGAGGTTGTTCCAGAGGGTGGGCGCCGCCACAGAGAAGGCTCTCCCCCTGGGGGTCGCCAGCCGACATTGTCTGGCGGACGGCACCCTGAGGAGGCCCACTCTGTGTGAGCGTACTGGCCGGTGGGAGGCTATTGGTGGCAGAAGGCGGTCTCATAGGTACCCCCGGCCCTAAGCCATGGAGCGCTTTAAAGGTGGTCACCAACACCTTGAAGCGCACCCAGAAGACCACCGGGAGCCAGTGCAGCTCGCGCAGGAGAGGTGTCACATAGGAGCGCCTCGTCGCCCCCATAATCCCCCGCGCGGCCGCGTTCTGGACCAGCTGGAGCCTCCGGGTGCACTCCAGGGGGAGCCCCATGTAGAGAGCGTTGCAGTAGTCCAGGCGGGAAGTGACGAGTGCCTGAGTGACTGTGCGTAGGGAGTCCCAATCTAGAAAGGGGCGCAACTGGCATATCAGGTGAACCTGATAAAAAGCCCCCCTGGCCACGGCCGTCAAATGATCTTCTAAAGACAGCCGTGCATCCAGGAGGACACCCAAGTTACGAGCCCTCTCCGTGGGGGCGAGTGATTCGCCCCCAATAGCCAGCGATGGCATCAGCTGGCTATATCGGGACGCCGGAAGCCACAGCCACTTGGTCTTGGAGGGGTTGAGTCGGAGCCTGTTTCTCCCCATCCAGGCCCGCACGGCCTCCAGGCACTGGGACATCACTTCAAGGGCATCGTTGGGGTGGCCTGGGGTGGAGATGTACAGCTGGGTGTCATCAGCGTACTGATGGAACTCCACCCCGAAGCCACGGATGATCTCACCCAGCGGCTTTACATAAATGTTGAATAGAAGGGGTGAGAGGACCGACCCTTGTGGCACCCCACAAGCAAGGTGCCTCGGGGTCGACCTCTGCCCCCCCTGTCAACACAGATTGCGACCGATCAGAGAGGTAGGAGGAGAACCACCGCAGAACGGTGCCCCTACCCCCACCCCCACCCCGCCAACCGGTGCAACATGATACCATGGTCGATGGTATCAAAAGCCGCTGAGAGGTCTAACAGGACCAGGATAGAGGAGCAACCCCTATCCCGAGCCCTCCAGAGATCCTCCACCAACGCGACCAATGCTGTTTCCATGCTGTGCCCAGGCCGGAAGCCGGACTGGAGCGGGTCTAGATAGACAGCTTCATCCAGGTACCGGGGAAGCTGTTGCGCTACCACACTCTCAACAACCTTCGCAATGAAGCGAAGGTTGGAGACTGGACGATAGTTAGCCAAAATAGCCGGATCCAGAGAGGGCTTCTTGAGGAGGGGCCTCACAACCGCTTCTTTTAAAGCGGCTGGCAGGACCCCCTCACTCAAAGAAGTGTTAACAATCTTCTGGAGCCAGCCTCGTGTCACCTCCCAGGAAGCCAGTACCAACCAGGAGGGACACGGGTCCAATAAACATGTGGTCATGTTCAGCCGTCCCAGGACCCTGTCCATGTCCTCGGGAACCACAGGATCGAACTCCCCCCAGATAACACTCTCAAGACCTGCCTCAGTCATCCCGTCCGGACATACCAAGTCAGAGGCCAGCCCTTCCCAAATCTGAGCGATTTTGTCATACAGATACTGCACAAAATCCTCAGCTCGGCCCTGCAGGGGATCATCCCGCACTTCCAGGTGGAGGAGGGAGCGGGTCACCCTAAACAGGGCGGCCGGGCGATTATCTGATGACGCGATAAGAGCGGCAAAATAGCTAGATTTTACCGCTTTTATCGCCACTAGGCTGGTCCTCCAACTACTCTCCAGGCGTCTTTTCTGGTGCTTCATCTCCCTGAGCTCCTCGGAGAACCAAGGAGCTAGGTGAGTTCGGTGCTGGGTCAGAAGCTGCAAAGGCACGACACGGTCCAAGGCCCCGGCAGCTGCACTATCCCAGGCGGCCACCAGGTCTTCAGCCAAGTCATGAGCCAGAGTCTCAGGAAATGGCCCAAGCTCCATCTGGAACCTATCAGGGTCCATCAGGCACCTGGGGCGGAACCACCTGGTCGGTCCCACCTCCCTGCAGCGGGGTGCAGCGGTTAGAAAGTCCAGTCGAAGGAGCGAGTGGTCAGACCATGACAAGGGTTCGATGGCTATATCCCCTATTTCAAGGCCACTCAACCACTGACCAGAGACAAAAACTAAGTCCAGAGTGTGTCCCCCTGTGTGAGTGGGGTCATGAATTAACTGAGTAAGGTCCATGGCCGTCATGGAAGCCATGAATTCTCGAGCCACCTCAGACGTTTCACCAATATATGGCAGGTTAAAATCCCCCATGATAACAAGTCTGGGGGTGTCCACTGCCACCTCGGCTATAACGTTAAGCAGCTCGGGCAGGGCCATTGCCACGTGGCAGGGAGCCAGGTATGTGACCAACAAGCCCATCTGTACTCCACGACCCCACTTCACAAAGAGGGACTCACATCCGGCTATCTGTGGAACAGTGGTCTCCCTTGGATCCAGACCTTCCTTTATAATAACCGCCACCCCCCCCGCCCCTGCCCTGAGCCCTCGGCTGATGAAGCCTGGTGGGCATATATCCACGAGGGGAACTCCCCCCTCCTGGCCCAACCAGTTTATGGACCCAACCAGGTCTCTGTAATACCCACCAGGTCCGCCTCCCCCTCCTGAATAAGATCGCGAATGAGGGGGGCTTTATTAACAACGGACCTGGCATTGCATAACAGCAGCCGAAGGCTCTGGCCCTGAGAATCTGGACAGCCTGGGGAACGAGAAAAACATTGGGGACCGGAGTGCGCTACTATACTAATAGTGATGGACTGAAAGCTGAGAAAATAATTATTAATAGTAGTGGGCTCAGAAGGTTGTCTAAGAAGATATCTACAGACTCCTCACATCCTGGACATAAACTGTTTCAACTCCTTACCTCGGGATGGGACTACAAAGCATTGCAGGCCAAAACAACTAGACACAGAGACAGCTTTCTTCCTTCGTGCCATCACTCCGCTATTGTCTATGTATGTAGTATGGCTGTATTATTATCATTCCTTCTTATTATCTTCTTTACTACCCCCTCTTATTGGGATGATGATGATGATGATGATGATGATGATGATCATTATTCTGTTGATTTGCATGTATACTGAGAGCTTCTGCACCAGAGACAAATTCCTTGTGTGTCTAAACACACTTGGCCAAATAAAGTATTCAATTCCATTCAATATAAACAGGTGTGCATGGGAATGATCCTGAGACAGAGGAGCCGAAAGTGGGCTGGGGGAAGATGTGAGGGCAGGAGCAGCTGTTAATGGTATCATGATAAGCAAGAGTATATAATGGCACAGCTGGGGAGGCCAGAGCACTGCTTGAGAATAATCCTGATGCCATCTCCTCAATATTCGCCCTCAGAACGAGGTAACTGGATTCTTGGTGGTGCCACATTCTGGTTGCTGCTTTTGAATTGAGGTTGTGTAGAAACCTATCTCCATCCCTGATTTAATTGCAGCCTGGAGTAAGTTGGTGACCAAAGCCCTGGATTTGCTTCTAGTTGGCTTCTCTCTGTGTTCCTATCCTGGGGCACAACCTTGGTTTTCCAAGAAGCTCTGGGAGATTAAATCCTTGCAGTTTCCTTGGCAAAATTTTGGAATGGTTTATCCTTGTCTGCTTCTTGGTCTTTGTCCTTTTAAGGCAGGATTAGCATTCACAGTTTCGCTGTTTCTAGCTTGCTGCCTCAATCATTACACACCAAACTAACTCTCATCATATTTCTTTATAAATACATTATTAAATTGTGCCATGATGAACACCACATTGCTTAGCTTTCAAGAACAACATTATAGATTATATGATGCATTATAGATTATATGATGCAGGTATGATAACAATGATAACAAAATTCATGAGACTTGCTTCAGAAATGTGGAATTTGGGGAATGGATTTAATAATCTGAAATATAACTACAATTTTCTTGGAATCCAGATTGGATATTTTTTTTTAAAAAAGCTTCATCTTACATAGCATTAGTAAGCAATACATGTCTCCCTCTTTCCTGGAAACTAGATCTGCCCAGTTTCAAAGAAGTAAGTGAAGGAATTTGGGATTTAGACTCCTTTAATTTAGGATGATTTTTAAAAGGGTTTTAAAGGATTTTTTTAAAGGTCTATAGACCTTTCTGATCTTTGAATTAGAGGAATTTGCAAATATAGTTGCTTCTTCTGTGGGGTTAACTTTTGACAAATTTAGAAATTTAGTCACCCATTCACCTACAGATGAACAGTTACAGAGCTTTTTTGTGCTTGTCATTCCTAAATTCTACTTGGTCTTTAAAACACAAGAACCAATTTTTATTTAGATGCAGTTTGAAGGCGAAGAATCTCCTCCTGCAAAAGACATGGCTAGAAAAATCAACTTATGATCATTTGATTCATGTGACATGTAGTTAAACTGCACCTGTCCCTTTCTGGCTGAGTTTAAGCCACTTCAGCGTGATCTCATTTGTCTCTTTGAAGGTCAAGGACTCTGGGAGAAACCTACATGAATGAAGTGCTCATGGCATACTTACTGGTTGAGAGGCCATAGTAAGAATAATCTGCTATTGATTATATCTTCTCATATTCTCTCTTCTTTCCTTCAAGATGAATGTGGCACCAAATTCTCCTGTATCCAACTCCTGATTTAATGGGAGTTGGCACTGGGTTCTCAGTTCTTTGAGAAGAGTTGTGGTGCAGTGGTGTATAAGGCAGTGAATATCTAAACACTGTTGTATGCCCAATCTTGAGTGTTAGCGATTTATTTGTTGAAAGCTGGATCATATTACTTTTTCAGAAGCAATTACCATAAAGCAATGGAGGCTGTTGTTTAAGTGGAATTAGCTGTGCAAATTACAGTTCTAGAATGTATTTCTTAAATGCTATAAAGTCTTCAACTAAACCTTCATTTAAATACTGTATGCTTATATGTAGCTAGATTTGCCCTACAAAATTTATCTTATTTAGATACAATCACCTGGCCAGGTAATAGAAAAAAAAACTTATTCTCATGTTTTTCTATCTTATTTATTTATTTTATTGAATTTTATACCGCCCTACTCCCGAAGGACTCAGGGCGGTGAACAGCCATAGAATAAAACATATAAATACAAAATTTAAAATAGAATAAAACGAATTAAATAATTTGGCTGAACAAATTTAAAACCCCAATAATTTAAAATCAGAAGGTACGTAGATCCGGGATCCTCCATATCTCCGGGGGGAGCTCGTTCCAGATAGTAGGTGCCCCCACAGAGAAGGCTCTCCCCCTGGGGGCCGCCAGTCGACATTGTTTGGCCGACGGCACCCGGAGAAGCCCCTCTCTATGGGAGCGTACTGGTCGGTGGGAGGCTATTGGTGGTAGCAGGCGGTCCCATAAATAACCAGGTCCTAAGCCATGGAACGCTCTAAAGGTGATAACCAAAACCTTGAAGCGCACTCGGAAGACCACCGGGAGCCAGTGCAGCTTGCGCAGGAGAGGTGTTACATGGGAGCGCCACGTCGCTCCCGTCATCACCCACGCGGCCACACTCTGCGCCAGTTGGAGCCTCCGAGTGCTCCTCAAGGGGAGCCCCATGTAGAAAGCGTTACAATAGTCCAGGCGGGAGATGATGAGGGCATGAGCGACCGTGTGTAAGGAGTCCCGATCTAGAAAGGGACGCAACTGGCGGATCAGGTGAACCTGATGAAAAATCCTCCCGGTCACGGCCGGGTATCAGTATAATTGTTGTGCTTGAGTTGAGTATCACTAATTTTATGCCAAATTCTCACATTTTCTTCACATAGTTCTTAATAAATTTTTTGGTAATTGCCAGGAAATCAATATTTTATAAAGTTCAGTGTGCGCCAATTATAACAAGCTTTAATCTCTCTTCTGTCTACAGTGCTTGCCAGAAGAGAGGAAAACTATGAAGTGGATTTCATTTCTTTATTTATTCCAGATTTGTAACTTTGTGATAGGCACTCCATAAAGGGGCTGGCCTGATCTAGTGAGAGCCACATACAGTTATGTCAAAGCCCATGGCTGGCTGAAATAATTATGTACAAGCTCTCTTGCCCTACAAAAATATTGCTTGTCATATTCAAACATTACTTTCTTCCAAGATCCTCAGATGTTTGGCCTCATCTGGCAAAGTCTCCAAATGTCACTTTAGATAGAATTTGGCTGCAAGATAAGAAGCACCCAAACCCCTTTTTACAAATATTACCAAAATAATGTTAGCTTCCCTGGAAACTATTTCAGTGGGAGGTTTATTTTTTTTTCTTTATAGCTTAACTTCAAAGAAGTTTGGAACAATAATATTTGTGCTTCTTTTCCACTCTGAATTTTATGATCTGGAATTTGGAGATTTATACTGAGGGCTTAGCCATGAAACCATTTTGCTGTGCTTCCTGTCATGGCAGAGCTGGGATGCCAAAATAGTTATGCTGCTGTAGCATGCCCATAACATAAGTCTGGAAGGAGGCCATGCTGTGTTGCGTTCCCCATTTATTCTTCCGCGTGAGACTTTCTTGTTCCTGGTTGAAATCTGAACATCACCAACTGTGGGAACAGCCACTGCCAATTGTTATACAAAATGTGTGCCATGTTGGTGTTTGTAAAATCCGGGTGTTCCATCCAATCCTTGTGTGTGTGTCTCACTGTTGTCTTACCAACCATAATAAACTCTAGATGGTAGCAAAGAGCTCACTTCACTGCAGAGTAGCAACTAGCTAGAATTGTGTAATTCAACTGCAGTCACTGCAAGAGTGTCCTTGAAGCCAGAGTTAAGTAAAGGAGTCTTGGGGTGTGTGAAAGTAGAATTTAAATATGGGATATCCTGCGATACATGCACATATTTTTTTTTTCAAAATCATTTTCAAGGATTATTATTGCCCTACCAACCTATCTATCACTGGTTGGCATCAATAAGTTAATCTATTGTCTCTCTTGACTGCTGTTCAGCATAAACCCAGATTTGTACAACCGAGAGGCAACGGCTGGATAAATATAGTTGAAGAACTGGATTTTGAAAAATCAGTGTACCAATTCTTGGCCAAATCGGCATATATGCAGCACTGATCATCCAATGGTTAAAGAGGGGGAAATGTGTTTGCATGCTGAAGTCATCTCTTTACAGGTTATATGCTACCATGGAGGAAACTTTTTAAAGCCTCATTCCTTGAGGAATTTGTTCATGTGCAAGATCCCAATCAGGGTCCAGATAAAATTTCCTCTTCTGAAGGTTCTTTAATGGTGTTATCATAGATAGTGGATTACAGCTTTTTATGTGGTCGTCAAGGGATGGTCAACATTCAGTCCTTGCTTGACTTCTGGAAGGTTCTACCAGCTACCTCCCCACTGTTGAAGCAATAAAGTTGGCAGTGATCTTCTCTGGAGTATATACCAGCCCAATGTCTCACCAGAACTGTCAAACCAATGGATGGGTCTAGCTGAGCAAATCATCTGTCTGCACTACTTGCACACCTGAGGATTTCTCATTGTGAGGCACACAGGTGTGTAATTCTCTTGGATGTTGAATCAACAGGAGATTAGCTAGTCAGGGTTCTGGTCCTAATCATCTACCCAGGAGTGTCAAACTCAAGGCCCGGGGCCCAGATCTGGCCTGTGGGGTGCTTAGATCTGGCCCGCGGGGCCAACCTGGAAACAGCGAAGGACCAGCCCACAGTGCCTCTGCCAGTGAAAACAGAACTCGGGAGCCCATTTTTGCTGGCAGTGCTTGGGCCACCGCAGGCATCCCTGATTCAAGTGACGTTGAGCTGGCCATGTCTACCCTGGCCATGCCCACCCCAGCCCCCCAAGGTCAAACGCAACCCTGATGCGGCCCTCAATGAAATTGAGTTTGACACTCCTGATCTACCCCATGAATGGACTGTTTTTGATTTAGCACAGGTTGTATGTGTGAACCAGAAGACATCAAGAGAATACAATTAAATTGGAGTTTGCATGAAAGACTTGCCAAAACACAGCTGAGACAAAAGAAGACAAATGCTCCTATCTCATAAAAAGTTTTAATTAAAAACATTATGCAGATAATTCTTCAGTGCTTTATATTACATTTCTTTATTACAACCCAGGAACCTATTGATACTGCTTTAATGTAAAAAAAAAGCTTCAGCAACCAATCAGATTTCCTACATCTTCCAATCATTTGGGAGAGGTGTGAATATTCTATCCAACTTTTGACTTCTTCCATAATATGCTGAACCCATAAATCTTGCTTCAAAAGTTTAATCTAGTTCTAATTAAAATTAGTACCCATCTTTTTTTTTTATTCATAAGAAAAGCAATTCAGGTTCCTAGTGTAAGCTCCTCAGTAGAGTGATTCCACTCAAGTAACGTTGGCAGAAATAAAGATCAAGAAAATAAAAAAAAATGTGGGGCCAAGTGAAAGTTGAGTACATTATCCACATCAATGGGAAATATATACAACAAAACCTAATGCTGTGAACTAAAAAAAACTGACTAACAAACTGATATCACATTGTGTACAACGACGCAGAAGAAGTAGAAATCTATTATGAGATGAAGATCCCTCTGAGTAATTATAAGAAAGCGTCCATCAGAGAAAAACAACAGAAGTTTAAAAAAGGAACAGCTTGTTATTACATTAGAGGAAAAAGTGAACAACATGAACATGGTTATAACAGTGCTAAAATAGGACAAAATGCTGGAATGCCTAAATCTGACGAATTTTTCTGTTTTTATTTTGTTTTCTATAACTACTCTGTGAGTTTGTTAATCACAAATTTAAAATAAGAGTATATTCTATTTATATTTATATCTCATTAATATACACATAACTTTTGTAATTTTTCGTTGCCTATGTCTGTCAAGCTGGAATAGATTGCCATATTTTCCATACAATTTGAATAATATGACCATTTCATGGGATTCATTAACTAAACTAATGGAGATCTCTCTTTCTGGGTTTGCTCTTTGATTTTCCTGATGTGCTCAATCCAAAAATAAACAAGATTGCTTCCAGCTTACTTTCAAGTTGATACAAGGTCATTCAAGTATTTTCTAACTAAGTGACTCCATAAGAATTATGGACAATATCCTGTCAAAATTGTTAAGCACTTCCTGTCATTTGAGCCACTAGAATGAAACTCCATCCTATTTCACAAAAGGTTAAGACAGACACCTTATTTCTCTCCATTACAGGGTTTATTAAATTTCTTATTGAGGGCATTGCCACGCTAGAGGTTTCTCCTTCTGTTGCTTTGCCTCCCTACATTAGAGGTGCAGTGTCTCCTACACAACCACAAATGTGCTGTGAAAAGAGGAGTAGGAATTAATAAGAATGAATGGCAGTGCTGTGCTAAATATCTTCCAAAATCCACGAAAGGTGGAACTGATGAGCACTGGGGCTCACACACTGTTTTATATTCTTTGGGGAATCTTACATGCTGAACTGAGCAATCTAGGTGGAAAAATATGTCAGATGCCGGCTGATGGAGAACACTTTTGAATCCCTTAAATAAAGAGACATTTCTTATTTTTGCTGGCATTTGTTTAGGAGATGCTCTGACTGCAATTTTGCAGCAGATGTTCTTTGCCTCCCATCAGTTCAAAGTGACATGCTGCAATTCCTGCTGTTCCCATCACCATTTTATCGCATTAGCGTCAATTACACATAACAATGCATCGCTTTGATCGTAAGTGCCATTTTATCCTGGGAAAGATGACTTAAAAAAAATTGAATCCTGTGATATGAAGCTGTTAATGTCCAGGACATAATTTGAAGCCAATATGCTTTCTACATAGGCAGTTCCATGCCACACGCTTTTTCCCATTTGTCCTTAAAGTTGCTTTCAGACAGATTTGTTTCCACCTGACATTTAGTACTGAAATGATGAGGAGAAGGAAAAAGAGAAGGAGAGGGAGAAGGAGAAGGAGGAAGTGATGAGAAAGAGAAGGTAAGTAGAAGGGGAAGGAGAGGAGAGGAGAGGAGAGGAGAGGAGAAGAAAAAGGAGAAGGGGAGGAGAAGGGGAAGGGAAGGGGAAGGAGAAGGGGAGGAGAAGGAGAAAGAGAAAGAGAAGGTGAGGTGAAGGAGAAGGTGAGGAGAAGGATAAGAACAAGAAGAGAAAAAGAAGGTGAGATGAAGGAGAAGGACAAAGATAAGGATAAACTACAGGTAGTCTTTAACTTACGACCACAATTGAGTCCAAAATTTCTGTTGCTAAGCAAGTCAATTGTTAAGTGAGTTTTGCCTCATTTTATGACTTTTCCTTTCATGCTGTTAAGTGAATTACTGTGGTTGTTAATTTAGTAACATGGTTATTAAGTGAATCTAGCTTCCCAATTGACTTCACTTGTCAAACGGTCATAAAAGATCATTACATGACCCTGGAACACTGCAACCGTCATAAATGCAGTACATGCCAGTTGCCAAGCATCAAAATTTTGATCACGTGACCATGGGAACACTGCAAGAGTTGTAAGAGTGAAGAACAGCCATAAATCCCTTTTTTTAATGCCGTTGTAACTTTGTAACTTGTGACTAAACAAATGGTTTTAAGTCAAGGACTACCTGTACTGCAATAGACAAAGCAAAGAAAGCCCTGGCATTGTTTCCCACAAAATAGTGGGAAAGACGGATAAAATTAGGAGTGTTTATTAGTTTTGGAGTTGTAAGTTCACACAGCTAGCAAAAATGCAGTCTGCCAGTTCATGGGAAAGAAATGATCTTTCATATATCGTCCTATTAGACCAGCTCTCTGTGTGATGCCCATAATTGTTCCCTTGGAGACCTGCTGAGCTAACATCTGGTTTGGGGAATTTCCAAGGACTCTTGCTCTGCAGCAAAGCTAAATATGGGCCTTTTTAAAGTAGCAGTATGCAAAAATAAGGTCACATAATCTGTAATGCTATGCATTTTGGTCATCTTTAAATCTATAACATTAGAATCAGAAATGTTTGGACAGAAATACATTCTTGCTATTTATTATTATTATTATTATTATTATTTATTAAATTTGTATACCGCCCTTCTCCCGAAGGACTCAGGGCGGTGCACAGCCAAATTAAAATACATACAATACAAAATTTAAAATAATTTAAAACAAAATTAAATCCAATTGGCTTCCCGAAATATTAAAACCCATTACCCTTAAAAACCCTTTAAAATTTTTTAAAAAATTTTAAGCCAGGCCAGCTTGCTGGAATAGGAAGGTCTTCAAAGCCCGACGGAAGGTACGGAGGTCTGGGATTAGTCGTATTCCTAGGGGGAGCTCGTTCCAGAGGGTGGGTGCCCCCACAGAGAAGGCTCCCCCCTGGGGGCCGCCAGTCGGCATTGCTTGACCGACGGCACCCTAAGGAGGCCCTCTCTGTGGGACCGAATTGGCCGGTGGGAGGTTATCGGTGGCAGAAGGTGGTCTCGCAGATAACCGGGCCCTAAGCCATGGAGCGCTTTAAAGGTGAGAACCAATACCTTGAAGCGCACCCGGAAGACCACCGGGAGCCAGTGCAGCTCGCGCAGGCAAGGTGTCACATGGGAGCGCCAAGTCGCTCCCATAATCACCCGCGCGGCCGCATTCTGGACCAGCTGGAGCTTCCGAGTGCTCCTCAAGGGGAGCCCCATGTAGAGAGCATTGCAGTAGTCCAGGCGAGAGGTGACGAGGGCATGAGTGACCATGCATAGGGAGTCCCAATCCAGAAAGGGACGCAACTGGCGTATCAGGCGAACCTGATAAAAAGCCCCCCTGGCCACGGCCGTCATATGTTCTTCTAAAGACAGCTGTGCATCCAGGAGGACGCCCAAGTTGCGAGCCCTCTCCGTGGGGGCCACTGACTCGCCCCCAATAGCCAGAGTTGGCACCAGCTGGCTATATCGGGACGCCGGCATCCACAGCCACTCGGTCTTGGAAGGGTTGAGTCGAAGCCTGTTTCTCCCCATCCAGACCCGCACGGCCTCCAGGCACCGGGACATCACTTCAAGGGCATCGTTGGGGTGGTCTCTTTTCACTTATTTAAATTGTCTGCCCAGGTCAGATGATGACTATAAAAAAGATGTCTTAAAGAACATGGTTTAGAAAAATGCTCATTTGTTTCATTTATGATAAGTGTATAGCAGCATTTTGTTAATGGAGATTCTAGGCATTGTTCGCCCTGGTTGGAACTTGTAGGAGAAATCATCTGAGAAGTTCAGGGCTATGGGCTAATGTAAGAAGTTACCAAAAAAATCCCCCAATGTAATGGCAAATGGTTTCCACTAAGAAAATTTCATGAATATGCAGGAGGACAACTAAAGGAGCCTTTACTACTGTACAGTCAAGTTATTCTATTCTTCTATTCAACATTTTCCATGCATCAAATCAATGGGACTATGAGAAATGGAAGTAAATGAATCTGCTGCTGTTCAATAAATGCTGCCTGTTTAATAAACTCTGAGGATTTTTGGAATCTGGACGAGGAGGAGGAGGAGGAGGAAGAGGAGGGGGGAGTTCATAATCTTGATGATCACAATGATGATGGTAATGTTGGTGCCAGTTCTGATTTCAGGGATAAAAAAACACCCTTGTTATATCTCTGACAAAGGCCTCATAATTATAGCAGCCTCATAATTTAATATTTTCTTGAAGTCACTGTGTAGGTTCTAAATAGAGGCTGACTTTACATTAGGTGGGTTGGAATTGCTGCCTCCGGCAATCAGTGCAGGGTACAGTGGCAGAAGAAATCTCACTGCCATAGCAAAATTTCTGAGCTCCAGACTATTTAACCTGTTGTCGAAGGACAGAAATTAAGCATGCCCTTCTACTTGTCTTATAGTAGACAGGTGAAATTGAAGACTGCCCTCTTGTCCCTTCTCCTTGCTCATCCATAAGCTGCCCTTTTGTTCAGGCACTGCTCCTTTCTAAACTCCTCAGTTTGACTTCGAGAGAGTTGGCTATTAAGAAAAGAGCATCCCGAAATAAAATATTTATTCAAGTGGGGCAGGTTAAACCTTTCGTATCACTAATATATAAATGCAGGTACAGAGAACCAAAAATACATAGTGCTTCCTTTCTGTACTAAGAGGCATAACATCTAGAAAAAATGTGTTACTGAAAAGTTTGATCTGTACAATGTGTAAGCCACAATTATATTCATTCCAAAAATCAATATTCTGTTATGGTGTTTTAGTTACAAGTAAACACACAGACTGTGAAGTTGGTGATACATCCTTGTATCAAAACATTAGTGTGAAATCTTTCACACTGGATTGAATTTACCTATTATTTGGGTGCAGGGGAAGGAAACACATTCCTGACTTTTTATACAATGAAAGGTCTTTTTTCTCCCTCTTCTTCCTGTTGTGTTCTCGCTATCCAGCAGAGTTTGTGATGGAAAGAACGAACCACATAATTGACTACATAGCTGTCTATTCCACCACAGTGCCGTGTGGCTCTCTTTATAGCTGTGTAAATTTGTGACAAGCTGCAAGACAAGCAAATCAAAAGCTTAATTGGGAAATTGTTGAGCAAAGTTGCAGAGGAGTTTTTGACTCCAAAGATATATCCATACTTATCCATACTTACTATTTAAGCTGCTCATGCTGACTCCGAAACAGTTTTAAAAAATCCAGCCTGGACTGAATGTTTTGGCAATAGCTTGACTTTTGTTCTGACCTAGGCTTCCTGAGACAGTAAAAAGCACACAATTAGTCCCAAAAAACCTCTTTTTATTTCAACGGTTGTGAATTCTGTTCATTCACAGCCTGTTCATTGTCATTCTGTTCATTCACAGATGAGTCACAAATAGTTGTAAAGAGTCCGACAGAAGTCTGCCACAGTCCTTTGGGATAAGGCTGATAAACACCTACCTTTATTTCCATGCCAAGGCCTAACTGGCAATTAGCTTTGCAAGGCCACACGGAATACAGAGTCAAAACGGAGCTGCAGAATTTAAACCAGCCAGACCGAACAACATTGCTTCCTGAAAAGGCTCACATGCCTTTGCTTCTCCTTTGTGTCTTATGGAAGGGACCAATCATCTCCAAGCCCTACTCCCGAGTCATCCCTTTTGTTTTAACTGTTCTTGCCTTCTGGCAGCTCTGTGCATGCATGCACTAGGAACAGGCTCCCCTGTTCTTCTGCCTCGCTGATGTCTGATTCTGGAGGCTCCAGAGTCCGCACATAACTCACAGATGGCCCTGGCCCCATCTCTGCCTCCAACGCAGAGCCCTCATCTGAGCCTTCCCCAGACTCCAGGACTGGCCCATGTTCTTCCCCAGCCTCCTCACTGTCCGACTCTGCTGCCAGTTCTGCAGGCCACTGGCAGACCACAACAACTTTTGCTCAGTCAAGATAGCAGGCAACCACATTTTCCCAATACAGGACAATGTCTGTAGTGCAATGCCCTCCTATCTCTCTGTTCCAGAAAATCTTAATCACTTTTCTTCCTGTGGGAATGTTTTTCTGGACATCTTTATGTTTATATGCGTAAATATCAGAGGTGGTATTCAGCAGGTTCTGACCAGTTCTGGAGAACCAGTAGCGGAAATTTTGAGTAGTTCGGAGAACCGGTAAATACCACCTCTGACTGGCCCCACCCCCATCTATTCTCTGCCTCCCAAGTCCCAGCTGATCAGGAGGAAACAGGGATTTTGCAGTAACCTTTCCCTGTCATGCCCACCAAGCCATGCCACACCCACCAAGCCACGCCCACAGAACCAGTATTAAAAAATTTGAATCCCACCATTGATAAATATGTGTATGGATGTGGGTGTGTGCATGTGTGGGTGTAAGTTTATAAAAGTACAAACACACAAGGACATCTGCATACACAAACAAACACACACACAAAATTAAATAGTAAAATAAATACTTTGTGCAAAGTAAAACATCAGAATGAACACAAAGGCAGAAACGTTCAATCACACAGCACACACCTTACTGTTCTAACTGCTTTCTAGTGTCTTTGTTATCATTTAGCACAATGGTTATAATCCTTACCTTGTAAATAAAAAAAAAGCTGGTTTAAAGTTTTCAAGATTTGTTTTAAAAAAATTGTTCTTCTTTAAATTTATATTAATTTTTTTCTCATAGAAAATAAAATGCAAAACAGTAAAACAAACAAACATGATGAAATAAAACAAAAACATAAATTCAACCCTAACAACAGCAAAAGAAAAAAACATTTAATATGTAGGATCCACCATAGCTGGATGCCAAAAGAAAAGAATAAACAATAAATTTTCTTCCCCTTTTACATACATACATACTTGTATGTATGTATCATATATACATGTATGCATCATATATACATTCCATATATATATGAAAAAGCAGTCAACAAGTTGAACTAAACATTACACTAATTTTCAAATCCCTCTGTTAACCCTCTGTTATTATATTTAGCACGCAAAAAGTCTACAGTTTCCAATTTCTTATAAAGCTGTCTAGTCCATTATCTATAATCAAAGCAGTTAATTACACCATCTCTGCTAATTCAGTCAATTTTTAAAAAAATCTTATTGTTTGCTTGCTTGTTTTTTAAGCCCAGTAGTGAACAATTTTACGTGGGTGATCTGATTGTATGACCCTTTTTGTGATGGTTACATGAAACCATGGTTTGCTATGGGCCAATTTCTTGACTTTTTGGTAAAACTGTTGTAAAACTCAATCATGTGATTGCAGGGTACTGCAAACAGCTGAAAATACCTGATGTGAGATCATATCAGACTGGTTGCCAAACACCTGATGTGCGATCATATGACCGTGGGAGGGAGGTGGCTGACAGAACTTCAAGTCTGGATTGTAAATACCCCCAGGAAGTTCTGTCATATCTTTGAATGGTCACTAAGTGATGGGTCCTACGTCAAAGACTATCTATATGCCTAAAATACATACCATATTTTTCAGAGTATAAGACACACCGGAGTATAAGAAGCACCTTAGGAAAATAAGAAAAAAGCTGATTGGCAGGTGGATCGGCCTCCCAGAATACCCCCAATCAGCTGTTCCCAGAGGTGAATTTTAGCAACAGGTTTGTTGGTTGTGAGCTCTGTGCCTTGCTTTTTGTTTAGCCTTGAAACTTCTGAAACTCTGTTTCAGAAAAAACTTTTTTTTTCTGCCTTTGAAAGCCTCCGAAACAGAGCTTTTTTTCTGAAGCTCTGTTTTGGAGGCTTTTTTTCTGAAGTTTCATTACTGAGGCTTTTTTTCTGAAGCTTTTTTTCTAAAGCTCTGTTTGGAGGCTTTGTTTTCTAAAGTTTGTTTCTGAGGCTTTTTTTCTGAAGCTTCATTTCTGAGGCTTTTTTCAGCCTCCTCAAACCTCCGTTTGAGAGGCTGGGTGGGGCTACATTTGGAGTATAAGACACACCCAGATTTTCACCCTCTTTTTTGGGGGGGGAAGGTGCATGTTATACTCTGAAAAATATGGTACTTTAAAATAATTTTAATAATATGAGCCACAGTGGCACAGTGGTTAGAGTGCAGTACAACAGGCCTACTTCTTCTGACTGCCGGCTGTCTGCAATTTGGCAGTTCAAATCTCACCAGGCTCAAGGTTGGCTCAGCCTTCCATCCTTCCAAGGACCCAAATTGTTGGGGGCAAGATGCTGACTCTGTAAAACTGCTTAGAGAGGGCTGTAAAGCACTGTAAAACAGTATATAAGTCTAAGTGCTATTGCTATGTATCTTAATGTCTCTTTAAATGGGCCATTTGTAGAAAAAAGATCAGGCTTGCTGTACATAGAAATCTGAAGCCTCCCCATGGAAAAGGATAGGGGAGGAATGACAAATGCAAAAATTATAGATTCTCAATGAAAACTCCACTCTTTTTAAAAATGCTTTGTGATGTCACATGCCATACAAAAAGGTAGGGAGCTTGTCAGTGGTGGGATTCAAATAAATTTACTACCAATTCTGTGGGCATGGCTTGACAGGAGTGGCATGGCTTGGCGGGCGTGGCAGGAGAAGAATACTGTAAAATCTCCATTCCCTTCCCAATCCAGGGGAAGGTTACTACAAAATCCCCATTTCCTCCCCATCAGCTGGGACTCGGGAAACAGAATAGATTGGGGGGGGCAGTCAGAGGTGGTATTTACCAGTTCTCTGAACTACTCAAAATTTCCGCTACTGGTTCTCCAGAACGGGTCAAAACCTGCTGAATACCACCTCTGGATCTTGTGTCATAATAGTGTCGTGTTATTTCTCTCATTGTGATGAAAACCTTTGATCCTGTGGAGATCTCATGTACACACAACTTGTTCAGAGTATCTGGGGACATTAAAGATATTCTGCCTCCTTGATCTGTTATTCATCTGAATGGGAATAGCTAGATAGAGGCTCAGAGATTGGAGAAATCTCGAATGCTTATTACTGCTTTCTATGAATATTTGAACCATCACATTGATAGCTATTTAGTATCTTTTAATTTACAAAACAGAAGAAGCGGAGATTTTGTTATAATTAGAGCCATAAAAATCCTGGTCTGAAAGGGTTTGCTCCTTTAATAGAAGAAAAAAAAAGAATAAAAACAAACAAACAAACAAACAAACAAAAAAAGCAGAGCTCCCAGAAACTTCGTTTACTATATAGTGAAATTTGCAAAGCATATCTAATCTTTTTTCCTGCAGTCTTAGTAATAAAAATCAAACAGGATCGCCCTTGCAAACCTCTATTTTTTGCACATGAGTACTGACCTGAAACTTTATAAAAAGGTAAAGGTAAAGATTCCCCTCGCTCATATGTGCTAGTCATTCCCGACTCTAGGGGGCAGTGCTCATCTCCGTTTCAAAGCTGAAGAGCCAGTGCTGTCCAAAGACGTCTCCATGGTCATGTGGCTGACTTGACTAAACACCAAAGGCGCACGGAATGCTGTTACCTTCCCACCAAAGGTTGTCCCCATTTTTCTACTTGCATTTTTACATGCTTTCGAACTGCTAGGTAGGCAGAAGCTGAGACAAGTAATGGGAGCTCACCCCGTTATGCAGCACTAGGGATTTGAACCGCTAAACTGCCGACCTTTCGATCGACAAGCTCAGCGTCTTAGCCACTGAGCCACCGCATCCCTTAGTAGCTAACAGACCTATAAAAGGTTGGCAAGGATATCGTAAGTGTTGGCTGTGCGTAGCATATGCAATATATGCGGATTTCATGGTTAATGGGATGTGGTTTCTCATTTAAAAAGTAATGCCATTTTTTTTCCTAAGGCAGAACATTTGTAATACATTTTGATAGGACTTCTCGCTGATAGTTCATTTATACAATGTGACTGAAATTCCTTTTTTTTTCCCCGCAATAAAAATAAAACAAAACAATGTGCATCTTTCTTCTGGCACATGGCAATTATTTTTTTAGAAATGTTAAAACGTAAGGAGGAAAACAAGCAGACCCTTACATAGGATAGAATAGGTATAGATAAGAATAATGGCCTGTTATACAGGCTGCAAGGTCAATTCTACTTCAAATGTTAATTGTTCCCATGAACACATAGGATGGCCTTAAGCAATCCATGACATCTGCTTGTAGCTAATATTTTACAGCATAAATCTTCTGTTTCGCTAGTTCTAATATTCATATTTTAACCCATTTTTAAAAGTCTACATTGAACTTCACATGCATTTTTATATACATGAACATCTGAGCACAATTTGGAACTCTCATACAGGATATTCCTCCATTACGGCCACAATTGGACTCAAAATTTCTGTTGCTAAGTAATACAGTTGTCAAGGTTAGTTGTGCCCCATTTTACAACCATTCTTGACACAGTTGTTAAGTGAATCACTGCAGGTATTAATTTAGTAACATAGTTGTTTAGTGAATCTGACTTCCCCGTTGATGTTGCTCATTAGAAGGTAACAAAAGCTGATCACATGACATTGGGATACTGCAACCGTCGTAAATATGAGCCAGTGGCCAAACATCTGAATTTTGATCATGTGACCATGGGGATGCTGCAATAGTCACAAGTGTGATAAACAGTATGTTACTTTTTTTCATTGCCATAGTAACTTCAAACAGTCCCAAAATGAACTTTTATAGGTTGAGGACTATCTATAGTTGATTTTAGGTAGGTTACTTTTGCATAAAGTAGACATAAAAAAAAAAAAGACAACAGACAATTGCATTACAAAATGCAGAAAAATGTAAAAGCCATAAGATGTCTTGCGTTTCCCGCTTATGAATTAGTTTTAAGTGCAAAATAGTTTGGTTCATATATTTAAATGAGAAGATAAATACGTTTAGCCTAACGTACAGGCATACCTAATGAGGTTGCCATCTGCTGGCTGATATATATGAAGTACTTAAAGCACTTAAAGAAAGGGCTATATGGATTTTAATCCTACTAAAATTCTCTTCACTATCCATATTTTTAGTCAAGAACTAGAATTCATCAAATAAAGATGCATCGACAGAAAATATTTTGCCTACAATGAAGAAGAGCAACGTTGCTTTTTCAGAATCAGTATCTACATCTACTAATGTGTAACTTTCACAGTGGCAATATTTTTTTAAGACAAAAGTTTACATACCAAACAGCATAATGATTTGACCCTCCACTGTAGCAATAGCAATAGCACTTAGACTTATATACCACTTCACAGTGCTTTATAGCCTTCTCTAAGCGGTTTACAGAGTCAGCATATTGCCCCCAACAAGCTGGGTCCTCATTTTACCCACCTTGGAAGGATGGAAGGCTGAGTTAACCTTGAGCCTGGTGAGATTCGATCTGCCAAATTGCAGGCAGCCGGCAGTCAGCAGAAGTTGCCTGCAGTACTGCATTCTAACCACTGCACCACCATGGCGTACTTTTTGCCAAGCCTCCTGATGTTGAGACTTAACCCTACAGCCTTGGTTCAAGAATGGCAGGGAAGGCAAATCCATCTTATTAAAATTGACATACAAATGTTACGACAATACTTGTGTAAATGATAGTTCAGATTCAGGTTGGTGTCTTTCCAATTGCAGCTATAATTTAATTGTCCTCACCCACAGGGCTGTTGTTGCGGGGAAAATAGGAGGAGGGAGGATATGTTTGCTGCCTTGAGTTATTGGTAAAAATAATACAGGTAGTCCTCGACTTACAACAATTCATTTACTGATCATTCAAAGTTACAACAACACTGAAAAAGGTGAGCATTTTTCACATTTCCCCATGATTAAAATTCAGATACTTAGCAACTGATTCATATTTACATCAGTTGCAGAGTCCCAGGGTCATGTAATCCTCTTCTAATGATTAAACAAACAGATATTCAGAGCTGAATTTATTTTATTATTTTTATTTATTTATTTGTCAAACATGTATAAGATAACAGATGTAAGTATAAACATCATTATGAATAAAGGATAAGGACACGAATAAATGGGGACAGTAGGACAGGGACGGTAGGAACGTTGCTACGCTTATGCACGCCCCCTCCAGACCTCTTAGGAATGGGGTGAGGTCGACAGTAGACAGTCTAAGGTTAAAGTTTTGGGGGTTTGGGGAAGAAACCACAGAGTCAGGTAAGGCATTCCAGGCATTGACCACTCTGTTACTGAAGTCGTATATTCTGTAATCGAGTTTGGTGTGATTTACCTTAAGTTTGTATCTATTATGCACTCGTGTATTATTGTGGTTGAAGCTGAAGTAGTCATTGACAGGTAGGACATTGTAGCTGATAATTTTGTTATCTGCCACAATGCTTAGGTCAGACTGAAGGCAGTGTAGTTATAAATTGTCTAATCCCAAAATTTCAAGCCTGGTGGCATAAGGTATTCTGTTGTGAACAGAGGAGTGGAGTACTCTTCTTGTGAAATACCTCTGGACTCGCTCAATTGTATTAATGTCCGATATACAATGTGGGTTCCAGGCAAATGAGCTGTATTCGAGAATTGTTCTAGCAAAGGTTTTGTATGCCCTAGTTTGCAGTACTATATTACCGGAGAAGAAACTTCAC
Organism: Arizona elegans; assembly: GCA_022577455.1. NCBI lineage: Eukaryota > Metazoa > Chordata > Lepidosauria > Squamata > Colubridae > Arizona > Arizona elegans. The sequence goes on along the minus strand of JAKOOJ010000008.1, from coordinate 11,533,145 downwards.
AAGATTAGGTTAACAACTCTTAATGCCTTTTTGGCAATGTTGTGGCAGTGAGCTCTGGCACTTAGATCATTTGAGATGAGTACTCCAAGGTCCTTGACAGAATGAGAGTCATCTACGAGCTCGTATCCACCCAGCTTGTATTTGATGTTCTGATTTTTTTTTAATTTCTTAGTAGAAAACACAATTTCTCTTACTAACTTTTCATTAAAAGCCTCCAACTCTCTATGCCCTACCTTTCCGAATAGGGGAAAAAATCTGAGCCAAATTCAGTATGAAATATTACAGAAGGATGAGGAAATACTTAATGGCACCAAACTCTTTTCACTGTGAAATGGCTGCTCAGAGAGGAAATATATTTCCAAGATGAGTGAACTGCTGTTATAATTATGATGATGATTGTGAGTTAGAAATTATTTCAAATATTCATTTAAAACCATCTGTATTGTTTCATGCTTCAAGCATGGCTTCCCTTTCTGACTAGCTTTCATTAAACAGTATATAATTAAATACACTATATTTAATATAATACAGACACACACTGGCAGAGCCAAACACATACTGTATGTATAGAAAAACTAGATGAAATGTATAGGGAAAAACTAGATGAAATGCACAGGAAAAATAGACATGCAAAGAAAACTTAGTTTAAATCCCTCTAAATAGGTTGTGATGTTCTTGAATTTTCCATGAGAACTTATTTGCTTAGTAAATAAGTAGCAACAAATGGAAAAAATGTCGTAATTATACTCCTGATTTATTTTTTTTTAGATATTCAAGAATATCTGAAAAGCTCAGGAGGATTTTCAATCAACACAACATATATGTACACAAGCATACACTAAGGCAGAAGCTTGTCCACTCCGAGGATAAAACATCCAGACACAAACTAAGCAAGGTGATATATTCAATACATGTACAGCTCTATACATTGGTGAAACAAAACAACCACTTGACAAGCACATGGCACAACATAGGAGATCAAACCCATCAAAATAAGATTCAGCAATCCACTTGCATTTGAAAGATAAAGGTCACATTTTTGAAGACAGCAAAGTCCACATTTTGGATAGAGAGGACCATTGGTTTGAAAGAGGGGTAATCTATCTTTGTTAAAATTGAATATCCCTCCCTCAACAGAGGGGGAGGAATAAGAGACCACCTATACCCAGTTTACAATGCAGCCCTTGTAAGCAGTTCCAAGAAGATTCCACAACCAATTGCACCCTGATTCAGGTGACCCTGACAGCACAAATAAACCCCCAAGTGGTCTCAACAGCTCTCAGAGAGAGTGCTAATGACCAGATGACTGTAAAGCAATACAATCCTTCCATTCTCTCCCCCACCATCCTACCACAACCTATCCTTCCATCTCCCCACCATCCAGTCTCAACTGTCAGTACCTATTCTTCCATCAGAACGGATGAAGCTTCTTGGATGAGAAGCGGAACTTTTTTTCCTCTTCCCAAAGAAAGAAATGGTGCAGTTGCCTTTTGAAACAAAAAAGCACCTTTTGAGACTGATATTAGGATCTTTCTATACTCTGTGCATTTAACCTTGCTAGTGGACTTCAAAATTAACTTCAAGTGCCCAAATCAGTGGAAGGAGTGGGAAAAAACCAATGTATTGGTGGGATTTTAAAGTGAAATTATACATATTACCAATTTGTAGGGCTCAGCAATCTAGAGCTTCAGAGTTGCATGTAAGTTCCCAATCCTTTTTTGTCTCCGTGAAGCTCCTACAACTATACCATCACTATGGTGGCAAGTGGCTAGAGTGCAGTATTGCAGGCTACTTCTGCTGATCACTGTCTGCCAACAGTTTGGCAGATCAAATCTCATCAGGCTCAAGGTTGACTCAGCCTTCCATCCTTCTGAGGCGGGTAAAATGAGGACCCAGATTGTTGGGGCCAATGTGCTGACTCTGTAAACTGCTTAGAGAGGACTGTAAAGCAGTATATAAGTCTAAATGCTATTGCTATTTGATTTTCCTCCTTGTTAAGGAAAGGAACAAAAATATACTATAAATTTAAATAAATAATTAACAGTCCAAATCCTGATTCAGCTCATATGTACATGCAGTGAAGCCATTCTGCAGTATCATCCTGCCCGCTGAAGCTCTCAACCATCCCTTGATGAGACGAGCTTCAGAACATTGCTGAGAGCTTAAAATCAGATTCCATAACTCCTCCCCTGCTTTCCAAAATAATAGCCCAGCAGCTTAACAATTTGGTGAGGATGCTGATTGTACAGCTTGACTTTTACAGAGTTCCCATCCTAGATATTTAATGAGAGATAAGCCCATCAGGGCTGAATGGAGGCCAACTGATGCCCTAAGCACATCCAACATTGATGCCACTTGATCAGGGGTGAAATTCCGCAGGTTCTGACAGATTGTGAAGAACCGGTAGCGGAAATTTTGAGAAGTTTGGAGAACTGGCAAATTCCACCTCTGACTGGCCCCAGAGTAGGGGTGGGAATGGAGATTTTGCTATATCCTTCCCCCAGGAGTAGGGAGGGAATGGGGATTTTGCAGTATCCTTCCCCTGCCATGTCCACGAAGCCACGCCCACAGAACTGGTAGGCAAAAATTTTGAATTTCACCCCTGCACTTGATGGAAGTAAAATACCAAGAGATGAAAACAAATGTGATTATCTGATGGCACCTTTAAAGCAAATTTTTGAACTTTAGCCACTCAATATATCTCCCCCCAAAAGGAGGAGGAGGAGGAGGAGGAGGAGGAGGAGGAGGAGGAGGAGGAGGAGGAGGAGAATTGAATGTGGCAGTGAAGGAGTTAAGGGCATCACTGGCTAGAGGGAAAAACCCACTATGATGACACCCTTCCTTCCGTACTCTAAGCATGGATTATTTGGGTCAATGATTAATCCAGGGCTGAAGCCAATATACATATGGCCTAGAACACTTTCTCATTCTGGCTGCGGAATTCTGGGAGATAATGTCCACCCATCTTAAACTTGCTGAGGTTGAGAAATGCTGGTTTAGAATAGATTTTTGAAGAAAACTGATCCTCATTCTTCATAGTATCAGCTCAAAATAAAAAATGCTGACTAGTCTTACTATTAAAAAAATGTTTAACCTATTTTGTTTCCTAAAGTCCACACTAACTGGCAATTTCTATCTGGTCAATATGTTTATATTTTAAATGGTTGCTACTTAAATAGTCCATTTGATTGACTCTTTCTTTGGAATTATATTGGATGTATATAAATGGGTATAATAAAATTACAAAAGCATAATAAAAACAGCCTGTCCACATGGAGGCAATTTCAGAAAAGCAGTTTATATCTGGCCTTGTAGTGTTCCAACAAATAAAATCAAAAGAGATAAACCTGATATTGATCTCACTGCACAGTCATAAAAGATTTAAAGTTATCTTCTAATAAAAAAATGTTTTCTATTTTGTTGGAAGATATCTTGTGTCCCCATGTGAGCGCAATTTACTATATTAATAAAGTACTCTTGAGAAAATTATTGTAGGAATTTTAAAATATCGTATTTTTCGGTGTAGCCCCCATCCTTCCGCCGCCTCCACACACCCCATTTTCAGCCTCTATGTGCCCAATTTTCGGCCTTTATGCATCCTGTTTTTGGCCTCTGGGCGCCCCATTTTCAGCCTCAGCGTTTCCCATTTTTGGCCCATTCCAGGCAAAGGCGATAGTCAGTGGAAGCGATCCCTGCCTCCTGGGACCACAAACAGGATCCACCTAGGCCAAAAATGGGCCATGCGGAGGCGGTGACAGGCGGCAGTGGTAATGGGTGAAGATGGCAGTGATGGGTGGTGGCGATCCCTGCAGCCTGGAACAGGAGGCGGTATTCTGAGAGGTCAATCCAACCGTCAATCAGCTGCTTGTGCTAAATCAGGCTGTGCTGAAGCTGATCAGGCTGTTTTCTGCAAAGAGGTAAATTGCTGGGAGGCACAGGCAGATTTTTCCCCCCTTGTTTTCCTCCTCAAATGCTAGGTGCATCTTATATTTCAGAGCATCTTATAGTCTGAAAAATAGTTTCTCATACATATAATAAAATAGCCAAAATACTTTATACTCTAGATCTCTATCTGGGTATGAAGATTTGAAGGGGAAAAAGCATAATAATTCAATTACGTGATCTTATATTATCATTGGATCTTAACAAAGAGTTGGTCTTTGCACATCGCAAATGATATTGATCAGTAAACACACAATTTGTTCAAAAGCATTAACAGACATTTTCTTAATTTTTCTATATTTTTAATCTGAAACATAGGAGCATGGAGGCTCTTGTGATTGGGATGCTGGGATAACAAGAAGCAAGTCCACATTTGAGATCCAAGTGCTGCCGTGGGGTGGGGTGAGCTCCCATCCTTTGCTCCAGCATGGGAGGGAACATGAAAGGAGCTCCAACTGAGTGTCTTCAAGGGCAATGATAATGTCACAGGCGAATTCTTTCAACCCAGAAGTGCTTCAGTGCTTCCGACAAGAATGAAATGCAATGAGAACTGAAATCTCTGAGGGAAAAAAATAACCCAGTTTACTTACCAAAAGGCTGAACTGAAAGCATGAACAAGATTGGGTAATGGAGCAGTCTTCTACTCCCTTATGGACAACCTGCCTAAACTCTGTAGTTTATGGAGTCCTTTACTAATTGTAGTTGCAGGGATGGTCTATCCTTTCCTCAGCACCTTAACAATGGGACTGCCATCTTCCATACCAGATCATGTATTCAGAAAATATGAACAGCAATTAAAACATATTTGTTAACCATGATGGCAACCTATCAATAATTTCTAGGGCAGGGGTGTCAAATTTGATTTCATTGACAGCCGCATTAGAATTGTGCTTGACCCCATGGGGGCTGGGGGGCGTGGCCAGGGTGGGCGTGGCCAGCTCAACATCTGTTTTCAGTTATGGTGGCCCTCTGCCAGTGAAAATGGAGCTTGGGTGGCCGCAGACAGTCCCCCCCCCCGAGCTTAGTTTTTGCTGGCACAGGCACCAAAGGCCTGACCTTCACTGTTTCCAGGGCGGCCCCATGGGCCAGATCTAAGCACCCCATGGGCCATATCCGGCCAGTGGGCTTTGAGTTTGACACTCCTGTTCTAGAGGATAGTACAGATGCTGCATCATCATTATTATTTTTTTAAAAAAAAGCAATTATATAAATCTTGTTGGCCACCTATTAGGAATACAGATGTAAGGAGCATTCCCAGGATAAATCTAATAAAGATTGAACATGACCTTCGTGGTTATTTTATTATAGATTATCATGTCAATATCACAGAGGTAGGAACTTTATATTTAAGTGAAATGCATGCAATTGCAATTTATGCTCCTTATTTCTGGAACACAACTATTTTGTTCCCTCATTTCGAAGCCCTGGCTTATTTTTTGGAATGCACTAATCAATCGCGCTCACGTAAAAACAAAATCCAGGCTGTGTTTGGAGTGCTTTCACTCTTAATAAATGGTTTTATCCTCGGAACAGCTTTTTCTAGGGAATCTAAAGCAGATCTCCATAACCTGAATTTACAGAGCTAATTGCAACTGCCCTCATGATATTCCAGATAAATATGCATGTCTTTCACGCACTATAGATTAAGAATTATAAGAATACATTAGATAGTTAGAACGAAATAAGCACACATGAATGAACAAGTATATTGATATTTAGTAAACATCATTTAGAATGTAGATCAATATCATTTAAGACTAGATGGTATTAACAGTCTTCAGTGATTGGATATATTTACACTGCTTCTTTGGGGAAATTGTTCAATTGTTATTTAAACTCATGTACCTATTAATAATATAGTTTTCACTTATTGTCCTTCTCAGATTCAGCTGGCGCAATCTAAACTGCTTTTACTTATCATCCAAACCACAATGACTCTCTAATGTCCCCTTTGTATCTTTAACCACCTCTTGATTTTTAATCCAAACAGTTTATAAGCAAGAACCAATCATTATTTCTGGAACACAACTATTCGCCAACTATCTGATCAAAACTTGTCCTTTCAGAGCCTTTATTAAGTCAATGTTATGGTAGTTTGCTGCTGAATTGTTGTGATAATATGGCGGGGGGAGGGTTGGGGACACATACAAAACAGGAGAAAGAGTTATGTGATCCCAAAGTTCAAGAGAACTTAAGAAGTCTCTTGGAAAAGTAAAACGTTTGCAAGTAAAAAAAACCCAAGAAAGTTGAGTTGCCTTTTGGAAAAGCATCTTTGGGACAACCACGACCTGGATGATTGAGAATCTCCATAGACAGGAGATGTCTATGGAGCCACATCTCCATAGCCAAGAGGCTCCTTATGTGGCCTCTTGGCCATTTTGTGATTTAAAGACTTCTATTAACTCATTAGTCTCTCAGTTTCAGACAGAATGTATTTGTTGTTTATTTATTTTATCTTTTGTATTTAGATTATTTAATTTTAGATCAGGGGTCTCCAGTCTTGGCAACTCCCAGGATTAAGGTACAACATTTAATGATAGTCATAGGGAAACAGTCAATATAAATCTTAAGGATACAGCAACAAAGTTACAGTCATACAGTCATAAGTGGGAGGAGATGGGTGATAGGAACGATGAGAAGATTAATAGTAATAGTAATGCAGACTGAGTGAATAGTTTCACAGTGTTGAGGGAATTATTTGTTTAGCAGAGTGATGACGTTCGGGGAAAAAACTGTTTTTGTGTCTAGTTGTTACAAACTGGAGTCAAGGTCTGAACTTTCCATTAGCCAACATTAGACTCTGGATGGTCTACAAAAGGAAGCCCTTCCTGTTTCCTTGTCTTTGAGGGGAGAAGTATATCTTCAAGGCATGCTTAGGTAGCCAGGCTTCAAATGAACTGAACTGAAAGATCTGTTCCAGTGGTGGGTTCCTCCCAGTTCGGCCCGGTTCTCCTGAGCCGGTAGTGGTGACGATATGACGTCACCGAACCAGTTCTGCCCCCCCGCCCCCCCGGGCCCCCCCGCCCCCCCAGGCCCCCCTCACCCCCGTGTTATTCTTTTTTTCTTTTATTTGGCCCACCCCCAATCTATTGCTGCCTCCTGAGTCCCAGCTGATGGCTAGAGGGAAAAAAAACTGTTTAAACTCTTGCCGCAGGGCTTCAAATGGCCGCCCTACAGCTGATCAGTGTTAAAAGAAAACAAATGAGTAGACCAGTGCCTGCAAAAATACATGAATAGATCAGTGCCTGCAAAAATACATGAGTAGATCAGTGCCTGCAAAAATAAAAGGGTAGACCAGTGCCTGCAAAAAATAAATGGATAGATCGGTAGAAGCTCTGCAAGCAGTTAAAAGCCTGGTAGACCAGTACCTCTGCTAAATCCTAAAGAATTGTCACATGACCATCAAGCCACACACACAAAATAAGCCATGCCCACAGAACTGGTAGTAAAAAAAATTAGAATCCACCCCTGATCTGTTCCATCACAAGTTAAGTCCAGTTGGTCTACATGGTTCCTGTAGGCAAAGTGGGATGAGGAGCTTCCTGTCTTCTCCTAAATTACCAAAATGGACTGTCCAAAGTTTAAGTGGGTCTCTTGCCTCATCCCACTTTATCTACAGGACCCATGTGGACCAACTTGACTAGCAACTTAACCTGTGATGGGAAAGATGTTTCCCTTCACTTGAAGAGGATCTGTGTATTGTTGATCATTTAGAGGGGCAGCCTGAAGAAGACTTCCATGTTCTATGACAGGGGTGGCCAAATATAGCCCTTTATGACCTGTGGACTTCAACTCCCAGAATTCCCGAGACAGCTGTCTCAGGAATTCTGGGAGTTGAAGTCCACAGGTTGTAAAAGGACCACATTTGCCCACCCCTGTTCTATGAGATATCAAAAGCACATTTTATAACAGCTAGTCCTCAACTTACAACCACAACAACCACAACCATTGAGCCCAAAATTCATGTTGCTAGGTGAGACATTTGTTAAGTGAATGTTGTCCCATTTTCCCGACCTTTCTTGCCACCGTTGTTAAGTGAACTACTGCAGTAGTTAAATTAGGATGTTGCAGTGTGAAAAATGGTCATAAGTCACTGTTTTCAGAACTGTTGTAACTTTAAATGGTCACTAAGTGAACTGTTGCAAGTCAAGAATTACCTGTACATATGCTTCCATACAAGTGTAAACTGTTTTATTTGCTTATGCATAGATTTAACCCCCCACTTTTATTTATAACATATGTTCCCACTTCTTATTTTCCCAACAATATGAACCAAGAAAGAGTGACTGGTCCGAAGTTATCCAGCCAGCCTTTGAGCCTAAGGAAGGATTAGAACTCAGAGTCTCCAAATTTCCAGTTCAACAGCTTAACTCCTGTGCCAAACTGTTCTTGAGTTGTCCAAAAATCTTACAGATTTTTTGAGACCTAACGAATACCCTGAAAAACCTGCAGTGCAAATGAATTGACAGATGAAGGGATAATGTGTAATAATATATTCAGAAAGTATTATACATTTTCAGGATTTCTTTTATGCAGCAATATATTACAATGTTAGACTTCCAAGGTAACTGACATATGGTATCTCAGTTTTACCACATCAAGGCATTTTTAGAAAGGTTTATCACTTAAACAAGAATGCAGTGAATAAACATGGACAGAGGCAGATGGTTTTACTTGCCAACAGTGCCTCCTTGAGGACCTACAATAAGTGAAAAATGGATGCAGGTTAACAAATAAGCAAATGTGTTAGTGGTGCAAGATTGAGATTGTAATTTCTTTGTCTTAATTCAAATCCAGATTATGCAGTGTTTGGTAGAAATGGCTGACAAATACATCAATTAATAGTGAGGGGTTAGGGACAACTCCTTTTAGCCTGTATTATAGATCACCATAATTTCCATTCCTAGAATAATATTGGACTGTGTAAAGGAAATATTTGAAATATCTATCTTATTATATAATAATAAATAAACCTAATGAGAAGGAAGGACTCACTAGAGAAGAGCCTAATGCTGGAAAAGATTGAGGGCAAAAGAAGAAGGGGATGACAGAAAATGAAGTGGCTGGATGGAGTCACTGAAGCAGTAGGCGTGAGCTTAAATGGACTCCAGAGGATGGTAGAGGACAGGAAGGCCTGGAGGAATGTTGTCCATGGGGTCGCGATGGGTCGGACATGACTTCGCAACTAACAACAACAACAATATCTTATTATGGTTTAAATTTCTTATAACATGAACTTCATAGTGTTGGGCATGTATCAGTGGTGGGTTTCAAAAATTTGTACTACCGGTTCTGTGGGTGTGGCTTGGTGGGCATGGCATGGTTTGGTGGGCGTGGCTTGGTAGGCGTGGCAGGAGAAGGATACTGTAAAATCTCCATTCCCACCCCACTCCAGGGGAAGGATACTGTAAAATCTCCATTCCATCCCCAATCCAGGGGAAGGTTACTGCAAAATCTCCATTTCCTCCTGATCAGCTGGGACTTGGGAGACAGAGAATAGATCTGGGTGGGCCCAGTCAGAATTTTTACTACCGGTTCTCCAAACTACTCAAAATTCCCGCTACCAGTTCTCCAGAACTGGTCAGAACCTGTTGAAACCCACCTCTGCCATGTGTATGCATGCATACATACTTTCACAAGGAATATATGATAGATAATATTTCTTTGTCAATGTATTTAATAGAGCCACCAACCTATCAAACTGATTTCATAGATATATTGCTTATTGGTCAGGAATATTTGAGAATTTCTATAAAACAAACACATTTTTTATTCCCCATCTTTCCTTTTTCCCATTCCCTCCAATTCTCATGAGGGTATGCTAAATTATTGAGATCTTCTTCAACTAAATTCCCTATAATGTCATAGTAGGCTCTTAGCACAAAAACTAATGATGAAAAAAACGATAGAATTTTTCTTTTTAAAGCAATTTTACTTTTCCTGGGGTAGACCACTTAATTCTTTCCCTGATCTTACAGAAACTGAACATCCTGTTAAATCTTAATCGCTCCAGATGCTATTGCACTCATGCAACCAAAAGTATAGAAAGTTAACCATATATGGATCACCATTATTATATTCAACCCAGAAAGCAAAATATAATGTTTGCCACACTACAAATGTGGGACTGTGAAACAACTGGAAAGAAACTCATGGATGCAATAGAGACTGTGGCCCAAGCTACTTCCAATCTCCATGTAAGTTTTTTCATATCACAGAACCATAGTTTGGATTGGAAAAAACAATCAATCTGTTTAGTTCAGGAAATTAGATTTGTGTCATCATGGCATACATGAACAGTTTCTATCACAAAATTACAGATTTATCAAGCACAGGGGAATCACAAAAAATGTTGCTTATTTGCATTGAAAAAGCAATGTCCACTCAGATTTACATATTACTGACATAACAGAAAGACTGATTGATATTATTCCACCTGACCAAATTTAATTTATTTAAAAACTGAGCTGTTTTCTCTAATTATTATATATTTTTGTCTTTTTCTGTTCTTTTTTCTGTTCATTTGGATTTCTTTTTTTGTACCTTTAAAAAAAAAATATTTCTGGATACTAAAGCAAACAAGCAAGTAACAAAACTCAGTGTACCTATCCATAAAAATGTGGCCTTTTTGACACAAATTTTATCTAATTCTCCTTACATTTTTTTTTAAAAAAAACTTTCTTTAAAATATCGATGTTGTAAGGTGCATCGTCCAAAATATCCTGCATCTATTTCTCTGAAATGGGATCTATTTCATTCAGCTATGAGGCATTAATACTTACCGAAAACCATTGGGAATTTTGTTTAACAGATTTAGCCACGCATGATAGTGATAATCAATGAGAGATATCGCTATTTAGATTTCCGAATTTGGATTTGGAGATAAACCTTGAGTTGGATCAGAGAAGTCACTGAACCAAACCGAGGTAAATTAGTTTGTTTTCAAAACTGCCTTATTAGATTTTGAACTAAATATTATGAACTTTGCACATCCATAAGCTTTTAAATGAGGATTGTCTGGTTTAAAAATACATTGCTAAATAAAGGAAAGTGCTATAAAATTAAACCAGAAGGCACAGAAATCACAGAATCAAAATAGGGAGTTTTATGAAAGGTGTACATTAGGATGCATTTTCCAACATGTCCAAGAGCCCAGGGGTGGGTTCTACTTACCTTTACTACCAGTTCACAATGGGGCTGCGCATGCGTCCTGATGATGTCGTGGTCAGTGGGCGGAGCCTCCCACCAGTTTTACTACCGGTTCTTGTGAACCGGTCCGAACCGGGGGCAACCCACCACTGCAAGAGCCCCACTTCTCCAGAACAGGTTCACTTTCATATCCAGGAAAAAGTACTGCCATTAGTCATAAATGGGTGAACCTCTGCATTTTGCAAAAGAACTTGGAGCTACTCAAGCCGATATAGCTCAGCCGTTGGCAGTAGAACACAACTAATCAAGATGGTTTGCTCCTGGTAATGAAAGGCAAGATGGCAGTTAGGAGTTGCGCTTCTGGAAAGTCAATTGGAATTGGAATACAGGTAGTTCTCGACTTACAGCCACTTGTTTAAGGACAGTTCAAAATTACAATGGCACTCAAAAAAGTGACTTACAGCCAGTACTTGTGATTACAACAGTTGCAATATCTCTACTGTCTCATGATCAAAATTTAGGTGTTTGGCAACTGGCTTGTATTTATGACAGTTGCAGCATCCCGCGGTCACTTGATTGGTCACCCTTCCAAGACTGAGTGTCTGTGGTTCCCGGCATCCCGATATAGTCAGTTGACTCCATCACTGATTATTGGGGGCGAGTCGTTGGCCCCCACAGAGAAGGCTCGCAATCTGGGAGTCCTCCTGGATATGCAGCTGTCCTTGGAGGAACATCTGACGGCTGTAGCCAGGGGGACCTTTTGTCAGGTTCGCCTGATTCACCAGTTGTGGCCCTTTCTTGATTGGGATTCCCTGTGCACAGTCACTCATGCCCTCGTCACCTCTCGCCTTGACTACAGGGGGCTCCCCTTGAAGAGCACCCGGAGGCTCCAACTGGTCCAGAATGCAGCAGCGCGGGTAGTGACGGGAGCAGCATGGTGCTCCCATGTAACACCACTCCTGCGCGAGCTGCACTGGCTTCCGGTGGTCTTCCGGGTGCGCTTCAAGGTGTTGGTTATCACCTTTAAAGCGTTCCATGGCATAGGGCCTAGCTATCTTCGAGACCGCCTGCTGCCACCGACGACCTCCCATCGACCCGTGCGCTCCCACAGAGAGGGCCTCCTCGGGGTGCCATCAGCCAAACAGTGTAGGCTGGTGACCCCCAGGGGGAGGGCCTTCTCTGTGGGGGCATCTACCCTCTGGAATCAGTTGCCCCCAGAAATAAGGAGAATCCAAGACCTCAGGGCCTTCCGCCGTGCCCTTAAAACCCATTTTTTCCAACAAGCCGGGCTGGCTTAAGAAGACATTTTTAATTATTTTAATTGGTAATGACTTTTAATTTGGCCAAATTTATATATCTTTTAACTGTTCTTAATATTTGTATTGTATGTTTTTAGTTCTGGCTGTACACCGCCCTGAGTCCTCAGGGAGAAGGGCGGTATAGAAATTGGAAATAAATAAAATAAATAAATAAATTGCAACCTTCACGGCCAACAAGTAAAGTCAATGGGGGGAAACAAGATTTGCTTAATGACCATATACTAGGTAACAGCTACAGTGATTTGCTTAGCTTAGCAACCATGGCAAAATAGGTCATAAAATCAGATACAATTTATTTAACAACCACCTGGCTTAACAATGGAAATTCTGGTCCCAGTTGCGGACATTAAGTCAAGGACTACCTGAAATAGAATAGATTAAAAACAGCCAGCTGTATGAAAACCTAAAATGTAACAATAAAACCTGAACTGCAACAAGAGATATACATGCATACATTGGCATTCAGTGCAGACACCACCATCTTCAGCACTTGTAGGAGAGAAGGAAGGTTGTATGCCAGCCTGGCCCCTGCTGAAACAAATCTACTGTCCAAGTTTATTTCTGCCATTTTACTTTGCCTAAATTGGATTGGTGCCATTGAGGAGGTTATAGTCTTTGGCAGTGATGGCTAACCTTTTCCAGACTGAGTGCCCAAAGGACGCCCGAACCCCCAAAATGCAATATGTGTGGGGGACTCGTGCATGTGCCCTGGCCCCCTGTGTATGTGCGTACAGCCCCATGCATGTGGCCCCCACCCCCACACCCCACACCCCATACATGTGTGGCAGAGATCTGAAGACCAGCTGGCCAGTGGAAGGCATGCACTCCCCTGAACTGGGGTGACAGCTCATGTGCCATCAGAGAGGGCACTGCGTGCCACCTTTATCACATGTACTATAGGTTCGCCATCACGGTTCTATGGCAAACAAAAAAATTATGGCTTTGGCTACCCACAAAACTCTACCATGGCCATTTTAACAACTGCCAGATTCTGGTACTTCTGACACTAAACTAGTCTAATCATTTTCCTTCCCAAAGCCAACATCTTAAGAAGAGGTTTTGTGCATGAAAGTACTTTATTATTCTTTCTGCAATACCTTATAATGTATCATAGCAGATATACAGCAAAACTAGGATTCACATTTTGTATGTAGATCTGCCAGTTTATTCTTTAGGGAATAAAACAATTTGATGGAGAAGAGATTTTGATCAGTAAATTGGTATAAAAAGAAATAGTTCATCTTTGATGCCATAACCCAGAACTGAATGCCATTTCCTTACCCTGTGCCATATTAAAAACAACAAGGGGAACAATTGCTTCTACTTTGCTGCTAAGTGCTTTAGAAGCAGCACAGAGAATTTCTGAATAAGGATGTGATGGTTATAAGAATCTCTTACTTTTTGTCAGAATATCCTTCAAGAGACAGAAAAAATAGTAATTCCTTTTAGGAAATAGCATATTAAGATCAGCATGTCCCCCCCCCCCCCCCGCACCCCCTTCATTCATGGTTTGTGTTCAATATCTTTCTGAACCCCCCAGAGTTCAAGAAGTAAATATTTATTGAAATAACATGAATTTATCTATTGTAGATAATAAGAAACTTCCTCAATCAAGAAAATGCCAAAATACACAATGGCCTGTAGGCAACTCAGAAATATATGAAAAATCTATAAACTTAAAGATGGGATTGTGTTCTTTTTTTTTTGGTCTGTATCACATATATATTTTATCTTTGTAAAGATAATTATTTTGGAGTTTCCAGAAAGTGACTAAATTGAAATCTGCATAAGCCGGCCCCATGGACAAGATTCCCATTGGCCAGCATCCACGTATTTGCTTACTCAGAAGTAAAAACCTGTTCATCAAAGATTCTGTTCTGCTTGTCCTTATTTTAAAACACCAAATTATTTGCTTCCTGTTCAGTTGATGTTGCATTTTTAAATTAACCCCAATTGATTAATTGGTGAGGTGAGGGCTTAAAATGATGAGTAAGGATAGAATGCAGTCAAGTTAACTGGGAGGAGGTCAAAAAAAAGTCAAGATAGTGACCATCCCATGCAACTAAAGGCCCATTTCTTTTTTTTTTTTTAGATGTGTTGCAACACACTTAAAATGAGGGAGGTTCGAAATACGGAGTCACATACATAAAAATGCTGACATTTTTGGCCCAGCCCAGCCCACACTACTAGTCATTTGTTCTTCAGATACACCTTCCTTCTCACTTTAAAAATCTGAAGAAAGATGAGAAGATGAGCAAGGCTTGCAGAAGACAAGAAGCCAATCGGATTGGATATGGTTGTGAGCCTGAATTCAGGCCTATAAGATAGCAAGAAAGGAAGCATTAGCCAAGGTGGCACAGTGGTTAGTACTGCAGGCTACTTCTGCTGACTGCCAGCTGCCTGCAATTCAGTTCAAATCTCACCAGGCTCAAAGTTGACTCAGTCTTCCATCCTTCTGCGGTGAGTAAAATGAGGACCCAGATTGTTGGGGGCAATATGCTGATTCTGTAAACTGCTTAGAGAGGGCTGTAAGGCACTGTAAAGCAGTATATAAGTCTAAATGCTATTGCTATTGCTAACTGCATCCAGAGAGTGCCATCCAGCAGTTCTTTTTAAGAAACAGCAAAATCACTTTAGAGAAGGATAGGCTGGTATAACCATTAATGGACTCCAGTGATAACTTAGCTATGATAAAATCACTCAATTTGCTTGGAGCAGGGAGAGAGTTCAAGGAAATGCTGAGAGTGACAACTTGCAATGTTATCTGGGAAGAAATTGAGGAGAAAGTGGACAGAGCCCTTAGTAGGATGTCCTGTGCCCTGTATCAGCCAGTTCCTGTTCCATTTAGTTTACACGAATAGCCCAGGAGAGAATAGAGTGACCGAATTCCTTAAGACGGCATTAGCACATTTCTCCTTAAGAGCCCAGCTCCTTAACTTGGACCTTCCTTCTCGCTTTAAAAGTCTGAAGAAAGATGGAAATCAGAAAGTAAAATAATAAAATTAAACAGTCACTGCTACTCCGAGAACAAGGTGAACACATTCAGTATAAACTGGTTCTCACAAGGAAAGAGAACGATTTGGTGAAAGGAGACTTAAGGAAGTCACATCGGCAGAATATTGCCGGAATTCTGCATTGAAATAAGAGGCAGATGGATTTGTCAAAATGAAACGGCTAGTCTAAAAGCAATTGTCATCTCTGGGAAGGTTTCCTGAGGTATCCAGAGACCAAGACATCACATTTTTCTTTACAGCCTGGTAGGTACAGCACTAAGTAATGGTCATGTCATCTGTATATAATTATCTGTGATTATCGTCAAGGAATGAAAGCTTCACTTGAGGAGCAGAATGGCAGTCATTCCTACTTAAGATTTCCAATTCAATTACGTTTCTGAGACTCAATTCCATAGCTGCTTTGGGTCATGGCAACTTGATTGACTTTACTGTGTGGCATTGGGTCAAGTATAAATGACCCTGCCAAAAAGGGAAAGCTACAATGAGAAAGAAGCATTATCACTGCCAGGAGGTAGTTTCAACAACTTCCTCTAATCTCTCTAATAACTCACAGCAGGCAGTCTTTTTTTTTTTTTTTATTGAAAAAGTTTTCAAATACAAGTTTTTCCCCCTTTCCCCCCCCCCTCTTCCCTAACCCACCCTTTCCACCCAACCCCCCCTGTGACTTCTTCACAACAATAGGCTATTTCATAACTAGTTACATACATAATATCTTTCCTTTCCCTTAATCCCTTCTCGAGGTACTGACCCTTAACATGTTAAGCTTATTGAGTATTATTACAATTTAACCTTTAATCTTTTATATATATTAATATAACACTTTAAATCGACCTTCTCCCTGCATCCAAATTTAACATTTATTCAATTCTGTCCAATTCCTCCACTCCTCTAAATATATGACTTAAAATCATACAGTACAATTCTAGATATAATCCACTACCCACTTTACTAAAATATACACATATCTATATATGCATCCCATTTTATAAAAAGAAGAAAGAAAAAAAAGAAGAGAAAAAAATATATCTTCTTTAGTATCTTTCCACTGAATTGTTAAGTCCTCCACTCCCCTAAATATATGACTTAAGAATCCTTTTTCTTAAACTAATCAATCAGTAAACTAACCTATTTCAACCCTTCAATTCCTACAAAATCATGCAGTACAATTCTAGATATAATCCACTGCCCACATTACTAAGATATACACATATCTATATATGCATTCCATTTTGTAAAAAAGGAAAAAACAATAACTTTAAATTTATAATCCATATAGTATCTTCTTTGATGTCTTTCCTCTGGATTGTTAAATCCATCACCCATAATAGGGTAAAATAACATGCTGGTGCAACAGTTTGTTCAAAATCTCCAGTCATCTTCTGCCCCCATCAGTAGTAGATATCCTCGCATCTGTATAAAAGCAAAAACAACCACCCGAGTGACATTATAATTATAATTATATCCATATGGTTATAGTTGTGGTATTCATCAGGATTATTAATTCCCATCATCCTACTGAGTAACATCCAGATCTTCTGCATGCCCCGGCGAGACTCTCCTGCCTTATAACTCAAAATGATTATAATATATTTACCAAAAAAAAAAAAAAAAAAAAAATTTTAGATGATTCAAATCCAACAAAGTGAGGCTCTTTTCACATCCCAAAATCATGGCCTTGCAGAGATCTGCCACAATCCTCAGGATAGTATCAGACAATTGTTCGCCTCCACTATCTTTTCAAATATTCATTCATTTTTTAAAGTCCCTGGCATCACTGTTGCATAGTTTAGAAATTGCTGTTTCTATGCGATCTATTTCTTTTCTTTTTCTTTTCCGGGTTGAATTTCCATCCTCGTTTCTTGCCTACCAATTGTGTGTCTGCTAGTTGATTTTCATTCTGCTTTATGTATTGTTGTTGTTGGGTTAGTTTTATCATCTCATCTTTCTTCTCCATCACTTGTATTTCAACTGATTGATTTGCGCACTTGTCTGTGACTTAATGGTTCATCACGTTGGAGTCGGATGACACTGCTCTCTTATTTATAGACAGTCCAGCTGGGGTATCCAGGGAGTCCAAAGACAATTTATCCATCACAGCCTCTGTAATTTGATGTTTTCCTTTTGTTTCCAACTCCTTTTGCTTATCCTGTATTATGCCTAAAGGTGTTAAATTCATTTTTAAAATTTTTTGATAAAAATCTTCCGCTTTTTCAACAGTATGCAATTGATATCTTATTCCTTGATATCTCAATATTAGGCCAACTGGGGTGTCCCACCTGAATAGGATATTTCTTTTTTTTAATTCAGTCACTAGAAAGCCAAATTTCTTCCTCTCCATCAGCATTTTAGTCGGGAGCTCCTTAAAAATCCAAATCTTTCTTCCATGAAATTGCAAGGTAGAATTAAAAGAGTTCTGCACAATATTATTCCTAATTTCTTTATCTGTAAAATAGATCACCACATCTCTAGGCAATTGCCTTTGCTTTGCCAACCAGGAGTTTATTCTGTAAATTCTATCAATCCTACAATACACTTCATCAGGTTGAACCTTTAAGATCCCAGCCAGAATTTCAGAAGATATTTTCCTTAGATCATCTCTATTATTTTCCTGCAAACCTCTCAGTCTAATTGCATATTCTGTAAAATTATATTGAATCATTAAAACTTCTCTTTCAATCCTCTGTTGTACATTTTCTTCATTACCAATCTTTTGGTCAGTCTCCATTTTAGATTTGTCTTCCGAGCTATTATCCTGAATGTTTATCAAATCCTTTTTAATTTTTTAAGTCATGTCATCCAAATTCTCCTCAATTTCCTTCATTTTAGACTCTAATAATTTAGTCTTTGCATCCACCCGAATCAGAAAGCCTGATAAACCATTAGCAGCTTTTAAAATCTTTTGATTCAAAAAGTCAAACTTTGATTTGACCAATTCACCAATTTCTTTAATTTCCTGCTTAAATTTTTCAAGTTGCTGGTTCACAATCTCATCCCTTCTTACAATCTCTTCAAGGATAAATTCTAATATATTAAAATCGGGTTTCTGACGCTGGAGAGTTGAAATTTGTTGGCGCAATTTCTTGAGAGGGGAAGTTCCCCCCCCATTTGTCCAGCTGTGTAAGTCCCGATGCCATTTCCCACACAGACAAGATTTAGCAAAAAAGAGAGAAGAAATAGAAAACAAAAGAACTTTCCCTTAAAAAAGGAAAAAAAAAACTTCTTTTCAATCAACAGCACAGGAGCGAGGTTTTATCTACAAATGTAGCCAGTGATATTTATTCCGCTACATTGTAGTAAGAAGAAACGGAAGGACTTTCCCTTTTAGCCCTTCTCCAGCCACAGCAGACGCCATTTTAAAAGATTCTTTTTCCCTCTTTTCCTCTCCTCTTTTCTCTTAGATAGATTTTGGAAAGGTGAAATACTTGCGGTTCAGTATTAAGGGTCCAGCTCGTCATTTCTTTAATTATTCTGTTGAATTCGCAGGCTTGCTCTTGACGCCTGGCTCTGCATAAGCAGAGGTCTCCCAAAGCCCGGAGCAGCGGCAGGGGATATGGGGCTTCTCATCCGCTCCGTCCCAAAAGTTAAAAAAAAACTTTTGGGACTCTGCGGAGAGTTCTACCCACCCCTGCCGGCTCTATCTCCGTTTCCTCTTGGAAACGGAGTTTTTTCGAGCCGCCATCCGCTGTAACGGCGGCTCTGACAGGGAATGGAAGCTGACGATCCCAAAGGAACGTCTGGCGGCGGCCAGCAGCAAACCGGAAGCCCACAGCAGGCAGTCTTAACAACTCTCTGCATCTCTTCTCCTTTCTTTCTCTTTTCCAAATGGAAGTCTAAAAGTGGCTGTCGGTCTAGACCCCCAGTATTGTTAAGTTGGACCATTTTAACAGGCTTACCCCCATCTTGCCTATGCAACATGGATTGCAGCAAAGTTTGGGGTTTTTTTTTTAATCCCTTGGCTGCCTCCTAGTGGTAGTCTGGATTTTTGCAGCCTGGGTCTGAAAGCCTGAATCAATTGCATGAGAGAAGTGGCCCCAGAAAGCTTTTGGAGCAGACCAGACTCAATCTCTACCCACACCAACACTCTACCTACACTGACACCAAACACCACCGGTTTGATTGAAGCAACACAAAAATCATTGGCCACACTCATAAATTCATCGAAGCCAGGCATTCCACAAGCAATTCCATCAATATACACATGGACCTACAACCAGCCTATGAACTCCTCACAATCCCAGTCAACCACACAGCCAACCAGAGAGAGCACCAACTCTCAACCAACTCACACAACTCCCCACCAGGAGTTCACTTCCCAATGACCCAATCTGATGGAATCTCCTTATCACAAGACCCATCACAAGACTCACACCTGACCCATCACAAGACCCATCATAAGAACCTCACTTGGCATACCCACATCTGAAGCCCTTATAAACAGAAGAACACTGACATCCCCTAAACTCTGCTGAAGATGTTAACTAGCAGCCAGGTAATGCAATGTTCAGAAACCAACCCACAAGTTCAGAGAATGAATCTTCATCCTCATCCTACAGATATTCACAATTATTGCAGACCAGACTCAATTGGAGATAGGGAAATGATTTGGGAACAAACCAGAATGGGTGCTTATTTTATTTTCAAGCTAAGTGATCTTGCTTTCCATTTATACCACATGTTTATGCACACACAAGGACATTTTGAAGAGTGGGCCTTCAATTGCTGGGGATGGTCTTGCAAGCAAGAGATGGGAATACAGGTAGTCCTCAACTTACAACAGTTCATTTAGTGACCGTCTGAAGTTACAACAGCACTGAAAAAAGTGACTTATGGCCATTTTTCACATGACCATTGCAGCATCTCCCTAGTCATATGATCAAAATTTGGATGCTCGGCATCCATATTTATGATGGTTGCTATATCCCAAGGTCATTTTGAGACCTTCTGACAAGCAAAGTTAATGGGGAAGCCAGATTCACTTAATACCCATGACACTAACTTAACAACTGCAGTGTTTACTTAACAATTGTGTCAAGAAAGGTTATAAAATGGGGCAAAATTCTTTTTTTTTTCTAATTTGATTTATATGCCACCCTTCTCCAGAGACTCAGGGCAGCTTACAATGCGTTAAGCAATAGCCTTCATACTTTTGTATATTTATACAAAGTCACCTTGTTGCCCCCACAAACTGGGTCCTCAATTTACCTACTTTAGAAAGGATGGAAGGCTGAGTCAACCTTGAGTCTGGTGAGATTCGAACTTACAGTAATTGCAGACAGCTGGTGTTAATCACAATGCTATCAGTCTGCTGAGCCACCAGGCCCTTTTAACAACTGTCTTACTTAGGAACAGAAATTTTGGGCTCAATTGTGGTTGTAAATCAAGGACTATCTGAATGGAGGTTTCCCAATCTAATCAAGTGCCCAGAGTTGAGATTTCAGTGCCGAAGTTCTACAGCAGCAACTAGGATTTATTCAGCAAAGCTACACACATTCTTTCCTTTTCTTGCTTTTTCCATTACCAAGACTATCTCAGTTTCCACAGTTTGTAACTGACTTCTTCTGCCTCTTTCGTTCAGAAGCACCTTGTCAAAAATTTTACCTCCATTGCTCTAGTCTCTGAGAATTTGAACCCCCCTCCGATTTGAAACATTCCCACTTTAATTTTCTTTTGTGTAAATATAATATCCATGAGATCAAGAACACAATCCTAAGGACACAAATGGGAAAGGAAGATCAGGCTTTAAAAAAAAAACATTTAAGAGAAAGTAGTAACAGAAAGTGCCAGTGCAGCAAATAAAAAACACAGGATCCAACATAAAGCAATAAACACCTAACCTGGGATATTACTGTTTTCTCCTTGCAACATTTTATCTCTTTTACCAGCTATTGCATAAATATTCTAAACTCAAGATCTGCCGTCTGAAAGAATATAGCAACAGCTAAAAAATAAAACCTAAAGCAAACCCTGTAAAGTAGCAGAAAATGGCAACAGGGAGAGAAAAGCATTACCTGACTTTTTTTAAAAAAATATCCCCAATAACTTTTCAACCTGTATTTTTTTAGGGAGGCAGGGCCTGTTTGAATAGTCTTTCCTAGTCATTTGATGGATCTAATTGGGTACTTGCAGAAATCTGGTGGGCTATTTTCTGGGAAGAAGCCAGAGGCTGTGGGTATCCTGTGACCTCTTCCTGTATACAGATCCTGGGTTGGGTTGGGTTGGGTTGATTTTGGTTGGGTTGGGTTCACTCTGGAAGTTGGAACACCAAAGAAGATACCTTGAGAAAACGAGCAAGGCTTGCATAAGACAAGAAACCAGTTTGATTGGATATAGCTGTGAACCTGAGTTCAGGCCTATAAGATAGCAAGAAAGGCAGCATTAACTACATCCAGGGAGTGTTATTCAGCAGTTCTTTTTAAGAGACAGCAAAACCACTTTAGAGAAGGATAGGTTAGTATAACCATTAATGGGCTCCAGTGATAACTTAGCTAAGATAAAATCACTCACATTTGCTTGGAGCAGGGAGCTGGCCAGGAGAGAGTTCAAGGAAATGCTGAGAGTGACAACTTGCAATGTTATCTGGGAAGAATTTGAGGAGCTCAAGAGAACTGAGTGACTGATGTCCTTAAGACGGCATTAGCATATTTCTCCTTAAGAGCCCAGCTCCTTATCTTTGGCCCAACTATATTGCCTGGTTTTCTTTTGCTGCTGTCTCTGCTGCTGCTGTATAATTCTTAAGAGTTTGTTCAGTTGAAGCAACATAAAATCACTTTAAATAAATGACAAACTATATAAACAAACAGGTGTGTTCAGTAAGTGCCTATCCATCCACATACATACTGTCTTGTTTTTTGATCCGGATGAAATGTAATTTGCTCTCAAAATTAGTTTCCAGAGAGAAAGAAATCCTCATGACTGAGCAACTCCCAGATAGATAAGATGCTTTTACATTTACGTAGTTGCAATGTGCCCAAAGAATGTGTGTGAATGTTGCTCAATAACCTTTTCCGTGATCTGCAGCCTCTTTACCTTGTCAAATTCAATCAATTCTCAAGAGAACACCTGATTTTTTTTTTTTTCTCAGAGGGTAAGATATGGAAGAGAAAATGCTTTGGAGTTATGGAAATATGTATAACAGAAAGAAACAATAATGACAAGAAAAAAAAAACTGAAAGAGCCTTGATGGTACAGTGGTTTAATGCACCCTGTTATTAACACAGCTGCCTGCAATTTCTGCTGGTTCGAATCTCTCCAAGGCTCAAGGTTGACTCAGCCTTCCATCCTTTCTAAGGTAGGTGAAATGAGGACCCAGTTTGTGGGGGCAATAAGCTGACTCTGTATAAAATATACAAAAGAATGAAGGCTATTGCTTAACGCATTGTAAGCCGCCCTGAGTCTCCGGAGAAGGGCGGCATATAAATCAAATTAAAAAAAAAAAAAAAAGGTCAAAAGCAATTTTCAAGCATCTTAAGAGGGCTGTAGACAGCCTTCTTTCATGAGAAAGAAAACTTCTGAGAGATTGGAAGTAGATTCCAGCCTAGCATTTAATTCTTCAGTAAGATAAAGACGATGAATGGATGGATGGATGGATGGATGGATGGATGGATGGATGGAAGGAAGGAAGGAAGGAAGGAAGGAAGGAAGGAAGGAAATGAACTTCTATGAAGTATAATTGTTCCAACCTTCTTTTCAAGAGATATTAATAAACCTATCATCTCCCTTTCCTCTTAACTTTTCCCAAAATCCCCTGAACCCTGATTTAATTCTCATCTATGTCAATTATTAAATCTATAAATTATGATTTCACTTTTTTTCTTCTTTTAGCAAAAATGTATAAAAGATTTCCAGTTTTTTCCATTCCTCCATGGTGGCAACTTCAATACACTTCCATAGCTTTAGTACTCCCCCCCCCTTTTTTTTTCTTTTCATTTTTTTGTACCTCTTTCTTTCCTTCTTCTTTTCTTTCTTTTCTATTTCTTTAGATTTGTCATTTACTCTATGCAAAATCTTCAGTAAATATAAACAAAACAACCCACTTTGAAACTTGAACTAAATAATATATGAATGCCAGAAGTGGTATTCAGCAGCTTCTGACCAGTTTTGGAGAACTGGTAGCAGAAATTTTAAGTAGTTCAGAGAACTGGTAAATACCACCTCTGACTGGCCCCATCCTCATCTATTCTCTGCCTCCCAAGTCCCAGCTGATCAGGAGGAAATGGGGATTTTGCAGTAACCTTCCCCTGGATTGGGGATGGAATGGAGATTTTATAGTATCCTTCCCCTGCCACGCCCACCAAGCCATACCACTCCCACCAAGCCACACCCACAGAACCGGTAGTAAAAAAATTTGAAACCCACCACTGATGAATGCATATAGCATCCAACTCATCTGAACATCTGTGATATATTGTATGTGTATGTGCAATGTATTTGGATTGTTAGACTGCTGTGATGCAAGTTAACACATTGTTGTCTCTGAAAATCATACATACCATTCATACATTCAAGTAGTGGTGGGTTGCTACCGGTTGTCCCCAGTTCTTGCGAACCGGTAGTGGAAATTTTGAGTAGTTTGGAGAACTGGTAAATACCACCTCTGCCTGGCCCCGCCCCAAATCTATTTGCTGCCTCCTGAGTTCCAGCCTGGCTAGAAGGAAAAAATCAGGGCTCACATGACAAAGAAGAGAAAGAAAAAAAAAAACACAAGACACCTTAGCTTTAAATTGAGAAGCCAAGAAGCCTCCCAACTGATCAACTAGAACCGATCCACTCCTTGTAAACTGGTCAGTGGTGGTAGATTGGCAATTGAGGCCAAGCTGCCTGAAAGCGGTTTCTGATGCTCTCGGTGGTGGCAGAGCAGCAAAAAACTGTTTAAACTCTTGCCGCGGCACTTCAAAGGGCTGCCCTACAGCTCATCAGCGGTAAAAGGAAGTGTGGTGGTAGACCAGTACGCTCCAAAAACAAATGGGTAGACCGGAATGCTCCAAAAACAAATGGGTAGACCGATACGGCTCTGCAAGCAATTAAAAGCCTAGTAGACCAGTACCTCTGCTAAATCCTAAAGAATTGTTTGTCACATGACCATCAAACCACGCCCACAAAATAAGCCATGCCCACAGAACCAGTAGTAAAAAAATTTAGAACCCACCCCTGAATTCAAGTACTGTAAGGTTCTCTGAATACCGAACTTTAATATGACTCTCTGTCAGGAAATAAAACTTCACTTTTTTATATAATGGGTGGTGGCACTAGATCGCCCCATGAAATATGTCCTATGGACTGGTTTCCACTAAGACTCATTGAAATCAGAAGTGAAGATGTTGAAGGATAAAGTAAATGCAAGGATAGATCTCAAGCAGGGACACTGGTTTATTTTTCTTTTAAAAAAAAATATTGGTGTTTAACAAGCTCTCAACTCTATTTTGTAAATTTGAAATTAATACTGCAGAGTTCCATAGCAGTTTTTCACACAATTTAATTCCTTGGGTGGGAGAGAAAAACGACAACCAAAAACAAACAGCTGCTATCAACTATTTCTCCTGTGCTATAAATTGCTCATACATATTAGAGAAATGCAGGATAAAAATGGAGGCAGAATGGTTTTTTATAAATATATTTGGCACATAAACTAACCAAATCATCTATGACTTTGATACGTATTATTTTGTGCTCTTCTAGAAATAAACAATGCAGTAAAAACAAATGAAGCCATTTCACAGTTGCATTTCCTATCATAAAACACAGTACTATTAACAGATTTCTCTTTTTAACAGCACAAGCTCACCAGATCCTAATGAATTTTGCTACTTGAAGCAGCTTATATTTTTGTTTCACCCTGCAAAAGCATATTAACTGTTCCTCAAGGGGACATCAGTTTGCATGGCTAGGGGAGAAAAATGTTCTCACAAAGGATTTGCATACGAGCTGTAAAATGAGTTTTTGTACGTAAAACTACAAACGTGAAAGAAAAAAATCAACCTGTGTTGATACCAAACAGATCCAACCAGTGAGAATATATATATATATATATATATATATATATATATATATATATATGTATGTATGTATGTATGTATGTATGTATGTATGTATGTATGTATATGTATATGTATATGTATATGTATGCAAAAAATTAAAACCTCGGGTGTTTTCCTGCGTATATATATGTTTTTCCTCTAGCCAGGTTTTCCTACGTAACCAAGGTTTTTCTGCAGCCCTAGCTCAGTAGAATCACATCCACTCGATTCTGGGCTTTTTTTCCTTTCTGGCAGCCAGCAAGTTCTGGTGCCAGGTGAGAGACTTATATAGATCTATTTCTGGCTCGTTAGCCATCATCAGTAAGCCACACCCACATCTCATGTATCCTCCCTGTAAAGGTACAGTATCTATTTTCTTACTTCTTCGTAGGATTTATGTGTGTTTTTCCTCTAGCCAGGTTTTCCTACGTAACCAAGGTTTTTCTGCAGCCCTAACTCAATAGAATCACATCCACTCGACTATATAAGTGTCTCACCTGGCACCAGAACTTGCTGGCTGCCAGAAAGGAAAAAAAAAAGCCCAGAATCGAGTGGATGTGATTCTACTGAGCTAGGGCTGCAGAAAAACCTTGGTTACATAGGAAAACCTGGCTAGAGGAAAAACACACATAAATCCTATGAAGAAGTAAGAATATATATATATATATATATATATATATATATATATATATATATATATATATATATATATATATATATATATATATATATATATATATATATATATATATGTAGTTTAGAAGTAGTTTGGGATGATCTTGCTTAAAGAAACAAGATAGTTTCACCATGAACTACGTTATTTATAGTAGCATTCATCCCATTTCTGAGGACCATTTGGATGCTATATTCTTATCTTTAAGAATTACTCCTAACTTCATTGTTAAAGTCTGGTATTAACTGAGCACAAACACATTCAGTTCATTTACAGCAGGGATGGGGAACTTTGGCCCCTTTATGACTGTGGACTTCAACTCCCAGAATTCCTGAGCCAGTCATGCTCAGGAATTCTGGGAGTTGAAGTCCACAGGTCATAAAGGGGCCATAGTTCCCCACCCCTAATTTACAGTTTGACTTTTCTCTAAGGGGCTCCTTCCCCATTATTTTCTCCTCATCACAATATGGTGCAGTAAGTTAGGCCAAAATACAGCAAACTTTGTGGGTAAATGGGGCCATCTTTCTTTTTGGTGAAATGTTTGTACAAGAAATACTGTCACATTAATGGTTTCCTATGTTGCCATTCAATGATCATGGGAAGGCATCAATTTTTCAAAAGTTCCTAGTCTGTAGAGGTACAGACTAGATGAAATCTGGCTTAATACAAGTAACTATGAGAGGAATCTTGGCATCCTAGTAGACAATCACTTAAATATGAGTCAACAATTTATTCATTTATTTTATTTTATTTATTACATTTCTATACCGCCCTTCTCCCGAAAAACTAGGGCGGTGTACAACCATGGTAAAATAATACCAACACAAAAATTAAAAACAATTTTAATAATTTAAAGCATTGGCCGTATTTAAAACCCCTAGCTAACAATGTACAGCAACAGCCAAAAAAGCCAATTAATAGAGGGACAGAAACAAGATCATGTGAAGTATTAGTACCACTTTATAAATTCTTAGTGGGACCACACTTGGGATACTGTGTCCAGTTCTGGTCACTGCAATATAAAAAAGATGTTGAGACTCTGGAAAGAGGGCAGAGAAGAGCAACAAGAATGATTAGGGGACCGGAGACTAAAACATACAAAGCATGGTTACAGGAATTGGACATGTCTACTCTAATAAAAAGGACTAGGAGTGATATGATAGTGTTCTAATATTTGAGGGGCTCCTACAAAGACGAGGGGGGTCAAACTATTTTCCAAAGCACCAAAAGGCACGACAAGAAACAATAGATGGAAACTAACCAAGGATAGAAACAACCTAGAATTAAGGAGAAACTTTCTACCAGTGAGAGCAATCGACTAATGGAACAGCTTTCCTTCATCACTAGAGGCTTTCAAAAAGAGACTGGACAACCATTTTCTGAAATGGTATAGGGCCGTGATGGCGAACCTATGGCACAGGTGCCACAGGTGGCACGTGGAGCCATATTAGTGGGCACACCAGCTCAGCTCTGGGGCGCATGCGTGTGCCGGCCAGCTGATTTTTGGGCCTTCTGGGCCCACCAGAAGTAGGGAAACAGGCTGTTTCCTGCCTCTGGAGGGCCTGAAGGGGGGGTTGGGGAAGGCCCATTTTTCTTTCTTGCCTGGCTCCAGATCCTTTCTATGCATCTGGGAAGGGCGAAAACGTTTTTTTCCTGTCCCCAGCCTCCAGAGACTCCTAGAGAGGCTCCTAGAGACTCCTAGAGAGGTTCTGGAGGCTGGGGACAGCAAAAAAATGTCACTTCCTGTCCCACCAAGAGTTGGGAAATGGGCCCTTTCAGCCTCCGTAGGGCCTCCAAGGGAGTGGGAAAGGCTGTTTTTGCCCTTCCCAGATGCATAGAGAGGATCTAGAACCAGGTAAGAAAGAATAACAGGCCTACCAGGCCATCATGTGCCAGAAGCAGGAGTGGGTGGGGTTGTGTGTGTGGGCACGTGCATGAGTGACCCTCCCCTGCCTCCCCCTCTCCTGGCATGCGATGGCAAAAAGGTTAGCCATCACTGGTACAGGGTCTCCTACTCTGGCAAAGAGTTGGACTAGAAGACCTGCAAGGTCTCTTCCAACTATTATTCTATTCTATGAAATCTGTATTTGGTCTATAATTATATTTATATGCACACTTTATGCATTGCTTTGATCCTTATAGATGCTACATCTCTCTTCTGATCATGGTTGCAAAAAAATAAAAATAAGGAAAAAATATCACTCAGCATTTATTTCTATTCAACTCAACTGCTTAAAAGGAATAATACCAGACAATTTCATGAGTATTTTTTTCACGATTTACAAAAAAGTCAGTCTTGCAAATGACTGAATGATTGTCTCAGACTTAGAGTGCTTCCAGATGACCACCTTTTGTTGTTATTCAAGTACTGCTAATGCAGTGTAAAATGCAATCCAATTTGTATTGTAACGGCTATAGTTTTTCATTAGTATTTTGATAGTCACAATTTTAAGCTCCAGAGTGCCAGGATGTTTGCTGTCTAAAACTGACTAGTCAATAACTGTTCTTATTTCCACATTTCCACAAGATTATTATTGTTATTGTTATTGTTGTTACTATTATTTACTATTTAAAGTAAATAGTACTTTAAATAGTACTATTTACTTTAGGGTAAATTGTTTTCTTCATTTTTTACTATAATTTACTTTAAAGTAAATTGTTTTAATATGGAGAGTAATTATAGTGGAGGACAGGTTGGTAAATCAAAGGCAATTTGATTACTGTGATGGAAATGGTGAAAATTTACATTATTTGCATCATCCTTATTCAAATATCATAAATCACAATTAAATTTGGTCCTTGCACTGAACTTTGGAGAAAAAAAAAGAAGGGAGCAGGAAAAACATGGCTTATTATTCCAGATGAATTTATACTTTTGATCACAAAAGTATAAATAGTATTGGCCGTCAGCTGCCAATCAAACAGCAGTGACCAATCAAGCAGCAGTGTTGGGCAGGGGGCAAGAAGGAGGGAAAACCAGATGGTAGCTCTGCCGCCATAGGCTGTATGAAAAATAAGCTGAATAAACTGACTCAAAGCCCTGGAGTCAAATAAAGAGGCAAACTAAAAGATAGACAGCCCTGATGAGAAAGAGAAAGCAGGAAAGGAAGGAGCAGATGAACAAAGTATAAAATAAGAACCTTTTTTTAATCCTGGTATGAGGGAAAGATGGAGTAAATATTAGGAAGAGGAGAAGAGTCAAGAAGTCCAAAAAGGAACAAACAAGCAAAAAAGACAATTTGAGCTCTGTAGAATAAGGAGTATTACTGTAGAGAATGATAAAGATTAAAGGGATAAAGATTACAGATCAGCAATAAACAAATTGTTCTGACCTAGGCTTCCCAAGAGTATGAAGCAAACTCCTTGTCCCAACAAAAAACCCCTTTTTATTAAGTTACTGTGAATTCCTCTCATTCACATCCAAGTTACTGTGAATTCCTCTCATTCACATTCAATTACTGTGAGTTCCTCTCATTCCTCTCATCTACATTCACATCTTTCAAGGGAGAATTTACAGTCATAGACCTTATCTGGGTTAGAGAGCTGCCAGGCTGATATCTTCAAAATTTGGCAAGAAGTCTCTGAGAGTCACGAACCAATTAATTGTTTGCAAACTCCACTCTCCTTTCACTCCTCTTTATTCCGTATGGGAGGGACCATTCAGCATCTACCTGTGGCTTTACTTCTGAGTTGACCCTTGTTCCTTAGCTGTTCCCTTCTCCTGGCAGCTCTGCGCATGCGCATAATGGGAACAGGCTCCAACTGTTCTCCTGCCCCACTGATGTCTGACTCCGAAGGCAGATGACAACTGTCAGATGGCCCTGGCCCCATCTCTGCCTCCGACGCAGAGCACTCATCAGAGCCTTCCCCAGACTCCAGAACTGGCTCATATTTCTCCCCAATCTCCTCACTGTCTGACTCTGCCACCAGCTCTGATGGCTGATGGCAGGCCACAACACACTGTTGAGGGTAAAACTTCCCTCTGCATAGTAGGCAATGGACCGGACAGCAAAGAGATACGTTGCTGGTTAAACACACAGATACTCACAGACTCTGAACGGTGAAAAAAAAACATTCTTTACTCTTAGTGAAAAAACAAACTTGGTTTCTCAAAACAATGATAACATATCTTCAAATAATCACTCTCCAACACAAAACATAGTTTGCTTATAGTTCTGTTCAGTCACACACAGTCCCTCTTCAGGAGATCAATCATCAAATAGCAGGAGCAGGAGCTTCTGGGCTTCCTGACTACTTTTATGGCTGCCTGATAATAGCACAGCCAATCATTCTTCTTATATCATTTAAAGTCACAAACATAGTTTTTCTATATATTACCTACCTAACCGTAGGATAAATATCCAACACACACAAAAAAAGAAGGTGGTTCAAAAAACGAAACCACAACAAACTCATGGAGAAATAATAGGATGTCACAGAATAGGAGGAGAAGGACGAACCACCCAAGACCCATCTAACCATGCCTATTGATATTCCTGATTTTTTAAAATAATAAATTTGATATAGTTACTAAGGTTTACCTCTAGGAACTCGTAACCCAATAGCAATGTCTTCTTGTCTCTGGGAAAAAGCTAATTATGACAAATTGATAGTTTCCGAAGTATATTTCAAATTTAGGCCAATTTGATAGTACCCAGAAATACTCCCACAACAATCTATTCATTTTATTAATTTTGGTATAAGATATTCTGATGTATTGATGCATATAATATGCATAGAGGATGGCTTTAAGCATTTTATCTTTAAATCAGTGGTGGAATTCAATTTTTTTTTACTATCAGTTCTGTGGGTGTGGCTTGGTGGGCGTGGTGTGGCTTGGTGGACGTGGCTTGGTGGGCATGGTAGGGGAAGGATACTGCAAAATCCCCATTCCCTCCCCACTCCTGGGGGAAGGATACTGCAAAATCCCCATTTCCTCCTCATTCCTGGGGGAAGGATATTGCAAAATCTCCATTCCCACCCCACCCTGGGGCCAGCCAGAGGTGGTATTTGCTGGTTCTCCGAAGTACTCAAAATTTCCGCTACCGGTTCTCTAAAACCTGTCAGAACCTGCTGGATTTCACCCCTGCTTTAAATGCATAATTCCTTCCCTGCCTATTCATGCATGCTAAAGTTGCCAGGCCTGACTTGGAGATAAGGGAGAAAGAATAGTCCTTGCTGTTGTAACAAAAATGTCCATCTCCCTTAACCATGGTCATAATATAATAGGATGGGACAGACATGTGATGGGACTTTTACTTCATCCCAAAAGTAGGGACCCCTATTAGAATCATTTTGGACATAGTAACTTACCCTGAAGCAGCTAGTCTAACATCCCTAAGAAGATTTTCATCTGTTTCATATCTTATAAGGGCTGATAGGATTTGAAATCAAGTCTATAGTTGAGCATATGTAAACAAGGTAGGGAAAGCATAAAGAACATGACTCTTGGAATTTTTTCCCATCCCTCCAGTGGCGGCCACTGTATGTGTTAATATTTTATTCTTGTTCTGCCCCAGCCAAGGATCCCAAAGAACACAGCACACACAAAGTCTGTACAAACCTTAGTTTACAAAAATAAAATAAGTTTTTTCTTCAAACAAAGGCTGTTAATTAACTTTCTTAACAGCCTGCAAGAATCCAAAGAATAAATAATCTTAATCTTACTATGATTGGCAGAAAGCCCAGAAGCAATTTATAAAGAACTAAGATCAAGGCACGAAGGTATGTGAACTAAGTTGTTCCCTGCAACTTGCTTCAGTCGGCATTCTTCCTTAAATAAGCTAAGGGAGTGGCCAATTAGCCCCAAGCCTTACTCTCAAGGAGACCTCCTCCTGAGGAGCCACTCCTGCCTTTTGGCAGCTCTGCGCACCCGTGCATCGAGAAGAGGCTCCTCCTCTTCGCCTCTTCACTTAAGGGAGCTTCTGGAGGTTCTGAAGGCCCTGGCTGAATCCCCGCCTCTGGCACCTCATCTTCTCTAGCCTCCTCATTGTCCGATTAGAGTGCCAGCTGCACAGGCTGCTGGCGCAGCACCACACCAGCCTCCTCGCTGTCAGAATCAGCTACTAGCTGCACAGGCCGCGTACGGGCCACAACCATTCTGTGCAATGAAGCAACAGTAAAAGTAACAGTAACAGGGGTTGGAAGGGACCTTGGAGGTCATCTAGTCCAACCCCCTGCTCACGCAGGAGACCTGTACTAGGGATTCAAACCGCCGAACTGCCAACCTTTCTGATTGACAAGCTCAGTGTCTTAGCCACTGAGCCACCTATGATGCATGTAGCAATAGCAATAGCACTTAGACTTAATACCACTTCACAATGCTTTACAGCCCTCTCTAGGCGGTTTACAGAGTCAGCATATTACTCCCAACAATCTGGGTCCTCATTTTACCCACCTCAG
Source organism: Arizona elegans (assembly GCA_022577455.1). Taxonomy (NCBI): domain Eukaryota; kingdom Metazoa; phylum Chordata; class Lepidosauria; order Squamata; family Colubridae; genus Arizona; species Arizona elegans. The sequence goes on along the minus strand of JAKOOJ010000008.1, from coordinate 11,500,633 downwards.
AAGGATGGAAGGCTGAGCCAACCTTGAGCCTGGTGGTCTCAGGATGTATGTATGGACTTTCATCCCAGGTACTAATCAGGAGCTGTTCCTAGGTGGTATGTGTTTGTGGGTGACTCTTACCAGCATAGGTGCTGTGTGTACATTATGTGCTTGAGATACTGATAAACATAAGTGAATCAATACTGCATCTGTGAATGTGTATGTTTCTATCTCTATGTAGGTTTCTTTGTAGGTGTGCATTGGAAAGAATGGGCAGGCTACCGCTACAGATCACATGACCAGAGGAGGAGGGCCTTAGAATGAAAGAGTTAGCAGCTTTCCAATTCAGATAGGGAGAAATTTTTTGGAATTGTTTTCTCCACACTCCCCAGCCGGATCCAGCTTGTTTGCAAACTTGGTGTTTTCTTTTGCCAGCTTCTACCTCCCTCTCATATCAAATTTGATACTGTTCTGTTTTTGGAGAGTTATCCTGCTGACAGATAGAGACAGAGCTTCTTCACACCATTTCTTGCCAACAGTCTGTGGTGTTGGAAAGACTAAAAATAAAAGTGAAAAAGCAAAAACAAACTATTCTGTTTTCCTTTCTCGGGGCCTACAATGCACCAAAGCATTTGGCTAAACATATATGCATTATTTATGTATTTAGGAAATGTATAGCACCACCCTAGAGTTGTTTATTTAGAATGGATGATGATATACATTTTATAAATAAAACAAATAAAATATACATGTGCGGTTGTTTTTTTTTAAAATTTACAATGAGAGCTGAACTTTACTCAGTCATAGCAGACTTTCCTACTGCATCTTATTTACACCACTGCATGGCTATTACTTCAGGACCAATTAGTTAAAAAATAAAAAAAAAAATACCCATCCTTCTAGCATAATATCATAATACTAACCTGCAGGTTAGTATAATTTTTTTAACAAACACTGTAGATCCAAAACTCCAGTCTATATTCTCTTAGTTTCACAATACAGATTAAATTTAGTAAAGGTCAAATAAGTTACTTTGAGCTACTTATTATTTACTTCTTGGCATTCAAGTCATTATTAACAAGGTGTCCTTTGCTTCTTCGAATACAAACACATCCTTATTGATGATTATTAAACTCTACATCAAATTGCTTCAGCAAGAAGGTACCATACTGAGGGCTAGCAAATCCGGGTTGCAAATATCCAGATGACCAACAGGGGTGACAGAAAGGATTTAGAGTTGTTCATATTTCTTTGCTGCCACCTTGTGATAATCTGGATGTTTACAATAAAGAATTGGCAGCCCTAAAAAGTACCTGGCTTGTTGGTGGTTTAGTATCATAACCAAGGTACCTAGAGTATTGTGAAATGCAGAAAATCAGGTCAATGGATCAACTACTATACAGATAGCTGCATCATAAAACAAAGCTGGTGCTGTGGAAAAAATGCATGTATTGTGTGTTTAAAACACAGTGTGTCATCAAAAGGCATCATTCTGGAAACATTACTTCCAATGATCTGAAGATTGAATACAATACAAATAGTGTCTACAAAAACAATGTATCAGTTTAGTGATCATGTTCCAGCCAGAGGTGAAATCCAGCAGGTTCTGACAGGTTCTGGAGAACAGGTAGCGGACATTTTGAGCAGTTCAGAGAACCAGTAGCGGAAATTTGGAGTAGTTCGAAGAACTGGCAAATACCACCTCTGGCTGGCCCCAGAGTGGGGTGCGAATGGAGATTTTGCAGTATCCTTCCCCTGCCATGCCCACCAAGCCACACCCACCAAGCCACACCCACCACACCTACCAAGCCACACCCACAGAACCGGTAGTAAAAAAATTGGATTTCACTACTGGTTCCAGCCAATTACAATTTCATACAGTAGCTGTGTCAACTTCTGGTGGTTGAAACTTATAATTCAACCAGAAATGCCTAGATCTTTGCATAATAATACGAGCTCTCTGAAACCATTTGGGACATCTGATTGTACTGCTCTCTCCAAACAAGAGTTAAGGTGGTTAGAACACCACTTCTCCCAACTTCTCTGAACACAACTCTTTCTGGACCATTTTAGTGTGTAGGAGATGATCAGGTTAATCCCTCCCTTGGGCTCAGCCTAGTCATCACCTACATTTAGTATCCATAAAGAAAAGAGGGAGGGGTTGTGGAAATTGAGAACTCTATCACAAGGAAAATGCTATCAATGCTTCCATAGTGGAGCATGGATTATGTACAAGGCCTCTTCCACCTGGAGAACCCTTAAACATAATCCTAGCCACATTAGAGATGCTTTTCAGCGAACTGATTAGCATTTAAATATGTTGCATTTATTTTAATGCAATTGAGTCATTCAAAAACTGTAAAATTTTGCAGAGAGAGAGAGAGAGAGGGAGGAGGGAGAGGGGGAGGAAGGGAGAGAGAGATTCTCCTCCTGTATCTCCCATGCCCCATATCTTTTTACTACCATGTAGCAGGGGTGGGTTCTACTTACCTTTACTACCGGTTTGCAATGGGATTGTGCGTGCGCGCTCATATCGCTCACTCGTTCACCAAGCTTCTGCACATGCGCAGATCACCTATGACAACATCCACGGCAGTGGGCGGAGCCTCCGGTTCTTGCGAACCAGTCCGTACCGGGGGACAATCACTGCCATGTAGTGATTGCCTGATTTTTTTTTTTCTTTCCAGCATGAGACAAGATACAGAATGCCTAACTTCAGAAAGAAAGGTGTTATCCCAAGTTATTAATACATTCTCATTTGTGGCCAGCCAAGGAGGGAAAATCTGAATGCTGGCCTAGGGGGTGTCATTTACACATGTCCCTTAACACACAATACCTTGGTTGTTGTTGTTGTTGTTGTTGTTGTTATTATTATTATTATTATTATTATTATTATTATTATTATTATTATTAATATAATGGTGTGCAAAAATGTACTCCATTCTTACATTCAACTTCTGTATACAATTACAGTCTTTATTATTTCCCTGTTACAGCCAAAGTGGTGATTGCGTGTTTTGAACCTTGGGAATACGGCTATGGAAATTTATTGACTGAGTTCAACATATACTTCTACCCAATGGAACACCAAGCTGTAAGAAAAGGTGCTTATATTTTTTCTGACCCAGCCTTAGCAGAAGCAAGAAACAGAGTCTTGTCATGAAAACCCTCTCTTTATTTATCTCTTGTGAATTAATTGCATTCACCCACCGAAAAGTCCAGGCAAGAGTCCTTCAAGGAGTTAACAGCAGCAACAGACCTTATCAGTTCCTTGTGATAATTGCAAGGATAATTGCCATGAGCTCCCAGACAAAAGGCTGCAAATTAAGTTCTGGCAAGCAGTCTCGGTGGCAGAAACACAATGAGCAAAATCTTCAGAAATCCGAACTGTTGTCTCCTACGACCACCACTCCCTTTTCCTTCTATTTAGTCCCCAGCCAGGGAGGGGCAATTCAGCGTCCACGTGTGCTTTGCTTCCTGAGTCAACTCCTTGTCCTCCGTTGTTCACCTCTCCTAACTGCACATATGTGTATCTGGAACAGGCCCCAGCTGTTCTTCCTCCTCACTCATATCAGCCTCCAAAGGCAGCTGCCTCTCCGGTGGCTGGGAAATGTTGGACGGCCCTGGCTCTATCTCTGCATCCGATGCAGAGCATCCATCAGAGCCTTCCCCAGACTCCAGTACTGGCCCAAGTTCCTCCCCAATCTCCTCATCGTCTGAGTCTGCTGCCAGCTTTGCTGGCTGGTGGTGGGCCACAACAATATTAAATACATCTGTGTCTACATGCATTATTGGGAATGGCACGCATATACAGGGCTGATGCTTCCTGAAATAAGAATTTCGACCTGATAGGAGTATATTGTGTGGAAATCCGGGGGGAGGGGAGGGTTAGGGAGGGTTAGGGGGGTTGGGGGGGGAGGGGTGAAAATGTAATTGTAAAACTTTTGCAATAAAAAAAAAAAGAATTTCGGCCTAAAGAATGCATGAATGGGCAACCAGAAGAGGTGTTTATGCAAAATTCTCCTACATGAATTTAGAAAGAATATGATTTCTCTTATCAGATTTCTTTCAAAAGGTTTTCCAGGATGAACCTGGCGGGCAGGTGGGGGTTGTAGGGTGGCAAGCTTTTAACAATTTTTGGTCTTATTACCCAAATCTGAGTTTTTTTGCAGCATAACTGACTTTACAAGACTCTTTCCAGAAACAATAGCCCAGAGTAAGTCCTACTGATATCATTAGTGTTGTGTTCTGAGCATGCTCAAGAGAATTGGCCCCTGTTAGGATCCTTTGTAATGTTGGATGTTCCTATTGGTTAAGCCGTCTGACAGTTGGTATAAAAGAGCTGTCAGGCTGAGTTCGAGGTTCTTCGTATTGTACTTCTTCTGAATTGTGTTAGAGCTGTAGCTGTGAGGTAAATAAATACTTACCATTATAATCCACCTATGTAATTCATCGTCTGCTCGAGAACACACCACTGGCGACGAAGGTGGGATGTTGAATTTGCCAAATTAACAATAGTAGGGAGCCTGAGATAAACTGACAGCCTGAGGTGAGGAGAGGCGTGAGTTTTAAGACACAACGTAATGGCGTCCTCACAGACATTTCCTCTGTTCAATCCGGCTACTGAGACTTGGGAGACATATGTGGCCTGTTTTGACTGTTTTTTAATCGCAAACGACTACACAAACTTGTCTGCCGAGCGCAAACGTGCATATTTCCTCAGTTTTTGTGGGCCCGAAATGTTCGATACCGCTATGACGTTGATGGCCCCTCAATCCATACATACTGGAATGTGGGAGGCTTTCATGAATAAATTGAAACGCCGTTACGCCCCTGTGCCTTCTAGGATTGCCCGCAGACAGCAATTCTACCATAGGGATCAAGCCCCTGGGGAGACAATAAACCAATATGTCGCCGCGTTAAGGAAGCTTGCGCACCATTGCGAGTTTGTGAACCTGGATGACTATCTCTTAGACAGGCTAGTGAGCGGAGTGAGAGATCAGAACCTTAAAAGGCGTTTAATTGTGAACCATGAACTGACGTTCCAAATGGCGTTTGATGAGGCCTGCGCAGCAGAATTGGCTAATCTATCAATTGCGGAGCTGCCCCGGGGACAAAGCCCACCCAAGCCGAATAGGGAAGCTTTATTAGTGAATGAGACAAGTGAGGGCAGCCTATCCGACTCAGATGGTGAGCTGGATGTCTGCAGAGTACATGAGGCGAGAGCTAAAACGTTCGTGGCTAAGTCACTGAGAGGAGCAGTCACTGAGTGTTATGGTTGCGGAGGGGACCATCTACGTACCTCGTGCAGGTTTAAAGACGCCGTCTGCCACCACTGTGGCCGGCAAGGCCACATAGCAAGAGCCTGCCGGTCCGCGCAGCCGCAGTCTAGAGCGAGGGTTCCTAGTAACCAGGAAGGATAACAGCGATTCCGCCCGACGACAGAGTGCAGCCGCAATGCCCGGAGCTTCTCCACAGTCCATATGGTCGTTCCAGATGAAGGGCTCATTAAAAATAAAATCCACCTCACTGTGTACATCGAGGGAAGGCCGTGCCGCATGGAGGTGGACACAGGGTCAGCCACCTCCATCATATCCTGGGCCACCATAAAACATCTTGTTCCGAAGATTTCAAAAAGGAGGCTAGACCCTTGCAATGTGATTCTGCGAGATTACCAAGAGGGGGCAATTCCCGTGGTGGGCTCTGGTTTCTTTCTTTCGTTTTAAGGGATTTGCTGGATATTTATCATTAGTGGTTGTGGATGGGCCCCTACCAAGCCTCCTAGGGCTTAATTGGTTCGATTCCTTAGGTCTCACAGTTCAGGGCGTAAATGCCATTAGGTCTACTGAATTTGATGAATTATGTAAGGAATTCCCAGGGGTATTTGATGACCAGTTGGGAAAATATACAGGAACCCCTGTTTCTTTTAGTTTGGATCCCCAGGTCCAACCGCGAAGACTAAAACCACGCCGTGTTCCCTTGGCGTTGTGTCCAAAGGTGGACGCAGAATTGGACAAACTCATTGCACAAGGGGTCCTAGAACCTGTTAATTACGCCCCCTGGGAGACCCCAACCATCATTGCCATTAAGGCGGATGGTTCAATCCGAATCTGTGCAGACTACCGGGCTACTATTAATCAGGCATTGTTGTCACATGCTTATCCCGTTCCGGTAGTGCAGCATTTGCTACATTCCTTGGAAAGCGGGTCAGTCTTTGCCAAGTTAGATTTAGCACAGGCATACCAGCAGTTGCCTGTGGATGATGAGATGGCCACTGCACAGACCATTGTCACGCATCGGGGAGCCTTCCGATGCCGCTGCTTGCAATTTGGCATGAGCGTAGCCCCGGGAATTTTCCAAAGTTTGATGGAGAGGCTCCTCCATGGAATTCCTGGAGTGCTACCATATTTTGACGATGTGCTGGTCTCTGCAACCAGGACATCTCAGCTGATGGACCACCTTCGTTGTGTCCTGTCCAAATTTAGGAGTGTAGGACTCAAAGTTAAGAAGTCTAAGTGTAGCATTGCTGTACCTCAAGTTGAATTTTTGGGGTTCTTAATCGATAGCAAAGGAATTCATCCTACGGAAGCAAAAACTAAAGCTATCCTGGATGCTCCCGTTCCTACGTGCAAATCTGAACTTCAAGCCTTCCTCGGCCTTTTAAACTTTTATGCTGTTTTTCTACCCCATAAGGCATCCGTGGCAGAGCCCCTCCACTGGCTGTTGGACCGGGGTGCTCCATGGAACTGGACCGCGAAAGCCGCTGCTGCCTTTCGAGCGGTCAAACAATTGCTTGTGTCAAATTCTGTTCTAACTCAGTATTGTGAAAATCTTCCACTTATTCTAGCTTGTGATGCCTCCCCGTATGGGGTCGGTGCCGCCCTTAGCCACAGGTTTCCGAATGGGTCTGAAGCCCCTGTGGCATTTTTTTCCCATACCTTGGCTCCCGCTGAACAGAATTACTCACAACTGGACAAAGAGGCTTTGGCACTTGTGGCGGGGGTAAAGCGTTTTCATTACTACCTTTATGGTCACCCGTTTACCTTAGCTATGGACCATCAGCCTTTACTAGGTTTGCTTGCGGGTGATCGACAAACCCCACAAATCCTGTACCCCAGGTTTACCCGTTGGTCTGTTTTTTTGGCTGCTTACCAATAGACACTTACCTACGTGCCTGGGAAGCATCTGGCCCATGCAGATGCTCTGAGTCGTTGCCCCATGACCACCTTCTTATGTGACCCAGCACCTGCTTCAGCTGTGTTTTTGATTGACAGTTCTTCTTTTGCCTTAACTGCTGCTGACATTGCCCGCCACTCCGCTCATGACCCTGAACTCTCTCAAGTCCTGGACTGGGTTAAAAGGGGGTGGCCTTTGGGGAAATTGGAGTCCCTCTGGCAACCGTATGTTTCCAGGAAACTGGAATTATCAGCCCAAAGGGGTTGTTTACTCTGGGGTCACCGGGTGATGGTCCCACAGCCACTTCGAAAGACTGTCCTTGTCTCACTACACACCGGTCACCTCAGTATTGTCCGGGTGAAAGCTATGGGAAGGAGTTACGTCTGGTGGCCCGGCCTAGATAAAAGCATCACAGATTGGGTGGCCTCTTGTCAGCGTTGTCAGGAGTCACGACCACTGCCCCCTAAAGAAAAAGCCCGTGAATGGGAGGAACCTATGGGTCCGTGGTCCCGCATACATTTAGATTTTGCTGGCCCTTTCCATGGGCAGATGTTCTTAGTGGTCGTAGATGCGTATTCGAAATGGGTGGAATTGGTGCTAATGCACTCCACCACATCCGACGCTGTCATAAGGGTTTTGCGCGCACTTTTTGCCACACATGGGTTGCCCGACCTGGTGTTGGATAATGGTCCTCAACTGACGGCATCAGTGTTCGAGCTGTTCCTGGCAAGGCTGGGCATTTGGCATTGCCTCATCTCGCCTTACCACCCAGCAGCCAACGGCCTTGCGGAAAGGGCTGTTCGTTCAGCAAAGGATGCGCTTGGCCGTATGGGCCCGGGAGCGTGGCCGGAGCGTTTGGTTGAGTATATGATAGTGCAGCACACGACACCCTGCCCGGTCACGAACCGGAGCCCCGCAGAGTTACTTATGGGCCGGCATTTACGGACCGTTTTGGATCGCTTGCATCCTCTATATGCCCCCTAGTAAACCTCTGGACTCCCATAGTACAACCAGACCCTTCAGGGTGGGGGATTCAGTTTATGCCAGGAATTATGGGGGTTCACCATTGTGGATTCCCAGACGGATGATAGATGTAACCGGGCCGTGTTCTTATAAAATAGATATGGGTCAAGGTAGAGTCTGGCGTCGGCACCAGGAGCAAATCAGGGCTAGGAAGGTGCCGCTTACCGAGCTTAGTGAACAGATGGACAGGGGTATGGATAGGGTTGAGCCGGGGTTTGGGGACACCCATTCTTCCGATTGGAATAACGAACCGTGCAATCCCACACCTACCAGTAGCAGAGGGGCAGTTCGAGAATACTCACCCAGGGTACAGGAAGACAGTCCAGGGCCAGCGCATGTTGATCCAGTTGAAGATCGGTCTGTGGAAAGTCCTAGGGGTAGGAATGTCCCTGTCCAGCCAGAACACCTGCCTAGGGTGAGCCCGAGGCGCTCAGGGCGTCTCCGACATTGACCCGCATACCTCGAGGATTATGCATGCACCATTCCAGGGGAAAGGGGTGTTGTGTTCTCAGCATGCTCAAGAGAATTGGCCCCTGTTGGGATCCTTTGTAATGTTGGATGTTCCTATTGGTTAAGCCGTCTGACAGTTGGTATAAGAGAGCTGTCAGGCTGAGTTTGAGGTTCTTCATATTGTACTTCTTCTGAATTGTGTTAGAGCTGTAGCTGTGAGGTAAATAAATACTTACCATTATAATCCACTTCTGTAATTCATCGTGTGCTCGAGAACACACCAATTTCATTAGATATTCTTTCATTCTTCATTAAGAGCTGTTCCTTTGCCATATAGGAGTAGAAGAGAAATTCATTTGAGTGTATCAGTATGTTTACCTGATTTGTACTTATTTACTGACAAAAGCAAGCAAAATGATGGAATCAACGAATCAAGCAGAAAACTATTTCCTACTCAAAGAACACCAAAAAGAAAACCACACCCCCACCAACATTGATGGGGCAAGCCACTGTATATAAACTGAGAGCAAACCTCACACTCATTAGCATGGATGATGTTGCCTAGTTAGGTAATGAAATGTTTGCAAGCTCAGAGAGCACCAAGGACTCCACAAATGACAGAAATTCGAGTGCCATGCAGAATTTTTTCTCCATAGAATCCTTAAACAGACACGGTAATGAGCCAAAAATAGCTTTGTTTCAAATATGAGAAATTCCATGAAACTAAAATGAGTTGATTCGCATATCCCAATTGCAAAGCTTGCTTGAAGACCAGCAGCTAAGGAATGGCTGTCTGCATATATAAGATTTTTTGTCATCTACCAAAGAACCATTTCTTCTATGCACCTGGAGATCTGAGACCCAATCATATATTCATTGGACTCAGAGGTGGGTTTCAGCAGGTTCTGACCAGTTCTGGAGAACCAGTAGCGGAAATTTTGAGTAGTTTAGAGAATCGGTAAATACCACCTCTAACTGGCCCGGCCCCCTTCTATTCTCTGTCTCCCAAGTTCCAGCTGCTTGGGAGGAAATGGGGATTTTGCTCTCCTTCCCCTGGAGTGGGGAGGCAATGGAGATTTTACAGTATCCTTCCCCTGCCACACCCACCATGCCACGCCCACCAAGCCATGCTACGCCTACCAAGCCACACCCACAGAACCGGTAGTAAAAAATTTTGAAACTCACCACTGATGGGACTTCCTTATGTTTGATTATTTTTTTATGGTTTATCACCAATTTATATGTGATATTTGTGATATATGTGATATTTGTGAAGTAGGGAAAAAAATTTCCCTACTTCACAAATATCCTGCTTTTAAAGCATTTTACCTTCCATGGCAGAGAAAAATTATGTAGCAAGAATTAGACCTTGAACCCAAATATGATTTGGTTGTACAACAGAGTATCAAAATGTCACAAGTCCCTTTTAAGCTAATCAACATTATTACAATGGACTAAGTAAACAAATTATGTCTGATATAATGCAAGTTTTCCCAGGGAAGGTCAAATTAACAATTCATAGCAACAGCTAAATGTGATTTATGCTCAAACAGCAGCAGTGACATTTGCATGAATGGTAATACCCTAAATTATTTATGGCCGGGCTCTTTTCTTGGGATTTCCAAGCAACAGTACAAAAATATTAAAGGCAGTAGCATAGCAACAATGATAAAATAAGGAATAAAAGGGATTAATTGAGATATGAAATGGAAGTTAATTACATATGAACATATACTATTAGAGCAAAATGTTAATCATACTCAAGCTTGCATTATCATTGCCATACTTCCCCAATGGGTTTTGAAACTAAAATGTGCTAAATTTTATAAAATAATATAGTATTGTTCTTTTTGTAACTTTGTTCATCACCCAGAGTCACATATGTGTGATGGGCGGCTATATACAAAAGATGATGGAGATAAATGTAACCAGGGATGAAATGTTCCCGGCTCGGAACAGTTCTGCCAAACTGATAGCGATGGCGGCCGGTGGTTTGCGAGGCTCCACCCACCAGCCCAGTTGTCATTACTTCCTGGTTTTATACAAGAGATGATGGAGATAAATGTAACCAGGGCTGAAATGCTCCTGGTTCGGAACGGGTCTGCCGAACTGGTAGCGATGGCGGCTGGTAGTTTGCGAGGCTCCGCCCACCAGTCCGGTCGTCATTACTTCCTGGTTTTAACTAGGAAGTAAACTGTTTTTTACCATCTGTGCATCTGCAGAAGGGTTTGCACATGCACAGAGGGTCCAAGCACATGCGGCGCATGCATTTCCGAACCAGTTGGGAAGTAGATTTCACCCCTGAAACTAACCGTTCTATTTTAACGCTAGTACAGGGAGTCCTCGGGCTTACAACCAAAACTGAGCCCAAAACCTCTGTTGCTAAGTGAGGCAGCTGTTAAATGAGTTTTGTCCCATTTTTACAACCTTTCTTACGACTTAATAAACCACAGTTATTAAGTGAATTGCTACATTTGCAGTTGTTAAATTAGTAACATGGTTGTTAATTAAACTGGCTTCCCCATTGACTTTGCTTGTGAGACGGTCACAAAAGATGATCACATGACCCTGGGCACTGCAACCATCATAAATATTAGTCAGTGGGCCAAAGCGTCTGAATTTTGATCACGTGACTATGGGGGATGCTGCAACAGTCGTGAGTGTGAAAAACAGTCATAAGTCACTGTTTTCCATGCCATTGAAACTTCGAACAGTCACTAAATGAATTGTGGTAAGTTGAGAACTACCTGTGTCGTGCTCAGAATTGCGGCTGAGAAGGCAGCCTAGAAGTATAAATTATAAGCAACAAATAAAAAGTGTTCTATAAGAGAAGATTGTTTCTGCTTTTGCAAGTATTCAGTCTGTCCCCCCTCTTTTATTAGTTCCTCCAAATTTTCACAAATGAGATAAATTAAAATAACACTTTGGAACAGCCCCAGTTTGAACTATAAAATATCGGATTCCCAAACTAATCCTGTAGTTATCCTAGGGAGTCTGGATTTCTCAGAATGCATTAAACCAACGTTTCTAATAGGGAAATGATCTTTGTTTTATGGGTAAGAATTGCATTTTTTTTTTTTAGCTGTTGGAGGATTTATCTCTGTTGCAAAAAACTTTGGGTGAAATTTTCCCTTCCCATTTTAATGGTTACAGAAAAGGACACAATTTGAGAAGGACACAATTATTTCTGAACTGCATTACTCATACTTGTCTTTTACCCTTGCTTGGTTTTATGGCATGAGTAGAAATCCCTGGAGGGAAAATGGCAGCCTGGCTGAATATCTTTCAGCTCCAGCAGGTATGTGATCCCAAAGAAATTTAATTTTGTATTAAGTTTTTTTATTTTTTATTTTTTTGTAAATACACTGGGATCCCTTCTTTCAAGAAATCTGTATTGTCACCATATTTTGTCTTTCTCCTTTTATTTCTCCTATTTAAACACTTTTAGCAGTTTTAAATGTACACTAGTAAAGTAACTGCACTCTATTTCAAAGTAACTCTATTTGCCCAAATGAATCAATCAACTTTGTGACTGATTATGGGACTCCAAAGTCCTGTTTTGGTATTCTAATTAGTGCATCATATTGTAGTCCTGCATTTCACTGTTTTTGATTTTTATTAAACCTCTACTGACAATTCTGTAAACTTTTCGCCAGACTCCATTTAATACTGAAGTAAGAGACAAATATCTATTTAACACTTATTTTAAGAACGAAGCTGTTGAAAGCCTGAACGATATTCAATTAATATTTATTGACAGATGGATATGAAATCTATTCTGAATCCATTTTGTCATCCATTAGCAAACTGGTACACAATTGCATTCAGCTTTAGGAAAATAAAACTGAATTTCTTTTGTTATAAATGTTTCATTCTTCCCAGTTTACAAAGGCAGCCCATCAGTCCTTATGATTATGGCTAAGCTATCATTTATTTCCCATTCCATCTGCCAAAATAAGATATAGCTTGTCATAGGCTTTAAAGGTTTATGAAAGAGACAACGTTATTTCCCTTTCTCCTCCCTCCTCAGACTGTCATTGAGTTTGAAGAAAACACTAAGCTTCCAGGAGATATTCTCTTCCATACAGATCATGGGAATGATATGTTTTATATACAGCAAATGGAGCCATTTTTTTTCTTTTCTCTCAGCCAGATTGTGGGCATTCATAAAAAAGAGAGAGAAGAAAATGTAATAAAATTTGTCACCTAAGTCCGTAATTTCAAGTTTAGATACTGATGGTATAAATGACCAGCACAACTCCATACAATTGCTATGATCCAAACAGTATTTGATGAGATAGTTTGGCCTTTCCCCATAGACAGGGGAAGACTTTTGTTGTCTAATGGACATGGATGATAATAAGTATGTGTAAACACTGTACTGGGAAATCTGTCCTCCAACTTCTTAGATACTTTCCCCCCTAGAATTTTCCAGTTTTGGTTTTTTTTATGTTGGACTTTATCCCCAGAATGTTAAGTGAATCATACCTTTAAGCAAATCCAGCTTACCCCCATTGGTTTTGCTTGTTGGAAGCTGGCTAGTTTTAAACACATAGATTTTAGAATACATTTAAATACATAGAATTATGTATTAATCTGTGTAACTAACTCCTGGCCATCTATGTATAAACTGATACTAACTAGACCTCTATCTTCATGAGTTCTATGCTTACAGCATAATTTCTTGAACAGACAATACAATAACTATCACTCAAAAAATGAATGGTAAATTTCTATTAGTTACGTTTTTGATATTTTTAGGGGTGTAAATCTGGATCTTTAGTAGCAAACATTTGTATCATTTGATTTTCACTCTATTGTATTTGACTTTTGTAACTACAACTTTGTAATGTCCAGTGCTCAAAACTGCAGTTTCTAGAGAAATACCATTTCCAAGAACAACAAAAATTCCAGAATTAATTTTGGATATACAATACCAGAGGGACCTATTTGCAGAACCAGTGCAATCAATATTACAGAAAAAGTTTTGATAGAGTAGTATAGTAATATTTATTTGGTAGCATTAAAGATTCTTGGCCTGGAAATTAGGTTTATTAATAGGTGATAAATGTTTTAAGTTACAGTGGCTTTCTTGTTCCTGTTAGAGCTTTTCACTACAAATAAATGTATCTTAAAGGAGGGAGGGAGAGAGGGAGGGAAGGAAGGAAGGAGCAATTTCATTTTCCCCTAGTAATTATGGGGAAAATAAAGGCTGCAGTTGCAGTCATAAATTCCAATCAGTGGTGGGCTGCAACTGGTTTAAGAACCGGTTCTGTGAGCGTGCGCCTAACACGCATGCACGCAGCATTCAAAATACAGCAATTTGAAGCTCAGCTGCTTACTTTCTATGGCAGCTCCAGTAAGTGGAACAGTGGAGGTGCAGAAATCAGCTGTGCCATGCGAATCAGCTGAGCCACCAAGAAGGAAATATAGGACAGAATAGTGCTGGGGTGGATGGGCGGGGCCAGCTGATTGTTGGAACTATTGGTTCGCCCAAACCGGCAGCAGCCCACCACTAATTCCAATGAACACTTATGAAGAGATCATGCTGACTGACAGGACCAGGAACCTCTGATATTTAATGGAAATTATAAACAGAACACTACCTGCTTAGCAAGTAAGGAGGAGTATAAATACTTGTGCTTTGAAATCTCTTCAGATAACTTTTAGTCATTTATTTGCAATATGTAGCATCTGTAGTTTTGCAAAAGAATTGTCTATCTTTCAGGTATGATGATAAAGGTGAGTATGCACGTATGTGTGAGCAAGAGCATTTGTAAACATAGAGACTCTTGGGAAGGAACTAATCCTTGTAATAAACCCAGTGCCAGTTCTGTGGTCATAATGTATCACATATCCTAATAATACCAACTATAGCTGCAAGGGTTCATTCATCACCTCTGCTTTCAATGTGATGTATGTTGTGTTCTGGTAATACAAGTTCTTGGTTTTCAATGCGGCACATACACAAACACAAGCACATTTGATTTCAAAAATGTCAGAATTCAGAAACCCATAGAAAAACAGTTGGATCTTTAAGGATACATGGTCAGTGACCTTAAAACTCATGTATCATTTTTTTTTAAAAAAAGGAAAACATCAAAGCAAACTTCTGATAACAATTTTTGCTGAACTGAAATGTATCTGCAAAATAGATTCCTTTCAGTTTAGGAATAATGAGTGCTCTGTGTTTGGTCTCCTACTGAGATTAAATAACATAGTGTTCCTAGAAAGAAAACATGATCCCAGTGGATGCATTGTGGATAAATCAGTCAGTTATGATTTTGCAATGATACGTGGTTACCTCCTACATTTTAGTCTCCCTAAATTTGAGGCGGGAGGAAAGGATGTCCTCTATTGCTACCTGCAAATCCTACAATAATATTGTAGATGATTGATGCATCTAGTAAAATCTTCTCTAATCTGTTAATGTTGATGTCATAATAATTCTGCAAAATTTAAAATGAAAGAATATCATTATTAGTGATGGTGGCATCCATGGAATATAGAGTAAAAAAGCAAATATGGAAGATATTATTTTGCAATGCTGAAAATTGTACCTTTTTGTAACTACCAGAAGTTTCTCCTTTGAGTTTTTTGTTTGATATTGGTATAATAGACAAGCCAGACTATTTTTTTGCTCTTTGAAGGAGGGGGGGGGGTGTCTTCTCTTCACTTGGATGTTGCATAATCTCTTTCTTTTAGAAGTGGCGACATGTTTCTTTTACAAACATTGATTTCAAGGCAACAGTTTTGATTTGCTGACTATCGTACAAAGAAAAATCAAGCATGGGGTTTTTGGAAAGGAGCACCCAAAATCCCATTAGTCAACAGATGAACTGTCACAACAATGCCATAAACTTAAATATTTAGGCATTTATTTGATGTACTTTTTTTCTTAAAGACTTATAGAGACTGGAAATCATTTTATTCTTGTTGGAAGCAATGGCTATAAACTATAAATCTACCCACGCATACATAGACAGTCTCTTGTTTATGAAGAAGTTGGGAGAGGTTTAGAAATGTACCACTTGGAAAGGGGAAAATAAAACTTTACAAACTTTCCAGGAAAAAAAATGAGCCAGTTTTAAAGTTTTGGAGTAGGCTTATGTTACAAGAAAATTCTGGATCCGAATCCACAACACCTTTGGTGTTACCATCCAGAAATGTTACCACTTTTAATTTCTTACAGAAAAGTTTCATTCAGGAACTCTCAAAACAGCCTTTAAATGAAACTTTAGAGGAAAAAGACCAGATGTGGTATTCAACAGGTTCTGACCAGTTCTGGAGAACCGGTAGTGGAAATTTTGAGTAGTTCAGACAACCCGTAAATACCACCTCTGATTGGCCCCACCCCCATCTATTCTCTGCCTCCCGAGCCCCAGCCAATCGGGAGGAAATGGGGATTTTGCAATAACCTTCCCCTGGAGTGGGGAGGGAATGGAGATTTTATAATATCCTTCCCCTGGAGTGGGGTGGGAATGGAGATTTTACAGTATCCTTTCCCTGCCATGCCCACCAAGCCATGCCCACCAAGCCATGCCATGCCCACCAAGCCACACCCACAGAACCTGTAGTGAACATTTTTGAATCCCACCACTGGAAAAGGCATTGACACAGTAACAGTGCCTAAATCCTATTGAAATATATATTCTTTTTTCTTGGTCACATAAGAAGGTTGGAGATGCAGCACAAAGATTAAGGTCTAAGGGGAATTTCTTGGGGCTGCCTGAGCAAGTTTCTCCCTTCCCCCACACTTGGAGGCTTGAGTTTAAAACAATCAGAACATAAGCGATATCAAAATTAAACCAAAAAACACATTTACAGTCATTAAAATTTCCCAAATTGCACAGGATGGCTAAATCTCATGAGATGACAGTGTTTCTTCTTGAATTCTCAAGAATTCATGATCAGCTTTGATTTGCCTATTTTTCAAAATGTAGTTTTAGGTTGGCATTGGAATGAAGGGAATCATCAGCAGTGAACTAATAGTACTTCCTGTATTATTGATTGAGAAGCAATTTTACCAGATATACAGGTCTCAATAAATAAAGTAAACTGTACTATAACAGAGTGTAGTCAGCCTTCTTCATGTTTCTTTAGGTTGTTTAGAAACTAGTTAATATGACACCCATCAGGCGCAAAGAATCAGGAACATTCCTAAATTGCAGCATGGATTTATTCAAGCCTATACATAAGAATCTGGTAGAATGGAATGGAATGGAATGGAATGGAATGGAATGGAATGGAATGGAATGGAATGGAATGGAATGGAATAGAATAGAATAGAATAGAATAGAATAGAATAGAATAGAATAGAATAGAATAGAATAGAATAGAATAATTTATTGGCCAAGTGTGATTGGACACACAAGGAATTTGTCTTTGGTGTATATGCTCTCAGTGTACATAAGGGGAATAAAATACATTAATCAAGAATAAAAAGGTACAACACTTAGTAATAGTCAAGGTTATTAATAAGCTATCAAATCATACTAGGAAACAAATAAAAACAATATAATTGAAAGATACAAGCAACATGGTTATAGTAATAAGTGGGAAGAGATAGATACTAGAAAGGAAGAGAAGAATAATAGTAATACAGTCTTAGTAAATTATTTGACATTGTTGTGGGAATTAGTTATTAAGCAGAGTGATGGCATGCGAGGGAAAAACTGTCCTTGTGTCTAGTTGTTCTGGTGTGCAATGCCCTATAGCATCTTTTTGAGAGTAGGAGTTGAAACAATTTATGTCCAGGATGCGAGGGGTAGATATTTTCATAGCCCTCTTTTTGATTCGTGTAATATATAGATCCTCAATGGAAGGCAGGTTGGTAGCAATTATTTTTTCTGCAGTTCTAATTATCCGTTGAAGTCTGTGTCTGTCTTGTTGGGTTGCAGAACCAAACCAGATAGTTATGGAGATGCAGATGACAGACTCAATATTTCCTCTGTAGAACTAGATCAGCAGCTCTTTGGGCAGTTTGAGCTTTCTGAGTTTGTGCAGAAAGAACATTAATCAATCAATTAATGAATGAATAAGAATAAGAATGAATGAATGAATGAATGAATGAATGAATGAATGAATGAATGAATGAACGAAGGTTCATTGCTAAATTGGCACCAAATAAGGATCAACAGAATTCAGGATAGTTGGACTTAGAGTGCTTGTAGGACACAAGGACTCTAAGCTGATGACAGGCTTAACTCCACCATCACCCCAGCTCTGTCTACAGCACCTTTTTGACCCATCAAGTTGGGCTGGGCCTGAAATACACAATTTCATGAAGTCTGGTCACTTTTTTAGGAGCCACAAAAGGCTGCTTGTTTTGTCATTCCCATTACTCCAAATCTCATTCCCTCCCCTCCCCCCCCACCCCCCGGGACACATATGGCACTACTACGAGTCACAGCTCACTTTTTTAAAAAAAATGTTTAATATTTCTTTTAGTTGGTAAAAAAAAAAGGTAAAGTTAATGAATTCCCCTGTGCGGTCGTGTCCGACTCTGGAGGGGGAAGTGTTCATCTCCATTTCTTAGCCAAGGGAGCCAGTGTTGTCCACACTTCTATGGTCATATAGACAGCAAGAGACACACAGAATGCTACTTCCTTCCTAGTGAATGGTACTTATTTATCCATTCTCATTTGCTGGCTTTCAAACTGCTAGGTGGGCAGGAACCTGGGCAGGAGTTGGAGCAATGTCATTGTGTGGCCCTTGGGTCTAAAATCCAGCCTGTCAGCTTTTTAAACTGCTGAGCCATCACTCCCTTTTAGTTGGAAAACTTGAATTTCAGTTATCTTCCTTTCCGCTAAATATGGCAGCTTTGGGATTCAAGTAGATTAAATGAAAATTTGCTCCTAGTAATAGTTTATATTGAAATTATTGTTCCAAATTATTGTTCCAAATGTTTCCCTCTGTTTATTAGCGGTGTCCCAAATGCAGCCATTTTGTCTCATTTGTGTGTTTGCTTTTAATACAGTAACACATTTTTCTTCATTTCTTCTTTGCTACTTTGAGGCTCTCAAGGGAGCATTAAGACCGAGTATTACCTCAAACGTCTTCAGAAACTGTTAGTTTGCTGATAATGAAAAGTTACCGGCTTAGGAGAAACACCTGCTGAAAATAACAAACAAAATATGGAAATGCTTTCAAATGGCTGTAACATGAATCATTTATATATTTATAATTTGTATCTCGCCTTTATTATTTTTAGAAATAATGTAAGGCAGCAAACATACCCAGCACACCTTGTTTCTCCTGTTTTCCCCATAACAACAACCCTGTGAGGTGGATTGGCCTAAGAAAAAGTGACTGGCCCAAAGTTACTCAGCTGGCTTTCATAGCTAAGGTGGGACTTGAATTCACAGTCTCCCATTTTTCTAGCCTGGTGCCTTAATCACTAAACCAAACTGGTTTTAATTTAAAAATAGCCACATCATGGCAAAAAGCTACGTATCAGTGGTGGAATTCAAATTTTTTAACTACCGGTTCTGTGGCTTGGTGGGCATGGTGTGGCTTGGTGGGTGTGGCTTGGTGGTCGTGACAGGGGAAGGATACTGCAAAATCTCCATTCCCATCCCACTCCAGCGGAAGGATATTGCAAAATCCCCATTCCCTCCCCATTCTTGGGGAAGGATACTGCAAAATCCCCATTCCCTTCCCACTCCTGGGGGAAGGATATTGCAAAATCTCCATTTCCACCCCACTCTGGAGCCAGCCAGAGGTGGTATTTGCCAGTTCTCCGAACTATTCAAAATTTCCGCTACCAATTCTCCAGAACCTGTCAGAACCTGTTGAATTTCATCCCTGCTACAGATCCTGAACAAACAAAGTGGTGTCGCATTGCCATAGCTTGAAACTGTCTGTGGCTACCTTTGCTGCCATTGTATCTCTTTTCCTTTCCTTCTAGTTATTTCTGAAAGGGGACAAAAGAATTGTGCCATACGGGAAACAGAATGAAAGAAAAGTAGGAGGAAACATGGTGTAATTTAACACAGTCTCTTCTTCCAAAATAAAGAATTTATCATGTCTATGCTGTACAGCATATGATCCAACCTATCTTCTTTTATAGTCTCAGTTCCTTCATAAATCAGTAAATATCTATCACGATGGCTTTGATTTTTTTCTAGGAAGGATCTCTCTAAATTCTGCTACTGACTTTTGGTAGAAACACTGTCAGTTTTCCAGATTTATTCTTCCTTTCATTTAAAGATCATTCTGTACCCGTACCCATATTCATATTCTGATTTTTTTTCCTGATTTGGCAACAATCTGAGATGTACACACACACACAAACATAGTTTAAAAAAAATAAAAGTAGTCCTCGCTTAATGATTAGTTGCTTAGCAATGTTTGAAGTTATGGTGGACCTCCCCTAGAGCAGCTTATGAACCATTTTCTAGAGTTCTGGTGGCTGCACACACAGAGAACCTGAAGTCATGTGATCAGATTTTCATTGCTTGGGAACTGGTTTGCATTTATGGCTGTTTGCAGCATCCTATGGTCATGTAACCACAATTTTCAGCAGGCTTTGCTTTGCTTTGCTTTGCTTTGCTTTGTTTCCAGCATTTACATTTGGATTCTGGCAAAAGAATAACCATTGAACCAAAACAGGTTTTTTAATAACTGAAGTATTTGTTTCTCTCTCCCTCTCTCTCCCTCCCTCCCTCTCTCTCTCTCTCTCTCTCTCTCTCTCTCTCTCTCTCTCTCTCTCTCACACACACACACACACACACACACACACACACAGAGAGAGAGAGAGAGAGAGAGAGAGATTTCCCTAATGTAAGTAACTTGTATCATAATATTCCTGCTAGATAGAGCTTTATACAGAATTTTGAGTTGATAACTGTATTGCAATATTTCGAAACATACAGAATCCAGACAAGATTTGTGTTCCAATTGGTAGATTAGTTTGGAAAATGCAAATTTGTTCAGTTCAATTAAAAACACAAATCAAACAAAATAATTCCCACTCCTATAGTTGGGTAATGGATTCATTCTGTTTTTCATGCATATTAATGAAAATTCATGTGCTGTAAGCCTAAAGCATCATGCGAACCGCCACTTTCATAGATCTAGTAAATTGGAAATCATCATTATAAATTATTTTTAACGTACTGTAGATTCATCACATTCTTGTTCTAAGAAAATAGTTTTTAAAAAACGTCATCAGGTGTCTGGCAGAACCATAAAATGAGTATTAGGGCTACTGAGATATTTATTTAATAATACTTTTGTTTTTCCTTCCCTTTCTCTGTAACTTCTCTGTTTCCTTTCAGCCATTGGATAATTTCTGAGCTTTATATGTCATTCCTGCAGGCAAACAACCTCATAATCAAAAGAATGTTCTATGACTAGATTTTTAAAAAATTTATCTTTACATACACCCAACAGATACCTATCATGTCTTTTGCTACACCCTATTAAAAATATTTTGCAATTAGCCTGATTCTGGAGGGTTAAATTTCACCATTTATTTTTAGAGCCACTTTGGTCTAGTGCAGCGGTTCTCAACCTGTGGGTCGGGACCCCTTTGGGGGTCAAATGACCCTTTCACAGGGGTCGCCTAAGACCATCAGAAAATGCATATTTTCAATAGTTATAGGAATAATTTTATGGTTGGGGGTCACCACAACATGAGGAACTGTATTAAAGGGTCACGGCATTAGGAAGGTTGAGAACCACTGGTCTAGTGGTTAAGGAATCAAGTTAGAAAGCAGGAGATGGTGAGTTTTAGTCCTGTCTTAGGCATGACAGCTGGCTGGGCTAGTTATTCTCTCTCAGCCCAAACCACCTCATAGAGTTGTTGTGTGGAAAATAAGAATGTTAGCTCACCATCTTGATATGTATAAAAATAATAAAGATGAGATGACAACAAATAAAATAGAATTTTGAATTTTTGCTTTTAAAATTCAGCTACATCAAATGACTTTGTTTTGCCTGTTCCAGTGAACATGAATAAGTTTGGAGATACTTTTAAAAGCTTTCCTAATGAAAAGCATGCTGTATTTAAGCTGGTTTCTACAAAGAGGAACAAAGTCTAAGGGACAAAGGCATTATCTGCTTCTTTAAATTAATGTAGGGACGAGCCCTCCTTCCTAGTATCAAAATAACTGCAAATGTGTATATTTCATTTTCCTAGTACAGTAGATATAATAAACAAGGTAATTTGAAACAAGTGTAACTCATTACGAGCTTTCAGTATCTGATACATGAAGGTAATTAAACAAAAGACCACAAATTAGAACACTTTATTACTGTACCGATTATTTAATTTATTTCATATGCCACATTTGAAGAAATTTGATCCCTCAATTTCTTAATATTAAAAGTTAAAAAATACAATGCACTTTCCATTGCACAAAATAAAAGGAAAACAAGGCAAAGCTTCCAAAAAATTTGAGGAAAATGTACTGCTAATTCACTTCATAAATCTCTCTTGTTGAAGAATTCAATGTGGCATTATCTAGGAAGTCAGCATCTCAACAAGAACAAATCTCATAATCTAAATATACATTGGACATTTTTTTACAAGTTTATTTTCTATGGGATGAAGTTACGCAAACTACACACTATAATATGACTTTTGATATTTTTGGTACGGATGTTGTTGGCAAAGCCATGAAACTAATTTGTTAACTTCAACCATTGTGCAATTACAACTTATTGGACAAATCCTTCATACAAGCAGGCTGCTTGGAGAGGTAAAATACATGGCAAAATCTCATTGGAGGGTAAACCCACTAAGGCCGTGATGGTGAACCTATGGCACGCGTGCCACAGGGGGCACACGGAGCCGTATCAGTGGGCACGCAAGCTCAGCTCCGCCAGCTGATTTTCGGGCCTCCTGGGCCCACCGGAAGTTTGCAAATGGGCCATTTCCGGCGTCCGGAGGGCATCCGGGGGGTGGGGAAGTTGTTTTTGCCCTCCCCAGGATCCTAGAAAGGCTCTGGAGCCTGCGGAGGGCAAAAAACGGGCCTACCGGGCCCACCGTGCTATCACGTGCCAAAAGCGGGGGGAGCACGGGGGGCCGTGTATGGGTGTTGGCACACATACGCGTGACCACCCCATACTCCCCCCACTTTTGGCACGTGATGGCAAAAAGGTTAGCCATCACTGCACTAAGGGTTAGGGTTAGGTCCACATAAAGACATAGAGCCAAATGGATGTTGCCAATGAATTTGCAGCCAATAGTTATGCTTAGGAGGGTGCTGACTTTTTCTCTCAGGCTTTTCTACATTTCCAGGTAAAATACATGGAAAACTCCCATTAGAGGGTAAACCCATTTAGGATTAGGGTTCAGTCCCCATGAAGTCATAGAGCAAAATGTATATCGCCAATGAACTTGCAGCGCATCAGTATGCTTGGGAAGGTGCTAACTTTTTCAGTCAGGCTTTTCTACCTTTTGTCATGCCCCCATTGGAGTCTGAATCTGCAGGGGAAGATGAGCTGGGACAATAACTGACAGCAGTTGAGAGGGCAGCTCAATTGGCCTTGGAGAAAACTGGAGAAGGGCAGAGTCAGTCTAGGCAAGGCTTTCCAGAATTAGTAAGGCCCACATGTAGTGGGGAACAGAAGCAGGATGAACAGGAGAGACAGAGTTCAGACGAGGAACCAAATGGATGCTTAGGAGGGCGCTGATTTTTTCAGTCAGGCTTTTCTACCTTTCCAGATAAAATACATGGAAAACTCCCATTGGAAGGTAAACCCACTTAGGGTAAGGGTTAGGTCCCCATGAAGTTGTAGAGCAAAATGGATGTTGCCAATGAATTTGCAGCGCATTGCTCTGGTTAGTAAAGCCTGGCTGAAAAATTCAGCACCCTTCTAAGCATAACTATGGGCTGCAAATTCATTGGCGACATCTATTTTGCTCTATGAATTCATGGGGACCGAACCCTAACTCTAAGTGGATTTTCCCTCCCATGGGATTTCTCCATGTATTTTACCTGGAAAGGTAGAAAAGCCTGACTGAAAAAGTCAGCACCCTCCTAAGCATACTGAAATTCATTGGCAACATCCATTTTTCTCTACGAGTTCATGGGGACATAACCCTAACCCTAAGTAGGTTTAACCTCTAATGGGATTTTCCCATTTATTTCAGGGGCATCAAACTCAAGGCCTGTGGGCCAGATCTGGCCTGTGAGGTGCTTAGATCTAGCCTGCGTGGTCACCCTGGAAACAGCAAAGTACTGGCCCATGGTGCCTCTGCCAGTGAAAACAGAGCTTCGGGGTGGGGGTGGGGGCTCCCAAGCTCCATTTTTGCTGGCAGAGGGTTGCAGGAGGCCGTTGCAGCTGAAAATGGAGCTCAGGACCCCATTATCTCTGGCAGAGTGTTTGGGCTGCCACAGGCGTCCCCGACACAAGTGACGTTGATCTGGCCACACCCAGCCTGTCCCCCCACCCCAGAGGTCAAACATGTGCCTGATGCGGCCCTGAATAAAATTGAGTTTGACACCCCTGAGCTAGACTATACCATCTAGATTAGTGTTTCTTAACCTTGGCAAGTTTAAGAGACTCCCAGAATTCCCCAACCACCATGATCTCGATTGGTCTCAAAATGCCTGAACAGGTTAATATTTGAATGTGAAATCATTAGAAAATTCTTGGGCTTAACCTAGACAGGAAAATTAGAAAAACATTTTTTTTTTTAAATTTGATTTATATGCCGCCCTTCTCCGGAGACTCAGGGCGGCTTACAATGCGTTAAGCAATAGCCTTCATACTTTTGTATATTTATACAAAGTCAGCTTATTGCCCCCACAAACTGGGTCCTCAAACATTCTTGTCAAACATTCTTGACAAACTACAGTGAGAATAATTAATCAGTGGAATGGCTTGCCTTCAGAAGTTCTGGGTGCTCCATCACTGGAGGTTTTCAAGAAGAGATTGGACAGTCACTTCATCAGAATGATGCAGGGTCTCCTGTTTAAGCAGGGGATGGACTAGAAGATCTCCAAGATCCCTTACAACCTTATGATTCTGTGTTCTAAGCAGTGTTTCTCCACTTGTGGTTGCTCCATCACTGGAGGTTTTCAAGAAGAGATTGGACAGTCATTTGTCCAGAATAGTAATGGATCTCCTGCCTTTAGCGGAGCAGTTGGACTAGAAGACCTCCAAAGTCCCTTCCAACTCTGCAATTCTGTAATACTTCTGTCTTCTCCATAACAACCATTTCTATCTTCTAGCTAAGAAAACTAAAGGGAGATGTTTGTGAAATCATAAAGAGTTAAGCCTGACTGAAAGGAAAATTTACTTTTGCTATATTAGTAGAGGGATGCAAAACCTGCTGGTAGGTTGTTGTTTTTTTGCTTATGCCAGTTTTATGCAGATGTAGGCAGATGTTCCCAACTGGTGACCGTAAAATCATTTCAAATCTTCTTGCCAGCAGGGACTCCACTAGAAGATTTAAACTTGAACAGGCTTTGTGCAGTGCAACTGTAGCCTTTGGGCTGAATATGTCTCTTCCCTGCCAAAGTTACTCCTGTTGCCAATCTTGTCAGCAGATTGGCTTTTTTGAATCTTCAACTCAATTTGTATCTGTCAGTCATTTTTGATTGGGATTGCTTTGCACGTTGTCTTCCTTTAAAAGAAAAGAAAACCATGCTGTGCTCTGGTGTGCATGAACGATGCCTTTAAAAATAAGTGCAGAATTAAAACACTATTTTATTAAACCCATAGCATGTGCTAATGACATTCAGAATTTCTTTTCAAGCACTTTACTGCGCGCTAATGCACATTAAAGGACAGTTAAAGCTGATGTGCCTACAGAGCTGGAGGTTGTACAAATGCAGAAATCCCCCTGAAAATATGTTTCTGCTTTTTAGATTCCGTCCACAAAATGGCCAAAAAGAAAAAGAAAAAGAAAAAAGTAAAGCTAGGGGCTGTGGGAAAAGGAAAGAGAAAATATTTGTAAACTGACTATCCCAGTGTCTTTGGATGTAAGTCAGGATTGCTTCACCTGTGGTATGGAAGGAGTCAAAATGATATTAAACCTGGACAATGAGTTATTTTTTTCTCATAAACGGAACCTTATAAAATATATGCAAAGAATACAAAGATAGATCTGTGCAAATTTATAATCCACTCAGACGAAGCTCTGCAAAATGGAAGATTCAAAGCAACCCAGAGCTTTAAAGCCATGTGTGCATAATAAAGACTCCTTTTAATTCAAGCTGCTTTCCAGTTTATGGGCCACAAAAACAGAAAATATCTGCTGTGGGAAGGAAACCAGGAGACTTTGAGTTCTAGTCCTGACCTAGGCATGGAGCCAGCTAGCTGGATGACCTTGAGCCAGTCACTCTCTCTCAGCTCTATGAAGACAGCAGTGGCAAATCATGTGTTGTGACCCCAACTCCCAAGCCTGTCCTAACAGAGGAAGAGGTCTCAGAAGGTGATGGGGAGGAACTGACAAGGCCCTCCCTCTCCAGGACCCTCCTCTCTGGCAATGCCTCAGGTTTCATCCGAAGGCCAAGAGGAACAGCCTGGGATATGCCAGGAGGAAAGCATAACAACAACAGATAGGGAGCGAGGATGATGAATCCTGACTTGATCCCAGGCAGCGTCGGAGGGAGAAGCGTACGCAGCAACGAAAGAAGCGTGGGAGGGCCAGAGATTGAGCTGAGTCACTGAGCCACACCCCACAAGGAATAAAAGTGGGTGTGATTGCTCTTCAGGCTTTGTGATGGTCAAAGTTAAAAACCTGGGAGTCACATCGCGTTACCTGGAATCTGGCTTGTACATATTTGGATTGGACCTTGGCTAACTCTTGCTTCGTGGATTACTTTTTGCTACTGGACCGGACTGAGGATAAACTCTCTCTTGCTTACTGCGAGTGAAAACTGACTTGGAAGGCATTACGCAGTTTACTGCCAAAACTCTTATCTGCAAGGGTTTCTAGTCTGATTGCTTAATAAAAACTTGGCAGGCGTGCCTGGTTGCGTGTTTGCCTGTGTGGGGAAGGGGGACAGAACATCATGTTCAAAAATCTGTGCCAAGAAAACTGCAGATAACTGGCTCAAACACACACACACACACACACACACACACACACGAGCCAAATGAAACTAGGATAACGTAAGGCTGGTATCTAAGTTCTAAGCTGCTCTGGAGATAAATTAGGCAATACTCTGAAGCTCTCTGGTGCAGGTGAAGTTGAAGTTACTCATGCACAGAAGTGTGTGACAGAAGTACAGTGTGCCATTCATGTAGAAAAGACCACATGTTCAGTTTCAGCTAGTTCAGTGAGCGCAGTTGACCCGGTACCAATCTCAGAACCAAATATAATATCACAAAAGACACATCGCCCTTTCATCTCAGCCATATTGACAGCTGGTCAGTTCACTCCACCAAGGAGAATGCAGTTAATTCATTTGAACAGGTTATGTTTGAGTGGACGCCAAAGCGTCAAAGCATTTGAGAACAGGGAATATTGTGAGGAGTCAGGGTAAAAGGCAGTGCTCCTAATGTTGAAATAAAATGCGAACATTATATTGCCTGCACTGAATTCAAAACCTATGTCCCTATATGTCTATTAGATAGGGACTTTATGTATTAATGGAAAATCACTGCATTCCAACTAAGGAAGAATCTACTTTATACAATCCAGATAAAGAGAGAACAACAATATATTAGATCGACACCAAAAAATGAGTTATGATGGCACACAATCAATTAATTGTCAAGCACACAATACAGCAGGGTAGTAGTGGCATTTTAGTTTTGTTCTAGAGATGTGGACTGGAATGAACTGGCTTTAAGTTAAAGAAGACTTATTAATGAATTTGTTCATCAGGGCACATTAACTTCATCTTGCATGATTGTAGGGGAAAAGTTTCCACATGGTAGAAATACAGACCAGATCAGGGGTGGGCTGCTGGGGGTTTGCAGGGGTTCGGGAGAACCGCTAGCTAAGAGTCTGTGCAGTTTGGAGAATCCCCAAATCCCACTCTTGGCTGGCCCCGCCCACCCTGTCCCGCCCCTCCCAGGAGTTCCCACGTGGCCCATTTTGGATGCAGGTAAGTGCAGGGTGCGCGCGGAGGCTTGGGGAGGGAAAAAAACAGGCCTACAAGAAGTTCAGGAAGGCTGGAAACAGGCCTGTTTCCGGCCTTGAGAGGGCCTCAGGAGCCTGGGAAGGCTGTTTTCGCCCTCCCGGAGGCTCGAGGAAAGACTCTGGAGCCCAGGGAGGGCAAAAATGCCCCCTCTGCCATGATGCAGGAGGCCGACTAGGCCACGCCCACCATGGCCATGCTCACCCAGCAACAGGGCAGAGAATCCCTTGCTAAAATTTTTGAAGCCCACCTCTGGACCAGATACAACTACCTCAGTATCCCACAGTCAGGTGCAATGGTGGGTTTCTACCGGTTTGCCCCAGTTTGGGCAAACCGTTAGTAGCGGTGGCGGGAGGCTCCGCCCACCCACCCAGATGTCATCATGGACAGTCTGCGCATACACAGAAGGTCTGTGCACTTGCGCTCCTGGTTCCGAAAGTAAGCGGGACCCACTACTGGTCAGGTGAGACCCATGAGGAGGCAAGGAAGACAGCAATATCCAAGTACCACTAAAGAATAAGTTAGGTCCTGAAGAGGCAGCTCAATGGGAAGAACAAAATCCATGCCATCAACACATATGCCTTGCCAGTCATCAGTAACTTGCCAGTATGGTGAGCTGGCCAAAACAGGACATGGAGCTGCCAATGTGAAGACTCAGAAGCTCCTCACAATGTACAGAGGTTTTGTTCTGCCCCAGCTACAGACCTCAAAGAACACAGCACACACAAAGTTTGTACAAAACTTAATTTACTAAAATAACTCAGTCTTTTTCAAAACAAAGGCTGTTAATAAACTTTCTTAACAGCCTACAAGAAACCAAAGATAAAGTAATCACAATCTTACTAAGGTTGGCAGAAAGCGCAGAAGTAATTTGCAGAGAATCCAGACACGAAGGAGAGTGAACTAAAGTTGTTCCCTATAAATTGCTTCAGATGCCGTTCCTCCTTAAATAGGCTAAAGGAGTGGCCAATTAAATAGGCTAAGGGAGTGGCCAATTAGCCCCAAGCCTTACTCTCGAGGAGACCTCCTCCTGAGGAGCCACTCCTGCCTTTTGGCAGCTCTGCGCACCTGTGCATCGAGAAGAGGCTCCTCCTCTTCGTCCTCTTCACTTAAAGGAGCTTCTGGAGGTTCTGAAGGCCCTGGCTGAATCCCCGCCTCTGACACCACATCTTCTCCAGCCTCCTCATTGTCTGACTCGAGTGCCAGCTGCACAGGCTGCTAGCGCAGCACCACACCAGCCTCCTTGCTGTCAGAATCAGCTACAATCCGCACAGGCCGCTGATGGGCCACAACAGGTTTCCACCCCAAGTTCATCTCTCAGAGACTGTATGCCAGCTGGAAAGGTGGTGAATGGGGCCTGGCAAGTGTCAAAATCCTATCCTGCACAAAACAAATGTTTCATTTAGCAACAGAAATGTTGGGCTCAGTTGTGGTTGTAAGTTGAGGACTACCTGTATTGAGATTGTATATATATGGACATAGGCCCATGATGGCAAACCTATGGCACGCGTGCCAGAGGTGGCATGCAGCACCCTCTCTGTTGGCATATGAGCCATCGCCCCAGTTGAGCTCTGCCAGCTAGTCTTCGGGTCTCTGGGAGTGGGATGCGTGCAGGGGGTGCATGCACATGCATGGGGGGCATGTGGGGGGCATCCATGCATCTGCGGGGCGGTGCATGTGCCGGGATGCGCGTGCATCCATGGGGTGGCGCACATGCACAGGGGCCATGCATGCATTGCATTTTGGCATTTGTGGGAGCATGCACACATTCGCACACTTTGGGCACTCAGTCCAGAAAAGGTTACCCATCAGTGGTATAAAAAATAATTAGTTTTTGGTGTTGAATATCACATCCTGGATACCCTGTTTGCTTGTTGATTTCCCTTTGAAAGTGGTCATGTATGATTTTAAATCTGTCACATTCTGTGATCTTTGGCACTACATACAAATTTCCTGTATTTTCAGACTGTATTTTAATACCAGAGTTATAATTATAAATATAGTCATTGGACCATTGTTACAGGAACAAATCTAATGGTGGCCTAAGCCTTTTGCATAATATTATCACTGTGTGTGTGTATTTGTGTATCAGAGTTATTGACTGAATGAAGTTAAAACAAAAAAAGTAACTACACAATTTTAAAAGATATATATTTTGGGAGTTGTTCGAGCAATTAACAGGCAGTTTGCTGATTCCAGAACTTATGAAAAATGATAATGCAGAATGTGCTCATATGGGAGGTAGGAAACTAAGTCCCCTAGTTATCTAATTTGGACAGTTATACAATGAAGCAATTAACACAAGCTGGCACCAAAAAGTCCCTGGCTGTGAAATTTCATTGAATAAAAATTTCCACATTAATTTTATCCCTTCCAGAAACAGTGCTGAGAGTACATGAAATCACTCACCGTGGGAAAACTCTTGAGTGGAAGTTGGCACAGGATTCCTGCAATGGAAAAATAAGCAACAGGGCAACAGAAGGGCAACAGAAGCCCTTCAAAAAAAATAGGGAGAAAGAACTGGCCATACTGATGAAAAAGATGCACACCGTCAAGCTGAATTCTGTTGGACTGAATGGCAGAAAACTGCATATGATATCCCCTTCCTTTAAGAATTTATCAATCACATGAACTTTGAGCCATTTGAATATACAAATAATTTGAATATACAAATTATTAAAACTGGAAATGTCTTGAGTACCATTTAGGAGTGTTGAGTGTGCTGTGCACCCATGAGTTGGACTAAACTAGGAGAGTGGGAATTCTAGTCCCACCCTTAGGCACAAAGCAAGCTGGCTGACCTGAAGGCAGGACAAGAACCAATGGGTGGAAACTAATCAAGAAGAGAAGCAATTGAGAACTAAAGAGAAATTTCCTGACATAAGAACAATTAATCAATGGAACGACTTGCCTCCAGAAGTTGTGGATGCCCTAACACTGGAAGTTTTTAAGAAGAGATGGGACATCATCATCATCTCCTTTTAATGACCCCATA
The DNA here is from genome assembly GCA_022577455.1 of Arizona elegans. NCBI lineage: Eukaryota > Metazoa > Chordata > Lepidosauria > Squamata > Colubridae > Arizona > Arizona elegans. The sequence goes on along the minus strand of JAKOOJ010000008.1, from coordinate 11,469,961 downwards.
ATCCCTTGCAGGGTGGAGTTTGGGCAACTGAATGGAGCTGAGTGGTTACTGGCCAGATGCCCTTCATGCCCTTCATTAAATAATTTTAATTATTTTAATTTAATAATTAATTAATTAATTATTTTTAATTGATGTTTGTCTTTGTGCTTTTAATAGGCTGTACACCATCCTGAGTCCTCCGGGAGAAGGGCGGTATAGAAATAAAATTATAATAATATAATAATAATGTCACCAATACGGAGTTATATTCAGTAGATATATTTTCAACGTGCCCAGAGAGAGAAATATCTGCCTCTACCTAGGATCAAACCCACAGCCTCCTGATTGTGAGGTGAGAGGTCCACCTAAGAAAAGATAGGACAACCATTTGTTTCAAATAGTATAGGGTTTCCTGCAGTGGTGGAATTCAAATAATTTAACAACCGGTTATTTTTTATTTATTTATTTTATTTTATTGGATTTCTATACCGCCCTACTCCCGAAGGACTCAGGGCGGTGAACAGCCATAGAATAAAACACATAAATACAAAATTTAAAATAGAATAAAAAGGGATAAAATAATTTGGCTGAGACAAATTTAAAATACCCAATAATTTAAAAACAAATTAAAATTTACATTTAAATGGGGAGAAGATTTAGGCCAGGCCAGCTTGATGAAATAAGAAAGTCTTGAGTGCGCGACGGAAGGTGCGCAGATCCGGGATCCTCCATATCTCCGGGGGGGGAGCTCGTTCCAGATCGTAGGTGCCCCCACAGAGAAGACTCTCCCCTAGGGGCCGCCAATCAACATTGTTTGGCCGACGGCACCCGGAGGAGGCCCTCTCTATGGGAGCGTACTGGCTGGTGGGAGGCTATTGGTGGTAGCAGGCGGTCCCATAGATAACCAGGTCCTAAGCCATGGAGCGCTTTAAAGGTGATAATCAAAACCTTGAAGTGCACCCGGAAGACCACTGGGAGTCAGTGCAGCTCGCGCAGGAGAGGTGTTACATGGGAACTCCACGTCGCTCCCATAACCACCTGCGCGGCCACACTCTGTGCCAGTTGGAGCCTCCGAGTGCACCTCAAGGGGAGCCCCATGTAGAGAGCGTTACAATAGTCCAGACGAGAGGTGATGAGGGCATGAGTGACTGTGCGTAGGGAGTCCCGATCTAGAAAGGGACGCAACTGGCGGATCAGGCGAACCTGATGAAAAATCCTCCTGGTCAAGTGCTCTTCTAAAGACAGCTGTGAATCCAGGAGGACGCCCAAGTTGTGAGCCCTTTCCCTGGGGGCCAATGATTCACCCCCAATAGTCAGCGATGGCACCAGCTGACTATATCGGTGGTGGGATTCAAATAATCTAATAACCGGTTCTCTGCCTTAATGACTGGATTGGTGGGCAAAGCCATGGTGGGCAGGACCAGGGAGTGCAACAGGCAGTACTCGGCCTCCTGCACCCCCTTGGGAGCAAAAATGGGCTGTAGAGGGGGTGCTGCCCACCCCCGCGCCCCATTTTGGGCCTAGTAGGTCTCCTTACAGCCTCCTGGGAGCAAAAACAGGCTGCAGGGGGGGGCATGCTACACTCCCTTGCATTCCATTTTGGGCCTAGTGGACCTCCCTGCAGCCTCCTGGGAGCCAAAATGGGGAGCATGGGGACTCCTTGAAGGGGTGGGGAGGGGAGGGGCGGAACCAGCCAGCAATTTAACAACTGGTTCACCCGAACGAGCCCAAACCGGCTGAATTCCACTACTGGTTTCCTGCCTGAGCAGGGAGTTGGACTAGAAGACTTCCAAAGTCCCTTCCAAGTCTGTTATTCTGACCTTGGGCCAGTCACTCCCTCCCTCTCAATCCTATGAAGCAAGCAATGAGAAAGCTAATCCTTTTGCAATCACTACAGCATATCAAATGATTCCTGTACTTCCCTCCTTTTCAGTCTGCTTTCTAGCAATTCGTATACCAGGATCAATTTGCAATATTATAATAAACATAAAAGGCAAATGTCGGAGATAATTATCCAACTATGTCACAGTTTTTCCTTCTTTTCTTCAGAATTCTATTTGTCCATTTCCTATCCTTGAGCTGCTTCAACAGTAGGCAGACAATGCCTACTTACAGGAAGTGGCAAATGGACATGTCCTCTGGAAACATTTAATGGGCTAGTCCTGCAGTGAGACAAGGAGGCTGCGTGGCTTTGACCAAAATCATTTCACAGGTTGAAACTACAGGGAGTCCTCGATTTACAACAGTTTATTTAATGACTGTTCAAAGTTACAACGGCCTTGGAAAAAAATGACTTATGACTGTTTTTCATACTCACGACCATTGCAGCATCCCCTCGATCACATGATCAAAAATTCGGATGCTTGGCAACTGACTCATATTTATGACAGCTGCAGTGCCCCAGAGTCATGTGATCCCCTTTTGCAACCTTCTGACAAGCAAAGTCGATGGGGAGGACACATTCACTTAACAACCAGCATACCAATTTAACAAGTGCAGTAATTCACTTAACAACTGTGACAAAAAATGTCATAAAGTGGGACAAAATTCACTTAACAAATGTTTCTACTTAGCAACCAGAATTTGTGGCTCAGTTGTGATAATAATAATAATAATAATAATAATAATAATAATAATAATAATAATAATAATTTTATTTCTATACCGCCCTTCTCCCGAAGGACTCAGGGCGGTGTACAGCCTATTTAAAAACACAGACAAAACAACAGTATAAAATTTAAAATAATTAAATAGGTGGCTCAAATTTAAAACCCCAATAAATTTAAATACCCAATTTAAAACTATTGTGTTGATAGTCCGGCTTGGCGGAACAACAGGGTCTTCAATGCGCAGCGAAACGCCCGGAGGTCGGAGATCTTACGAATTTCCAGGGGCAGTTCATTCCATAGGGCTGGGGCTCCCACAGAGAAGGCCCTCCCCCTGGGTGTCGACAGCCGACATAACTTGGCTGATGGCACCCTGAGGAGACCCTCTCTGTGGGAACGGACTGGTCGGTGGGAGGCTATTGGTGGCAGAAGACGGTCTCGGAGGTACCCGGATCCTATGCCATGGAGCGCTTTAAAGGTGGTAACCAACACCTTGAATCGCACCCGGAAGACCACTGGGAGCCAGTGCAGCTCGCGCAGGAGGGGTGTCACATGGGCACAGCGGGACGCGCCCATAACCACCCGCGCGGCCGCATTCTGGACCAGTTGGAGCCTCCGAGTGCTCTTCAAGGGGAGCCCCATGTAGAGAGCATTGCAATAGTCCAACCGGGAGGTGACAAGGGCGTGAGTGACCGTGCGCAAGGCGTCCCGATCCAGAAAGGGCTGCAACTGGCGAATCATAAGCGAGGACTATCTGTATTTGCTTTATCTTGATATGAGTTTTTGTTTGGCTCATATCAGGGGTGAAATCCAGCAGGTTCTGACAGGTTCTGGAGAACCGGTAGTGGAAATTTTGAGTAGTTCAGAGAACCAGCAAATACCACCTCTGGCTGGCCCCAGACTGGGGTGGGAATGGAGATTTTGCAATATCCTTCTCCCAGGAGTGGGGTGGGAATGAAGTTTTTGCAGTATCCTTCCCCTACCACACTCACCAAGCCATGCCCACCAAACAACACCCAAGCCACACCATGCCCACCAAGCCACGCCCATAGAACTGGTAGTAAAAAAAATTGGATTTCACCACTGGCCCATATATTAAGTAGAATATTAGCATGTGTGGGGCTGAAACACAGAAAATGGGGACTTCTCTACCTAAAACATTTTCTCATTTCCTATTTAAATCAACAAGGAAGCTATTACCAACTGGTGGATAATTCCTTACCTAGCTGTGATATGTCCAAGGTAATGAACAAAAATCTCAGTTCCAACCTGTCTAGAATTCTATTCCTTTCACTGTTACCCTGAATCTGACAGAACGACTTTAAATCAGCCTTGTTTGCAAATATGCAAAGATCGATCTTGAATTAAAAATAAGCTTTAAACATTTTTTCCCAATGCTGATTCTGCTTAAGCTCATTCCTCCTTTATATCCTGGGTATTATAAATAAACAGACAATGTAGTTGTCTGAAAGCATTTGTGCCTTTGTTAGAGGACTTAACACCACAGCAAGTGGAAAACAATTTAACTCAAATGGGTCTTCAGCAGCTTTCACTGGTCTGTTGCCCTCCAGAAATGCATCTCCAATTATAGTACCATGCACTTCTGTCTGCCCTGTTATTAGCTCTATGGGCTAAGGGTTCTGGGATTTGTATTGCCAACCCAGATGGATGACAGTAATATCTTATATTTATCTGACAAATACATGGCAAATCTCTAGAGCCTATACATTTCTCCATCTCATGATAATGAGTCATGGATAGTGAAGAAGTCATTTATATTCTGGAACAGCTGTGGAAATATGTCAGCACAAACTTAACCTTGATACTTCTCTTTAAAAAAAAAAAAAAAAACAGTACCGCTTTTTATACTGCCAGCCAATTATCTTTTATTTGTTTAGAATGTTATGCACTATTTTATTCATATATGGTACAAATGAGACGCCATGTAAAAATCTTTGGAAGTAATCCCTCCAAAAAGCAATTTCCTTGATAGTCATCCAGGCTAACTGAGGAACTCACAAAGCTATACTCCGACAATAACTGCAGGATGTGAAAGCTGAGGAAGCCATTTTGGAAGGTTTCATAGGGAAATTAGATATGCAGTTTTCGGTGGCTTAATCCCACTCTGTTCTCTGCATAATGGGGGGGGAGGTTAAGTGATTTCAGTTTAGCTTGTCGCTCTGATTATTTGAGAACTCACTTTTGCCTTCTGTCAACATTCTGTCAACATCCATAGCCCTCGATTTCCAATGAGGGGAGGGGAGGGCATGATGGTATTATTCTAGGGAAGGATGGATCTACCCACTTTAAGGCCATGCTGGATGAATTCCCTATGTATGGTTTTATTCAATCTTCTAATTCATTCTATGCATTTCTACCTGGGGGGCAAAAATCCAGAAAACCAAAGAGACTTACTGGTAGTTGTCTGTATCTTTTTGCTGCCACCATACAGGCAGGGGTGGGCTCCTGGGGTTGCAGGGATTCGGGAGAACCTCTAGCTAAGAGTCTGTGCAGTTCGAAGAACCCCCAAATACCACTCCTGGCCAGCCCCCACCCCACCCCGCACTGTCCCTCCTAGGAATCCCCATGCAGCCCGTTTTGGATGCAGGTAAGTGCAGGTTGCATGCGGAGGCTCGGGGAGGACGAAAAATGGGCCTACCAGAAGTTCGGAAAGGCCCGTTACCAGCCTCCAGAGGGCCTCCGGAGCCTGGGGAGGCCGTTTTCGCCCTCCCGGAGGCTCGAAAAAAGCCTCTGAAGCCCAGGGAGGGAAAAAACGCCCCCCCCCAGTCATAGTGCAAGAGGCCAACTAGGCCATGCCCACCATGGCCATGCCCACCCAGCAACCAGGCAGAGAATCCCTTGCTGAAATTTTTGAAGCCCACTCCTGCATACAGGTAGTCCTCAACTTACAACAGTTCATTTAATGACCATTCAGAGCTACAATAGCACTGAAAAAAGTGACTTAGGGCTGTTTTTCACATTTACGACATTGCTGAAGAATGAATAGAGTTGGGTCGGGTCCTGTTAGCCAGAAGCTGTTTCTTTACAAGGACATTTTTACCATCAATCAAGGCTCTCTGTTTCCTGAAGTGAAGGACATGATTGTGCCCTTCCTTATTTCACATACAGAAATTGACCTGGCTGCTAATTCAGTACTTTCATTGGTATTGCTTTAATTTGTACCCATTCAGGGTACAGTGAAGCTCCTTCCCATTACAGGAAAAGTATAAGCCATAACATTGTAATAAAATCTAGCAGAAAGTGGTACAGTAGAACCATTGACATAAATAGGATTATAATTATGAAGCATTCACAGAGCATTTTAATTTGCTTTGTGTTTTATAGCCAGTTTCTTTAACCCCACTGTTCAGGTAAAGTAGTGAACCACAGAGGAACCTATTGTTTGGTCAATTTTCCCACGAATTTGCTGGGCTGTAAATCCACATCAGATCAGGATTTCAATCCAAAGCAGTATAACTTTCGCTCGTAATTTTGATAGAGGCCATGTGGCTTGGGAATTAGAGAGCTGATGCTGGGTAGAGGCAGAAAAAAAATTTAAACATTCTCTCTCCAGGCATATTCCCATTCCGCCCCACAATATTATATTTCAATAATGAATAGTTTTAAGAATCTCCTTTTCCACATGAATGGGAGAGATTGTGTTTCAGTTTTATGTATCATGCTGTTATGGTCCGCCAGCAGGCTGTGGAGCTGACAGCGGAGTCAGACAATGATGAGGCTGAGGAAGAACAGGGGCCAGTCCTGGAGTCTGGGGAAGGTCCGGATGAGGGTTCTGCGTCGGAGGCAGAGATGGGGCCAGGGCCATCGGGGAGTGAGGTGCGGACTCCGGAGCTGACAGCAGAGGAACAGGAGGAGCCTGTTCCTAGTGCACATATAAGAAGAGCTGCCAGAAGGCATGAGCAGCTACGCAAGAGATGATTGGCCCCTCCCATAAGGCTTAAAAGACCAGCAACGGCTCTTGGACTCTTTGTCGGAAAACAACATTGATAGACTCGCTCTTGTCTTGCTGCACTTATCTCTTCTCAGTGTCTTCTGCTTCTGAACTTTTGCCAAGAGAAGCCTTTGGCGGTTAGCGTAATTATACCAAGGTTGGTGATTAGACTGAAGAATTTGGGTTATGAAGAGTTTGTTTTGCTTTAGTTTGGACTATGCTGAGAATGAGTTAACTCTCAGCTGTTCTAATAAAGTCTGTTTGTTTTGGAACTATGCGTCTAATACTACCTACTTAGGCCTGGGTCACAACACATGCATACCAGGAGTCTCTAAACTTGGCAGCTTTAAGACTTGTGGACTTCAACTCCCAGAATTTTCCAGCCAACATGTCCACAAGTCTTAAAATTGCCAGGTTTGGAGACCCCCTGACACCAATTCACTGCGTGCCAAACGTGCTCTGCATGCGCATGCACAGTACACGCCAAACACACACTTCGTATAGAAAAAGAAAACTTCAATAGGTAAGTAGAAGAGCAAGGGGGAACAGCTGTGCTGCGCAATTTAGCTTCACTAGAAAGCAGGATTTCCTGCTTTCTAGTGAATATAAACTGCGCAGCACAGCTGATCGTCAGAAATACCAGTTCAGATGAACTGGTAGCTTTTTTTTAACTACTGATTCACCCGAACCGGAGCGAACCAGTAGCATTTCACCCCTGCCCTGACATATACAGACAAATTTGTGTCAATGATTTAGTGAGAGCATTTGTATAAAAAGACAGAGAAGGTAGACCCTAAAAAAATCATCCTCCAGTCCAGACTCATCCTAAAGCTATGATCTATTTTGCACTGTTCAGCCAAAGGCCTTTTGATTTCGGGGTATTAATTTACACAACTCTTTAAGGATGGAACTGTATGAAGGTTCCATGGGAATGACAGATGTTGGAATCCAAGGTGGCTGGATTTTGAGACCTTGAAATTGAGTCACACTGCAATTCATTCAATTCAAGACTGAAACTCAATTGGGGAAAAAAAAGATTCAACCCTGGAGATAGATAGATAGATAGATAGATAGATAGATAGATAGATAGATAGATAGATAGATAGATGTGTGTGTGTGTGTGCGTGTGTGTGTGTGTGTGTGTGTGTGTGTGTGTGTGTATCATAACGGAAGGAAAATAGCAGGCAGGAGGAGATGACCTCTGCACATTTTCTGCAGGATGACCTCAAGAGTTTAACAGAAATAATTTGTTGAAGTAGTCTTCCTGCACCCTCTATAAAGACAGGGTGAAGAAGGCTGCACAACAGGAGCCTCCAAATTGCCCAGCAAATGGTCTATAGAAGAGTAATGTTGACCCAGTGCAGAAAATGCCCTCGTTTAATGTTTTTTTAAAAAAATCCTTTTCTTACTTAAATATAAATTTCAAACGTGTTTTAAAAAATAAAGCATTTCTTTTCTATTAGCTTCTGTAGGCTAGCATGGTTTGCACTGCGATTTTGCAAGCTGATTTTCCGTTCTGGGGAAAATGCGGAAGGGTGTCTGTGGGACTAGCTTTGGCCATTTTGCCTTTGCACTGTTAAATCACTGGATTTTGGTGTCCCAGGAAGGCAGGCAGGGCTAATCCACAAATTTAATCTCTCCCAAAAATTAACCTTTGTTCATTGTTTTCTATAAGCTCATAGACTTAGCAGGTTGAGCCTCTTTGAGGAGGACATGGAAGAATACCAATTAGCAGTTCCTTGGACTATATAAGAATCAAATCAAGAACTTAAAGAAATATGAATCCATTCTTCTACCCGTGGACCACTTGTGTTCTGCCACACTTGGCATGCTTTCTTTAATACTGGCAAGCATCCCTCTTTTGCCTCCCTAACTGTATTACAGATAGGGCCAAAGCTGCTGATAATCTGGCTGGCAAGCAAATGTTTCTGCAAAATCTCTCAGTGTTGAACAACTGTGCTAAATGGAAGAATCAAGATCTGGTGATGGAACTTGCAGAGATGCATGCACTGGTGTGATGGCGGCATTGTATGCTGGAGGTGATACTTTTGGAGAGATAGGTTTAATAAATAAATAAATAAATATGAACAAGGATTAGATAAAACCAAAAGCATGAGTGGCATGAAGGTAGGTAGGATCTTCTCCAGTGGTGAAATCTAAAATTTGTTACTACAGGTTCTGTGGGTGTGACTGGGTGGGCGTGGCCAATTTTTTTTTTTTACTTTTAAAACCATTTTTCTACAACCTCTTCAGTGAAGAGATTGTAAAAAAATGCTTTCAAAAGGCTCTGACGATCCCAGCTGAGTTGCCTGATCGGCAGAGGCTTTTTTAAAAAGCCTCTGCCAATCAGGCAACTCATCTTGGATCGTCAGAGGCATTTAAAAGAAAAAAAGGGTTTTTTTCTTTTAAAAGCCTTTGATGATCCCAGCTGAGCCATGTGATCATCAGAGGCTTTTTTTTTTTTACTTTTAAAAGCATTTTTTTCTGCAGAAGAGGTTGTAGAAAAAATGCTTTTAAAAGTAAAAAAAAAGCCTCTGATGATTGTGCGGCTCAGCAGGGCATGGTGGGGGCAGGGAGTTTTGCTACCAGTTCGCCGAACCACCCGCCTCCATCACTACCAGATCGGGCGATCTGGTCCAAACCGGGAGCATTTCACCCCTGATTTTTTCCATTACTCCCTCAACTACCTCCAGCATACAAAGCCATTATCTGGGCTCTAAGCCATCCAAAAGAGCCAAGTTTGAAGGCCCTTTCAGAAAGCCAAAAGACTGAAGGTGAGGTCCCAAAGGTGCTTTTTTTCAAGAGGCAACTGGACTTTCTTGGGGTGGGGGGGTGAAGACATTTTGCTTTTCACCCAAGAAGCTTCTTCAACTCTGACTGGATGGTGGGGAATGGAAGGATTTATATTCCTTGCAGACAGCTGGTCATTTGCATTCTTTTAGAGCAGGGATGTCAAACTCAAGACCCACAGGCCAGATCCAACCCACAGGGTACTTAGATCTGGCCCACAGGGCCACCCTGGAAACAGGGAAGGACCAGCCTGTGGTAACTCTGCTAGTGAAAACGGAGCTCGGGAGCCTGTTTTTGTTGGCAGAGCACTCGGGCCACCACAGGTGCTCCTGACATGAGTGCCATTGAGTTGGCCACACCCGCCTTGGCCATGCCCAGCCCAGCCCCCAAAGTCAAACACAACCCTGACATGGCCCTCAATGAAATCGAGTTTGACATCCCTGTTTTAGAGAATCATTGAGGCCACTTTGAGCTTTATCTGTGTACTCAGGGTCACCTGAGTAGTTAAAATGTGTGTGGAGCCTTCTTGGTTCCAAGATGTTTTTCTGCCCCGTATCTCTTCACTGTTGAAGACAGGCACAGACTGTTGGGGATGAATCTGTGTTGTCTGCATCTCAAACTGAAGTGCAAATGGTTCCTGTAGTATGCAATTTTTCTGGAAATCCGTTCATATTCCCACACCATTCGAAGGTTGTTCATCCTAAAGTGGATGAACGGAAGGTGGATCTTACATTCAACAGCAAGATGCTCCAAAAGATGGGAGGCACCACAGAAAAGTCTCTTTGCCTAAATTCTGCCAGTCAAAATGGACTTAATGGGGTCCATAGCATGTCCCTTCTGCTGGAGTAAGTGGAGTAAGTGCTGGAGTAAGTGGGACAAGCCAATCTCATTGAGGTGAGACATTTCCTCGGAACGATTTTCAATTTTAGCTCTTAAGCCTCCTATAAAGTCTATTTGTCAGCCAGATTTCAAAAAGAGTGGGAAGACATGCACACAGATATTTTATAGTTCTGAGACCCATCCTGTGTTATTATAACCTCATTGTCACAGTCAGCATTTCTGTGATCCTGTTATATACACCTCATTTATTTCATTCTGTGCCCACTTCAGTCCTTGTAGTCCTGACTAAAGGTTATTAAAAACCATTGCGCTGACAAATTCTCTGTTGAAGGGTGACAGTCTGGCATATTGTGACTAGAGACAGATGTGAAGGCACTTCTTTATTTGGTTAGACTGGATAGGGTTAGTGACTTCCCTGCTCTTTGTGACTGGTGTCATTGCAGGTGTAGCTTTTGTTATTTCAACAAAATCTCTCTCAGCATCTCCTTGATTCTACTCTCAAGAGTTTAGAATTAAATCACACACAGCTTGCACAGAATTGAAATCTGGCATTTTACAAGATGGTCACGTTTACTTCAGAAGCTTCAGAAATATATATAGATAGATAGATAGATAGATAGATAGATAGATAGATAGATAGATATAGATATAGATATAGATATAGATATAGATATAGATATAGATAGATATAAGAATATATATCTATATATATATATAGATATATATATATATATAGATATATAGATATATATATATAGAGAGAGAGAGTTATTAAGGCACCATGTTTCCACAGCACCATTAACGGAGGCAGCTGGAGAGCTCCAGATTCTCTGATAATCTTGAAATAATTACTGGGCATACGTTCCTTCCTTTATAACAGAACTTTAAGTACTTTCTGCTTTATTTCAATTTGTATTTTTAATAGGCAAGGGAATAGCCATTAATTAGGCTAAACTTCAACTCTTCTCAATCTAACCATTTTCAGTGAAGGGGGAAAAAATAGCTAGCAGAGCTGTGATATAATCTGATTGGTTTGTTTTCAAAAAGATATGCAGAAATATAATGACAGAACAAGTCATTTTCTTTTAAAGAGACAGGGCCATGGTCCCTGACCCTTATTCATACCTTGGCAGAATTTTTTTAAAAAAAATCATCTAAAAAGAAAAATATTGCTGACGAAACATATCTTTAGATTGATTGTGTGTTATATAAAAAGAATTTTTACAACATAAGATACTATTACCAGTTAGATTTGTCTTGCTAAAATACGCAAAAATGCTGTTTAATATTTTGTGTCAGTTTATGCATGGCTGATAATTTACTACACAGCCTTCTTTTAATGTAGCACTGAATACAAGATTCTTCTTACCCACAATGGAGAAAGGGAAATGCAAAACCTGATTTTAACCTTAATGCACAGACTGTAGTCCTCTACATGTTCAGTGTGAATAAATCCTATTGTTTGCAGGGGGACATTATTTGGAAGAGGTATATGTTGGATTATAGCATTACTTTAAAACAATTTGGAAAGATGTCTATATGTACAGTATTAACACAGAATGGAGTGATAATCCTATCACTTGAGGATTATTGGAAACAGAGTTTCCATAAAGCTGCTGCAGCTAAGAACGAATCTTTATTGTAACACCAAAATTGATGCTATTATCAAGAATTGATTGCTTTGCATGGTTTTGACAGATGCTCCATCTTACAACCTGTTGTGTTTGAGTTCTGCTACTCTCCTTATAGCTTTTTCCATGACTTAATAGCCACCGTCCTTCATGCCACTCATTGTCCATGCTGAATTCCTGCCCTGAAGAACTATGGCTTCCAAAATATTTTCCATACACCAAACTGAAATCTGTCAATTGGTATAAAAGTAGAAAAATTCTAATCTAGTGAAAACACAATCCTGGGTATCATTATCTGTCCTTAGCAGCTTCATAAAAAGCATCGCCTTGAAATGAAAAAGTTCTGATTTCAACTCGATCATAAAGACAGAAGACACCTGATCCACTCAATCTTGATGCAACCCAGACTGCAAAAGTCTTTATTCTTTTTTTATGCTTTCACACATATTTTTAACAAATCCTAAGGATGGTCTGAGAACATACCAAATGAAAAGGTTTGATTTTTCCAGGATCTTCCTATGAACTATCTATTCCACAGAATTTGCTAGTAGCACTATTTTTATTTTAGGACCATGATCCTAAAATCTAGATCCATTTATCTATTTATTTGATTGGTTGGTTGGTTGCTTGCTTGCTTGCTTGCTTGCTTGCTTGGTTGATTGATTGATTGATTGATTGATTGATTAATTTGGGTGCCACATCTCTTGTTAGAGGTGACCTATGCCAGTGGTTCTCAACCTGTGGGTCTGTGGACCCCTGAGGCTTGAAGAAATGTTATGATTTAAAACTGGGATTAAGTTTTGGTGGTTGGTGGCCATGGCACATGGCCACAAAAGGTATTTAAAGGGGATCCATGGTGAAAAAATGGTTGAGAACCACTGACCTTCCTTCTTATATGCATTACTTCATTGCAGTATTTTGCCTTTCTTGATGGATTTTCACTTCTTCCATTCAACTGCTACATTGAAATTTCAGCTGTCCTCTTAAGCACTCTCTCTCTCCCTCTCTCTCTCTCTCTCTCCCCCTCCCTCCCTCTCTGAATATCCTTTGGATTATCACTCTATTATGTTGATAGAGTTATTTTATTGTTAGTACTTCGTTATTCTGTTGTATCTTGTTTATTTTAAATATGTTTGACAGAGTTAATAAACTGATTCAAGATTATTTTTTAAAAAAATAAGGAAATCGCTTGAAATTACATCCAGCAAATTAGTAATAAATAAATTATTAATTATGTGACATAATGATATGATTTTAATTTTCAAGTATTGAACCTGGAAACTGGAGGGTGGGAGGAAATATTTGAGATTGGTAGGCAATTGAGAAACAGATCAGTGTAACATAGAAGTTGGCCAGGTGAAGTATTGGTGTTGTAGTCACTAAGGATAAAAAGGTCATATATTAGAAGAGAGCTAATCTTAAACTATCTTTAAAGAAAATTTCAGGTAATAGTTTTCAGTGACTTAGTGTGAAAAAAAACACTAGTCCTTTTTTTTAATGTCTATTCTGTGCATGCATTTTCTCAAAATGTGAACAGAAGAAGCAGTCATTGTAGGCTAACCTGAGCAGAGATTAGTCTTTAAGATCCAGAGGATGCTGTTGGTTTAATATTTGACATGGACTTGAGCTTCCTCCAGAACTTAAAGTAGCATTGTTGGTGGAACAGTGGAAGAGGAGGAAGACTTTAAAGGAAGAAACGAATTTTCAATTTGGAGGAAAAGTTCATCCCACTATGTAACATCTAAGCTCAAAAAACTTCCCATCCTGGAGTGTCCTTGAGAAAAGGTCTGTGACCTTGGAAAGCTTGAGCAAGCTTCTTTGCAGATTGCATTGACCCTTAAGCCTTTATTTTATTAAAACTGAGCAACCACCAACTAAGATCATGCTACTGAATTCAACGAGCTAGGGAGTTCCATGAGTTCTAGCAGGCTCATCATTCAAAAATCATGATCTCATTATTTTCCTTGGTCTTTAGTTCAAGGTCATCATTGGGGTGGTTGCCTTGGCTTGATGATGCTCTCTGTTTTACAGAAGGAAAGTCTCCATCTAATTATCAATCAAATCCCTATACAGTTTCAGGAAGCAAATTCCAACTATTAATTGCTTTGATCGATGAGGGATTTTTAGAGGAGAAGCTGTGTGCATTTGGCAGAAGTGCAAGAAGGTTATTAAAAAAAAACAAAAAAACACCAAGCCCAAGACAGAACAAGACTAAATGCTTTTGTTATAACACAGAATTATGAAAGAGAATGGTTTAGTGATTAATAATTCACTTATTTAAAGTAGATCAGAGGTAATTAGTGTGTTGAGCTCTGTGTGGTCCTGAAAATTAAATGGCACATTAAATGTTTGGGTTTCAAATTGTAGTTCATATTAATTGACTCCCTGAGGATTGAAGCAAATTTCAATAATCATGAGTCAGGCTGCTTAAAGTGACATTGTTGTTTTAAAAATGCATATCCTGAGGATTTCTAAAATTTAGCTGGGAGGTTCTGATGTTGGCTGATAAATTGGGATTTGAATTTCTAATGGCTACACTCCAGGTAGCCCACTGTGTTTTCAATGCTGCACTTCTTTTCCATAGGTTTCAGTTCTTTCTTTATGGAGGATTATAAATCAATGTAGATTAGAACTATTCACAAAAACTCCAATATCTCGACCACTCCAAGGAGATGTTCTTACCAGAGGTGGGTTTCAGCAGGTTCTGACCAGTTCTGGAGAACTGGTAGTGGAAATTTTGTGTAGTTCGGAGAACTGGTTGTAAAAATTCTGACTGGCCCCGCCCCCATCTATTCTCTGCCTCCCAAGTCCCAGCTGATGGGGAGGAAATGGAGATTTTACAGTATCCTTCCCCTGCCACGCCCACCAAGCCATGCCACGCCCACCAAGCCATGCCCACCAAGCCATGCCCACCATGCCACGCCCACAGAACCGGTAGTAAAAAATTTTGAAACCCACCATTGGTTCTTAATGAAGGACTAGGAGCGTGCACTCAATACATTTAAACAATGTGTTAAAGATCAGGAAATCCAACAGGATCTGTCTGCTCTACCTAAGAATGTTTTTTTAAACAGTCAGGCCCCTTTCATAAATAAGTGAGATATCTAGATTATATAATTGTTTCTAAATTTCAAAGGGCACCAACTCTGGCATGTTGTATTGCTCTCCCTTTAGCAGTTCTAGAGAGCCAATAAAAAAAAAGTCCCATATGAGCTGAGACTTTGCCCCAGGGGCCATTGAAATAACAGCTCATGTCCTGTTATATTGTTCTCTCGATAAGGATTCACAGACTTAGTTTATAACTCATTACCTGATTACATTCGGGAAATTCTGACCTCTTTTATGTACAGCTGTTACTGTCAATCAGTATGATATAGTGTCTTTGAATGTAGCTAAATTCTGCTATACTGTGTTTAGTTGTTTCTTTGTAGACATCTCATTACCAAACTGGGTAACATCACTTTTATTGATAATGAAATGTCTGCAAAAAAAGAACCAGGCTAAGAGAATGTCACAGACTCCACAATTCAATTTTGAGCTCCAAATATTCTCTTCTATAAGTACTGCCTGCAAAATTAGGCAGACTTTGGCCAATTATCAATCTCACCAATAAATGTAATATAATATTATGTTTTGTTACGTTTTATTTTATTTTAATGTTTTACATTTTAACTCTGGTCTGTGACTGTAATAAAAGATTGATTGCAATTTAAATGTTTTAAAATCTTTTATTGTTTTTAAAATAATGACAAAGAAACAGAAAAAACCCCCCCACAAAAATAAAAATGCATGCATTGTCAAAGAAAAAGAACACAGAAAACATGATGGTTATACAAATGTGTTAGAAATATACAGTGTATATACATGAATAATAATTGCATTAGATGATTATATGTAGCATTTTAATACCCTGTTTCCCCAAAAATAAGACATCCCCTGATAATAAGCCCAATCGGGCTTTTGAACGCATGGCAATAAGGCCAAGTGCTTATTTCAGGATTCAAAAAAATATAAGACAGGGTCTTATTTTTGGGGAAAACACGGTATTTACAATTAAAATGATACATTATACTTTGTATTTTTGAATATGATCTATTTCTAAAGTTCAAAAGTGAATTATTGTCATGCTGTAGTCCAGGGGTGTCAAACTCAAGGACCACAGGCCAAATACAGCCCACGGGGTGCTTAGATCTGCCCCACGGGGCAAACCTGGAAACAGTGAAGGACTGGCTCACGGTGCCAAAAACGGAGGTCAAGAGCCCATTTTCACTTGCAGAGCGCTGGGGACACCATAGGTGCCCCCTCAACAGGAGTGACCTTCAGCTGGCCATGCCTACCTTGGCCATGCCATGCCCAGCCACCCAGGTCACCCAGGTCAAACACAATCCTGATGCAGCCCTCAATGAAATCGAGTTTGACACCCTTGCTATAGTCAAAATTCTTACATCCCTCCCCATCCCACTGAAAGAAAAGGAAGATTAAGCTGTAGCAAGGAGGAAATAACATCTTTACATCAAATAAACTCCAGTAGAAAATATGTAAGCAGAGAAGAATTTAAATCAAGGAACACCAGTTGTGTTGGCTGTTGAACAGTCCAAATAATGCTCTAAACTAGTACAATTTCCTAGGTTTTCGCCCCTCCATTTTATTTTCCTTAATACTAACCTTACAATCATTTCCACAAGCCACCACTGATGTAATACCGGATGCTGCCCTTAATTTATCTGCCTATGCAAATTGAAGAATGGATCAACTATTTACAGAAATGTAAGTGGAGATGTAGATATAGACCTACTCATAAATGACTTTGCTGACTACCTTTTGGCAGATTACTGTAATCTTTTAATATAAGGCATTATGCAAATATGTTTGTGGAAAAGGAAAACTTCCATTAATTACCTGCTGTACTTATGGGATGGCATCACCCAGCAATTTCCGATGAGATGGCACCAGAAAGAAGATTAATACAAGCATATATTTCATCAGTTGGAAATTAGAAATCCTTGCAACAATTTTGGGCTGATTTAAGCACTCCATGTAGAGTTACTAGCTAACACAATGTTCTTAAGTAAGTTTTAAATAAGTTATGATGTACAAGAGGCAGCTGTAGAATGGAAACTGATGGATTTGGCACTTATTGATCAAGATGATAAGAAACATCCGTGAATTTGTGGTCAGAAAAGGTGCTGAATTACAACTGCCAGCATTTGAAATCTGTAAACTCAAGAGAATTGTAGTGCAACAAACTTGAAGGATGTCACACTTCAAGGGTAGCTGCATTCTTTATACAGCACATATGTACGATCCAGTGCATATTGATATTTGAGTTTTAGCCTCCTGTGAAGATAGTCCTTGACTTACAACCATTCATTTAGTGACCATTCGAAATTACAACGGTGCTGAAAAAAGTGACATGACTGGTTCTCACACTTCTGACCATTGGCGCACCCCTATAGTCACATGATCAAAAATTGGAAACTTGGCGGATGGCATGCATTTAGGACAGTTGAACTGCCCTGAAGTCACATGATCACCATTTGCGATCTTCCCAGCAAAGTCAAAGTCAATGGGAGAAGCCAGATTAGCAACTCCGGTGTTGCTAAAACAGGGATGTAACAATAATGCACCCTCAAATAAAACACTGCTCCCTTTAGAGTGACAATATCTTAGCTTCAGCTTAGAAAGATCAGCATTGGAAGGGAAATACAAGACTGTCCATATTCCTCTTTTCTGATTTATTATGTACTTAAGTACAGTTAAATAACATAAAAGCAGTGCAAATTAAATGAATTCTTGCCAGTACAAAAGATATTGCAGAGATTACCAAACTCAGACGATCTTCTCTGGCTTGCAGAGTAGATCAGAGAACTGTTTTACAGGTCTAACGTCAGCCTTTTTTATATGATTAAAAGGGGAGCGTTTTTCCACATCATTTTTCATGTCTTGAATCAATCAACAAACAAAGTGGATTGTTTCTTTAGACAAGTCTTGTAACAGATAATAGCTGAGTGAGATGTTCATTTGATCTATTTTCTGCTTCTTGTAGTTAAAGCCAACTGCATACCATAGACACATACAATATTTCAACACACACTCTCTTGATTGAAAAAAGGGTCCTAATAGAAGACATGCTTTTTTGCTTGACTGGATCTGCTTTTATCATCCTGTAACAGCAGTTCCTTTATTGTGTTACTTTTCTCTAATCTAACGTCCTTCTGTACAAACAAGAAAAGTTTTGCCTTTCTCAGCTGCAGCTGATGTTAAGGGACTATGTTGCAATTGGGCTTCATTGTTTTAGTACAGCATGGATTTTTATATGGATCATAGTTAACGTCCGACAAATGTAAAAAAAAAAAAAGGACAAGGTTTTAATTTGAAGTTTGGGTTCACCATCGTGACTTTCTGCCAGCTTCATATATTTATTTGAAAGAATCCATTTTTGCACTGATTGATTATTTCTTTATGGAGAATATCATTGAATTCCTTTTCGACAATATTACCTTGAGATTAGGCTCATTCTAGATTCAATTAAATATGTTAATTAGCTTAAATTTTAATAACCTTCTGTGTATCCCTTGAGAATATCCTCCCGTTCCTTTGTGATACTTCTCTAGAGGCCTACATTTCTAAAATATTTTTGCTGTTACATTCCAGCTGGTTCACTGAAGCAGAAAAACACCAAAACGTATTTGCATGAGGGAAGATGGTGAATGTTCCTAAGGTTCTTAATGTTTTATTTCATTTCCCAGTTATTACACTCCAGAAAGTTTTCCACACATATTATATGATGAACTACTATATCAGAATTTCTGCTTTGTTTCCTTTTGTTTTAGGCTGTGGAAAAGGCAGCATTTGTTCCAAAATTCACATGTTTACTTTGCGTGGTGGGTTTGAATGCAGACCTGTATGATATTTTTGGCACAATTCATTTAATTTGTGCAGGTGTGCAGGTGTAATGTGTTGGCAGGTCTCTCGTGATACCCTCTCATTGGCTGAAGTTGGTACATAAAAGTGCATGCATACAGCTGGAATGTAAGATTGACGTAAATTTGCAGACTTCATAAAAGTGTAAACACAGGGCCTCTCTAGTATTCATTAAGACATTTCTGAAAAAGGATGCTCCTACAATACAGGTAATCCTCGAATTACAACTGTATTTGAACCCGAAGTTATAGTCTTAAATCATTGCAGCTGTTAAGTAGGTCACATGACCAAATCCTGCCTGAAATTAAAACTAAGCATACGTTCATAAGAAGTAATGAACACTTCCAAAAGCTGCCAGTGATTGTGTTGCTGCTGTCGTTGGGGTGGGATGGAGTTATACATCGTTTTTTTATGTTGTGGATTTTTAGTGTTGTAAGCCACCTGGAGTCACCTGTATGGGAGTTGAATGACTGTCAGAACTGAAGAAGCTTCTTGGATGAGAAGCTAAACGTCTTCAAAGAAAAACAAAAAAAGTTCAGTTGCCTCTTGAAAAGCACCTTTGGGACTCACATTGGTTATAAAGTCAATTGAAATCCTGATCACAATCTTGAATCTATGAAAGAGCCAGTTTGGTCTAGTGGTGAAGGCACCAGGCTAGAGAGCAGAAGACTGTGAGATGAAGTCCTACCTTAGGTATGAAAGTCAGTTGGGTGACTTTGGGCCAGTCGTTTTCTCTCAGCTGAACTCACCTCAGAGGGTTATTGTGGGGAAAATAAAAGGAAGGATGTGTGTTCACCACCTTGAGTTATTTGTCAAAATAATAAAGGTGGGATATAAATAAATAAACAAACAAATATGGTTGTGGCCACTATCTTGAATTTTTTTTTATTCCCCTACAAGCATTCCTGATCATAATACTCTCCATACTCAAGTTAAACTACATTCCCTAAAGTTAAACTTCCTATTTCATGCTTTTACTTTTAATATATTACAGCATTTCCTAGACCGTCTTTTCCCCAGAATTATTACCGTCATAATTTTTTACAGCTATTAAAGATTCTTTCAGACAAGACTACCAACCACTAATTGTGTAAGCCTATTAATTGGATATTAACTTAATGACTTTGTAAAATCTGATACATTTTGATTTACATTATCTTTTTTTTTTTTTGGCTAATAGAGCTGCATACAGTATAGTGTATCAAAAAGACATATGCATGCCTTGGTGTTCTCAGATATACATGTACACACCAGTGGTGAAATTTATTTATAAAAAAATAATCCTACCGGTTCTGTCCGGCTTGTGCGAACTGGTAGCGGCGGCAGCACGAGGCTCCGCCCACCCACCTGCACATTGTTACTTCCTGGTTTGAACCAGGAAGTAACCCGTTTTTGACCCTCTGTGCATGCTCAGGCGGCTTTGCACATGTGCAGAGGGTTAAAAATCAGACCCAATGATGGCGCATGAGTGAGCAAAGCAAGCGTGCACACACGGCACACACACTTCCGAACCAGTAGGGAAGGTAAGTAGATTTCACCCCAGTACACATATATATTTTATCACAACGTAATGCACACTTTCCACTTTCTTTCAGTTTATTAAAAGTCCACCTTTCGTCTCTCAAAAGCTAGGATGCTAGGTGCATTGAATGTCAAAGTAAGATGAGATCTAAAAAAAACCAAACATAACCCTAACAAAAAGATAACTTAGAGAGAAAGCTTAATTTACAGTCAGTGCACCATGATGGTGACTCCATCTCTTTGCAGGCATTTTTCCCCTGTAGCAGTGATGTTATCTGATGCGTCAGTCCCCCATTGTTTTTTTTTCTGCACACTCTCCACATATTGAAAGAGATCTGCAAAAGAGAAGCTTGACAAAGTCATGTCTGTTGCTCTCGTACTGCAGTTCCCAGAATTTCCAGTCAATTCTTCTCTCACACAGCATCAAGATTTCGTTTTGTTTTGTTTCCTAGAGGCTAAAGGGAGACCATAAAAGAAAAAAGCAGCAGGAAACAGGGAAAGCCTGTCTCACCACCTTGGATGTCCATTTCTTGCGGATGCCTTTCCCTGCAGAGAATCCCAATTTATCTTTTGCATGAAACAATCCTTTGGATATTTCTGACAATGAGAAGAGCAGATCTGCCCAACTCACTGCCCAACTCACTGGAATCTGATGCAGTTATTCAACAGGCACCTCCCTGTCCATTGCCCTTTCCTCTTTTTCTACTGTAAGACAGCAGAGTTTGGTATGAATGCTGATTTTGATGCCGAATCTTTCTTTGATGTTGAAAGAGTATTTTGAGAAATTCCAAATGCTTGACAGAGGGATTTCCCCAAATCAATGTGTTGGAAAAAACCAACTCCTAGAATTTCCCATCTTCTGGATTAACTGGAGTACAAGAACCATCCCACCATATTTATAGAAAGAGAGAAACAGAGTTGGAAGGATTTTGGATGTCTTGCAGTCCAATCCCCTGCTCAAGCAGAAGTCCCTATACTATTCCAGATAAATAGCTGTCCAATCTCTTCTCAAAAATCTCCAGTGTTGGAGCACCCACATTTTCTGGAGGCAAACTGTTTCATTGATTAGTTGTTCTCACTGACAATTTCTCCTTAATTATAGATTGGATCTCTCTTTGATAAGCTTCTGTCTGTTACTTTTTGTTCTATCTTAAGGTGCTTTGGAGAATAGGTTGAAACCTGCCCCCCCCCCTTCTCTGTGACAGACTCTCAACTATTGGAAAACTGCTATCATGTCATCCCATTCCTTCTCTTCCTCAGACTAGATATACCCAATTCCTGCAACTATTCATTGTATGCTTTAGCCTCCAATCCCCTTGCCATCATTGTTACTCTTCTCTGCCCTCTTTCTAGAGTCTCAACATATTTTTTGTATCATGACCAAAACTGGATGCATTATTCCACCTGTGTCCTTACTAGTGCAGTATAACGTCGTACAAGCACTTCACATGACTTGATACTCTGTTGATAGGGCTAAGACTGCATTGGCTTTTTTGGTAGCTGCAACTTGCTTATTCGGAAACCATCGGATTGAATGAAGCTGATCCAAAAGACACAGAAGCAGAGGTGGTATTCAGCCGATTCTAACCGGTTCTGGAGAACCGGTAGCGGAAATTTTGAGTAGTTAGGAGAACCAGCAAATACCACCTCTGACTGGCCCCGCTCCCATCTATTTGCTGCCTCCCGAGTCCCAGATGATCAGCTGGGCCTTCTTTTGTTGCCCTGAACATGGAACTGGAAAGCAGGTTAGCGGGGTGGGGAGAAAATGGAGATTTTACCATATCCTTACCCTGGAGTGGGGTGGAAATGGAGATTTTACAATATCCTTCCCCTGGAGTGGGGTGGAAATGGAGATTTTACAGTATTCATCCCCTGCCATGCCTGCCAAGCCAAGCCCACCAAGCCAAGCCAAGCCACACCCACCAAGCCATGCCCACAGAACCGGTAGTAAAAAAAATTGAATCCCAGAAGGT
Organism: Arizona elegans; assembly: GCA_022577455.1. Classification (NCBI taxonomy): domain Eukaryota; kingdom Metazoa; phylum Chordata; class Lepidosauria; order Squamata; family Colubridae; genus Arizona; species Arizona elegans. Next base: position 11,447,745 of record JAKOOJ010000008.1, on the reverse strand, counting down.
TTTTTTTTGGGGGGGGGGGGTGTTGCCTTTTCCAATGTGCACACAAATATACATTCATGCATTTATTGTCAGCACTTCAACCTGCATTTACTCTAGTGCTGACATAAGAAGGAGAAGCAAAGGCGTCTGGAAAGGGACGTTTGACTTTTCACCTACTTATTTCCCCTGGAGATAATATCCCCTAGGAGATGGGTTGGGAGGGGGGAAATTCCTTTGAGCTGGAGTAGATTAGGGTAAAATGACTTGGAAGATGGCCAATGCGATTGTAGTCGGGTTTAGAATTCTGTGCTTAATAAATAGGAGTTTTTCTTCAAAGGCTTTGTTTGAAATGCAATTTATTTGAGACGACCTTGAAACTTGACATTTATCTTGTACAGGTTTTCCTTTTTAAAGAAAGTAAGAACAACCATTCAAGAATAGAGAAAGCAAGCAAACAACCATGTACATATGAAAAGGCCTCTCACTTACTATTACAGGGTAATCCCTTTCATCGCATCAACAGGCTTAATCCATTTTTATTTCTTCTCACAAAATCATAATCAGAGGCAGAGAACTTTGCTTTAATTCTGTAAAATTAATCTCTGTAGGCCGCTGAAATTTCATTCCCTTTGTACTGATCAGAACTTGCTGGAGGTGCGGGGGAAGGAGAGCGGGGGAGAGAGAGAAGGCACATTTGTCCCATTCCTACTACACTTTCCAAAGCTTGCTCCTGTTGTCTACTAACTCCCTCTACAGGGAATGCCATACCCTCAAGTCTCTGTTGATGGCATGGTAGTCAAAATCTGCATTTAAATTGAGATATTTAGAGAAGGAAAACACATAGCAAGCTGAGACTACTGATTTCTTTCCTTTAAACGAGGCACTTTATGACTAAAAAGAGTGTATTGAAAGTATATATTGTCAGCTTAAAATAACTAAAGGATTCTAATGGGGGATGTAAATGTGCTTCACACAGATATAAAAAGCATCTTTAGATCCCCAGTGAATATAGTGGTTTTGATTGTTTATTTGCAAGGTGACTTTCAGAGAATAATTACAAAATATACCATAAGTAGTCAGGTTTTTTTTTTTCCAAAGCTGCACCTCAAGAGACTAAACTAATGAGACATAACTAACTCAACAGTATATTAAGGGGTTTTTTTTGCTACAGCGTAGCAAAGAAAGTGTCATTTATATCCGCAAATGAAGATGAAGAAAAGCAGAGTCATACATATACGGTATACACCTATTTGATATATTATAAATTAGGTGATATTGATGAACTACAGATTCCAACTTCTTTCCCCTGGGAAAGATAGTTGTGGTTATTAGGAATTGTAATTCATCAACATTTGCAGGAACCCAAGTTCTCCATCACTGCTGAAAGACCATTTTCAGGATATTTGAAACTCATAGTATATACAGTATATTATTGGTTATAATGAGGAGAGAAGAAAGATAGCTTGAAAAGTAATTCTTATTTATATAGCAGCTTCTGGAAATGTTGGAAAACTCAGATCATTAAGGGAGTGAAATAGTCTCCATGTTCCAGGTAGTTTTTTTTTATTATTATTTAGAAAAAGAGTAGAAGGGTAACATAATAGAGATTTATATAAATGAACATTGTACAGAGTGTGTCATGTATTTAAGAAGGCAAAGCTTCAATTCCATGTTAGTGACCATCATCTTAATATGTTTATTCTCCCTAGAGACATGAATCATTATCTCACCTACTCAATTTTTATTTATTTATTTGTATCCTGCCTTTATTTTTTACAAATAACTCAAAGCAGTGAAAATATCTAATACACCTTTCTCTTCCCTTTTTCCCCACAACAACCACCTTGTGATGTGAGTTGGACTCAGAGCAGTGGTGAAATCCAAATTTTTTTACTACCGGTTCTGTGGGTGTGGCTTGGTGGCCATGATGTGACTTGGTGGGCGTGGCTTGATGGGCATGGCAGGGAACTGCAAAATCTCCATTCCCACCCCAATCCAGGGGAAGGATACTGTAAAATCCCCATTCCCTCCCCACTCCTGGGGGAAGGATATTGCAAAATCTCCATTCCCACCCCACTCTGTAGCCAGCCAGAGGTGGTGTTTGCCGGTTCTCTGAACTGCTCAAAATTTCTGCTACTGTTCTCCAGAACCTGTCAGAACCTGCTGGATTTCACTCCTGACTCAGAGTGACTGGTTTAAGGTCACCCAGAGGACTTTTGTGGCTAAGGCAGGACTAAAATACACTACTATTGGTATGTAGCTACAACATTACAAGAGAAGAAATATGTTAACATCTGTAAACAACATCTGTGGAAGGGTCAGATGAGGTCAACCATGATGTGACAATTCTCTACCTTCTTTAGAGCGTATCAATTCATTATCAATAAATATAAGCCTTTCACTGGTTATTTAGGCATGACACAACAAAACAACTTGGCAATAAAGCAGTCACATCATGTTTTTGCTGTTATTATCATGCTTAATGTTTACGAAATGTTTATTTAAAGGTGATCTATTGAACAAAAACATTATCAAAGGTCTCTTGAGATAACAAAAAAGGAGTCTTAATGATATATACCCCATACACACACACATACACACACAGAGAGAGAGTATGTCACAGAAGTGAGTACACCCCTCTCACATTTTGTAAATATGTAAGTATATCTTTTCATGTGATAACACTGAAGAAATGACACTTGGCTACAATGTAAAGTAGTGAGTTTACAGGTTGTATAACAGTGTAAATGTGCTGTCCCCTCAAAATAATGCAACACACAGCTATTTTTTTTTTAATTTGATTTATATGCCGCCCTTCTCCGGAGACTCAGGGCGGCTTACAATGCGCTAAGCAATAGCCTTCATTCTTTTGTATATTTATACAAAGTCAGCTTATTGCCCCCACAACTGGGTCCTCAATTTACCTACCTTAGAAAGGATGGAAGGCTGAGTCAACCTTGAGCCTTGGCGAGATTCGAACCTGCAGTAATTGCAGGCAGCTGGTCTTAATAACAGGATGCTTTAGACCACTGTACTACCAAGGCTATAAATGTCTAAACTGCTTTAGACTTCAATGCACAAGTAAGAACTTATCAGTGTCAGCTGTCTTTTACTCACTCCATTATTCCTTATGCGAAAAATTTGTGTAGTACTCTTTATTTTTGGTACTCATCACACGTCCTGGAACCAATTAACAACGAGTACTGATGTACCACTGTATATATCTATATCTATCTATCTATCTATCTATCTATCTATCTATCTATCTATCTGGAAGTATGAAAATTAAAAACAGAATTATTACACTCCATCTGTGAACTTTGCCAGGACAAGATGACATTCAAAGACTGCTTATTCCAAATGCTGTTCTTACAGTTTGAGGACATAACGAAAAATCCAGGTGAAAAGTTCAAGCATTAAAGTGTTATAAAAGATCAATTAGAGAGAAAGACTATTGTTTAGCAATTGGTGTGAAAAATGAGATCCCAGAGATCCATCCAGAATAAGAAGCAAGGCTGCCAACTAAAGCTTTTTATTGCTTTTGTTGAAGACCAGTAGAGCCCACATTTTAATTAACTTGTTCAACACTCAGTAGAGCAGCTGTCATTATTTATATACCACAAGCTGGTTGAATAATGACAAGAACTGAAATGCAGAAGAACTCCTGAAAGAACACCCTGATTTTCCCATTTTCCCAATTTAGACTCAATAAAAGTCTCGAACATGAGAAATCCCTGCTAGATTAAATCAATCCCATGTTCAGGAAAGCCCAGAAGTGAAATTTGAAGGGCAGCGATTTGTTCCTAATGCTGCTCTCCAGCTTCAAAAAACACTCTTCTGAGTGTCATAGGACCAAGCCACAAAACAACTCAACTCCCATGAATTGGTTCCTCTCATAAATGCATATCTTAATGTAAATTTCCTATGTTAAAAACTCCATGGCTTTTTCCATTACACATTTGTGGAGTCAGAAGACACATATATTTTAAGAGTTTAGTCAGAAGAAGAGGCTTCCTTCACTTCATTCAATGGAACGTGGTAGAAAAAACTAATAGAAGAAACTATTAATTAGAATGTGGTAGAAGAAACTAATATTTGAATGATGAGGCAACTAGGTGGCATTTCCTAGGTTCCTGCATTTAATTTCTTTTTGAAGAACGATGAAAATAAATTAATAGGATAAAATAGGTCAAGGATAATTACTTGCAATAAATTGAAGCATGGTAATCTCATGCATCTGTAGAGACAACACTACAATCTAACTGGCCACACAACATTGTACATCGTTTATTTTTCATGCCAGCTTTACAGGAGGTGAGGCAAGAAGCAAAGGGACACACAGGAGAATAATATAAGCATTCAACATTTTTTCTTTTTGATTCTCTCTAGCTCCTCTTCATTTTTCTTCTAATTTTTTAATCTCACTGCAGTTTCTTGCTCATCCCAAATTAATGCCATCATATCTTGGCCTAGTGCCATGAACTTCTGATTCTTCTCTTTCATTGCTGGGAAACTTTCATTGCTGGGATGGCCTTTATTATTAAATTTCTATTTATTTACTCTCTCAGTACAATTCCAGTTCGGGAAAATCTTGCAAATTATCCTTGTTGTTCCCTTCAATAACTTCTACTTTCTTCTACCTTAACTACATGATTTAAAATTACTAGGTTTAGAAAACTAGGTTCTGTGACATATTCCCCAACAAAATGGCCAGTAAAGGGAGAAGAATAAAGGGAAAGTACAAACAATGAAATAACAAAAATAGTCTGGATTCAGGTTATCTCCAGAAGTAGCTACACAACATGAAGATACTATTGCTTTCAGGTCTGAATTGTGAGGTCCCTGAGTACATCTGATCTGGATAAACTATTGCCTAGTACAGAATTTTGGATTAAAATGGCTTTAGGCCTGATCCAGCCGAGCCTTTATATTCTTATTGCCAGATAGAGTCCTTCTGCACTATTATTAATCTTCTCATCATTCCCACCACCCATCTTCTTCCACTTATGACTGTATGACTGTAATTTTGTTGCTTGTATCCTTACGATTTATATTGATATTGTTTTCTGGTTGCTTATTTGTACCTTATGGCTATCATTAAGTGTTGTACCTTATGATTCTTGATGAACCTATCTTTTCTTTTATGTACACTGAGAGCGTATGCACCAAGACATACTCCTTGTGTGTCCAATCTCACTTGGCCAATAAAAAATTCTATTCTATTCTATTCTCTATCTGAAATTGGATTATTGCAGCAGGAAATAGAAATATAACTTGTTTCTAAACAAGATGAAGGTAAATTATTAAGCAAAACATAGCTGATATAGCCAAATCAATGTTAAGGAGATTGGAGTAAATATAAACTTCACTGGGATGATTTTTCAAATCAGTTGTTATTTTAGTTTTTTAGCCAAAGCATTATCACTCACTTTTAAATACCACTGGTCCAGGGAAAGAAGTAGTTTAAGCAGAGGTGGGTTTCACATAAGTTTACCACTGGTTCACTGCGCACTGAAAATAGGAGTGAGCGAGTGAGGGCGCTTTGCACACATGCACGCAGCTTAGAAAACATGGCTAAATAGGACGGCATAGCACGGGGGGCGGGGGGGTGGGGGGCAGGGGGGCCCACCCCCACCCGCAGGTCGCTACTACCGATTCGCCCGAACCAGTCCAAACTGGCTTAATACCACCATTGTCTTTAAGTTTCCCTGCGTTTCGCAATAATATGCCTACAGACTAACAATAGGAATCAAATTTATCATTTTTAGTTGAATTAATTTCTCTGCCTTAGGAAATTTGAAGTATAAGCCAACTACAAGATTCATTGTGAAGAATTATTTGGTAATTTCTCCAGTGGTTTTTAAATTAATCAAAAGGGACCAATTAGGCATTGCCACCAAGGACATTCATATGTATCAATTTGCTTAGAACCCCATTATCACAATTACGAAAAATCATAATTGATATAGTATAAATTTAGCAAAATGTAATGTGCATTATTTCTATGATCAGTTTCAAAGACTTCCTGAAATAATTTAAAAACAATCCAACTAATCTATCAGAGTATCAGAAGCGCTTCATCTAAATATTGGAGAATATTAGATGGAATGCTATCGCTCTTAAATGAGGTAGGGGAGGCACTGCTGTTTAACTATGGTTAACTATGGTTAGTCTTCTTGTTTTCATAAACTCCTGATTGGATTATTGCAATGTATCCTATATAGGATTGTACTTGAAGGCAATACTATTGCCATAATTGGTGCAGAATAGGTACTACCCTCTGAAACCGAAATAAGAATGTATAGTTGGGTTCAGAAAACCCAACTGAATCACTTGTTTGCACTATGAAAATTTTACCTTATTGATAATGATGTATAAAGCACTGCATGGACAATACATAAATTATCAACTGCTCCAAGGCTATGCCGCCATTCATTAAAGTCAGCTGGAGAGGCCTTATGGTTGATTAAGTTCATAGTAGAGCAAGTTTGACAAAGATTTTCTCAACAAAGCCCTGATTACAGACTTCTCTCAAGGAGAAATAGAAATGTAGTGTCTGCATTAATTGCTTTAAAATAGCAGCTGAAGAAAATACCTGCATTCAACAGCAATGTAAAGGATAACAACTAATACAAACCTTTTTTAACATAGGTTTTTAGATTGCTTTTCTTTTAAAAAATAACTTTGATTGTACTGTTTTATTTATTGTTAATCGTTAATTTTAATTAAGATTGCATTTACTCATTGTAAACTACTCTGAGGTCTTTTGGGGAAGTATAGAAAAGTATAGATCTTTAGAATTTTAAAAGAAGACTTCTAAAAAAGTATAGAAAATAGATTAAGTAAGGTGTGATTTGAACCACTCAGGTTAAACCAAGCTGAAATTTGCAACCACTCTTTTTGAATTCTTTTTTGGTGTAGCCATCTTTTGCCATGTCATTCCTTATGCTTCACAAATGTATCTTTGTGCTTAAAAAGATGACTAAATAATGATGGAGAAGAAAAAATAGGAGCTGAAGATGGTTTGCATATTTTTTCAGATCTCCAAAGTGTATTTTAATATGGAACTGAGGAACTAGTACTAATTTCTGAAAGGCAGGAAGGAAGGGCGCTGATCTTAACAAAATAGGAAGACCAACACTATCTCAATTTCTCCCCTTGAAGTATTTTTTGACGTCCTAGTTATATAACTAAATGGGAGTAGTTGAAATATATTCAAATGAAGTTTCAGATTTGATGTGCCAAAATGTCTACCATAGTCTATTTGCCTAATGTTAGGGTTTTTTTATAATCTTTTCTGTCTAACAGAGAAAAAGTATTTGTCTGGTATGAAACCAAATAGCATGCAAATGAATTGTCAACATTTGCAACAAAAATAGAATGATTCCTTGAAATATAGCTGTTCTACCAAATAATGATAAATACTATTGCCACAAGTTAAGCTCCATTCTAATCTTGCACAGAACACAATTACATTTCTTTAATTGTTCCCAATCCTTAATGTTAATTACTCTTACATATCTAAATCCACCTTGACTGATAGACTGCAATACTTCTTGAAGATGTTTGTGATTCTTTATTAACAATTAACATAACACATCATTTATCAAAGTTAACAATTAAACCTGCTAATGGACATAATATATGTAATTCAAATTGCAATTACAGTTTTCAAATTAAGAATTAAATTACAGTATGTCTTAAAATCAGAGTAACAGAATAACAAATTTGGAAGGGTCCTTGGTCATCTAGCTCTTAGTTCAAGCAGGAGATCCTATACTATTTCAGAAAAATGGTTGTCAAATCTCTTTTTAAAAACCTCCAGTAATGGAGCACTCAAAGTTTCTGGAGGCAAGTAGTTCCACTGATAAATTGTTCTAACTGTCAGAAAATATCTCCTTATTTCTAGGTTGGTTCTCTCCTTCATTAGTTTCCATCCATTGCTTTGTGTTCTGCCTTCAGGTGCTTTGGAAAATAGGTTGATCCCCTTTGTGAATCCAAATGACAACTGATTATTTGTCACAGCCAGCCATTAAAATGAAGGGTCCTTCTTGGAGATTCTGTATAAACTAGAATCTATGCATTTTCCAATTTCAAGGAATAACAGCCACTTTATTTACCTGATGTTTTGTTTTTATGTCAAAACTTTAAATATTATTCATGTTCCTAATGTTCTGCACTAATGTTTTATAATCAGACTGAACAAAATCATATTTCTTCTTTTTTTTTAGTACTCTTTGTAATGTAAAATATATTTGGTAAATATGTGTAATACATATAATATCTTAGCTATTTCAAATATTTTAATATACAATTAAATACAATACAATATTGTATTATAAGTGTAATAACAGCAATTATTTTCTGTAAGTGAGGGTGTTTATTTTCTTATGGCAGAAGGAGGTGGGAATGCATATTGCTCGTTTAAGGCCTTTTTAAAAATTTAGCAGGGTGTATAATACAAAAATTTGGCCTTAGTAGCAGCTACTGTTAGCATGTGTGAATTACCACCTCAAATGTTCTCCTCACTGTTCTAATATATTGACACTATCTTAGTAGAAATTGCACAACTTCTATGTCGGCACTCAGATATTTTTCAGAAAAAGGGATGACACTGAAAGATAAAATAAAAGCGTAATTCAATTCAACAATAGCCAATGGTGTGTAATGAGAGTGCTATAAAACAGCACTTAAGCTGACATGTGAAATTCTACTTTAATCACATTGAGCAGAACCACATTTTTACAAAAAAATAAAAATTCAAAAGCCAATTTTTTAAAAATCAAGAAAAGGCATTTCTGGCAGGAGTACCATGTGTATTTTGGTCTCATTGAGTCTTAAATTTCACCTTACCATAGAGAACATTTACACAAAAGCGATGTCTCCAAGTTCCTCAAGTTTGTTGAACTTGAATATGATTAAATATTTCAATTTATTATTTTTATTTTTATTAAATATTTAAAATGCTTTATTATTAAATACTTTATTAAATATTAGAAGTGAAATGAAGTTTTAATCTCCAATATCAAATAGTAATAGTTTGGTCAGGAAATTACATCTGATATTCTTTCAAGTTGAAAAGTGCATAGATTCTAGTTTGTATATCATCTCCAACCAGATACCTTCATTTTAATGAAATGGCTGTGACAAATAATGACATGTTATTTAAATTTTATACTATAACTTAATTATAGTATATAGTAATTATATACTATAACTTAATTCTATTTAATATAAGGTGTACTCTTTGTTGTTCACTTGTAAGATCGCTACTGTTACATATTTATGAATTATTTTGACATCATATAGAAAAAACTGCCTTTTTTAAAAAATCAAGCATTTATAGTAGTACAGTATTTCAAAGAAAAAGAAATAACTAGATTGCATCTTTGTTAAATTAAATATAATTATTGGGATGGAAGGTGGAAAATTAATAGAACTCAAACCTCAAATCAAATTAATTGCACAAAAATCCATATGCAAACTAGCTGACTCCTGGAGGCCATTTTGATTTCTCCTCACAAAACCACACAGCATGGCATGAAGGGGAAAATGAAAAGGCAGCCATCAAAAGCATCTGCAGGATTCAAGCCTTTTATGACTGATTGAAAGCAGCATTACAGTGTAAATTCTGCCTCTTCGGTCTATGTAGACAGTCATAACCAAAGTACAAGGCGTAAAGTTTATGCAACAATGCTGCTTTTATTTACTGCCCACCCTGACTCCTGGACACCTCTGGCAGTCAGCAATGAAATTAATTTCAACACTTCATTTTGTGCATTACTGTTTCAAGCAGAAAAAAAAACTTTTATTTTTAAAAAGACATATATGTTTTTAATTATTATGCAACCCTCAGCTAGCCAAAATGTTTAGAAACAATTCAGAAAGAATGAATGAATGAATGAATGAATGGGAAGGAAGGAAGGAAGGAAGGAAGGAAGGAAGGAAGGAAGGAAGGAAGGAAGGAAGGAAGGTGAAGTGGTTCGGGAATAACGAGAGGCACAAGCAAGCAAGTGACAACAGCTCTTTAATATACAGTGAGACTTCAGCAAAAACTCAGGGGCTGCAGTCCCCCTTATATACAATCCAGGAGGGACTGTCAGCCAATCAGAAACGAATGCAGGTTTGAATCTCCCGCTCAAAAGTATCAATACATAACACCCCTCCCTTCCCAGAAGGCACTAACACTCAAAAATTAACATATGTACAGACAAAATCTCGCAGGTGCTTAGGACGAGTTCTCGCCCTAGTTGACCTGCGCAGTTCAGAGTCTGGTGGGGCGTCGAGCTGGTCGGAGGGACTCTTTGTCTCTCCCAGCTCCGCCAATGGAACCTCCTGGATTTTGTCCGGGGCGTGGTTATCCCCGGCTGGGAGTGGCGACTCGCTGGGGCGGCGCTGGAACCAGGGCTTGTCAGCTAAGTATTCTCGCGGCCCCGGGCTTGAGTTAGCTGTTTTGGAGAAGTGGTCATAGTTAGGCTCGGATATGTCTGCGTTGATGTTTGCCTCGCCAACTACCCGTTTCCTGAGTTGGTCTATGTGGCGCTTCCAGAGTCTATCTACCCCCACGTCCACCGTGTATGATTTTGGGCCTGTTATCCCCACTATGGTTCCTGCAACCCACAGAGGACCGCTGGCATAACTGCGAGCGAACACCGGGGACCCGACCTGAAACTGCCTTAAGCCACAGGTCTCTCCCTTAAAGTTTTCGTGCGAATAGTTAGGGTGAAGCCTGTCCAACACGCACCGGAGCTTTCTCCCCATGAGGAGCTCTGCTGGGCTTCTCCCTGTTGCTATGCATGGTGATGCATGCTGAACTGCAAGGAATTGATCTATCCTGGCCTGCCAGTCCCCATTGTCTAGTCTGGACAGTGCTTCCTTGGCTGTCCTGACAAATCGTTCAGCCAATCAGTTGGAAGCCGGGTGAAATGGGGCTGATAGGGCATGGCGGATTCCCAGGCCGGCCAAGTAACCTTCGAAAAGGGTTGCTGTAAATTGAGGCCCGTTGTCCGATACCACGGTATCCGGCAGGCCGTGAGTGGCAAACAACTTTCTCAGGGCCTTAATAACGGCTTCGGCCGTTGTGGATGGCATCAATACAATTTCGAGCCATTTTGAAAAGGCATCCACTACTATTAAGAACGTTTGGCCGTGGAACGGGCCGGCAAAATCAATGTGGATCCTCCCCCATGGGCCTTTTGGTTTCTCCCACTCTCGGATGGGCGCTACTGGGGGATCGGGGCGAGACTCCTGGCAGGGTCTGCACTTCCCCACCCACTCGGAAATGACCTGGTCCATGTTGGGCCACCAGACATAGCTGCGGGCTAAGCACTTCATCCTAACGATGCCAGGGTGCCCTTCGTGCAATAGCTCTAAAACTCTATTCCGTAGTTTTGTTGGAATTACCACTCTGTCATCCCACAGTAAGCACCCCCCTTGCATAAACAGTTCATTTCGTTTGTTGGCAAAACCTTGGTACTCCTCCCCGACCACCTTGTCCGGCCACCCTTTCAAAACCCAACCCATAACAGTCCGGATAACAGGGTCTCTATTAGATGCCTTCGCCACCTCACCGGAGGAGATGGGCCCCAAAGTTAACGTGTCCAACAACAGGACGGAGGCTTCCGGTGTTGGGTTGTCCAGCAGGTCGGGAAGGGGGCAATGGCTAAGGGCATCTGCATGACCCAGGGTTCGCCCAGGCCGATGGACGAGCTGGTACGAGTAAGCCGATAAGAAAATCGCCCATCTAGTTAAACGGGGGGAGAGGGCAGCGGGGGTTGGCCTGTCGCCTGCTAGCAGTCCTAGCAACGGTCTATGGTCAGTCACAAGTTCGAACTTTCGGCCATAGAGGTATTCGTGGAACTTCTTAACCCCCGCAATCGCAGCCAGAGCCTCTCTGTCCAATTGGCTATAGTTTCGTTCTGTGTCGGACAGAGTTCGGGAGTAGAAAGCAATGGGCGCCTCTAGGCCGTTCGGCAGTCTATGGCCTAGGACGGCACCAACTCCTACGGGGGAGGCGTCGCAAACTAAGACGAGCGGCAGCTCTGCATTGTACTGGATCAGGAAACTGTCCTCAGATAGGAGCTTTTTTACTGCCTCGAAAGCGGCTGCTTGCGGTTTCCCCCAGACCCATGGTACATTTTTTCCTAAGAGTTTGTGCAGGGGATCTGCGACCGTGGCCTTATCTCTTAGGAACATTGAGTAGAAATTTAACAGTCCAAGGAAGGCTTGGAGCTCAGCTTTGGATTTGGGGGCTGGTGCGCTCTTGATGGCTCTCACCTTGCTTTCGGTAGGGTGGATGCCTGTGCCGTCCACCCTGTACCCCAGAAATTCTACCGAGGGGACCGCTATCCTGCACTTGTTCTTTTTAAGTCTTAGTCCCGCTTCTCTGAATCTGGACAGGACGTTCCGTACCCTGTCCCCTAGCTGGTGTTCGTCTTGGGCGCTGACTAAGACGTCATCAAAATAGGGTACTACTCCCGGGAGTCCTTGCAACAGGCGCTCCATGGTGCTTTGAAATAAGCCGGGTGCGACGCTCACCCCAAATTGGAGCCTGGTGCATTTAAATGCACCCCTGTGAGTCACGATCGTTTGCGCCTCTGCCGTGGCGTCGTCAACTGGTAACTGTTGGTAGGCTTGGGCCAGGTCTAATTTAGCGAAAATTTTTCCGGGGTCCAGGGAGTGTAGTAGATGGTGCACGATCGGCACTGGATAGGCGCTCGGCTGCAAAGCCTTGTTGATCGTGCACTTGTAGTCGGCGCAAATTCTGATTGAGCCGTCGGACTTAACTGGGGTGACTATGGGGGTCTCCCACTTAGCATGGTCAACGGGAACCAACACCCCTTGCTTAATCAGTTTGTCCAGTTCTGCATCGATCTTTGGTTTCAATGCGAACGGCACTCGTCTGGCCTTCAGTCTTACTTGGGCTACGTTGGGGTCTAAGTTTAGTGAAATAGGGGTCCCCACATACTTGCCCAACGTGTCCCCGAAAACGTCCTGGAACTCGGACAGGAGGCTGTCTTTCAGGGTTGACTTGGACATCAGGTGGACGCCGGTGAAGCCCATGCCAAGGGCTCGGAACCACCCCATGCCCAGGAGGCTCGGAAGCTGCTTTGTGACGATGGTCAGCGGCAGGTCTCTTTCGTAGTCTCCGTAGGTGACCCGGAACGTGCCCACGCCTTCGAGGGGGACTCGGTTCCCCTGGTAGTCTAGGATGCGTAGTCTCTGTCTGGAGAGTTGATCCTTCCGGAACGACGGCAGGAGGGTCTTTAGGGTCGTCCACGACATGATGGAGAGAGCTGATCCGGTGTCGATCTCCATCGAGCACGGCCTTCCGTTGATCTCGACCACCGTGCTGACTTTGTCCTCGACCGTCGTGCTGGCCTGGTCGATGTGTATGCTGCGGCCATCTCGCGGTTCAAATTCGCGCCGTTTTTTCGCGCCGCCTTCTCTCGTTGGCTGCTTCTGGCGCGCTGATTCCGGTTGGCTGCGGCGCTCACGTGGTTTGTGTCTTCTGGGCAGAATGGCTCTGCAGACTCGCGCCAAATGCCCTTTCTTCTTGCAACGCCTGCAAATAGCCTCTCTGTATTTGCAGGACAGTCTATCATGGTGCCCGCCACAGCTGGGACAGCTTCGCCGGGGGCTGCCAGTGTCTTTTCTCTGGTGCTCCGTTCAGAAGACGTCCTCATCCGACTCGGACTCCGAGCTGGATTCGGCGTTTTCTCCATGCACCGGGGCAGACTTGGGGCTGTCTTTGCTGGTCAGCGGATGCTGTAGCGTTTCAGCGGCCTTTGTGGAGGCTTCGTGAGCCCTGGCCTCATCAAGGGCTCCGGCAAGCGTCAAATCAGGCTTGGCGAGCAGATGCCGTTGCAGCCTAATGTCCCGAACACCACAGATCAGTTGCTCAAGCAACGCATCGTCCAAGTCTCTGTAGTCGCAATGAGTTGCGGCTTTTCTCAGGCTGGCCATGTACGCGCTGACCGGCTCTCCCTCTCGTTGAACGCGCTGCCTCAGTTGGTATCGCTGCACGAACTTGGAGGGGACGGGAGCGTAGTGAGCCCGGAGAGTTGCCATCAGGGTGTCCCAGGAGACGGTTTGAACCGGCGTTGGCTCACACAGTGACTCGGCCATCTCGAACACGTCCGGTCCGCAGTGGCTTAGGAATAGGGCTCTCTTTCGATTAGCCGAGAGGCCCTGCATGTCGCTGGCTTCTAACGAGCATTCAAACCTCGTTAGGTACGAGACCCATTTTTCGCGGGTCGGATCAAAAGGCTTGGGCGGAACGTAGGCAGACATGTCCGGTATGTCTCCTGTGGTTCGCCTCGTCGCCTAGCTGAAGCTCGTGGTCTCACTGGTTGGCTTCTTGTAGCCTCTATCCCACCTTCGTCGCCAATGAAGTGGTTCGGGAATAACGAGAGGCACAAGCAAGCAAGTGACAACAGCTCTTTAATATACAGTGAGACTTCAGCAAAAACTCAGGGGCTGCAGTCCTCCTTATATACAATCCAGGAGGGACTGTCAGCCAATCAGAAACGAATGCAGGTTTGAATCTCCCGCTCAAAAGTATCAATACATAACAGAAGGAAGGAAGGAAGGAAGGAAGGAAGGAAGGAAGGAAGGAAGGAAGGAAGGAAGGAAGGAAGGAAGAAAGAAAGGAAGGAAGGAAGGAAGGAAGGAGTATGCCACAATAGATCCTCTGAGATCAGTTTGCTATTTTGCAGTGAATCTATTTTAAGTTTTCAAAAGATGTTACTGGTAATTTCCTACTTAACATCTATTTCAAAGATTGGGTTTAGAATGCTTAAACATTCAAGTGCAAAAGGGCAACACACTGAAATTTCTAAGTGTATAATCTGCATTTGAGAAAGCCAAAGAAAAGGTTAAAGGTAAGCACGGTTTTCAGAGAACCTGACAAGGCAGACATAAACACGAACAGGAATCTTTACTTTCTTGTCCATTAGTTAAAGAAACTTTGTCAAAAGAATGACAGGAACAATCAGTGTGAAATGAAAAATGGATTTGCAAAGGAAGCCTGCTGAGATTAATGTGGAAAAACTGGCCAAGAGATAATAATTCCACATTGTCTTATCAAGCAGCTTCAGAATCCTTGCTTTTACCAAAGTGCTGGCGTGTGGGGAGAAAAAAAAAGGAGTTGTAGGCAAAATAGTTTGGTGATTGACTTCTTAAAAGGGGATTTGTGGTGATGTTTAATTAATGAAATTTTGGTCCATGCACAGAATTTGGAAAACGAACAAAAGTAAGTAAAATTTCGATCGTTCTTTTTTTCCCTTCCCTCTGCAAAAAAAAAAAAAAAAAAAAAAAAAAAAACACAGAGAAAAAATAATGTTGTAGTTAAGAAGCAGTATTTCACACTATTATAGTACCGAGGGTCTGAAGGGAACCACAAGGGCCATCTAGACCAACCCTCTGCAATGTGCAAGCGAACCTGTTAAACCATTCAGAAGACATGGGTGCCAAGCTTTTTTTTTTTAAAGACTTTGAAAATTAAAAACCCCAAACCTCTATAAATAAGCTGTTTCACTGTTGTACACATCTTAACTATTCAGAAAGTTTCCCTTATATTTAAGCAATTTGTCACTGACACATTATTACTTCAATAGTTCAAATGGATAACAGTTCCTGACCATTTTCCCTATAGCGCCATTTAATGGGGTGAAGTACCACCAGTACGCTGATGACACCCAGCTGTACATCTCCACCCCAGGCCACCCCAACGATGCCCTTGAAGTGATGTCTCAGTGCCTGGAGGCTGTGAGGATTTGGATGGGGAGGAACAGGCTCAAGCTCAACCCTTCCAAAACTGAGTGGCTGTGGTTCCCGGCATCCTGATATAGTCAGCTGACTCCATCGCTGACTATTGGGGGTGAGTCTTTGGCCCCCTCAGAGAGAGCGCGCAATCTGGGAGTCCTCCTGGATACGCAGCTGTCCTTGGAGGAACATCTGATGGTTGTAGCCAGGGGGACCTTTTGTCAGGTTCATCTGATTTGCCAGTTGCGATCCTTTCTTGATCGGGATTCCATGTGCACAGTCACTCATGCCATCGTCACCTCTCGCCTGGACTACTGCAATGCTCTCTACATGGGGCTCCCCTTGAAGAGCACCCAGAGGCTCCAATTGGTCCAGAGTGCGGCCGCACGGGTAATTACGGGAGCTGCATGGCTCTCCCACATAACACCGCTCCTGCGCGAGCTGCACTGGCTCCCAGTGGTCTTCCGTGTGCACTTCAAGGTGTTGGTTACCACCTTTAAAGCACTCCATGGCATAGGACCTAGTTATCTTCGAGACCGCCTGCTGCTACCGACAACCTCCCATCGACCCATGCGCTCCCACAGAGAGGGCCTCCTCGGGATGCCATCAGCCAAACAATGTAGGCTGGTGACCCCCAGGGGGAGGGCCTTCTCTGTGGGGGCACCTACCCTATGGAACCAGCTGCCCCCAGAGATAAGGAGAATCCAAGACCTCGGTGCCTTCCACCGTGCCCTTAAAACTTTCTTTTTTCAGCAAGCCGGGCTGGCTTAACATATTTTACAATATTTTTAATTGGTTTGTCATTTTAAACTGGGGCCAAATTAATATATATTCTTTTAATTGTTTTTAATGTTTGTATTGTATGTTTTTATCTGGCTGTACACCACCCTGAGTCCCTCGGGAGAAGGCGCGGTATATAAATTTGAAATAAAATAAAATAAATAAATAAATAATGTGTCCGAATATTAAATATGATACCAGATTTGGTGATTCTTAATCCTGCATGTCATTACGTTTCCCCATTCCATCAAGTGTTTAAACGGTTACACTTTTTGAAAGTTCTTCAAACCATAAATGTGCATAAGCAGGGATGTTGGCTAGAAAATACCCTGGGGAAACAAAATATACCTAGAATACCTTCCCACTAAAAAAAACAAAAGTGAAAAGGGTTTAGGTGGCATTGCTCATGCAAAATCCAATTTCCCCGTTAAAGGAGCTGATACTCCCCACTCCCACCCCAGGATGCAGTAAGAACTGAGAGATGTACTATTTCTGCATTACACCATTGCAATTCATTTGTTTATGGGACAGGGTAATGGAAAGTAGCTGTTCCTTACAAAAGGACAGTGGAGAAAGTCAGGCCACAGAATTAATGGAGCAGCAATGAAATTTTGACTGCTTTCTGGGCTGTAATTTGCTGCTCTGCATCAGTTAAAGGAACATCTGGTCTGCACAGTAATTAAATAGGTACAGATGGAGGATAGGCAAGGATGAAGTGGCAATTTGACATTAATGGATTTTACACCTCTGAAACATAGGGCTGTGTTTACACACTCACCGCAAAGATCAGCTGAACAAGACATTTACTGGCTTCTGTTCTCCATTGGCTTAAGTTGATCTCTTCTATTTATCGGGTCATTGAGGCTCTTCAGTCAGGTGAAAGTTGTTAATATGTATTAAACTATTATTTGTTACAGTAGTTTATTACTCTCGGTGCATTAAATTCTCATTTCACAATACATGTAGCATTAACCCAAAATTTGGAGTAGGAGAATTGCTGTCTCCACTGTGATGAAATAGATTTTGAATACCAAAACAGTAATATAGGTAACAGAAGATGATAGATATAATGATAGATAATAATGATAGATAGATAGGAGACATTGAGATATAGATAAGTAGAGATCAATGGTGGGATTCACCATTTGTAACCAGCTGCACATTATGATCGAAAATTACCTTCTACTAAATCCAGAGTGAGTAAAACAGATGACATGTGGCAATCCACTCTGCCGCACCTATCAGCTGGGCTTAAAACAAAAGAAATATAGGTAGGTTATAGCGTAGGGGTGGGCAGGCAGGCCCATCTGATCATTGGACCAAACCCGTTCGCTCTCAGCTGATTGTCGGAACTACTGGTATGCACGAACCGGTCAGAACCAGCTGAATCCCACCCCTGGTAGAGATAGATGAGAGAGAGAATGAGAGAGAGAGAGAGAGAGGGAGGGAGGGAGGGAGGGAGGGAGGGAGAGGGAGAGAGAGAGATGCAGATGTCAACATATAATACATTATAATCAAAGTAACACTTAAAATATATCCTTTTACCTCCTGGTTCCAGGAATCTGAGGGAAATAAGATAACTGGATAGATAGTTTGGAGGGTAGATAGTGTCAAAGCCTTACTTTGGGGCAGATTAAAACGTTTTGCTTTGGTTGCATTTGTTTTTAATCTGGCTTTCATCCAAAATTGCAGCTGCAAGGTGGGTGACTATATAAATTGATATAATAAATAATAGTTTGCCCCATCCTTAAGAGACTCCGTGGATCCATCTATATTGGATAATTATCCCTAAAACTCTAAGATCATCTCTCTTGGGAAGATTATTGAGCCCATTGTCTATGTACGACAATGGTGATCTCCAGGAAGCCGATTATCTGGACCATTTTCAATCAGGATTCAGATTAGTAATCTGAATTGGAGAGCATGGAGAATAAAGGAAATTGCCTTGGATGAAACATGCATGAATCATTAGCTAGGCAAACAGGAGTCAAACATTCTTTAAGTCCTGGGAAAAAAATAATAATTGGAAGAATCTCAAGCAAAGGCCTCTTGAATTCACTGGCGTATAAGAAGGGCGGGAGATACAGCACAATCAGCCTTGCCTGATTCTGGTATTTCTGCCAATCTCAATAAAATGTAGTTTTGGACTTCCAGTGGAGTTGATTTTCTGGGCGGGCTCTGTATGGGGCTGACACATCAGTTCTTATGGATGAGGTGTGTGTGTGTGTGTGTGTGTGTGTGTGTGTGTGTGTGTGTGTGTGATACTGGGATGTGTTTGCGTGGATGTGGATGTATACAATACAATAAAAATATAAAAAGTGAAAAGAATTTTAAAACATAGGAAAAAAGAAAACAGAATGTTGACTTTGACTATCTTTTCTATTGAGTAATTGTTACTTCAGTTCACTCAACACTGAAAAATCTTCTTGGATGAGAAGCGAAATGTTTTCAAGGAGAAAAAAAATCAAGAAAAGTTCAGATGCCTTTTGGAAAAGCACCTTGGGACAACCATGATCTGGATCAGTGGTGGGTTGCCCCCGGTTCGGACTGGTTCGCAAGAACCAGTAGTAAAACCTCACCCACTGCCCCGCATGTCGTCATCAGTGATCTGCGCAGAAGCAAGGCACGTGCGCGAGCAAAGGGAGCACGCACGCGCAATCCATTGCAAACTGGTAGTAAAGATAAGTAGAACCCACCCCTGATCTGGATGATTGAGAATCTCTATAGATACCTTTCCTCTCTTCATTATAAAAAGCCTCTGTAGTAGGATACATATCATCTTCTGAGATGCAAGGAAACTACCTATCCTAAAAGCAATTCATGTGCAAAAAATCTCATGTGTATTCATCCAGGGTTTTTTGTTGTTTTTTTTTAAATTAGGGTCCCTTGATCCTTTATAAGCATTAATTTAAACACTGAGCCTTAGTTGGAGGTGTCTATATGAGCACAGATAAGTTTCCAAAGATTGGTGAAAAATACAAGATGGCAATTCATTAAAACTATTGCTGATATTGTTGACTGTGATGGCTTCTTTTAAAAAAAATATTATTACCAAAGAACAGTTTATGTCAGTAACATTGAAGGATACCTATATGTGAATGGAATTATGAGTTTCATTACATTTCCTAAGTCACAATCTCACAGTGGGAAGTTCATATTAAGTTCAATTTACACAAAATTCTACCAGCCAGGAATACAGTAGCAATGCCTCAAAAATATTATATAATTATACATGCATGCTCAGTGAAATGAGGATCTTTAAATCTTTTGTTGTGGTTGCTATAGAATATGAGAGAGTGGGATGACTGGAGTTGAGCAAGGACAAATACAGCAGATACCAAACCAAATTGAATGCCACTTAGACTTATATACCACTTCACAGTGCTTTACAGCCCTCTCTAAGCAGTTTACAGAGTCAGTATATTGCCCCCAACAGTCTGGGTCCTCAATTTACCAACCTCGGAAGGATGGAAGTTAACCTTGAGCCAGTCAGGATTGAACTGCTGGCAATCGGCAGAATTAGCCTGCAATACTGCATCCTAACCATTGCGCTCCCATGACTCTATATGTGATGGGTAACCTTTTTGCCATTGCGTGCCAAAAGGTGTGGGGGAGGTCGTGCGCACACATGCCAATACCCATAATTCAATGCGCCCCACCCCCGAGCTCCCCCCGCTTTTGGCACACGATGGCACGGTGGATTCAGTAGGCCTATATTTTGCCCTCCCCAGGCTCCAGAGGCTTTCTTGGAGCCTGGGGAGGGCGAAAACGGCCTTCCCCAGCCCCCCAGAGGTCCTCCAGAGGCTGGAAACGGCCTGTTTCCCGACTTCTGGTAGGCCAGGAAGGCCAGAAAATTAGCTGGCTGGCACGTGCACTGAAGCTGAGCTAGGGCAATGCTCGTGTGCCCACAGATATGGCTCCGCGTGCCACCTGTGGCACGTGTGCCATAGGTTCGCCATCACGGCTATATACATTCAGTCACAACTTCATTGCATTGACTAAACAATATCCAACACAATATTTGATGTTATAAAAATCAACAGCCAAGAAAAGATTGCTGTTACAACAAGGAATAGGATCCCCAAAATAAGGGAAAGTTTAAAAAATACTATATTTAAGGCTACAGTATTTAAGTCCTATCATATTCAGTGGGTAGAATCATATAAGGTAGCACTGGGCTTCAGAAGATTAATAATTGTAGAACTGAGGAATAAGTAGTCCTCCCATTATTGCTGAATTACAAAGTTGTGTTCACATGAGGCACTTAGCTATGCTCAACTAATCATGGAACATGTGCAAAGAAGGGCAATGAATATGATGGGAGGACTGTAAGCTAAGTACTATGAGGACAGAGTGAAAGATTTGAGTTTATTTTGCTTGGAAAAATATAACTTTATTTTATTTATTTTTTTTGCAGATTTTGGAATAGTTGACATTACTCTTGGAGAAAGCCTATTTACTCCAAAAAAGAAGCTAAGATACTCAACTATTGCCATTCATGACCCAACAATGTGTACCTGTTACTCTCTTTTGATCACATAGTTTGTAATTATTTTAAACTGGATCATATACAAGCCCATTTAGAAGAAACCCCATTAAGCACAAAGAGGAACCATACAAAGCTGAATGTTACTTAACTTTACCGACATCTGATTTTGGGCTTTCTTTTTCCCATTTTCACAAGAAAACTCTCCAAAGTCTTAGCTTTTTCAAGATAGTTCCCTGCAATAGCAAATTCCACATGAAGAGCAAAAATATTGTAGCATTCATAATCAGAAATCTTTGGTTAACCTAATATCTGCTTTGATACTTTAATTTTATCTCCAGCCAGTTCTGAATCAATAATGTAAGCCAAAGTGCCATTTCCATCAAAGCGCGCTCTCTCTCCCTCTCTCTCTCTCCCTCCCTCCCTCTTTTCTTTTTTTCTCCTTCCTTCCTTCGCTTTCATTCCATTTTTAACTGGTCTGCCTTTTCTGATTATTTTAATACAAGCATTGGTTTAAGTACACCCGTTCAAAGTTCAGTTTAATTCAGTGAGGTAAGCATTTTTTTTTCTATTGATATATAATTTTGCTGGCTTCCCAACAAGAAAATCCAATTATCCTCATCAATTCTTTAAGTCACATTAAGAAAAGTGAAATTAAACAATAGACATATAGTCCAGATATTAGCTTTTATACATCTATCCTCTCTATGACATTTATATATAATTATTCATAGCATTTAACTGGTATAGTCAACCCATATCTGAAATTAGACTGCAGACACTATAAAAATATATGAAACAGGATTCAAATGCACAGTATTCTTTTCCTTTTGATTTTACGCACAAGTTAAAACAAGCTAGCAAGCGGGGGGGATCACTGCTTGTTCATTAATACAGCACACACATACTCTTTTTATAAGTGCCCTTTCCTTGGTCTAAGGTTTTAAAACATTTCTTCTGTCAAATAAAGTGTAGTCTTTCAGAATTTGCATCTGACAAGCCTTTCTTTAATGAACTGTGTATAGTGCCAAATTGTTTTCTGCTGCATATGAGAGAGCTGGTTGTGGAGTGAGAGAGATAACCACTTATTCAGCAAGTCCCTTGCAATTCCATGCAGGTGGTTTTCCTGTTCCAGAGGTGGTATTCAGCAGGTTCTGACCAGTTCTGGAGAACTGGTAGCAGAAATTTTGAGTAGTTCGGAGAACCGGTAAATACCACCTCTGCCTGGCCCCACCCCCATCTATTCTCTGCCTCCCGAGTCCCAGCTGATTGGAAGGAAATGGGGATTTTGCAGTAACCTTCCCCTGGAGTGGGGAAAGAATGGAGATTTTACAGTATCCTTCCCTTGCCATGTCCAGCAAGCCACGCCCACCAAGCCACATCCACAGAACAAGTAGTAAAAAAATTTGAATCCCACCACTGTCCTGTCCCTGCTAAACTTGGCAAGAGGAGGAAAGAGAGAGGGAGGAGGAGGGGAAGAAGGAGGAGGAGGAGGAGGGGAGGAGGAGGAGGAGGAGGGAGGAGGAAGAGGAGGTGAGAAGAAGAAGAAGAAGAAGAAGAAGAAGAAGAAGAAGAAGAAGAAGAAGAAGAAGAAGAAGAAGAAGAGGAAGAGGAAGAGGAAGAGGAAGAGGAAGAGGAAGAGGAAGAGGAAGAGGAAGAGGAGGAGGAGGAGGAGGAGGAGGAGGAGAGGAAGGGGAAGGGGAAGGGGAGGGAGAGGAAGGAGAAGGAGAAGAGGAAGAAGACCACCTCAGATACAAAGCAGGAAGGCAGTGGAAAATTTAATGAACTGAAACAAGGTCAGAGCAAAACCATGTAAATCAGTAAATATCCTTTCCCTTTTACTTCCTGTTATCAGAACAGTACTATTTCTGTCTGCTATGTTTTGATGGACTAAAGAATTTGTTAAAAAATCTGTTTTTATTACTTTCCCCAACATATGGAGGTTCTGAGTCAGTGTGGAATGGGAGAGGAAATTCACAAGATGGAGTGTGATAGGCAAGAGATAGCAAGGTCGGGGGGGAGACCAGGTGCGCAAAGTGGGTGGCAGGAAGAGGACACATGTTCAACAGGACAATGCATCAGTGATCAACCCTGTTGCATGGTATGTGGGGGAGGGGAAAGACAGAAAAGGCCAAGCATACATGTGACAAGGGGGAGAAGCGCTAAGAATGTTATAATAAGGAATAAGTAAGCAGTTAAGCCAATAAAAAATCAGTCTAGAATGTCTTGCTTGATCTTTGCAAGTCAAAAGTTCATTAGAATACTGAAAACACATCTCCTAAATATTTAGGTGAGCATTACATGGAAGCCAATAGGTAGGAACAATAAACTCTTGTTGGGTTGCTCAAGTAAAAGCATATAAATGTTAGTGGTTGAGAGAGGAAAGGGGTCTTCTTGGCTGAGAAGTCAGCAAGAAGGCCCACTTTATTTTTGCACATAAATATTTTTTTTTTTTTAATTTTGCCTTTCTGGTTTGGAGTCTATTTGGGTGAAGACTCATGAGGCCCAATGAATCATCAGGTTTTCCAGCTAACATTCCCATTTCTCAAGGGCTCACTACAGCTCATTTTTGATTTTTGGTTACTACCCATACAGGCAACACTAGAGCCTGATCAGCATATCTTTCTGGTCAGTGGTGGGATCCTTCCGGTTTAACAACCGGTTTGGTGATTGTGCACTTCGTGCGCAATTCAATGAAAAAAAAATCACCTTTGGCGTTAGTGCTAGGGAATTAAAACAGCTGAGGTGCGGTAATCCGCTCTGCTGCGCTAATCAGCTGCAAAGATAAAGGTAAGTAAAGCGCAGGGGCAGGCAGGCAGGCAGGCAGGCAAACTGGTTCGCTCCCAGCTGATTGTCGGAGCTACTGGTTCGCCCGAACTGGTCTGAACCAGTACAATCCCACCCCTGTTCCTGTAACCTGTTCCTGTTAAATAAGTCCTTCAGCTACTTCTCATCTTCTGGGTGAATGCCAAGTCATGCCAGAAAAATCTGCAGGAAGCCAACATGTGGTTCCTAAACTTATGAGCAGTAAATATTACGGTCATGTTTCTGGTTATGTAACCCAGACAAACAATAATTGCAGATATGAAGCCTGATCCAGTTCAAAGTCTCTGCTAATGTAAAATCGCCTAAGAGAGCATCAATTATGTTCCTATTTTCATCTTTTCCCATTTACACAATTCCTTTGTTCTGAAATCTACTTGATGAGGAGGAGAGGCTTGTGTTTGAAAAGCACCATTATTGTAATTAAAACTGTCCAGGAGTACAACAAATGATCATATTTGAGCAGCAGATTATTTGATTGCCAGGCAAGGAATCATTTATTCTGATGGAGCAAATAATATATATCTGTATTTTTTTAAAAAAATATAATAGTTCTGGGGATAAAAAAATACGAGTGCATTTTATATCTCTGGAACTATTAAGGCTATCATATGCCCAACTATCTTTGGGGTTTTCCCAGTATTGTCACTCAATGTCCAACCTTTTTTTAAGGTCTTCATTTTGTAAAGGTGGTGCTAATAATTAAGTAAATTGCATGGTGGTAATCCTAAACTCATCTGAAATGATAATGTGCCTGGTAGCAATTTTATTGGGAGTGAAAATAAATATTGGGAATGTTTTCAACTGCATTTTCTGTTAACAGCTTTATTTACGCATGACCTTTCCCTAGGATAGTAGTATTTATTCTGTTAAAACTAGGAGGAAATCTTTGAAGAGTTTGGAAGCTTTATTGACTTCAATAACATAGTTCCATTTAGAACAAGGACATCTTCCTTTTTATATTAGGTTGGTTTTTTAAAAAAAGGTAACGTAGCTTAGAAAGGATAATAGGATCCAGCTAGAATTTCAGAACTTTAAGTTGGAACAGACCATAAAGGCCTGTTCAACCCTCTACTGGAAAACCAATTAATCCATCTATGAGAGATGATGTCTAATCTCTTCCTGGAAATCTCTAGAATTTAACAATTCCAAATCTTTGTAAAAAGGATATGCCAGTGTAGCAGAGTTCTCAGATCTTTATCTTTTATTAGATTTGTATACCGCCCTTCTCCTTTCGGACTCAGGGCGGTGAACAGCCAAAATAAAAACATTTGTACACAAAAGTTAAAATAATTTTTAAAAATAATTAAATGAAATTTGGCCCATAATTTAAAACATTTCAATTAAAAATCAGTACCAAACGTTAAAACCAACATGGAATCAGGCCAGCCCGGCTAACTGAAAAAAGTAAGTTTTTAGGGCCCGATGAAAAGTCCAGAGGTCTGGGATCACTCATATCTCTGGGGGTAGATCGTTCCAGAGGGTAGGTGCCACCATAGAGAAGGCTCTCCCCCTGGGGGTCGCCAGCTGACATTGTCTGGCTGACGGCACCCTGAGGAGGCCCTCTCTGTGGGAGCGAACCAGCCGGTGGGAGGCAATTGGTGGCAGAAGGTGGTCCCGTAAGTACCCCGGCCCTAAGCCTGGAGCGTTTTAAGGTGGTCACCAACACCTTGAAGTGCACCTGGAAGTCCACCGGAAGCCAATGCAGCTCGCGCAGGAGAGGTGTCACATGGGAGCGCCCCGTCGCTCCCATAATCCCCCGCGTGGCCGCATTTTGTACCAGTTGGAGCTTCCGGGTGCACCTCAAAGGAAGCCCCATGTAGAGAGCGTTACAATAGTCCAGACGAGAAGTGACGAGTGATAAGTTATTCCTTGCATTTAAGTGAAGTGTAGATAGCTGTAACTTGTAACAATTATATCCTAGTTTCTATAGCCATAGTTCCTTCAGCTTATCTTCATAGGATATGACCTCAACTCCTTGTATCTTTTTTGTTGTTGTTGTTGCTCTTTCCCTTTTGGACCTATCAATATCCTTCTGGAAATGTGCTCAGGATCGTGCAGTCCTTGACTTGCTAACATTTGCTTAAGGACTAGTCAAAGTTATGACAGCACTGAAAAAGTGACTTACAACCTATCCTCGCACTTATAATTTTTGCAGTGGTTCCACAATCATATGATCAGAATTCAGATGGTTGGCAACAGTGGTGGGATTCAATTTTTTTTACTACCAGTTCTGTGGGCATGGCATGGCTTGGTAGGCATGGCTTGGTGGGCATGTCAGGGGAAGGATACTGTAAAATCTCCATTCCCACCCCACTCCAGAGGAAGATTACAGCAAAATCTCCATTTCCTCCCAATCAGCTGGGATGCAACTCACTTTAATAATTGCTTAGGAAAGGAAGTTCCGGTTCCAAATGTGGTCATAAATTGAGGACTAGCTGTACACATAGTTCTCTAGATGCGGTCTCAGCAAGTCCATATATCCCTTGTGTTTGTACCTACTATAGTCTGTGCTGCTGAAAATGTCCTTTGGATGTAAATATGAGGCAAAATAGGGGCGGGGGTTTGGCTGTCTGTTAACATTTCTTCATCTGAAATAAGCCAAGAAGTCACTGCCTCCATTTTGACCGTCTTCCTGTTGACCTCATTCCTACATTTCTGGACTAAAGCTTTGTAGACTTTTGGTCATGAATCTTTCCTTCCACAATAAGCATCATTCTTTATTTGTAGTTGTTTGTATGCTTCCTCTTCAATCTCAATGGCCTTTTTTAGATGTTTCTGTTTCCCCTTTCACTGGTACAGCTTGAGACAGTATTATCCTTAATTCCATTTTGAAGAACTCTTGACACTACATTTGTCCTTAAGGTTTTCTTCCCAGGGGATTTTTTTTTTTTTTTTTTTTTGCCATTTCTCTGTTTATTTAAAATGGCTTTCCTCAAATCCATGAATTCCATGGATTTACTTTACTTAATTACTTGTCAATATCAAGACCTCTAACGATGTGTGGATATTGATAATCAAAACTCTCACTACTTTAATATCATCAATAAATTCCTCCCTATTGATAAAGGACAAGTCCAGGCAGCAGATCTGCTGATGCCTAATACAGTTTTTGGAAAGAGAAAATTACTTCCAACACAAATTAAAAACATTTCTGACCTCTTCTTTTTGGCAGAATGAGTTTTCCAAGAAACACCTGGGTAGTTGAAATTGCACATCACAACCATTAAGTTTTTTTTTAAAGGCTTCAGCTATCTTCCTTAATAAATCTTCATTTATCTCTGACTGATTTCATGGTCTGCTGCAGACTCCTAGCAAAATATCTTTTCTATCAAATCACCCCCTTTTTTTTTCTTAACCCATATAACAACACCTGTGTTATTGTCAGACCAGTGGACCTCTGAACAGGCAGGTGGTTCATTTCTGATGCACAATGCAACACAATCTCCTCTCTTGCAGTGCCTGTTCCTCTGAAGCTATCATAGGAGTACCCCTGAAGCCCCATGTTCCACTAATAGGATCCATCCCTCTGGATTCTGTAATCCCTGTTATGTCATACTAGCCTTTATATGAGTCATTAGCAGCAGTTAAATGCTACCAGTTCACACAGTTTCGGGCGAACTGGTAATGATAAAAAGAAATTGGAAGAGGAGTATAAGAAATTAGAGAAAGAATTACAAAAGGATACACAAAGTAATAAAATCAAGAAACAAATGGAAATGAAAAAAACATGAAATAAACCTGAGTGAGCAAGAATTTTTGGCAAATAAATTAAGAGCATCTAAACAGAACTTTTTTGAAAATGCGAACAAACCAGGAAGATGGTTAGTGTATAAAATAAAATTTAAAAAAAGAAGGAGAATAAAGTAATAAAGTATTTACAAGATGAGAAGGGAAAATTATACTATAGAAGTGAAGAAAAAAAGAATAATTCAAAATTATTATGAAAAGCTTTACTATCAAGAGAAGATATCTGAGGAGAAGATAACAAAATTTTTAGAAAAATCAGATTTACCTAAAATATCTGAACAATATAAGGGGATGTTAGAAAAAAAATTAACAATGATGGAGTTAACAGAAGCGATTAAAAAACAAAAAAATGGGAAAACACCAGGTCCGGATGGACTACCAGCAGAATTATATAAGACGTTTCAACAGGTGTTAAGCAATGTAATGCTGGAACTATTTAATGAACTTTTAGTGAAAGCAAAAATACCAGACTTGTGGTTGGAGGCCTATGTAAACTTATACCAAACCGGTATATTTCTGATGATCAGATGTGCCACGTGATTTAGAATTGCTAGAAAGCAGGAAATCCTGCTTTCTAGTGAATCTAAATTGCACAGCACAGCTGTTCCACTCCCTCGCTGTTCTACTTACCTTCCCAAGCCTCTTTTTTCCACGCAAAGTGCGCATTGGTGTGTGTGCAGCGGGCATTTGGTGCGTACTGCACATGCATGTACAGTACACATTTGGTGTGTACTGCGCTTGCATAGGCAGCAAACTGGTGGCAAACCGGGGAAGATTTCACCACTGGTCATCAGCCCTAGAATTGGTCTACTCTGCAGTAGAATCCCATGTCCCTGTACAGCTTAACAGCTGCCATACTGCTAAGTTAGATGCCAGACTCAATGACACCATGAGGATTATAAGCAGATAAAGGCTTCCTATTCTGAGCCATATAACACCACCAGTTTTACGAAGGCAAGGTGCACTAGTAAGAGAATACAGAAAATTTATGAACAATTCACTCCTACTGGTCGGTGCATGCCAACTGTTATGTAAATAGGTTTGTTTGGCGGGAAGTTCGAATTAACTGACCCTCAGCTGATTGGCTGACCACCACAGCTGCAAGGTATATAAAGGGAGCTGGCTCCCAGGGTCAGTTGCTGGAGTCTCACCATATAATAAAGAGCTGTTGTCACTAACTACTCTGGCTTGCTGCGTCCTCATTCACCCCACATAACATTGGCGACGAGGATGGGATTTTGAGGCCAGAAGCAGAGGAGAGCTGAAGCCACACTCAAAAAGAGCTGAAGCCACGTTCGGAGAAGGGGGACCAGAGACCGCATCCGCATCCAGCCAGGCGAGCGAGCGGAACACAGGAGAATCCCGAAACGATGTCTGCCTACACCCCACCAGCGCCTTTCGACCCCAAGGAAGAGAAGTGGGGATCCTACATGTCTCGGTTCGAGTGCTTCATGGTGGCAAATGACATGCAAGGGCTACCGGACGTTCGGAAGAAAGCCCTGTTCCTGAGTCACTGTGGGCCAAGGGTTTTCGACACAGCCGAAGCATTGTTGGAGCCGAATTCGGTCCACAACATTTCCTGGTCAACGCTACAGACCCTGCTAAAAGACCACTATGCACCAACGCCATCGAAGTACGTCCAGCGCTACGATTTCCGACAACGGCTCCAGCAGGAGGGAGAATCGATCAGCGAGTACGTCGCTGCCCTGCGTAAGGCCGCAACCCATTGTGAGTACCGAGACCTGGATGAGATGCTCCTAGAGCAACTAATTTGCGGAGTGAGAGATAGCCGGCTCCAGAGAAGACTGCTTGCGAGGTCAAACCTGACCCTACACATCGCGCTACACGAGGCCAGGGCGCAAGAATCGTCAGTAAAGGCTGCAGAGAAACTAAAGAGCTCCCACCTAACCAGAACAACGCAGAAGACGGCGCCGGTGCACCGAGAGGCCATAAGCACCGAAAGCGAGGGGGAGTCTGAAGAAGAGGTCTACCGCACCGAGCAGTCCCGCACAGCCTGCAGAGAGCCCAGAGACGGATGCGCCAGCTGCGGAGGGTCCCACTCACGACAAAACTGTAAGTTCAGGGACGCCGTTTGCCGTTCCTGTGAGAAGAGGGGCCACATCGCTAGGGTCTGCAGATCAAAGACACACCAGAGCTACAAACCACGTGGCCAAACCTTCCAATCCGAGCCAGCGCCACACCGAAGGCCCAACAGAGATGGCGGAAACCGGAAGGGCACGAAATTTGAAGACGCTGGGGCCTACACCATACGCATCACACAGACCTGCACCTCACCCGGAGAGAAGACCTACACCACGGTCGAGATCGAGGGATGGGAGTGCCAGATGGAGATCGACACAGGATCGCCGATATCCATCATGTCTTGGGAAACCCTAAAGAGAGTCATCCCCAGTGCACACAAGCGACAGCTCCAGCCACAGCTTCGCAGACTGAAGGACTACCAAGGGAACCGCATACTCGTCGAAGGAAGAGGCGAGTTCCAAGTTCAGTACGGGGAGTTTACCGAGAAACTGCCCCTCACCATAGTCAGCGACAACCTCCCAAGCCTCCTGGGCATGGACTGGTTTAGAGCCCTAGGCATGGGATTCACCGGAGTAAGGAACGTCCGAAGCACCCTGAAGGAGGACCTGATGCAGGAGTTCCAGGACGTGTTCGACGAAAGGCTTGGCAAGTATGTGGGGACCCCAATTTCATTTAACCTCAACCCCAATATTGCACCCATCCGTTTAAAGCCTAGGCGGGTACCGTTCGCCCTGAAGCCCAAAATTGACATTGAACTGGACAAATTAATCAAACAAGAGGTGCTCGTTCCAGTCGACCACGCCAAGTGGGAGACCCCAATTGTGACACCGGTAAAGCCGGACGGATCAGTGCGCATATGCGCTGATTATAAATGCACAATCAATAAGGCCCTGCAGCAGAGCGCCTATCCAGTGCCCGTCGTTCACCATTTGTTGCATTCCCTGGGCCCCGGCAAGATCTTCGCAAAACTCGATCTTGCGCAGGCGTACCAGCAACTGCCGGTAGATGGCGCTACCGCAGAGGCACAGACTATCGTAACCCACAGAGGGGCCTTCAAGTGCACCCGTTTGCAATTCGGGGTAAGCGTAGCCCCTGGACTTTTCCAAAGTACTATGGAGCGACTACTACAGGGAATCCCCGGGGTGGTGCCCTATTTTGATGACGTGCTCATTACCGCCGACAATGAGCAGCAGCTAAGAGAAAGGCTGAGGGCGGTCCTAAGGAAATTCAGGGACGCAGGACTCAGAGTAAAACGCAACAAATGCATGATCGCAGTCCCTTCAGTCGAATTCCTAGGGTACCAGGTAGATAGCACCGGCATACACCCCACAGAGAGCAAGATCAGGGCAATCAGAGAAGCACCCACCCCCAAGGACAAGGCAGAGTTACAGGCCTTCCTGGGACTATTAAATTTTTACGCCATTTTCCTTAAAGACAAGGCAACAGTGGCAGAACCCCTGCATAGACTGTTAACCAAGAAAGCCACTTGGAAATGGGGGAAGGCTGAAGACAGGGCATTCGCCGGCATTAAAAAACTGCTATCAGCTGAAAGCTTTCTAATTCAATACAACGCAACGCTTCCCCTTGTTCTAGCATGTGACGCGTCCCCGTTCGGGGTGGGAGCTGTCCTGAGCCACAGACTCCCGAATGGCCTAGAAGTGCCCATCGCATACTACTCCCGAACTCTATCAAGTGCCGAGCGAAATTATAGCCAGCTCGACAAGGAGGCCCTCGCCGCCGTCTCGGGAGTAAAGAAATTCCACGAGTACTTGTTCGGGAGGGATTTTGAGCTAATCACAGACCATCGACCACTCCTGGGTCTCCTCACGGGAGATCGACCAACACTGGCAGCACTGTCGCCCAGGATGACACGCTGGGCCATCTTCCTCGCAGCATACTCCTATCGCCTGGTACATCGACCAGGGGCGGATATGGGCAACATGGACGTACTCAGCGGATGCCCACTACCCGACAGCCTAGAAGACCCCACACCCGGCATCCCCATCCTGCTGATAGACGTTTTGGACTCTGGGCCCATAACATCAGCCGAGGTTGCAAGAGCCTCAACCAAGGACCACGTGATCCAGACAGTCGCAAGTTGGGTCATGAGGGGGTGGCCGGAAAAGATTGGGAGCGGGGAATTTAAACCGTTCGCGGGGAAAACGAGACGAATTGACAATGCAAGGGGGTTGTTTGCTATGGGGCGATCGGGTTGTTATCCCTTCACGCTTAAGGGAAAGAATCTTAACATTGTTGCATGAGGGGCACCCTGGGATTGTAAGGATGAAGGGGCTAGCCAGGAGCTACGTCTGGTGGCCCAACATGGATACAGACATTACCGAGTGGGTGGGGAGATGTCAGCCCTGCCAAGAGTCCAGATCAGATCCACCAACGGCACCCGTGAGGGAGTGGGAAAGGCCCCAGGGACCCTGGTCCAGGATACACATTGACTTTGCAGGCCCATTCCACGGGCAGACCTTCATGGTCGTAGTAGACGCATTCTCCAAATGGTTGGAGATCAAGCTAATGAAGGCCACTACCACCGACGCAACCATCAGGGAGTTAAGACAGTTATTCGCCACCCATGGGTTACCGGACATCCTAGTGTCAGATAACGGGCCATAATTCACCGCAACACAGTTTGAGGGCTACTTAGCAGGACTCGGGATCAGACATGTCCTTTCGGCCCCGTTTCATCCGGCCAGTAACGGGCAGGCTGAGAGATTTGTGAGGTCAGCGAAGGAGGCCCTTTCACGTTTAAGCCCCGGAGACAGGCAGGAAAGGATAGACAAGTTTCTAATAGCTCAGCACTCCACACCCTGTACAGCCACAGGCCGAAGTCCGGCAGAATTATTAATGGGGCGGAAACTCCGAGGAATACTAGATAGGCTCAACCCCAATTACTCCCCAGAGGTCTTCAAGGGGGGGGGAGAGGAAGCTGAGAGAGTTCACCATAGGAACACCGGTACACGCTAGAAACTATGGACAGGGCCCACTCTGGGAGTCCGGGACAATCACAGAAATCACGGGACCCAAATCATACAGGGTAGACATGGGGGACGGGAGAGTTTGGCGCAGGCATATTGATCAACTAAGAAAAAGGGTAACCGCAGACACCGATGACAAATCAGACGACCCCATCTCTGACCACGACTACCAACCAGAAGCGCAAACCACTAGCCCGAGTAGAGCGGAGGACTTAGCTGAGGATTCTGGTATCCAGCACCGCCCCATCGAGGTAGTCCAAACAGCCGGAGAAGTCGCCGCCCACGAGGAGGTCCCGGAGGCCTCATTGGCGGAGCAGGGAGAAACAGAAAGTCCCTCCAACCTGCTCGATGCTGCCCCTCCGACTGAACTGTGCAGGTCAACTAGGACTCGCACACGCCCTAGTCACCTGAGAGACTTTGTATGTAAATAACACCCCGAGTGACTTCTGGGAGGGGAGGAGTGTTATGTAAATAGGTTTGTTTGGCGGGAAGTTCGAATTAACCGACCCTCAGCTGATTGGCTGACCACCACAGCTGCAAGGTATATAAAGGGAGCTGGCTCCCTGGGTCAGTTGCTGGAGTCTCACCATATAATAAAGAGCTGTTGTCACTAACTACTCTGGCTTGCTGCGTCCTCATTCACCCCACATAACACCAACCTTCCTCATTTATCAGCGAGAAGACTCAAATCCAGGAAACTGCCACTGGCACAACATCTGTCCAATAACATTGATTTGATCTACCGCATCAGCAACAGAGAATCCTGAACAGGATTCGCACCTCATACAGCATCTGCTGGGACTCTCAAGAGGAGCTTTTCAAAAAACCCAAAGTGCCTGTTTGAAACTGGTTGGTTTTTATCAATTAATATGAAGGTTAGAAACTATAAATGATATAAAATAGGAACAGGAGTTTTTGAATAGCTGAGTCTCTGCAGTACAGGTTCTAGAAACAAGTCCTGGTAGTGGATGAAACATGTACAATGTCTTCATGTTGACTATTTTTCTGTATTTCCTTAGGTTTTGCTAAACAGCCACAACTGGTTTGTATTTTCATCTTTTTTCCTCATTGGAGCATTCAGCTTTTTATATTTTATATGAGAGCAACAGCATGAATCTTCATAATAATGTCTTACATGCAGGGGTGGGTTCTACTTACCTTTACTACCGGTTCGCAGCGGGGCTGCGGGTGCTTTTCTGCGCAAGCACAGAAGCTTCTGCATATGTGCAGAAGCGTTTTGATGATGTCGGGGTCGGTGGGTGGAGCCTCCCGCTGGTTTTACTACCAGTTCTATAGAACTGGTGCAAACCGGAGGCAACCCACCACTGCTTACATGGTATGCAAGAAGTGCTAATATGGCTTAGCTCAGTGTTTCTCAACCTTGGCTGCTGCCTGACAAATTCTGGGAGTTGAAGTCTACCCATCTTAAAGGGGACAAGGTTGAAAAACACTGGCTTAGCTCTTTGTCTTTTGTTTCTAAGCCATCGGTTACACAGTATAACAAAAACACTCATTTTTATGATGGGTTGGGGTAAGATTGGCTAGGCAACAGATACCCTTACATAATGGCATTGCTAAAGTAATGATGATTAGAGGCTTCAACTTCTTATTAGGGTTATTTATATTAAATTTATTATTAGGAGTAAGAAAAGCAAGATATTGGAAATTTGTCATTGTACCCCATGCAAAATAATGAAGGATTAAAGTATCGGAAATTGTTGAACCTAATACATTTAATAAATATTATTCAAAGAAGAAATGGAATATCTTGTCCAGATCTGAGTGTAGGAAAAACAGACACCATTAATGAACTGCTGGAACATTTATTCTAAATTTATAGATAGAGGCTTTGTTATAATCCACTTATTAATTCATATTATGAGTGTATTTATTAAAATATGTTAATGTACTTAAATAAAGTTTTTTTAAAAAAACCCATACAAGAAATGGTGTAAACAGAGCTGTTCATTTAAAGATATCTTAGCACTCAATCCCTCTCTCTTTCCCTCTCTCTCTCTTTATCCATATCTGTCTGTCTGTCTGTCTGTCCATCCGTCCGTCCGTCTGTCCATCCATCCATCTCTGTCTCTATCTATCTATCTATCTATCTATCTATCTATCTATCTATCTATCTATCTATCTATCATCTGTCGATCTCTCTATCTATATATCTATATCTACAAAAACATCTATCTATTTTATATAGCTGCCCATCTCACAAGCAAATGGGTCTGGGTGGCATATTACAACACTAAATCATCATCATCATCATCATCATCATCATCATACATCATGCAGTCCTAAACACTTGGGAAGTGTTCGACTAGTGATTTGGGATACGAAATCCAGCATGGTCATCTTGTTTGCTGTGTATACTGTCATAATAATAATAATATAAAAATAAAAATAATAATAAATAATTATATTATTAGCATGGCTGGCTCAGGAATTCTGGGAGTTGAAGTCCACAAGTCATAAAAGGGCCATAGATCCCCACCCCTGATTTAAACAGCTTAGCACTCAGATTTAGCACGCAATTTACTGTGTATATACAGTACCTGCATATAACTTCAGTGAAATATGTAACATCAGTGTTTTGGTCACATTTTCAACCAAACAGATCTTAGAAAGTAAGTCACACAGATTCTCTTTAAGAGAATCTTAACTCTTTAAGTACAAAGGTTATCGCGTGCATATACCCAGCATATGGTTTTGCTTTGGTTGTCCTCCCTAAAGGTGGGATGGGATATTTCCATAATTCTGGTCACCATCTGCCAGGGAGAGGCATCTATGGCAGGTTGTTAAAAAAGTGAAGCTATTGACTGATTGCAGAATCAAAGCTTTTTTACTGTTCCATTATGGCGAATATAAATCTGTTCCATTATGGCGAATATAAAAAAGGACCAGGGTTTCAATCACAAGGTCATGTTTATTCTGACTTTTTTGACCTTCCTCACAGCCACCCCTGAATATTGACATGAAATTATTTTTATTCCCCTTTGGGGAAAAAGAAAACTGGCTGATCCTATGCAATTTTCCAGTTAATAATTTCCATTTTCTTCATAGCTTCTTCAGGCCCTTCTGCTTCTATTATATATTTTATTGTCTTTCCTGCCCCTCCAACCATTCAGTATAAGCAGCTTCCTTTCTTTCCTCAGGAACTATAGTACAATATATATATATATATATATATATATATATATATATATATATATATTGAACACAGGTTTTTTTCCCCCATGTTTAAAAAAAGTACTACTTTATTGAGACCTGATTAAGTTCCATTTTAAATTTACATAATAGAGCATCCAAGGGCTCCCATATGGAGAAGTGATACTTGCTAGCAGCGTCACCTTATTACAGTTACTGTATAATAATAGTCTTCTTTCACAAAACGGTCTTTATATTTCTGCTATTATCTGTTATGTCTTTTGTGCTAATGACATGTGGGCAGACGGCTGCTCCATCTGTTCAAGAAGAAAATACAGATGCACTGAATGTATTTGTACTTATTTGAATTTGATAATAACCTTTCCATTAAATATAGCACTTGGAAAAGCAAAATGGCCGACACGGTTAAAGAAGCAGACAAATTGCATATGTGCCATTTTAAAGAAAGTGTTATCCCTTAAGAATCCCCAGTTGTTCTTCCAAGATTTAACTGTCTCAAAATTTGCAGATGAATGAGCAGGCTGAGGTAGCACAGGTCTTGCTGGAATTAGGCTGCTTGAGAGAGAAAGTTTCCAATTATGTTTTGCTTGGTGTGCAGGGTATTTTTTCCCCCTGTACATGCATTTTATATTTGAGAGTGATAGCCAAATCTGGCCCTAGGTTCTGCCTCGGTTTGCCTTCCCAATAAGCAACTGAATTGGAAGATCATTTAAAAGCAGTTCATAACGGTACCCTGATAAAATGGGATTTCTCTATAAAAAGTGGGATTCCTTTTTATAGTTAACACAACAAAGAAAATACAAGAGGAAAGTTGATTGCACAACCTTCCTGGGGGAAGGATACGGCAAAATCCCCATTCCCTCCCCACTCCAGGGGAAGGATGCTGCAAAATCCCCATTCCCTCCCCACTTCAGGGAAAGGATACTGCAAAATCCACATTCCCTCCCCACTTCAGGGAAAGGATACTGCAAAATCCACATTCCCTTCCCACTCCAGGGGAAGGATGCTGCAAAATCCCCATTCCCTCCCCACCCCACTAACCTGATTTCCAGCTCTGTTCTCCTGTGCAAGGCAACAAAAGAAGACCCAGCCAATCAGCTGGGAGGCTGGGAGGCAGTGAATAGATCGATTGGGTGTCCCAGCCTTACAAGCTAGGCCTCCCTGAAACCCCTGGGAGCCAAAATGGGGCATGTGGGGATTCCTGGAAGGGCGGGGCAGGCAGGGGCAGGGTCAACCAGAGGTGGTATTTGCAGGTTCTCCAAACTACTCAAAATTTCTGCTACCGGTTCGCCAGAACCAGTCCGAACCAGCTAGGTTCGGACTGTAATGTAACTAGGAAATCAGTTACATGTAGTCAAAATTGTTACATATATGCATCCCATAATATCACACATGTCCATTAAAATGAAGTCTGATGTCAGAAGGGACATAAATTGTAAGGAAAAAGGTTGCTTTAGATTTCACAAAAGAGATAAACCAGACCCCAATTTGTACTAACAAACTTTTTCTTATCTGGAGATAGTCTCCAGCCTATTTATCTTTTCAGTTTAGAAATGTTAAAATCTGTTCCTACATTCCAGTCTGTAGTGAGCCTGAACATCATTTTAAAAGAAAAAACCTGTCAAATTAAAATACAAAATCATTATATTAAAATACAAAGTAAAATTTAAAGTAACTGTGTTCGCTAACAAATTACAAAGTCCATGTCATGTGCCCCTCAGAGTGCTAAAATGTTCAAATGTCTCCTCTTTGCTATTTGAAGTGGTATAGTCCAGCCAGCCTGAAACACATGATTCTCCTTTTGAGATGTTATATCAATAATCACAACTGAATATAATTTATCCGAAAATAAAAACATTAGGATTTGCAGCAACTGCCTCCATGTTGGTATTCCTGAGTGGTATAAATTTATCGAGCACTAGTTCAGTCAGCACATGTGGGAGCGGGGGGTTGTCTCAATTAACAAGATGGTGAGCCTGTACTCACAACAGAAGCCCTGCTCAGTTTGAACATGCTTACCAAAGGCACAAGTTTTGATCGTGATGCTCGGCCCACCGCAGATTGTGACACACAGCCCGTGATACCCTCAAGCTCATTTTACAAGTGAAGCTTCTTTTGAAAATCCCAATTCAAAGCTGTCATGCCCTGTGCTTGTTATGTGTTCTTTAAAAAGTCAGATGTGTAGCTTTCATGCAGTTTGCATTCTGGGTTATTATTGGCTTTATTCTGACATCTATCAAAATTTAATAAGGCCAGAAATCAGAATAGAACAGAGTGCCGATAGCTGCAGAAAAGTCAGTGTCTAATTGTACATGTTTCCTTCACTAGTTGAATCAACACAAGCAAATAATTCATGCAATTTCACTTATTATACAGTTCAATATAAATTCAGCAAACATAAAATGGAACAACATTATTACACCATTACATCAGCAAACCCAGCAAATTTTAGCAAAGCAGGTAATAATGCAAGAAATGAAGTGTACAAAACCTATGTACATAATGGGAAAATACACTCCAAAATGCTTGTTTTGTGATTTGGTTGTTATTTATCCTTCTGGTTTCTATATTGTCTTTATGATGATAAGGCTCCAAAGCAGTGCCCAATCGATAATAAATTAGATTGAACTAAAACAATTGTTTGCAATGCAATAAGGAAGACGGTGGCTAAAATTATATCCCTGGAAATGTCTGTAATGGGGAATTCACAAAGTTTCCACCAAGTGAGCAGTTTTCTCACAGTGGCTGACAACATAAGAAAAACTTAAGTCGGTTAAAAACAGAAATGTTTCATGATCACCTGGTCCAGGGTTTCTCAACCTTAGCAACTTTAAGATGTCTGAACTTCAACTCCCAGAATTCCCCAGCTGCTTAGTCTTGTAAGATAAATGAGATAGAAATCACAACCACATGAGCTGATTCTACTGTATTGGAAACCTGCATTGACAGAATCTTGCAAGTACAATTCTCCTCACACACACACAGTTTCAGTCATAGCTTGAGAAATTAGGGAGGGTCTATTCTGAGCCTCTTGCCCCATTAAACTATCCAGTTGCAAGCTATGATGTCTCTTACCTCACCACTCCCTTGGGTTGAGTTTCTTTGCTCAGTCTTCCAAAGCTTTTTCCACATGAGGCAACCTATTCCACTGATTGACAACTCTTACCATTAGGAATTTCTTCAAGTAACTAATCTGAATCTATTTCCCTGTTGTTTCAACCCTTTGTTACTTGACTTGCTCTCCAAGACATGTCAAAGGACATGTCCACTCCTTTCTCTAAAGGAAGAGACAGGGGAAACAGCTACCGTATCTCCACTTAGTCTTCTGCAGATTAAGTATATTTAGATCCTTTAATTGTTCCTCATAGGACTTAGTTTCCAATGTCCCAGTTTGCGAGTCCTCCTCTAACTTACTTCAGTCATTTTCTATGTGAGCAGAGGTCAGGAAATAGCCTGTAGCAACAATCAATCAACATTCTTGCCAACTCTTTGGCACTTCTTCCTCTTCTTTATTAGCTCCCATGCAAAACTGACCTGTTTGTTTTTCTTGTTCATTTAATCAATAAGTTCTTCAGTTGACACAGTTCTGATCAATAAGTTATCCAGGTACAAGTTTATCTACCAGAATCTGAGGTGGGTCATAATGATCACCATTACCTTGGCAAATATACTGTACCTGGTACTGAGAACAGGGCTGAACAAGTTTTCAACAAGTAGTAGATAACTTGATATTTGAATATCAGGACTTTTCTTGGGATACAAGGATTGAGGTGTGAAAATAAATCAAGTGTTTTTTCTGGAACCAGCCATGAGAAACTCATTATTTCCATCCAAAATTTACCACATTGTTCTAAGACAGTGATGGCTAACCTTTTTGCCATCGAGTGCCAAAAGCGGGGAGAAGCGCGGGGGGGCACGCGTGCCTGTGCCCCACCCCCTGCGCATGCATGCACGACCCTCCGCGCTCCCCCCGCTTTTGGTACGCAATGGCACGGTGGGCCAGGTAGGACCGTTTTTCACCCTCCCCAGGCTCCAGAGGCTTTCTAGGAGCCTGGGGAGGGCGAAAACGGCCTCCCTCCCCCAAGGCCCTCTGGAGGCCAGAAACGGCCTATTTCCCAACTTCCAGTGGGCCCAGAAAGGCCCGAAAATCAGCTGGCCGGCATGTGCATGTGCGCTGGAACTAAGCTAGGGCAACGCTCGCATGCCCACAGATATGGTTCCGTGTGCCACCTGTGGCACACATGCCATAGGTTCACCATCACTGTTCTAAGAGATCCAGATTGGTTTACTAGACTTTATTCTTTTTGAGGTAGATTATACGGTAAGGAATTCTCACATTGTGAGTTTTGCTCAACTGCCTGAATGCTCAGGACATTATTTGTATAATCTGAAAGAAAGAATGAAGTTATCTTGGGAGAGTCTGTTGAAGGAGCAAACAATTTAAAAATGTAAAACCTGAATATTCTCTAATTTTGCCTTGGGAAATGTAAATAGCAATCATGTCTCAATAGTCGGGTGAACTATGAAATTATCCTTCAGCATAAGAAAGGTTAAGATATTAATTTAAATGCAACTTTACATTTTTAGCTAAGCAGATCTGCGTTAACAATACTTTACCATGGAGGGTTGTTGATATATTTTAATCTCTTGCTTAGATCGTTTTAAAAAAGGAATGTTAATGGAATCTCACCTATCAAAGGAATAAGGAAGTGATAGAGACAAAAAGCAACATGTTTGAAAAATATGGCTTAAAGGAATCCTATTGGAGACACAGCCAATACAGAGATTGTATGATTGCAAAGATCACAATTGGATCTCAAGCACGATAATCAGTTACTCATATGATCAAAGCAAAACAGCAGCTCCTTTAAATATACATTTATAGGCTAACAAAAATTATATTAAATTGTGCTCTGGGAGTGGTAGCTGAAAGAGGAAATAAATGCTTCCAACCAATATGTTTACTGAAAGCTGTTTTTCTTTGTTTCTATTCCAAGACTTGTGTCCAAATCCAGTAAGAACAATCTGTTTTTGTAGAAAGCTTTATTTCAGCTCTGTTTATATTTAGGAGGAAATGGATCTCAAGTAAAGATCAGACAAAGTTGCAGTGGTGAAATCCAATTTTTTTACTACTGGTTCTGTGGGTGTGGCTTGGTGGGCATGGCTTGGGGGCGTGGCAGGGGAAGGATACTTCAAAATCTCCATTCCCACCCCACTCTGGGTGGCCACTCTGGGGCCAGCCAGAGGTGGTATTTGCCAGTTCTCTGAACTCCTCAAAATTTCCTCTGCTGGTTCTCCAGAACTTGTCAGAACCTGCTGGATTTCACCCCTGCAAAGTTGTAACTCCTTTAACAGTCCCATTGAATTCTATGGAAATGCGAATGTAAGGTCACACTATAATCCCCTGACCAGGAAATTTCAGTAGTATCAATATGTGATTTATATGTTCCAAGTATCTTTTCAAGAGAAAGAGATAATAAGTAGTCAGAAGGAA
This sequence comes from Arizona elegans, assembly GCA_022577455.1. Classification (NCBI taxonomy): domain Eukaryota; kingdom Metazoa; phylum Chordata; class Lepidosauria; order Squamata; family Colubridae; genus Arizona; species Arizona elegans. The sequence continues at coordinate 11,406,467 of JAKOOJ010000008.1, read as the reverse complement.
GGGTAAAAAAAATTCTATAGCTAATTCCTCTGAGATTGTCCATATTAACATAAGTGGATTGCAACCTGGCAGATGAAAATATAATCATATACTAAAGGCAAGTTGCAAGTAGTGACAGGTTAATTGCAAATTGCTCGGTCTGAATATTTAGCCAAGCCATCTTGGTCTCAGCAAAGAAAGCAGATTAAAATTTAGAGAACGTTATTCCTGTGCTAAATTCAGCAAATTTAGAGAGAGAGAGAGAGAGAGAGGGAGAGAGAGAGAGAGAGAGAGAGGTGTCAGACAATTAATCAAAGCACTTTGACTAAGGTGACCAGATTTTAACATTGGTAAAGAGGGACATTGTGGGCGTGGCTTATTTTGTGGGCGTGGCTAGCTGGTCATGTGACTGGGTGGGTGTGGCTAGCTGGTCATGTGACCGGGTGGCCATGGCTATGCGTATAGGGTAAGGTGAACAGATTTTAACATTGGTAAGAAGGACACCATTGTGGGCGTGACTTATTGTGTGGGCGTGGCTTGGAGGCCATGTGACTGGGTGGGCGTGGCTAGCTGGTCATGTGACTGGGTGGCCATGGCTATGTGTATAGGGACTACTCAGAGGGCTGAAAAGTCATTTCTGACAGGTCCTCACACTTTTGACTGGTCCTCACACTTATGACCATCCTCACATTTATGCCCGTGCAGTATTCTTAACAACCATGTCACTCATTTCACAACTGCTTCTCTTCACCATGGTGACAAGATAGGGCAAAAACGTAAAATGTGAGGACAGTCGTAAGTTCGAGGACTGGTCAAAAGTGTGAGGACCAGTCAAAAATAACTTTTTCAGCCCTCTGAGTAGTCCATATGCACAAAAGGACTAACCAGAGGGCTGAAAAAAGTCATTTCTGACAGGTCCTCGCACTTTTGACTGGTCCTCACACTTATGACCATCCTCACATTTATGCCCGTGCAGCATTCTTAACAACCATGTCACTCATTTCACAACTGCTTCTCTTCACCATGATGACAAGATAGGGCAAAAATGTAAAATGTGAGGACAGTCATAAATTCGAGGACTGGTCAAAAGTGTGAGGACCAGTCAAAAATAACTTTTTCAGCCCTCTGAGTAGTCCATATGCATTAAAGGATTCAGCAATAGAGAGGGATGAAGGAATGGAAATTAGAGTAGGAGTGAGGGTAAGAGAGGGAGGAAGAGAGGAGGAGAAGGAGAAAGGAAGAGGAAGTAGGGAGGAGAAAAAGAGGGTGGGGGGAAGAGAAAGTAAGAAGGAAAGAAAAGAGAGTGGTGGTAGGTTTGAGGAGAAAGATTGCTGTACAATAAAAAAGATGAAAGGGAAGAAAGCCAACCCCAAGCAAATATAAAGATATTAAGATTAAGAATGAATTGTTAAACTGTAAAGAATAAAAGAGAACAAATATGAATAAATAGCAATAATTAGAAACACACATACAAACATGCAATGTATTTTCTTTGAACAGAATATTTGGCTGGTTCACAAATTTAAACAGCGTTTAGTCATTTCAATTAAATTTACAATTTCTATATTTCCTTTTTGCCATATTTATTCCTCATCTATTTTTTTAAAAAAACAATATTACCCTTCATCCTCATCTCTAATCTTAATCAAATTCAATTTTTCCCTTCTATTCTATATTATACCCCTTCCCATTGTCATCTATTTTTATATCCATCCTCACATTGGTTAATTATGTAATTATGTAATACAGTTGTTTAATACAAATTCAACATTTTAATATAAATCAATTAGTTATATAACTATCTTTTTTGTATATTAATCAATATGAACATGAATATTCCAATTATTTCCATGCAATCCAATTTCTTACAAATCAATTAATTATATTTACCAATAATAATAAACCAAATAATTTCCCCCATATATTCCTCCAAACCACAACTTAACCATTTCTGCTTTCAACACAATATACAATTATTAATAGTATCTCAATTATTACAATTCCCTAGTTAAATAGAGCTTTTTTTCTTTTGTGTTTTAAAATCTTGAACTCTCCTCTTTTGCCCAAAATTTCCCATTGTTTGCAGTTTTGTACCTACCTTTTTTGGTGAGGAAAAAGAAAAAGAAAAAGAAAGAAATCTCTCTCTGCCTCATTTTGTCATGTTGCAGGTTTAGTTTCGCTTTCGCCTTTGTTTTCAGTATAGCTGGGGGGCGGGGAAATCTGCTCCAGGAACTTTTTGCAGCTTTTTGCAGCTAATTAACCTAGCGGAAGCTGTTAACAGGGGCTGTTTTTTCTATTTTTGCAGGCATGGGTCTATTCATTTTTTTTTAACACTGATCAGCTGTAAGTCGGCCCTTTGAAGCCCCGCGGCAAGAGTTTAAAGAGTTTTTTTTCCTCTAGCCATCAGCGGGGATTCAGGAGGCAGAATGAAAAATCGGGACTTTTTTAAAATGCCGCGGGACGCGGGACAAATTGCTCAAAAGCGGGACTGTCCCGCCAAAAGCGGGACGTCTGGTCACCTTAACTTTGACATAAAGTAGAATACACCTAGTAGATCAGAAAACTATCTCATGAAACAATCTACTCCTACCATCATTCTACCTGTAAATTCAGAACAGATCTGGAGAGCATTTTTTAACAATTGAAGATAGCAATGTTGTTGGTTTTTTACACATTTGTAGTAGCCACAGACTATAGGTAACATGCTGGTACAGTGATATTTCAGAGGAGGTAGATACAGAACATTTGGGTTTTTTTAAAAAAAAATCATTTTGGGAGACCTAAGAATTAAATAAAAGAAGTTTATTGCAGACATTGCATATCATCTTAATTTTTTATTTTATTTCCTACACATGAAAAATTGTGCTGCAATTATTTAGTGGGAAGTCAAGTTTGCATACATTGGCTCTCTGCACCTGTAAACCTATTGACCTTAGGGGCAATATATGCAGGGAGCTGGAGAGGCTCTACACTTTTAAATACCATCCTGGTTTTAAAATGTTTACATTGTATGTTTCTATGTACTAACCCTAAATTTGCCTCCTATTGGTTAGACTGATATTCTCAGAGGTTTCATTGCTGCCTTCCTCAATCAGTTCAGTTCTCTTTCTCTTTGCATTTTTGACCCCTGTAGTTGGTGATTTGCCTTCTGTATGTAATAGAAAGATTCCTTTCACCATGTTGTTTCCTATATAAAGCTTATTTTAGTTATCTTTTACTCAAGAACCAGCCTCAAAAATATTTTCTTATAAAATTATAAGAAGAAACACTGATTTCAGTGTTTCTTTCTCCATGCGTTCTTTCCACTGTATAGAATAGACTTGAATTCTTTATATAGATATGAATATATGAATATATCTACATCTATCTATCTGTAAAGAAAAAGGCAGACATTCTGCGAGCTCCAGAACTAAAATAATTAAAATTTTATTCTACTAAGCCATCTGCTGATATCATCAGAGTATTAAACTACCATTACAGAGATCTCTGCCTTTGTATGCCATTAATCAATTTGGCCATTGTGTGTGTAAAAGCTTAGTAAAATAAAATTTTAATTATTTTAGTTCCGGAGCTCGCAGAATGTCTGCCTCTTTCTTTACAAATATACCTGGAACTTGTATTTTTAGAATAGTTTGTAATCTATCTATCTATCTATCTATCTATCTATCTATCTATCTATCTATTAGATAGATAGATAGATAGATAGATAGATAGATAGATAGATAGATAGATAGATAGTATAAAGCTATCTGTTATCCAAGCTGCTGATGAATTTTAGTAGCACAACTTAGAATAGAATAATAGAATAACAGTTGGGTGGGATCTTGGAGGGATTCTAATCAAACCCTTTGCACAAGCAGGAGACCCTATATCATTCTGGACAAATGGTTGTTCAATCTCTTCTTAAAAACCTTCAGTGATGGAGTACCCACAACTTCTGAAGGCAATCTGTTCCACTAGTTAACTGTCCTCACTGTTAGGAAGTTTCTCCTTAATCCCAGGTTGCTTCTCTCCTTCATTAGTTTCCATCCATTGTTTTTTGTGCTGCCTTGTGGTACTTTGGAAAATAGTTTGACCCTCCCCCCTTCTTTGTGGCAACCCCTCAAATATTGGAACACCGCTATCATGACCTTTAGTTCGTCTTCTCACTAGACTAGAATTACTCAATTCCTGCAACCGTTGTTCATATGTTTTAGCCTCCAGACTCCTAATCATCTTTGTTGCTCTTCTCTGCATTTTCCAGAGTCTTGACAGCCTTTTTTATATTGTGATGACAAAACTGTATGCAATATTCCAAGGCTAGAGCCCGCAAAAAAAAAAAAAAGCTATATATTATCTACCCTTGTTCTCCCACCTAATAGTTATTATCCTCAGTCCTTTTTCTACTTCTAGGCTCATCTTCAGGAGATGTGGATCTTCTCTTCTGCTGTTAGTAGGCAAATAATAGGTATATTGCCTAGATTTAAGTCTGAGGATGGAACTGCAAGAGAACTCTCTTTAATCACTGTGTGGGAAATTTCTGCATGGGAATCAAGTCGAATCTTATGAGTTTCAGGTAGTCCATAGAAGGTTTCTTCCAAGGAGGTTTCTAATGGTTTGCATGAATTTAAGTCCCAATGAAGTGGCTCTTTGCACTTTTTTGTAGTCCACAGTAATGGACCATAAAGGAGTTCATTCCCTGCAATTTGCAAAATTATCCAATAAATAAGATTAAGTTATGATCAGAAAGGATCCATTCTTGTTACCTATTATTTTAGATATATGCAACAGATCATGTTTATGTAAAGTAGAGCAAGAAATCTTTCCTTCATCAAGCACTTTGCTTCCTAGGAATACAGATCCTAGTTGGACAGGGGGAGTTGGACTAGATGACCTACAGGTCAAGGTCCCTTCCAACTCTGTTATCTGTTAGTTGCCTTCCTTTTCCTTTTATTCCATGGTGAAAATACATGCAATTCCTTTAGATGATTTGAAGAGCAGATTCCTGAGAAATCTGCTGAGAAAATTCCTGAGAAAAAGGTCAGTCCATCCAAAGAGTATAGCCATGTTTTGTAAACTTTATTGCCAATCTGTGGGATAATGATACCCATTAAAATGGATCTTCATAAAATGACTGTTCTGATGAGAAGACAGCAAAACATCTTATCTATAATGTACAAAGTTTGAAAAGGCAATCAGCCCATTTTTCTTCACTATAGTTATTCTTCCTCTAGAAGAATCCCTGTAGGTAGGTCACACTAAGGATATACAATTAAATTGGTCTTGCTTCTATGCGAAAGCATTATTCTGGGATAATTAATTCTTGCATCAGTTAGGTGCTATGTCCATATCCATCCTATTTTATTTATAGAGTTGTCCCTCTATATGTATCTTGTTTCCTGGATTGCTATAGGACAAAGAAGAAAAATAGACCCTCTTAGAGCACAGGTGTCAAACTCGCCATGTCACATTGATGTCACATTGTGTTGTGCCCGTCAGCGGCTTGTGCAGCTAGTAGCTGATTCTGCAAGCGAGGAGGCTGGTGTGGTGCTGCGCCAGCAGCCTCTGCAGCTGGCACTCAAGTCAGACAATGAGGAGGCTGGAGAAGATGTGGTGCCAGAGGCAGGGATTCAGCCAGGGCCTTCAGAACCTCCAGAAGCTCCTATAAGTGAAGAGGAAGAAGAGGAGGAGCCTCTTCTCAATGCATGGACATGCAGAGCTGCCAAAAGGCAGGAGTGGCTCCTCAGGAGGAGGTCTCCTTGAGAGTAAGGCTTGGGGCTAATTGGCCACTCCCTTCATTTATTTAAGGAAGGACGACGACTGAGGCAATTTGCAGTGAATAACTTTGTTCACTCTCCTTCGCGTCTGAATCTTAGTTCTCTTATCTGTTTCCTGCAAATTGCTTCTGGGCTTTCTGCCAACCATAGTAAGATTATGATTATTTATTCTTTGGATTCTTGTAGGCTGTTAAGAAAGTTAATTAACAGTCTTTGTTTGAAAAAGACTGATTTAATTTAGTAAACTAAGGTTTGTACAGACTTTGTGTGTGCTGCGTTCTTTGGGGTCCGTAGCTGGGACAGAACACATTGTGACATTTTTTGCCTTCACGGAGCTGGGTGGGCGTGGCCTCCACATGATGCATCTGACCCGCGGGCCACCAGTCTGACACCCCTGTCTTAGAGGGTCACCAGAGATGAAATGCACAATATCACAGAAAGTTGTGCATGATTTTAATAACATGCTTTGGGTTTTGCATGAGCATATCAGCACCCTACCAGTCATTAAAGCAAGCCTGACTTCTCTCAGGTTGTAAAACTATTCTAGAAAAGAATAACTAGAAAAGATATGATTGCTTAAAGAGATGCATTGACTTTAGGTGCACGGGCTCAGTGGTTAAGACACTGTCCAGCTGACAGCCCAGGTTCAAGACCCGAGCCTCAAGCGATGGGGTAAGCTCCAGTCCTCCCGCTAACCTAGCAGTTCGAAAGCAAATGGGAGTAGATAAATAGGTACCACTTTGGTGGAAAGATAACAGCACTCCGTGCTGGCCATCTTGCTGGCCACATGACTGCAGAACTGGCTCAGTGGTCTTAAAATGGAAATGAACACTGCCCCCAAGAGTCAGCAATGACTAGCGGAGTAAAATCTGCAGGATTCCTTTATTTTTTTTCCTCTTCTTAGAGCAGCAGTAATTTTTTTTAAGGCATCCTTGAAATTTTGAAACAAAAAGAGGCTATGTTAAGGAGTGGTGCTGTACTCATAAAAGGGTCAAAGAACTTCTTCCAGAATATGTCCAAAAGGAATCCAGCCTTCCTTGGTGTGCTAGTGTTTTACAGAGTACAAGAAGCGATTCTAACCTAAACTTGAAAAACAGGAGAAAATGCAAAGGGCAGGAAATGAAATATTTTTATTATTTCACCTCTGTACTTAGGCCTAGTTACAACTGAAATAATTCATTCCCAAAAAAAGCAAAAAAAAAGGTTTTAAGACATTATTAACATACATGGCTATAAATGCAAACTCCACTCTTCAGGAGTCCTTGGTGTATGTTAACTTATTTTTTTAGACTTTCTAGACTGGATCGATGAGAGCCAAATGCATGAATATGACTGTATGCGCACACATACACATACACTTAAGATTGGACTCATTAGTCACTGAAGTAAGAAAGTCTCCTTCCGCACAGCACAGCCAGATGTGTTCCAGTGTTTTAATCCAATTTTTTTTAAACACCCACGAAAATTCACATTTCAATACAAATATCCAAAACTACGCCTTTTCAGCCATGCATAATGTTGGCTGATCTGCAAACTGAAGAATCGGGGGCAAAAGTTACATTCCAATTTATGCATTAACCAAAGATGTGAGCCTGTTTGTCAAGTCAATTTGGAGTGGAATTGTTCTGCCCTAGCTATGGACCCCAAAGAATGCAGCACACACAAAGTCCGTTCAAACCTTAGTTTACTAAATAAACCACTTTTTTTTACAACCGCTGTTAATTAGCTGCATTAACAGCCGCCAAGAATTCAAAGAATAATACTGAAAGCTTACTGTGGTTGGCAGAATGCCCAGAAGCAATTTGCAGGAAGCTGATAAGACAAGACACGACACGATGGTATGTAAACGAAGTTGTTCCCTGCAAATTGCCTTAGTCATCGTCCTTCCTTAAATAGGCTAAGGGAGTGGCCAATTAGCCCCAAGCCTTACTCTCAAGGAGACCTCCTCCTGAGGAGCCACTTCTGCCTTTTGGCAACTCTGCGCACCCGTGCATCTAAGAGAGGCTCCTCCTCTTCTTCCTCTTCACTTAAGGGAGCTTCTGGAGATTCTGAAGGCCCTGGCTGAATCCCTGCCTCTGGCACCACATCTTCTCCAGCCTCCTCATTGTCTGACTCGAGTGCCAGCTGCACAGGCTGCTGGCGCAGCACCACAACAGCCTCCTCGCTGTCGGAATCAGCTACTAGCTGCACAGGCCGCTGACGGGCCACAACAGGAATTCACAAAGATGGAATTGCTCAAGCAAGCCAAAGCTAGCTATGAAAAGAATTCCATTATGGATTCCATGTGTTATGCTAGCAGCAAATGTTTAAGATTCACCTTTAAGAGTTCCCTTTTCTGGCTCCTACAACAATGGCTATGTGACCAAGGCCAGGTTATATACCGGTGATGGCTAACCTTTTCCGGACCAAGTGCCCAAAGCATGTGCACGTGCATGTAAATGCATGTGTGTGCCCCCAAACCCCTCAAAATGTAATGCAGCATGACCCTGCGCATGTGCCCAGCCCCACACATGTGCGTGTGGGGCCCCCTGCATGCACCCACCCCTCCATGCATGTGTGGGCAGGCCCCCTGCATGCACCCCACCCTGCGCATGCATGGCAGAGACCCGATGACCAGCTGGCCAGCAGGAGGCGCACGCACATGCACAGCAGACCTTAACTGGGGTGACATTTGACATTCACATGCCCACAGAGAGGGCACTGCATGCCACCTGTGGCACACATGCCATACGTTTGCCATCATGGTTATATACCATTTAATAAGTAATTACAACACCTGTCCAATCTTAGATTCAATCTGGTCACAGCTTTTTGAAAAGCAAAGCAACTAGAAACAGGAAGCGAGATAAATGAGCTGACACATCTGTTCGACTAATCTGTCTCAGATCTGAACAACTATGAAAGATTGAGAAAGTTTTACACTTACTATATGTGTATATTTTCTTTGAGGTTGTTCTCTAAGGAGCTTACATTAATGTGCATACGATTATCTCCATTTCTCTGCATTATAGCCATGTTAGATAAGCTAGACTAAAAGAGAATACTGTTTATTGGCCAAAGCTACCTACTTAACTTCATGGTTGACAATGGATGCTGAATTCCCACCCATTCTATATCTCAGATTATCCACTACTCCACAACAGCTTCCCTACAGATATAATCTAATTAGATTTTTATCTTGGGTTTCGGCAGGGCAGATGAAAATATAATCCGCTGACACAACTTGCAGAAACCTGGGGCTCTGTGTCTGCTTCTCTTTTTTTTAATAAATAGATCAGCACAAAATAATATGGAAGCAGCGGGAACCACAGCTGTAGGCTGCTAGTGGCAAATACCTAATTTGCACCTGTTCAATGAGATTTCTTTGCTGAATATAACACCAACTAATGCTGTCTTCCATAATGGTATTAGTTTCCAGGTTTTGTAGGCTGACTAGGGAGGAATGGAGATATTTGAGGGATTAACTAGTGGATATTGCACTGCCTTTACAAATTGGTTGTGAAGCTTCACCTTAGAAGACAAATGGAGATGTTTGTACTTATCAGTAAAGGGCACTAAGCTTCTATTATATGAAGTGCAATTTATCAAATCAGCTTATAAGACAAGCATCCATAGTTGAGCCAGAAGACATGCAGGCGACTATTCAAGCACATATTGGATCTCAAGCTACTCAGCATCTGATAAATAGAACCAAACTTTGAATTGGGCTCAGAAGTGAATAGGCAACCAGAACAAATTAGAGATAATAGGAATACAATGCAGTGTTTTTGAATGCAACTGGCATCATTTTGAACTAGCTGAAAGATCCAGGCCATCTTCAAGAAGAGAAGGTGGTGGTATAAGTGGGAATTAAATGTAGGAACTCCTTGGATAGGGTTGACTGATGAGCAAATGAATTAAGGCTCCCGGTTCGCACCGGTTCGCAAGAACCGGTAGTAAAAAAAAATTAATAGTTCGGAGAACCAGTAATAAGATTGGCTGGCCACGCCCCTGAACCGGTTCTGGCCCGGTCGCCGGTCGCTTACCCCGCCCACTCCCAATCTATTGCTGCCTCCTGAGTCCCAGCTGATGGCTAGAGGGAAAAAAACTGTTTAAACTCTTGCCGCGGGGCTTCAAAGGGCCGCCCTACAGTGTTAAAGGAAAACAAATGAGTAGACCGATGCTTGCAAATATAGAAAAAAAACAGCCCCTTTCAGCTTCAGCATAGGTTAATTAGCACAAGTTGATTAGATTGGCCTCCCGACTCGCAGCTGATTTGCTCTCAGCTGTTTTGCACAGGGCTCTGTTGCTAACTGCAAAGAGTGCTGCTGGAGCAGATTTTTTTTTCCCCTAGCTATACTGAAAAAACGAAACCCAAAGTAAAGCAGGGTCTTTGCTGCAACGTGACAAAATGAGGCAGAGAGAGATTTTTTTTTCTTTTTCCTCACCAAAAAAGGTAGGTGCAAAACTGCAAACAATGGGAAATTTAGGGCAAAAGAGGAGAGTTCAAGATTTTAAAACACAAAAGAAAAAAAGCTCTATTTAACTAGGGAATTGTAATAATTGAGATACTATTAATTATATATTATGTTGAAAGCAGAAATGGTTAAGTGGTGGTTTGGAGGAATATATGGGGGAAATTATTTGGTTTATCATTATTGGTAAATATAATTAATTGATTTGTAAGAAATTGGATTGCATGGAAATAACTGGAATATTCATGTTCATATTGATTAATATACAAAAAAAGATAGTTATATAACTAATTGATTTATATTAAAATGTTGAATTTGTATTAAACAACTATAATATTACATAATTAACCAATGTGAGGATGGATATAAAAATAGATGACAATGGGAAGGGGTATAATATAGAATAGAAGGGAAAAATTGAATTTGATTAAGACTAGAGATGAGGATGAAGGGTAATATTGGTTTTTTACAAAAATATAATTTGAGATATGCAATGTGCAACTGTGATCCTCCAGGATATGGGGGAATCTTTCAACTTTTGGATGAAGAACAGAGGTGGATAACAAAAAAATATTGCCATATGTCACACAAACACTAGCAGCTTGTTATAAGATGCATCTAAGATGTTTCCCTGATTGTGTTTTTTATGGCAATTACAAAACTTGAATTTGGGCAGATTTGAATCCCAGCCTAATGACTGACCTTTTAGAAGACAAACTCTTCCTTTTTCCAGAACTTTTCTTTTCACCACTTAAAAATGAGAAAAGTTTGGACATCTAGTAATCTGGCACACAGATGAAACCATTCCCCATGCTACATAAAAGACTGAATCAACTCCATCTGCAGTTTCAATACATTTATGATGGAATCCAGCACAAATTAAAAACATTTCACCAGATATGGTGAAAAAGAAAATGAAGCACAACCTTTATTAACTAAAGGTTATCAGACTTAGCTACCTGAACCTATCAAGAGCCTTCATATTGATTAAATTAAAAAGATAATTCCTTGAGACTCCAAAGAAAGATATGGCCTTTATTATCTGCCAGCCTCTGGCAATTTTAAGACTTGTGGACTTCAACTCCCAGAATTCCTCAGCCAGCTTTGCTCGGGGAGCAAAGTCCACAAGTCTGAACTCTGGGAATTGAAGTCCACATGTCTTAAAGTTGCTAAGGTTGGAGACCCCTGCTCTGGAAGACAAAGGAGGTGCATTCAGGAAATAGGAAATTCAGGCTGACCAATGCTTTGGGTTAGCTGATTAGGTGCCTTCCTTTCTACAAGATCCATTTACAGTATAGGACAGGCAGTCCTCTTTTATCAACCACAATTGGAATTGGCCACTCTGTCACTAAGTGATACAGTCATAAAATGAAACATGCGACTGCAGCCAACTTATATGGGCAGTTCCTGTTGTGGCCATGAAGCAAGCCACCACAGTCAGAAAGTGCAATATCACATGACCACAGTTTTACAACTCTCTGCTGCTTCCCTATTAACTTTGCTTGTTGGAAGCTGACTGTAAAGATTAAAAATGAGGGTAGAAGTTAATTCACCGAGTTTGTGAGTTGGCTTCCAAACTCTGGGCTAGGTAAAACCTTCAGTGGAATTTAGGGGATATCAGTGTCAGTCAGGGGTGGGTTCTAATTTTTTTACTACCGGTTCTGTGGGCGTGACTTATTTTGTGGGTGTAGGTTGGAGGTCATGTGACTAGGTGGGCGTGGCTAGCTGGTCAGAGTCATTTCTGGAAGGTCCTCGCACTTACGACCCAACTCATTTGTTTGCTTTTAACACTGATCAGCTGTAGGACAGCCCTTTGAAGCCCCGGGGCAAGAGTTTAAACAGTTTTTTTCCCTCTAGTCATCAGCTGGGACTCAGGAGGCAGTAATAGATTGGGGGTGGGACCAAATAAAAGGTAAGAATAACGTGGGTGGTGGTGGGGAACCGGTTCGGTGATGTCATATCGTCACTGCTACCAGCTCGGCCGAACCAGGCCGAACCGGGAGGAACCCACCACTGGTGTCAGTGTTCTTCTGCTTGTAAGTGCTTCATGTGGTAACAAAATGTTTAGAAACTAACCCATAAAGTCGGTGAACGAACCTCCACCCTCATCCTCCACCTGCGCTACAGATATTTGCCACTATTGCAGATTGAAAATGGCGATCACATGGCTGCAAAATGCTTTGACCATTGAAAATGCCTGCCAGTTGGCAAGCATGCGATCAGGGGACCACAGGGACTCTGCAAGGACTGCAAAATTGAGGATTGGTTGTAAATCTTTTTCAGTGCCAGTGCAGACTTGGGCTGCAAAACTCCAGATCAGGAGTGAAATCCAGCAGGTTCTGACAGGTTCTGGAGAACTAGTAGCGGAAATTTTGAGTAATTTGGAGAACCGGCAAATACCACCTCTGACTGGCCCCAGAGTGGTGGGGTGGGGTGGGAATGGAGATTTTGCAGTTTCCTTCCCTTGCCATGCCCACCAAGCCACGCCCACCAAGCTACACACGCCCATTAAGCCACACCCACCGAACCAATAGTAAAAAAAATTGAATTTCACCTCTAAAGGGCACCTGCTTGTTATCTCTTTGCTGCTATCAAGAGATAGCATAGTGGACTGCACATCTAAACACATTATAAAAATCCCTTTCTTTACATAATAATCCCTTCTGCAAATAACTGGTGCAGTTTTCAAATACCAGTTGGGCAGCGATTATCCGTTTGCTACTTGCTCCTGCTTTCCATACAGTTAGGAAATTCTCCAAGCCCCCAATCCAGTGAAGCCCCAAAGTATAAGAGATCTATGTAAAGCCAAAGTTAGTGAAAGCTTTTGGATTATTAGTATCCCCATCACTGTGTCAGAAGCACAATTCTTTTATTCTTTTATCCTGCACTGTTCCGTTGAGCAGCTTTTTGAAACGGCATAAATAATTCTCCTAATAATTGCATATTTGAGGTTTATGCTGTGATACACACACGCACACACGCACAATTAGATATAATAAATGTGGTGGTTTGTGCATACTATAATCATGGCAAGCCTGCCAACCCCAAGGGAAATAATTTTTCTATTGTTATTAATCAGATCCCACATGATATTATAGACCAAAGAAAAGGAGTAAATGAAAATTCAAATTAATGCCGTGTTATAATTTATAGCAAGAAATTATCTTGTGTACCAGAGGGAAATGTATTTGTAACCATTGACTACAGTTGGGTTGGGTTGATGGTGGATCTTTCCTTCGCTTGAAAAGGGTTGCGGCAGACTTAATTTTATTACCCAAAGTGGAAAGAACAGATCTTGAAAGACAATGTTTGGCACTGAAGAAAAAGCTCATAATACCTGGCCAAATGGAGGTAAGAAAGGAGAGTTAAGCTGGATTCAGTGATTTAGCCAATTAATCACAGTGGCCAGTCTCTAGGAAGGCTGACGTATTCATTCACAATTGGATTCCTCTGTGTTATTACAGAGAAGCTATAAGATATTAAGAAGACATTTGACAAGGGAGGATGGGAGTGCCAAACTATTTTCCAAAGCACCAAAAGGTAAGACAAGAAACAATGGTTGATACTAACCAAGGAGAGAAGCAACCTAGAACTAAGGAGACATTTCCAAATGGTGAGAGCAGTCAACCAATGGAATAAGATTGCCTTCAGGAGTTGTGGGTGCTCCATCACTGGAGGCTTTCAAAAAGAGACTGGACCATCATTTGTCTGAAATGATATAGGGCAGTGATGGCAAACCTTTTTTGCACCGAGTGTTGTGGCCTGTCCCATCGGAGGAAGAAAGCTCCAAGCATGAGGAAGAGGAGTCAGCCAGGCCTCCCTCTCCAGGCCCCTCCCCTCTGGCATTGTCTCAGATGCCAGTCGAGGGAGAGGAGATTAGCAAGGAGACAGGTGGCTCGGATCAGAGTGATGGAGAAACATCATTCCTGGACGCACACCTCCGAAGGCGTGATAAACGATTGCAGCAGCTCAGGAAGCGTGCTAGGGATTAGAACTGAGTCACTGGACCACACCCCAGAGACTATATAATAGAGGGTGGTGGTCAGTGATCCTTGTGACGAACAAAACTAACCTTGGATAGTCACTAAAGCCTCGTTCGGAACTGCTGAGGGAAATATTTATGGTTGTTGGACATTTGGAAGCTGAGTATTTATCTTTCTGTTTTTCTGTGAAAATAAAGGCACTTGGCAGACGGTGTGTCTATCTCTGCCAAGTTGGAGATAAAGAAACTGGGTGCGTTCCAAAGTGTTTCCTTAACCCTCGGCTGGCTGTGTTTGTGTGTGTGTGGGTACGGGGACAGATCATCAAGTGCCAAAAAGGGAGCGCATACACATGCCCGTCTGGACTGCAACCAGACGGAAGAGGAGCTGCCCAAGGCACATGTGCATGCCTGAACATGAACTTCCAGTTTCCACCTAGTCTTCCGGGTTTCTGGTGCACATGCACATGCGATGATCAGCTGGATGGCACGCAAGCTCACACAAGAAAATGGAAGACCAGCTCTTTCAGTTTCTGTCACTGCACACGCATGCAGGCCAGAAACCTGGAAGAGGAACAGGTGACACTGCACATGCCAGACAACATGGCTCCGCATGCCACTTTGGGCATGTGTGCCATAGGTTCACCATCACGGATATAGGGTCTCCTGCTCAAGCAGGGAGTTGGACTAGAAGATGGCGAGGTTCCTTCCATCTCTATTATTCTATGTTCTATTTCAGGGGTGTCAAACTCAATTTCATTGAGGGCCACATCAGGGTTGTATTTGACCGTGAGGGTGGGGGGGTTGGGCATGGCTGGGGTGGGCATGGCCATCGTGCAATCACAGGGGTGCCTGTGGCCCGAGTGCTCTGCCAGTGAAAATGGGCTCCTGAGCTCCGTTTTTCGCTGCAATGGCCTCCTGCAACCCTCTGCCAGCGAAAACAGAGCTTGTGAGGGTCACATGCGGCCCTTCCAAGCTCAGTTTTCACTGGCAGAGGCACCACAGGCCGGTCCTTTGCTATTTCCAGGGTGGCCCCGTGGGCCAGATCTAAGCATCCTGCAGGCCGGATTCGGCCCGCAGGCCTTGAGTTGACACCCCTGTTCTATGACAAGAGTTTGAGAAATGTTCTTTAGGACTCAACAGTTAGAATGCACCACACAAGAATTTTCTTGTAGCCTCTTTCAACTTTTTTCTTTATTTGTAACAATTCAAAGCGGGGGGGAGGCTTAGTTTCTTTTACATCCATGTTGGAAGCAGCACTCAGCTAAAACTATAAACCACCAACCTCTTTTTTTCCCTTATTTCAGTAGAGAGTGAAATGTGGGAAATTGATTTATAGACTAATATAATGGTGGGTTTCAAATTTTTTTACTACCGGTTCTATGGGTGTGGCTCGGTGGGCATGGCATGGCTTGGTGGGCGTGGCTTGGTGGGCATGGCAGGGGAAGGATACTGTAAAATCTCCATTCCCTCCCGATCAGCAGGAACTTGGGAGGCAGAGAATAATGGGGGCGGGCCAGTCAGAATTTTTACTACTGATTCTCTGAACTACTCAAAATTTCTACTACCGATTCTCCAGAACTGGTCAGAACCTGCTGAAACCCACCTCTGGACTAACAGCTCTACTATTCAGAGTTTAACTAACTCCCTGCCTGAAATAGTAAAGCTTCTCTCGCCCACCACTGATGGGACCTCCCTAGCTGAAGCTATTGTTACCTGTGCACTTATTAAATTCCCTATAGCATCAATCAAGGATTTCAATTAAAAATGTAAAGCTTTCATTTGAAATTCATCTGGATCTTTGGATGCTCCAAGCCCACAGTCATAGGTCAAGAGGCACAGAAAAGGAACACATGGCAAGAAACTGGGCACCTTGTTCCAGTAATGCCCATCTCTTATGGCAAGATTAAATAGGCAACACCAATGTGGCCCTTCATGATGGGTGAGGTTGCCTCCTTGCAAGTAGCCTGGCCGACCTATGTTGTGCCTGTGTCCTTTCCACCTTGTGTGTCTTTGGATCAGGTGGAGTGTGGACTCCACCTCCTCATCTTCACTGACCACTGGCAGCTGCTCACATTCCTTGCCTGGAGCCTCCAGGCTAACTTTCTGCAGCTGCGGTTCCCTTGGTTTGAGCTCAGTCTGCCACCCATCAGATCAACCCAACTGTGGTTGCTCCATTGGACCGGAACCCTCCGCTGCCCAATCCAAGTCTCATGTGACTCCTTGCTTTTTTCCAAAGGTGCCAGGACCTGGTTCCTCCTCCTCCGAATTCACATCCAGAGAGGGGTCTAGAGGCATAAAGTGACACTAGAGCAGAGGTCATCAAACTTGGCAGCTTTAAGACTTGACAGCATAGCTGGCTGGAGAATTCTGGAAGTTGAAGTCCACAAGTCTTAAAGTCCACAAGTCTTAAAGCTGCCAAGTTTGAAGACCTCTGCACTAGAGGGTCCATCTACCCTCCTGCTGGCTCGTGCTGCCAATTACTTAGCCCAACCCATTTTTCTCTCACCTCAAGAAGAAAACCATGTCTCTGTGTGAAGAAAAACTTTCCTATTTTCTCTCAGCAATTTCCCATCCTCATATGATTAGCAGCAAATACAACCTGTATGAACACGGATTAAAGTAGATTTAAATTTTGTCACAGGTCCATCATAAGAAATGGAGATTCGACCTGCTGTGTTCCTTCTGTTGTGTCTCTCATGATTGACTTTTAGACTGAAAGCTCTTCGGACAGAATTTGCTTATATCTTCCTCAATAAATCCCCATCTTTCTAGGAAATAAAAACAAAAGAAAGTTCTATGAATGGATTTTCTTGTTTGATTGACTATCCATTCAACAAAGCTCACAGCCTCCCGTTCTGGCTTGACCATTTAGTCCTCATTTGTTCATTTCCAGGACTGTTACCTTGTTATGGTGATTGTTAATGCATGTTATACATGAATGAAATCTCTGCAGTTTTAATTGAATCTCTTGGCTGTAATACTGTTTACATTTTATATATGCAGATCCTACAGACCTGGACTAAATTGGGTATCTTTTCACCTTCTGTTCATTCATTCATACATACATGCATACATTAATACCTTCTCCCGAATCTTCTATGCATATATACATACATTCATACATACTTTAATATCTTCCATTATACAGGGAATGGAGGAAAGGGTAGTAATCACATTATGTCTATAGAACATGTGTTACCAGCAATAGTAATAGCAGTAGTAATAGCAATAGTAGTAATAGCAGAAATAATAGTAATTATAGAATAGCTAACCAAGGATGTCTTTTCTGGTGGTAAGAGCTAGCTGATCTGTCTAATTTTGAAAATTAACCAAGATCTGGTCTTGGGTTGGTAGTTGGGTGGAGAATTGCAGGATAATTTCATGTCTCTTCGGTGGAAGGAGAAATGAAAGAAATATTCCAGAAGAGAGCAATGAAAAATCACTGATGAAATATTGCCAAGAAAAATGCAAGGATACCATCTCAGAAACCAAGCTTGACCTAAGGATGCTCATACATATAGATATTAAGGATATTCATTGACTGGATGAAGTTTAAATCCAGAGCTCATGCAAACGGCTTCAAAATCCATCAGTCTTTGTCCAAAGTGAAGCTGGGCTTTTTCCAAATCATGTTGTCAAGAATTGCTGTTCTCCAAATCTTAAATTAATGTTGGGGATTTGGAAGAGAGAGATACTGACATCTATTTTCCATGGTTTTCATAAACAAGCAATGAGGAATTGGCAGAAGGAGAGGGAAGAAAATAAACTGAATTGTTTTCTGATTGACAGCTTTAGCTCCAAAACAGGATTCATTTTATCAGAGCTTTTTACTTCCAATTGCAATCCTGAGGAAGATTATTTAGTTATAAAGATTATAAAGTTATAAAGATAGTTGTGAACAATAGCAGTACAAAAACAAAGTTTTGAATTAGGATAGTACTAATAGAAGTAGTAGTTGTTATTGTTATTATTGTCGTCATCATCATCATCATCTAAATTTATGGACCACCGTTTTCCAAGAGCTCAAGATTGTCCTATGCAGTAGCAGCAGTGGGGTACCACAAGGTTCCGTCTTAGGCTCAGTACTCTTCAATATCTTCATAAATAACTTAAATGAGGCAATAAAAGGGGAACTCAACAAATTTGCAGATGACACTAAGCTAGCAGAAATACTCAACTTGCCAGAAGACAAGCTCAGGATCAACAAAGATCTTGACAGACTTGAAAAATGGGCCCTATCCAACAACATGAAATTTAATGTGGAGAAAAGCAAAGTTTTACACCTAGGCAGGAAAAACCAAAGGTACAGATTAGGCCAGGGGTCAACAACCTGCAGCTCTGGAGCTGCATGTGGTTCTTTCACCCCTCTACTGCAGGTCCCTGTCACTCAAAATATGTGCCACAACCGCCAATGTGTGACACCCGCCAGCACACGATTTATTGAGCTTTTCAATCCCCGGTAGGCCAACCATGGATAAAGCCAATAAAAGTTTCAGAAGAAAACAGAATGTTTAATTCAACTACATATGCTAGTTTTGTGGCTGCTCAAGAAATAGTCAGGCACGGGAAGGTTTTTGTGGCTCCCAGTGTTTTCTTTTCTGTGGGAAATGGATCCAAATGGCTCTTTGAGTGTTTAAGGGTGCAGACCCCTGGATTAGGTGAAACCTGGCTCAAAAACAGTAACTGTGAGAGGGACCTTGGAATCCTAGTAGACAGTTACTTAAACATGAGCCAGCAGTCTCTGGCAGCAGTACAAAAAGCTCATACTGTCCTTGGTTGTATAAATAGAGGCATAAAATCGAAACCATGTAAAATATTAGTACCGCTTTTGTAAATCCTTAGTAAGACTGCCCCTGGAATGCTGCATCCAGCTTTGGTCATCACATTACAAAAAGATGTTGACACTTTGGAAAAAGTGCAGAGAAAAGCTACTAAGATGATTAAAGCCTGGAGACAAACTGTATGAAGAATGGTTGCAGGAACTAGGTATGGCTAGTTTAGAGAAAAGAAGGACTAGAGGCGACATGCTAGCAGTATTCCAGTAAATGAGGGGCTGCAGCCCAATCCCTGCAACCGTTCTTCATGTTTTTTTCTCATTCATTTTTGATTCATTCATTCATCCAACTAGAAAAACCTGTTAAGGCTTCCTTCCATGCATCTCTCTTGCATTTGTCATTAATAGATAACATCTCAAGATGTTCCCAGGCCTTGAAGGTGCATTTATTCTACAGCTCCTTTGCGATTTGATCCTCTAGATTTGTGTACCTCTGCTGAACTCAATATTCTTCTGAACATACTTGAAAAGCAGTTATATTATACCATGTGGGGAAATCTCTCTTAAGCGCCACTCCTAGAGGCCACTGCTCAGTGGTGGGATTCAAAATTTTTTACTACCAGTTCTGTGGACGTGGATTGGTGGGCGAGGCATGGCATGGCGTGGCTTAGTGGGCATGGCATGGCTTGGTGAGCATGGCAGGGGAAGGATACTGTAAAATCTCCATTCCCACCCCACTCCAGGGGAATGATACTGTAAAAACTCCATTCCCATCCCACTCCAGGGGAAGGATACTGTAAAAATTTCATTCCCACCCCACTCCAGGGGAAGATTACTGCAAAATCCCCATTTCCTCCCAATCAGCTGGGAGGCAGAGAATAGATGGGGGCAGGGCCAGTCAGAGGTGGTATTTACTGGTTCTCCGAACTACTCAAAATTTCTGCTACGGGTCCTCCAGAACTGGTCAGAACCTGCTAAATACCACCTCTGCCACTGCCATTAACCTAAAATGGCATCTATCCAACACTACAAATACAACAAAAAGCGAAGGGAACTCCCAAGAAAGCATTCGGATATCTGAACTCTTCTAATTAATAGCTGTGCTCTGTATGTTCTTAAAATATGAATCAGGATAGATAGATGATAGATAGATAGATAGATAGATAGATAGATAGATAGATAGATAGAAAAATAAAAAAGACCAACTCCTCTGTCCTCAACCCTCTGCTTATTTAGTGTTCATTCAGCACAATAGTTATTCTGGCTTAATTATCTGTTCGGCTCTTTTAATTTGAAAGTGCCAGGATACTGCTGCGCTTGCAATTTTGCATGATCAGTGCTTTTTGGATATTGTACGGTATACAGTTTTCGGAAGGCAATGTTACCCTGCAGAACTGGCGGTTTTCAATTTGTTAATGGGGAGAGCGAATATATGTTTGTGAAATATGCTTTCAGTCGCTCACTTGTGCATTCAGAAGGGCATAAAAACATGTAGTTCAGCTCCCAAGAAAGCCGTCCTTGTAATCAGGAACCAAACAGGCACACAAAGGATTGAAGAAAACAAATAGCCTGAACTTTTGGTAAGAGAATTAGCTACCACCTGAATTTTGCAGGAATACTAGCAGACTTCAACTTGAAGATAGGAATGCATCACAAGGCAAAAAAAAAAAAAGAAGAAGAACTTGCTCCTCACTTTTAATGAAGTTATTCTAAAGTATATGCCATTCTATTCAAATTGTTGTTTAGCAATGCATGTTGAATTCCATAACCATTGGGAGACCTAACCTTCAAAAGTTGCATATTTGCTTAGAACATCTTTGAATCTGATACGGGGTTCTTCCTCTTTATTTTAAAAAAAATAAATGGTTTTCTTTTCAAACCATATTCACCTTAGTTCATTGGGATATGCTTCCCTATGATCATCCCAAGCAAAAAGAAACAAGGGAAATGATCACAGCCTAAGACAATCATCACACCACCTGGAACAGGTAAAGAAAATCATAATGGAATGCAGTGGAAAGATAAGAAACCAAAGCTATCTTCCAGAAGAAGAAGAACAATGCATGAATGGAAAAAGTAGAACAGAAAATCCACAATTCCGTAACAGGCTTGCTACATATTTTATTGCATATTAAGGGGAATTTGTTTTTTTTAAAAAAAAAAAAGATTCAGATTCACAGTTATATTGCCTAATGCATTACAAAAATAATAGAATAATGAAAAGATAAATGAATAAAGATTAAAGATTAAAAGATAAAGATAAAATGTAAGTCAAATCAATCACTGCCATAAAATGGATTTTATATAATACAAAAATATAACAGTAATCTAAAGATTTTCACACCCTTTAAATATCATCAGAAGTGTGTAAAGTTAGAAACAATCCATATTCAATTTGCCCCTAAAACATTTTGGAAAATCAAAAGGTATGTAATTTAATAAAATTATAAGGAAAAAACTCAAATTCAAAAATTAATTTAAAACTATTTTAATCAGCATCCCAATTATATGGCAAAATAAGATTTACCGACATTACCTGATCTGGAGGCCATGCGTCTTCATTTTGAAAATCCTTCAAACCAAAGGATTTTTTTAAAAAAACTCACCTTGCCAAATATTTTTTTTAACAATGCAGATTAAAGTTGAATAGG
The DNA here is from genome assembly GCA_022577455.1 of Arizona elegans. Classification (NCBI taxonomy): domain Eukaryota; kingdom Metazoa; phylum Chordata; class Lepidosauria; order Squamata; family Colubridae; genus Arizona; species Arizona elegans. The sequence continues at coordinate 11,384,871 of JAKOOJ010000008.1, read as the reverse complement.
GCAGATAAGGAGAATTACAAAAAACTTCAATTAAAGTCAAGTATGGCAGTGAAAGAGTTAAAGACATAATAGCTAGGGAAAAAACTTTGTGATGCCTTCTTCACTTGCTGCCATGAACATATACAATCAATGCCTTATCTTTGGATAATTTAATGTTTGTGCTTAGCCATGATGCTCATTTCATGAACAGGCAATAGTCCCCTCGTACATAGCATTATTTTGTGAAAATGTTCAACTTTATACCAATAAAATATTCAAAAGTACCCAACAGCTTCCCAATCTATAGAACTCCTGGTGTACATAACACTAAGCAAAAGGAAGAAGTTGATGAAAAAGGAGTCCTGGCAGCGCAGTGGTTAGAATGCAGTATTGTAGGCTAACTGTGCCCACAATCAGAAGTTCGATCCTGACCAGCTCAAAGTTGACTCAGTCTTCCATCCTTCTGGGGTCAGTAAAATGAGGACCCAGATTATTGGGGGCAATATGTTGACACTGTAAACTCTCACAGAATGTTGTAAAGCACTATGGGTCGATATATAAGTCTAAGTGCTATTGCTATTGCCACTTCAATACAGAGCAGATTCCTATGTTTCAGGATTGAATTTGGGGTAAGAAAATATGCTAAGGGAAAGAGTTCTGAAGCCTAAAAGTAACAATAGAAAGGACACTTTCCCACATATAGTTCTTAATCTTGCAATGAAGCAATACCTGATTTGGATGTAAATATATTCCAGATTGTTTTTGTGATAAAATTGTGTAATATATCTTTGACCTCAGCAATAGGGTTGCCAATTTATTATGTCAGATCCTTTTTTGGTATTGTTAACAGCAAATGGGGTAAAGAAGAAGAGGAAGGGGAAGAGGAGGAGGAGGAGGAGGTGGAGAGGAAGAAGAAGAAGATGATGATGATATCCATTCAGTCGTGTCCGACTCTTGGCAATTCTATGGACCAGGTCTCTCCAAATCTTCTTATCTTGCACTATTTTTTTGAGTTGTTCTATACTCTGGCTGGTGTCAGCTTTGATGGAGTCCAACCACTGTATCATTTGGATTAAGTAAAATGTACAGTTCTGTAATTAACTTTATTTATTCATTCCTCCTTATATATTGTCATTAAAGGAATAGGAGCAGGCCAGATGATTTGAGAATTCTAACTCTATATTTTGAAAGGATCCACAACTGAGAACACATGAATAGTACCAACTGCGAGCTACCACGTCTAAATGTTGTGATTGTATCTGCTATAACATAAGATGAAGCTCCTTTCATATAATTAGAACTCAGTGGTAGAAGATGAGCCCTTAGTTGTTAGGTAGAAGAACCTAAATTTAATCCTTACTTTTTTTGATATGGTTGACATAGGGGATAACCTTGTCTGATCCATACTGTAGCTGGTCAGTGCTGGCAACATTTTCAGGAATCTGTCAATCCATCTCTTAAGAAATTTGCCCCAAATATTGAGAAGTGCTACATTTGAGCGATCTGATTCTGAGATGTTGGCGACCGTAGAAGTCAAGTCCAAGTTTTTGGAATAGGAAACTTAAAATGTCCTTGAAAACAACCAACCTTATCTAAACCATCTTTCTAGGTTCTTTTTATCCCAGCACTGAGTAAATTGAGGAAAATGATATATATTCAGTGTGAATGGATTCCCATGAATCAACTATCACATATAAATCAGATTCTGTATCTTATTGTTTTCTAATTGAGTTTCCACTCAGCAGAGATGGTGACTGTCTGAAATCAAAAAACCTGACAATAGCTTCAGGCTTTTTTTTTTTTTTAAATCAGAATGTATAAAAACAGCTGTTGTTTATTGGATTTTTTTCTTTTTCATCTGATAATAAACGGATGCTTGCATTAAAGTTTTTAATCTTTATTTGAAATGTGGGGTGTAAACACTGATCAAAAACTAAGTAACGTGGATTGGAGAGCCAGTTTGCCTTTGGTTATTCTTACATTCTTAATAAGTGGAGGTTGCCATCTGGTGGAAGAAGCATAAGTCTCTGATACAAAACTAAATTAAAATCTTTTGCCTGAATTAAGGATAGACAGATCTGGAGGAATGTACAATTAATGCCTGCTAAAATAAAAGAGGTAAATACGGACATGGATAAGGAGAGATATTGAACAGAAAGAGAGCAAGATAAATAGGTGATGGAGGGAAGCTTTCAAATATGATGTTCAGAGCAGTAGTGGGTTTCAAATCCTGGCACTACTGGTTCACTATTGGTTTGTGAGTGCATGGCGCTTCTACAAATGCGCAGAAGCTTCTGCGCATGCGCAGAGCATTTTTGATCATGTCTGGGCAGGTGGGCGGAGCCTCCTGCCACTGCTGCTACCGGTTCGTGCGAACCGGGAGCAACCCACCACTCAGAGGTGAAATCTACTTACCTTCCTTACCGGTTCAGAAGCGTGCACGTCACGTGCACATGCACACCAGTGGTGAGTTTCAAAAATTTTTACTACCGGTTCTGTGGCTTGGTGGGCGTGACATGGCTTGGTGGACGTGGTTTGGTGGGCATGGCAGGGGAAAGATACTGTAAAATCTCCATTCCCTCCCCAATCCAGGGGAAGGTTACTGCAAAAACCCCATTTCCTCCTGATCAGCTGGGACTCGTGAGGCAGAGAATAGATGGGGGTGGGGCCAATCAGAATTTTTACTACTGGTTCTCTGAACTACTTAAAATTTCCGCTACCGGTTCTCCAGAACTGGTCAGAACCTGCTGAAACCTACCTCTGGTGCACACCATCTGCGCATGCACAAAACCTTCTGCACATGCGCAAAACCTTCTACGCATGTGCAGAAGGTAAAAAAACATTAGTTCCTGGTTAAAACCAGGAAGTAATGACATCCGGGCAGCGATCACTACTGGATTGCTGAACCACAGGGAGAAATCGCTACCGGATCAGATGATCCGGTCTGATCCGGGAGCATTTCACTCCTGCCACCACTGGTTCAGAGTAATTTTCTGAAATTAAAAGCAGAAGCAAGAGTCTTTTTGTTTCTTGTATTATTCTCACCCTATCGTGGAATCCACAGTTTAGCATCTCGCCCATCACTTCATCTGTTCTGCAGTATCCCACATGTCTGCATTTCGAGTTGGGTTCAATGCATAATGATGTGACGTTGAAATCTCGGCCAACTTATCTCAGAGTCTAACGCTTTCCCTCCTCCTTTCTCATCCAGGCTAGCGATCAGCAATGGCGGAGTTAAAAAAAAAACAGAAGCAAGAATATATTTCTTTAAAGAATGAATGAATAAATTACATATATAAGACATAATCACTGAGATTTGAATTCCGACTTTCATGCCAGTGGGTTAAAAGAGAAAGGGAATGCAAGCTTTTGAGAGAAAGATTTGAAGCTCAACCACTTAAGTCAAATCCAACCCACTGGCCTCTACATGACACTGACTCTCACTAGACTGCTATGCTTCTTTTAATGGAAAGTACATGAGAACAGATTAGGATTATGTCCACAAATCCTTCCCTCCATATGGTCAATGTAAGATCTAAAAGAGACCTTCAACTGGAGGCAAGCAAGTTAGTGCCTTCCTTATGTTTTGGAATGGAACTCTTACAATATCCAACTTATTGCTCTAAGTGACTTGGGTCAATAGAAAGTGAAATCCACAACATATGGAGGAAAGCAATTTATTTATGCAATGATGTTCCAAATCAATCTGTATTGAGATCTGCATATGGAATATGCAAACTGCATAGCAATCAGAGGTCCTACTTTTTGTTCTGTAGATAGCGGCATTACAGCAGAATTCTCCAAGCTTTCCAGCTTTGTGGATCATCGGGGGGGGGGGGGCAGAGGGGATGGTTCCATGTAAGACCTATACTTGAATACTGTTCACCTGCCTGGAACCCTCACTGTATTTCAGACATCAATACATTAGAGAGGGTCCAGAGATATTTTACTAGAAGAGTACTCAAATCTTCTGCTCGAAATAAAATTGCCTATATCACCAGGCTTTAAATTTTATGGATAGCCTCGAACTACGCTGTCTATGTCCGACCTATGCTTAGTTCATAAGATTATTTACCAAAAAGTCCTACCTGTAAATGAGTACTTTAATTTCAACTGTAATAATACAAGGACTACCAATAGATTCAAACACAATGTAATTTGCTCTAATCTTGATTGTAGAAAATATGACTTCTGCAGTAGAGTAGTAAATGTCTGGAATACTCTACCTGATGCTGTTGTTAGTCTCGCTAATCCCCATACCTTTTACCTTAAACTGTCTACCGTGGACCTTTCATGTTTCTTATGAGGTCCCTAAGGGGGCGTGCATAAGTGCACCAGCATGCCTACCATCCCTTCCTACTGCCCCATTTATATGTAATCATTCTATGTGTTTATGGCTATGTTTTGCCTATTTATATCCTTTTATTTGTGCCAATTTTTTTCATGTGTCCATGTCCATGTCTATACTGTTACTTGTTTCCTTGTACTTATTGATAAATACAATACACTACACTACACTACACTACACTACTATACAATACAATACAATACAATACAATACAATACAATACTATACTATACTATACTATACTATACTATACTATACTATACTATACTATACTATACACTACACTACACTACAATACACTACTATACAATACAATACAATACAATACAATACAATACAATACAATACAATACAATACAATACTATACTATACTATACTATACTATACTATACTATACTATACTATACTATACTATACTATACTATACAATAAGTGGCAGCTGAGCACGCATGCAGCTCCATTTGCGTGAGCGGACACGTGTGCCTGCAGCTTGCACAAATGGAGCTGCACACACCCTTCCCCCCCACCACCACCACTGCATGTAGAAGTGGAGCTGTGCTCGTCCAATTGCATCAATGGCCAGTTCTGAACTGGCCACAGCCCAGTAGTTGGCCACAATAGTTGGCCCTGGGGGTTGTGGACCCCAGCATTACAGAATGTAATCACTAGGCAGCATCAGATTTAGAGCCTTTACCATAATACATTAGAATTGATATATTATTAAAATATGATGGCATACTGATATGCAATCAACACACCGTATTTTGAAGGCATTAACTGACCAACAGAAAGCCAAGAGCACATCTTCCTTTTCCTTATTATGATTCAGGCACCACCCGCAGGTTAATGTTAGCTTGACTAATGGAACACTAGGTTAGACTTTTTGTATAAACACACCTCTTCAAAGGGAGGAAGCACTAACTATTTTATCCACCAAACACAGTACTGGAATGAAAACAATAATGAATATGCCAAATCACACTGGAGAGTTATTATTTGGCATCTTTGAAATCCTGAGAAGTACTGCCATCAGAATTTGTAGCAAAAAACATTTTATCTCCCATTCCTGATCAATCTATTGTTGTTTTATATTATTTTATGCTTTGATGCTTAAATTCATTAAGAGATAGATTGGTCCCAGATCCAAATACAGGTAGTCCTTGACTTATAACTATTCTTTTAGTTACAACAGGGTCACGTGATCACCTTTTGTGACCTTTTGCCAAGCAAAGTCTATGGAGAAACCAGATTCACTTAACAGCCGTATTACTAATTGAACAACTGCAGGGATTCACTTAACAAATGTGGCAAGAAAAGTCGTAAATTGGGGCAAAACTCGCTTAACAAATTTCTCACTTGGCAACAAAAATGTTGGGCTCAATTGTGGTCATAGGTTGAAGACTACCTGCATTCTCCAGGTATGGGGATGTAAATATATATATATATATATATATATATATATATATATATATATATATATATATATATATATATGGCAAAAGGATGGTCACAACAGCATGATGGAAGCTCCACCTAATTGTAAATTTGTGCAAAATAAGATGAGTGTGCAAAAGAGGCAAGACTTCGATTGTGTTCTGGCTGTTACTGATTTTTTTTACTGTTCCTTGCATCGTTGGTCTCAGAAAGCCTGATTGATTTTATTTATTTATTTATTTATTTGATTTATATGCCGCCCTTCTCCGGAGATTCAGGGCAGCTTACAATGGGTTAAGCAATAGCCTTCATACTTTTGTATATTTTATACAAAGTCAGCTTATTGCCCCCACAATCTGGGTCCTCATTTTTGTAATCAATTCCTCTCTTAAAGGATGGAAAGTGGCAGGATTTCTGGGCCTCACAAATAATTTCCATCACCCTATGAAAAGATGTCCAAAGAAAAAGGCTGCCCAGAAATTCAAAAAGGACATGGGGAGGTAAGGAAAAGCTTTCTGTGAAGAAACCAAAACCAAGCTTTAAAATGCACATCTAATTTAAAAAGTCATTTGTTTGCCACAGGCCAGCGATGGCAAGGTACAATCTCTCCTTTCACAGAGGAGCCAAATGCATTGGACAATCCTGTTTCGGTGAGATTAATAGTTAATGTTACAACTACACTCCTGTTCAATAAAAGACAAGTGAGTGACCAAGTGGAAATCCAATAGATACACAAAGGGAGAGATGAGACATGCAGTAATGGCTCCTGTCTTGCATCACATCACCATGATATTAGGCGATAAACTAGTGAGCCAGCTACACACACTCTATCTATCCTTGTAATCTCCCGGTAATTATTCTAAAACAAGCAGTTTTCCACGACTGTAATTTAAAGTGAAATTTTAAAATATAGAGAAAAAGTCTCCAGGTTGCAAATTGGAAACCTACAACAAAACAAGAGTTCAAATAAAGGTAAAGGTAAAACATATGTTCTAGTTGTTCCCGACTCTAGGGGGCAGTGCTCATCTCTGTTTCAAAGCCAAAGAGCCAGCGCTGTCCGAAGACGTCTCCGTGATCATGTGGCCTGCATGACTCAACACCAAAAGCGTATGGAACGCTGTTACCTTCCCACCAAAGGTAATTCCTATTTTTCTACTTGCATTTTTTACATGCTTTCGAACTGCTAGGTTGGCAGAAGCTGGGACAACTAACAGGAGCTCACTCCGTTACACGGCACTAGGGATTTGAACTGCTGAACTGCCGACCTTTCAATCGGCAAGTTCAACGGGACCGCCTTGCGGGACCGCCTACTACCACCAATAACCTCCCACCAGCCGGTATGCTCTCATAGAGAGGGGTTCCTCCGGGTGCTGTCTGCCAAACAATGTCGACTTGCGGCCCCCAGGGGGAGAGCCTTCTCTGTGGGGGCACCTACCATCTGGAATGAGCTGCCCCCGGAGATACGGAGGATCCCGGATCTGCGCACCTTCCGCCGCACTCTAAAGACTTTTTTATTTCACCAGGCGGGCCTGGCCTAACTTTCTCCCTCTTTTTAAACATTTTTAATATTTTTAATATTTTTTAGTATTTTTAATACTAAAGTTTAAATTGGTTTTAAATTGATTGGGTTTTAAATTTGTCTGGGCCAAACTATTTAATTTGATTTTGTCTCTGCTTTTTAAATTTTGTATGTATGTATTTTATTGTTGGCTGTTCACCTTCGGGAGTAGGGCGGTATATAAATCAAATAAAAGTAAAGTAAAGTAAAGCGTCTTAGCCACTGAGCCACCGCATCCCTTAGAGTTCAAATAGTTGTCCCTAAATATTTGCTTCTCCATAGGTATTAGGTAAGAGATAGCAAAGGGATCTGATTGCCATCATATTGTACCAGAAATAAACATTGAATGCCTTTAGAGATTTTGGTAAATATTTTTTCTTCCCCCCCCCCCTTCCTTATAAATTAGGGGGGGGATGATACTCCTCTGTCTTAGGAAATAGCTAGGAAAGAAAAGTTGGGGAGAAAAATAAGAGTTATTATCTCTTGCACTGTCCTCCAAGTGAAATGTGCCAAATTCAAAGCACAGAAGTTCCTCTTATTGGTGGGACTTACAATATCAACCTGTCAGAATATTTCATTTCATCCTTTTTAAGAAGGCTTCTCCGAACTCTGTACTGAACAGCACTAGGATTGAAACATTTCCTGCACTGACTCACATCGAAGTGTTATTTTTGTCTCAGGCAGAGTGGAAAACCCACATGATCCTTGGTCTCTCATTATCTTTTTATTCCCTTGCTTAGCACAGTAAGTCCAAATGTCAGCACCATTTTCCTTTCATCCTCCACAGTTCCAGGTCATTTACCCAGTCTGCCAGGCACTAGTGCCATGGTCTTATATATAAATACAACCATTAACTTTAATAGTAGCCCATTCACATATTTGTTTCCTGGAAATAAATTGCCACTGTGAAGACCATTTCTTAACTTACATCCCTAGTTAATATAATAATTGCAATAAAATAGGTGTCTTTGATATCATTCATCTTGTGAATTCTCCCCAAATTACAATCACACACTTATTTTATCTCTGAACTCATAAGTCTAAATCTTGTTCAGTCTTATTCATATCATTATGAATTGTTGCTTCATCACAACTTCTATAAGTTAAAAATGAAAGATCTGCATGAGCTGTATGCAAATTTGTCTCATGGTTTTTATACTATATGCAGGCACTCAAGGCAGCCTACAAGGTTCTCTCCCCTCTAGTGTTTTTTTCCCCCCACGAGAACAAATTTGTGATGTAGGTAGAGCTGAGAAGGAACTGCTGGTCCAAAGTCAGTGTGAAGAAATGGGGTTGAGGGGTACCCCGGACCGTGAACCAGCTCATGAGTAAACACACTGAGACTGAAATGATTCTAACAGAGGCGTCTTGTGTAAAAATATAATTTACTTTAAAACATTTAAAAAGCACTATGTCTTTATGAAAACACATTAAAAACAAAGTCTTGTCTGGGTATGTGAGGCAAGGCTATCTCCCTAGATCCCTCTCCACAATACCGAAAACAGTTCACAAAAGAATAAAGCTAGCATGAAGGTAAGCAGCTTCGGCGTCGATACATCATCAAGGCAATCATAACGAGGGCAGCACGAGCCTCACAGCTGAAAGTCACCTGAAGTAAAAACAGTTCAAACAGCAAACATTGTTTGAAGCTTGTGGGAGGAAGAAGGTCCAGCAACAGCAGTCCCGATGATAGCTTGCGTGCTACAAAACAGCAAAAGGCAAGCATCCGTGGGAGTCTCTCTGTAATGACGTCTGGAGTCCTTATCTGCATTCTTCTCCCATCAGCGACGTCGCCCAAGCTTCCTGCAGGAGCTGTGCATTTAGGCCTAGAAGACTAGGCCCGAGTAGCAAGCGAAAGGTCCTTGCTTATGTAAGGAGTCAACCTGCAATTATCCAGGGCGGGGAAGGCTTGCAGGTAATTGGCAACAGTAGATGGCTTGATTAAAACCATACTGTTTGTGAGTAGGCAGATAGCCACAGCAATCCTGGAAACACTCGTGACAATCCCCTTCTCTGCGGCTATTTGACTCGTTAACAAACATACATTCTACATTGGGTACATATATACATCAATGGGAAGTACATTCACATAGCCATTGACATTTTACCCAGGAGATAGAGGTGTTGGTCACGGGGCAGCGGTTTGGTAAACACGTCCGCTACCTGTTCCTTGGTTTCACAATACACAGTCTTAATGAAACCTGTTTTCACCAATTGCCTCACATGTTTGTTTTGTATATCAATATGGCGTGATCTCTGGCCTACAGCATCGGCTTCCGATATGTTAATGGCAGCCATGTTATCCTCATAGACTTTTATAGGTTGCATGGGCTGCCTCCATAAGCTTACCAGAAGATCGTCAAACCAAACTAGGTTATTGGAAGCTTTGGACAAACTCACATACTCAGCTTCCGCTGTGGAGGTTGCAATTAACTTCTGCTTCCCAGAGTACCAATACACGGGGCTACTATTTAGGTATACAATGTACCCCGAGGTACTTTTTCTAGATCTAACATCCCCTGCCCAATCGGCATCCGAAAAACAACTCAATCTTAATTCTCTAGTTGCTTCTGGTTCCAATAACAATGAATAGTTCACAGTACCTTTTAAATATCTCAGGAGTCGTTTGATTCCGCTCCAATGGTACTGTGTAGGATGTTCAGAATGTCTAGATAACACATTTACACTTAGACTGATGTCCGGTCTAGTCCAATTTGCAATGTACAACAACGACCCAATCACGGACTTGTAAAGGGTCTTATCCTCAAACTCCGTGCTCTCAGTGTACATATTCTTAAGGAAATCTGTTGCCATAGGGGTATCACATGGCTTCGCCTCTACCATGCTACACTTTTTAAGCAATTCCTGAATCTTATCTTCCTGAGAAAGCCGAAACCCCTTCTCGGTTTTTACGAATTGCACCCCTAAAAATTTGCTAATGTGACCTAGTGGTTTTAGAGCGAAACTCTTACTTAGGTCCTCAGAGAACTTCTTATGCCTGTTCTCTGATCTGCAAATATATAGTATGTCATCAACGTACAACAGTACTGTTTCCCTAATGTCCTGATCTTCCTTGACAAAAACACACTCGTCAGCTGACGATGGTAAAAAGCCCATCTCTCTCAGGCTTTTTGTGAGACACTCGTACCATCGTTTACCAGATTGTTTTAAGCCGTATAGGCTCTTATTCAACAACCACACATCATCTTCCCGATGGCTTACTCCCTGAGGAATCCTCACGTACAGCTCTTTGTCTAACTGGGCGTGCAGGTACGCGGTCTGAATATCGAACTGATACACATGTTCGCCTCGCATGGTAGCGATGGTGAGAGCTGTTCTCACGCTCTCAGGGCGCACCGTGGGCGAGAAGGTGTCCTCATAATCGTCAGGGAATCTCTGCGAGAATCCCTGCGCTACTAGTCTCGCTTTATAGACAAAACCCCCACCTTCAATGGGCTTTTGCTTGAAAAGCCACCTGGTGCCGATCACCCTCTTGTCTTTGGGCAATCTTGTTGGCGTGAATACGTCCAGCCTTCTCAGGCTGTCTAATTCCGTATCCATGGCAGCCAGCCATTTCTGTCGTTCATGGTCAGGTAAGGCCAACACATCCTCATATCTCTGAGGGGTGGCCAAAACCTGGTTGACTGAGGTAACAAAGTCGTTGTACCTCTTAGGCTTATTGCCCCTGGTAACCCTAACTGGTCTGCCTTTAGGAGAGTCACTGACATCAGAGTTGTCCGATGAGTCATCTACCTCGTGACTATCACTATGCGTCTCAGAAGCTGGGTGCCTATTCTTCCTGGCTACCCCCATCTTACGCTTCAATACCCCTTTCAAGGGTGCCTGGGATGCATGCTTCCCAGAACCAGATGTATCCCTATCCTCGGGTAGGTTCTCCGATACATCCTCCGCTCGCCTATGACAACTACGGGAAGGGTTCTGAGTAAGAATCTCATTGGCATGGATCTTACTCCAATTGGCCCCTTCGTGAAAGGTGGCAGACCTCGATATCATTAGTTTCCCGTTAGGGTAGGCAAACCTAAATGCCTTGGAGCCCTGCTCATAACCAACAAATCTCAGTTTAACAGAGATTGGGTCTCCCTTTCTCCTGAGCTCCTTCGGGACATGAACATCGGCCATCGCTCCGAAAACGTGGAGGTGTGCCAAGCTAGGCTTATGGCCGTATAGCACCTCGTATGGGGTCTTCTGCACTACGCTAGACCATACTCGGTTCAAGGTGTAATTCGCGTATCTAACTGCTTCTACCCAATACGCGAAGTTTAATCTGGAATCCTCTAGGGCGCACCGCATCATAGTTTGTAACACGCCATTGCGTCGTTCTGCGACGCCATTTTGAAATGCAGAGTAAGGCGCGGTGCGTAAGTGGACTATGCCCTTACTCCTCAACCAGCTGGAGAACTGCCTGGAATTAAATTCAGTACCCCTGTCAGTTAAGATTTTCTTAACTCTGACCTTATGCTGGTTCTGGACTAAGTTACAAAATTCCTTAAACTTAGTCAACGTTTCACTCTTGGACATTAGGGGAAAAACAAATCCAAATCTGCTATGGTCGTCTACTATGGTAAGAAAGTACCGTCTCTTACCCACGGAAGGTGCGAATGGACCCACCAAATCCATGTGGACGAGCTGAAACGGGTGTTCAGAGTACCTCTGAGACTTCTTGGGCGCAGATTTTACCTTCAACTTTGCACTCCTACAAATTGAACAGTCTAGGAATGTGTTACAGTCATTGATCTTGGTTCCCCTTGAGTGTTCGGTTACCTTTTTCACTATAGGAAAACTCACATGACCTAGCCTGCGATGCATCAAGTGAGCACATTCATTGTGCAATGGCTCTCCTATAGAAATTGCATTAGCATTTTCAGGTTTCCTATTATCTGACTCTAAGTTAAAATTTAAAAACTTTTTATTAACTTTACATTTGTCTTTACAAGGCTTCCTCTGGTGAAAGTCTTGATCCTCATCACCTAGTTCTAACTGTGATTCATTGTTACTACCAATTGAGATAGTATAATTGCTATCACTGCAGGTCTCAGCATTCGTATTGGGGGAATAATAAGGCAAGCCACCTATCTTCAAAACCTCCCCAATCACACATTTGTTGTTTTTGATCACAGCTGTTCCTCCTGAGAACAGAATCTCCATTCTGGGGTTCTCACATATCCTCATTAGGCTTAGCAAATTACGATCTATCTCTGGTACATACAATGCTCCATGAATCTTTCCTATCCCAGGAATATAAACATCTCCAATGCCAACAACATTGACCTTTTTACCGTTTGCAACTTTGACCATGGATTGATGCCTTCTCATATTAACAAACAACCTTCGGTCACTGACAACATGGTTACTGGCTCCACTGTCCATTAACCATAGTTGCTCTCGCTGTTCCCTTGTAAGCTCTGACTCAGTAATTTCCACTATACCTACAGAGCTATCATTAAACCTGGGTTTGTTCCCTTTGTTGCCTTCATTCGGCTTTTTATCCCTTCTGTGGTTAGGAACATCTCCACTTGGCTTTCTGCCTGGAGGAAGTGACCTCCTTTTACATTTATTATCAGAAGGTGTCTTTACACTTGCCCTAGCATTTACATTTTGTGGGCAATCCCTTCTATAATGTTCTTTTGAACCACAAATGAAGCATTCTCCAATAGCATATGCTCTATCTGAACTATCGGGCCTTCTTAAAGGTTTTTCCTTTTTATGAAAAGCCGCCCTGCATTTTCGCAAGTTATCTTCTGCAATCAATCTGCCAGATAACACTTCTAAAGATAAGTTATTACAACTAACATTATCCAGTTGCGATATAAAATTATCCCAGCTAGGGTCAAGGGAATTGAGTATAACAGTAATGAGGGTTTGTTCAGACACTGTTTCCCCCCTCAACATCAATTCCTGCCTTAACCTGTTTAACTCACATAAGTGTTCATTAATATCTACTCCCGCCTTCAACCTTGCGGAATAGAACTCCCTATAAACTCTGTTTGTAACATGGGAGCTTTTTGAACAAAATAGCTTATGCAGTTTCACCCAAACTTCTGTTACGGTCAGGTTACTAGGTATACTGGGATATAGTGCAGGGTCAATGGACATCAATAAAATACAAAAGGCCTTATGATGTAAAAGATCAACTTCTAAGGACCATGGTCTAAGTGGGGGTTTTAACAACAACGATAAAACATTCTCTTTCATTAAAATTACTTGAATACTTTTAACCCATTCCTTAAAATTTCCTCCACCCACACTTAAACTTTTAAAATTAGGAGGAAGGACCTGTACATTATTAAACATGGAAACAGACATTAATTGATGTTCAAAATGTGGTCCATCCTGGAACGGGCAATAAGGCATTGGAATGGAAGCACACAGCACAGTGTCTTCCATCAGGCATTCTGACAATCGTTCCTCCCCAATGGGAGGGATTAAAACTTCAGGTTGTGCGGATGCAAAGCTCATCCTGGTTTGATCACAAAAACTTGAGGGTCCTCTCTGGTGCACATCTCTAGGAATTTTTGGACGCGCTCCCAAATTCCTATCTTCAGTTGAGGCAGCCTCCGGAACCGTCCTGGATGTCGATGTCATCACGGATGGATATGTCCCACTCGTGGTGTGCGCTGAATTAGTTGCAGACATCAGGGGTGCTTTGGTATGTGCAGCTACTATTTGTTGAGCCGATGGTACCTGCAAACCATCGCCTAAAATGGTTGCCAAAGTTTCTATCACACTTGCAACCTTACGCTCAACATGAGAGTCTCTTAAATTTTTAGCAGAAGTCACTGATGTCATCAAGGGAGCTAAAGTCTTTATGGCCTGATCTATGATGGCTTCTACAGCAGGTGGCACAATATCAACTTGGCCATGCTGGTTTAACAAAGAAGCAGGAACATTCGGATCAGGCAGTCTGTTATCCCCCATTTTCCACTTATGGTCTGAGGTGGGGGTTTTAGGAAAAGATTGAAAGTTTCTTACCAATCCGGTGTTTTCTAGGACTTCGATCTTCTTTCCTTTCATGGCTGGATTCTTTAATAATCCGCTAGAATCAGCAGTCGGGTTCTGACTTACTGTGGGCAAACCTAAAAACTGAAGGATTGCCTTCCTAAACTCATCATCCACCTCTGTATTTGTTTTCAAGACCTGAAGTGGCGTTCTTCCAGTCTCTACTTCTTTAGGTGATGATGGCTTATTCACTATCTTAGGCCCTTCAGAAGTTGAGGCCTCTGCTCCAAAACTTACAGCTCCACTATTCTCTAAATCAATTAGAGTTTGGGGTTTTTCAGCCAAAACATTTTTGGCCTGAGCCCCAGACAGTCCAGTTTGTGACTTCATACTTTTTACTGCTGCTGCTGCCCTAGTCAACATCTATTCAACTGCAGACATTCCAGTCTAGCGCGTTACCACATGAGCGTAGGTTCGTTAAACCATCCTCTGCTACCAACTGTGAAGAAATGGGGTTGAGGGGTACCCCGGACCGTGAACCAGCTCATGAGTAAACACACTGAGACTGAAATGATTCTAACAGAGGCGTCTTGTGTAAAAATATAATTTACTTTAAAACATTTAAAAAGCACTATGTCTTTATGAAAACACATTAAAAACAAAGTCTTGTCTGGGTATGTGAGGCAAGGCTATCTCCCTAGATCCCTCTCCACAATACCGAAAACAGTTCACAAAAGAATAAAGCTAGCATGAAGGTAAGCAGCTTCGGCGTCGATACATCATCAAGGCAATCATAACGAGGGCAGCACGAGCCTCACAGCTGAAAGTCACCTGAAGTAAAAACAGTTCAAACAGCAAACATTGTTTGAAGCTTGTGGGAGGAAGAAGGTCCAGCAACAGCAGTCCCGATGATAGCTTGCGTGCTACAAAACAGCAAAAGGCAAGCATCCGTGGGAGTCTCTCTGTAATGACGTCTGGAGTCCTTATCTGCATTCTTCTCCCATCAGCGACGTCGCCCAAGCTTCCTGCAGGAGCTGTGCATTTAGGCCTAGAAGACTAGGCCCGAGTAGCAAGCGAAAGGTCCTTGCTTATGTAAGGAGTCAACCTGCAATTATCCAGGGCGGGGAAGGCTTGCAGGTAATTGGCAACAGTAGATGGCTTGATTAAAACCATACTGTTTGTGAGTAGGCAGATAGCCACAGCAATCCTGGAAACACTCGTGACAGTCAGCCCATGAGCTTCCATGGCTGAAGCTAGGCTGGAACTTGGACCTCTTGGTCCTATTCTTGCATCTTAACCACCACACAGTGGCTGCTCATTACATCATACTTAGCTACCCAGAGTTACCTTGTATGGGAGATGGGTGGCATGAAAAATACACAAATATATTTTCCCTAGGATACATTACTCTGTAAGCATGTTTAAGCCCTTTCAAAGAGATGGGGTGTCAGCCCCAGCCCTGCGACGGTACTTGGGACTGCCATTTGTGTGGGGATCGCCATTCCCCTGCTGCACGTTTTCACTGGCAACCCTTTCTGTGTGCCTGCTCTCCTGGGTCGTCAGCCCTGAGGCATGCCTCTCACTTTGACTCCCCAGCCACATGCTAGATGACTTCAGGGGTATGCACTGAAGCAGTTTCTCATCATACATCACTTTTTTTTTTTAATTTGATTTATATGATGCCCTTCTCCGGAGACTCAGGGCAGCTTACAATGCATTAAGCAATAGCCTTCATACTTTTCTATATTTATACAAAGTCAGCTTATTGCCCCCACAAACTGGGTCCTCAATTTACCTACCTTAGAAAGGATGGAAGGCTGAGTCAACCTTGAGCCTGGTGAGATTCGAACGTACAGTAATTGCAGACAGCTGGTGTTAATCACAATACTATCAGTCTGCTGAGCCACCAGGCCCACTTTAAGGAAAGACAAAACAGCATGGAACTGGAGCAGCTTGCGATGGATTGGGGAGGAGGAGGGAGGATACGGGTTAATTGGATAATTGAGTGATTGCACTGGGGTGGAGCTATATACTGATTAAAAGGTGATGGGGAGCACGGAGCATCAGCTCCAACAAAGATTCCTTTCTGTAACACTTTAAGGTGGTCAGTTAGTACCGATATCAGGATAAACAAACTTGGTTACTGCTTTTGCGTGCTAAGGGTTTTTCCCCCATACTTTATGGGGGAACCTGACATGGGGGATGTCATCCTTCCCAACCCAAGAATACAATGATTTGTGAGCAATGCTTGGTTTTGAGTGGCTGCTAATGGACTTCACCCATTCCTGTTGTCTTCCTGTTCCCGGTTTAGTATTTTGAACGCTGGCAGTTCACACCATCTTTCAATTAAACAACCATTATTTGAATCTAGATGCTACGTTACCCTGAACTGCAGCGATGCGGGGGGAGCAAAGAAGTAACACTACCTAAGAAAGTAATTTGGGAGTGGAACAATAGTCTAAGATGACATTAAATTTCTCATGAATATCAGATTGGCTCTTCACATGATGTATAGTCTCAGCTTGTTAGAAGAGATCTAGAATAAAAGTAAATGTCATGAATTGGTAATGCTGCTTTTGTTCAGCTATCAAAGAAATTCTACTTCTGCACACCCCTTCCTCAGTACTTTCCAGTGTACTGAACGAAGCTTGGAGACTATTCATTAGAAAAGCTAGTACAAAATGTATTGAGATTAAATTTCCATATATTCCTTCTATTCTAAACAAGACTAGTCCCAACTATCCTGCTTAATATGTATTCACTTTCATATGCTAGCATCAATCTTTGCAGCAAGGTGCGAAGATGAAAGAAGGACAATTAGCCAGGCTGTATTCATTGCTGAAGCGATTCAATGAATAAAATATACATGACTTCTTCCTTTCAATCTATACAGGATTACATCTTTGGCATATTAAAACCGAAGTGGCCAATGGAACATTGTATAGAAGATGGGGTAAAAGACAGGGAGGGCTAACTCTGCTCACTGCCAGCAGCTTGATCCTGACCAGCTCAAGGTTGGCTGAGCCTTCCACTCTTCTGAGGTTGGTAAAACGAGGACTCAGATTGTTGGGGACAATACAGCAGGGGTGAAATCCAGCAGATTCTGACAGGTTCTGGAGAACTAGTAGCGGAAATTTTGAGTAGTTCAGAGAACCAACAAATACCACCTCTGGCTGGCCCCAGAGTGAGGTGGGAATGGAGATTTTGCAATATCCTACCTCCAGGAGTAGGGAGGGAATGGGGATTTTGCAGTATCCTTCCCCTGCCATGCCCACCAAGCCACACCATGCCCACCAAGCCACGCCCGCAGAACAGTAGTAAAAAAATTTGAATTTCACCACTGCAATACACTGACTCTGTATACCACTTAGACAGGGCTGTAAACCACTGTGAAGTGGTATATAAGTCTAAGTGTTACTGTTATTGCTATTTTTATCCCTTCCCCATAGACAGTCCTCCTAAAAGACCAAATAAGACAATGAATCTGAAAATCATTAATACAGTTCATGGGTTTGATTAAAAATTTTCTACATTACTTTGATAAACCCTATCTCATTTTTTCCCCTTTGCTACATGAGATGGGTTTTCAAAAACAAATGTACTTATTTATTACATTCATATCCTACTTTTCCTCTTGGGCTCTAGGCTGCATACTTATGGATCTTTCCTCATTCTACATTCATAGTTCTGTAAGTCCTGCTGAGTGCTACTACCTGGCTGAAAATCATCCAAAGAGTTTCTGTTTGTGGGGGATTTGAAAATTAAAACCAAAGTTACGAATGGTAAGAGATATCATTTGGAGGGTGAGAATGGGTGAGAAGTTATTTGTACAGTCTGGCAAGGTTTCTCAACCATGGCAACTTTAAGATGTCTGGATTTCAACTCCCACAATTTCCGAGCCAACTAGGGGAATTCTGGGAGTTGAAGTCCAGACATCTTTAAAGTTACTAAGGTCGAGAAACACTGCTGTAGGGTTATAATTTTCTTTTTGATTAAGATTTATTGAGGCAACCCAATAAATGTTTGTGGATGTCGTTCAGTTGCTTCCATGTCTTCATGACCAGATGAACCTCATTTAGCTAGAACTATTTGTAAATTAACTGTTTATCTGATTTCTTATAAGCTCCTGTTTCTGTCATCAGTGATACTACCCAACGCAGGGGTGTCAAATGCACGTCGTCATGGCCGTGTCACATGATGTATCAGGACTTTTTTCCCCTTCACTAAACCGAGTGTGGGCGTGGCCTGTCAGGGTGGCAATTAATCCCATTCTGCTTTTGGGTAATTGCACCTTGATTAGAGAATGGATCGTGACCTTTCCTTGAAGTATACTTTATGAAAATAAACCCGAAGATATATTTTCTAAGAAAAACTCATTTATTTGTTATAAAGAAAATAAAACATCTTACTAGCTAATTAATTACATCTTGACAAAGCTTTCCCGGCCACCTCTGCTGGCCGGAGAACAAAGAAAAATTTTTAAAGAAGAAAAGAATGTAGACATGCGCAGTAGTTACTGATAAGAACTTGGCATGCTACGGTAAGTCTGAAAGTTCAAAAATAAGAGCTCATCTGGTAAATACAAAAATGCAGTGACATGGCCGGTGTGTGATGCATCTGGCCCATGGGCCTGGAGTTTGACAGCCCTGATCTAGTGCCTTTTTGCCTTTTATCTGACGTTTTTTCCAATTGTTTTAAATTTCCAAGCATGATGATCTATTACAATAACCCTTGTCTTCATGCTATATATCAACCTATCCAAAACTAATTTCTTTTGGATTTATTAAATTCTAACATGGTGATTCTAACATGACATCATGGATTAAACTAATCAGAATCAACCCATATATTTCTTTGTAATTTACTTCGAACTGGACTTTAATTTCCCTCAACTCTGTCTACCTTAGCTAATGATGCATGCCTGTCATTCTCAATGACTAAAAATATCTGGAGTTTGTCCCTTCTCTAGATCTTACAAGGGTTGTAATCAACACCACCTTAATTTGCCTTAATGTCTTTTTTTTTAATAAGCAAATAACTGGAGTATTGTGAAAAAGAAGGAAAAAAAGAGGGTCAGGTCAGTGATCTAAAACTGGACCCTAATCAAATTTCTTCCCATATAATAGGGGTGGGGAACTATGGCCCTTTTATGACCTGTGGATTTTTAACTCCCAGAATTTTTGAGCCAGCATGGCTGGATCAGGAATTCTGGGAGTTGAAGTCCACAAGTCATAAAGGGGCCATAGTTTCCCACCTCTGCCATAAAACACTGTTTGTGTCTATTTGTTGAAACCCAGTAGGAAATTTTGCAATGGCTTACAGGTTGCTGAAATCAGATACAAGACATTTTCTGGATGTTTGCTTTAGCACATATATTTACAAGAACTTCCCCCACTTCCTTGTCTCACATGGACTTTTTCAATTGAAGCTCTTTAACCTAATTCATGGAGACCTATCACTTGCTACCTCAGGTCAATTTGGGCAGAGTTGGGTAACCTTTGAGCAGTTGTGAGGAGGTGGTTGTTTACTTTCTAGAATCCGTAATTTTGGGCTGTTTCTTGTTTTTCAGGGGAAGATTAGGGATGAGACAAGACAAGAGCTTCTGAAAGGCAAATCATTCCCATTTTAAGATTTTTAAGAAGAGATTGGACAACGATTTGTGTGAAGTGGCATAGGGTCTCCTTCTTGAGCAGATGGTTAGACTAGAAGACCTCCAAGGTCCCTTCCAGCTGTGTTATTATTTCCTTCCCTACTCCCACCTTCCATGCATGCTGCCAAACATTCGCTACCAAAATGGCTTGATTTCATCATATGATCTAAACCCAGTAGGGTTGGGAGTTATGGTGGATTAAGAATGGACCAAGAGCCATATTAGCCATATTCCCATTCTTATTTTCTGGAGATTAAACAAAAAAAAAAAACCATAGAAAATAATGATGGTAATTAGAACATGTTTTAATACATGTTCTAATTACCATCATGTTCTAATTACCTCCATGTTTTAATACATGGAGTCCTTAAGACCTAAAACAAATACATGGATATTTGAATCAATTTGTTTGCATATCTTTGATGAGTAAAACAAGGAGCATGCAGATAGAGAATGCCATGAAACAGTAGGCCAAATGTTTCTGGAGCAGAACACATAAAGACATTATTTGTAGAAATGCAAAGAAAATCCACATCTAGTATTTCAATTAAATCTTCTCTCATTCCTACCTATTATTCTTTTCTTGTTCAATCTGTCTCAAAGTACTTTCCTAAAGAAATTGCAACAACCACACACTTAAACTTCTTGAATATAACAGTAACTTAATATGGGCAGCAGCAGTTTCTTCCATATTTATTTATTTATTTATTTATTGGTATTCTACCCGCTGCAATTGAGGAATTCTCTGTGGTTTACAGTACACCTATAAAATACGTTCAAACTTCCACAATACAGTAATAAAAAATAAATGCAATGCATTAAAACATTTGTGGCAATAGCAAAGGATGGAAATAAAATAGTTTCAAACATGCTCATATATCACAACAAAGGCAACTCCACCCCTCTCAAAAATCCCCACAAGCAAAACAAGCCAATAAACCAATGTCAACTTTCCCCAGCCAAATGGCTCTCTAAAATAGCTTTCATAGGTTGCACTAAGTCAACAGAGTGAAACTTTATAATTTTTTTTTTCTGAGGGAGGCTATTTTAAAGCACAGGTGGGCCAACAGAAAAGTTGCACCTGTGAGGGTCTATCATCCCTCTCATTGCAAAGTGGACAAACACTACCAGAGTCTCCTGGGATATATTGATTAGACAGACTGAAACCAGTTGGAGAAGACAGTCCTGGAGGAAATTTGGAGCTGAGCTATTTAGCTTCTGCGAAGGTCAAAAACAGCCATTTGAATTGTATTTGGATGTTCAAAGGAAAGTTTAGCAGGGCCTATAGTACTGACATTATCCACATCAGCACCTGCCAACAATGAAGCTGTTGTATCCTGCATTTAAAAGTTTCAAAGTCTGTAGAGATTCTCAGTCATCCAGGTCATCCCAAAAGTGCTTTTTCAGGAGGCAACTGGGCTTTGTTTTTTCTTTTGAAGATGTTTTGCTTCTCATCCAAGAAACTTCTTCACAGTGGTAAAATCCAAATTTTTTTACTACTGGTTCTGTGGGTGTGGCTTGGTGGACGTGGCAAGGGAAGGATATTGCAAAATCTCCATTCCCACCCCACTCCTGGGGCCAGCCAGTGGTGGTATCTGCCAGTTCTCTGAACTGGTCAAAATTTACGCTACCAGTTCTCCAGAACCTGCTGGATTTCACCCCTGCTTCTTCAGCTCTGACAGGATATTCCATTCCCCACTATCCTGTCAGAGCTGAAGAAGCTTCTTGGATGAGAAGCAAAACATCTT
Organism: Arizona elegans; assembly: GCA_022577455.1. Lineage (NCBI taxonomy): Eukaryota > Metazoa > Chordata > Lepidosauria > Squamata > Colubridae > Arizona > Arizona elegans. The sequence continues at coordinate 11,363,196 of JAKOOJ010000008.1, read as the reverse complement.
CAAAAGAATAAACAAGAAAGTCCAGTTGCCTCCTGAAAAAGCACCTTTGGAAGAAAAGTCTCAAAGGTATAGACCAATGAAAATTAATGAAGGTACAACTTTCCATGATTAAAGCCTCATGATCCAGGTATGACTGCATCTGCCATTCTAACCAGAGTTGGGCAAGGGGCTCTTTAGACACACTCTCTGTCAGACTCCAAAAACCAAGAAAGACATGTGGCAATTCTTCCAAGTAGCTTTCCTTATTGTTCCATACATAGAGGAGGAATGGCAGAACCTGGGCACAGAGTTAAAAGAAGGATCAGCCTAGAATCCCTACATAGCCACAAGTGGACTTGAATTCCATTGACTCTTATCTAATTCCAAGCAGGTGCTAACTGTTAAGATTCCTGTGTATAGGCTATATAGCAATAAATCACTTTAATTGCACCTTCAGGTATGGACATGTTCTTTTGCACCTGACAACACCAATAGGCAGAATCTTGCTAACTATACTTTGAGGATGAAGGTTCATTCTCTGAGCTTGTGGGTTGGTTTCCAAATGTTTCATTACCAGGCTAGGTAACATCTTCAGCGGAGTTTTGGAGGTATCAGTGTCGGTGTTCTTCTATTTATAAGGGCTTCAGGTGTGGGTGTGTCAAGTGAGGGTCTTGTGATGGGTCTTGTGATAGGGAAGTTAAATCAGGTGAGATGACCTGACACACCCACATCTGAAGCCCTTATAAACAATTGACATCCCCTAAACTCTGCTGAAGATGATTCCGAGCCTGGTAGTGAAATGTTTGGAAACCAACCCACAAGCTCAGAGAACATACCTTCATTCTCATCCTACACACAAGCTATAGATATTTGCTACTACTTTCAACAAATATACACTCTTAGAATTATTAGGATGGGGCTGTCTTCACTCACTATCACACAGATCTGAACTTACTCTTGCCGCCTACTCCTCTGAAATGTACTCTCTTGGGTATCCAGACTACACTCCATCACAACCTGCTCTTCTGGCTGATTGGCATTTCATAAGAGACAACCCAGTTGGCTGATCTGTCCTGCTGCCACCATTGAAAAATACCACCAACTGAAAAGGGATGGGAGCTACTGTGAAATTGTGCCTTCCAATTTCCAAACCCTGAAGGCAATCCAAAAGAGTATCATGACTGATGGTATTGAGGGCTGTCAAGAGATCTAAAAGGACCAGGAATTTCACTAGCAAATGCTTTTTAACTATGTTGTATTATAACTGTATTCACACAGAGAGAATGAGGATCTAGAGCACTAGTTTTCAAGCATGGGCACTTTAAGACAAGTGGGCTTCAACTCTCAGAATTTCTCTATCACCCATTGGCTGGGGAATTTTGAAAGTCCACAAGTCTTAAAGTTGCCATGTTTGAGCAATACTGATCTAGAAGAAACCAGGTTGACAAAGACTGTATAGACCAGAGGTCTTCAAACCTGGCAGCTTTAAGACTTGTGGGCTTCAACTCCCAGAATTCTCCAGCCAGCTATGCTATGCTGGCTATGCTATGCTGGCTGGAGAATTCTGGGAGTTAAAGTCTACAAGTCTTAAAGCTGCCAAGTTTGAGGACCTCTGCTATAGACTTTCAGAAGAAAATGCTTTAAAGGGACATTTTGAATGCAAGGAGGGGTTCCCCAGAATAATATAATAAGAAGTTATATTGTACACTTTCTTCAAAATCAACTACTGAAGATGAAGAAGGCATCTCCTACAACTTATTGTGCACCTGTTTCTTTATCATTTCTCTATTTGCCATCTATGAACTGAAGCAACAAAGGAACTTCTTCTGGAATGCTGCCACAGCAAAGATTATTTATCTGGTGGCACAAGTAACAGATCCTATTATTTGATTAACAACCGACTTGACTCTTTGCTTCACTGTCTCTTTCCCTTTTCTTGCCTATATACATAATATATATTTGGTTGCACAGAACTTTTTCACAATGTGCTTTTCGTTTATAAAGGCAAGAGTAAAAAGTAAATTCATAGTGAAACATGCAACACAAAGTTTGTACAGTGCTCCATCATTTTGTAGACCAGCCATCTCTATCCCCTCTGCTTTATAATGCATTTTAAACTTACAATGATTTATAGACAGATCTAATAGGATATACTGTACTTCATTGTTCAGCTGTCAGAAATTAAAGCTAGATAAAATTAAACACACTCAACTTGGTATTTGGAAAAAAAAATGGGCACAAAAAGAATCTCTACCAGCATTTCCTATCTTAAATGCTCATTGTTTTAGATGAATGAATAATACAAGAATGCAAATAATGAATGTTACAATTATATTACCATATTGCCCTATGCATTTCAGTCATGCTGTGTTTTTCTTTTTCCAGTGACTTCAACTTTCTATTTCCAAAAACAGTTTGTAACATGCATGTCTTCTGTTGCTTCAGTGCACTGAATAATTAGAACAGAATATCAATAAGGCACTTGGAAAATAATATTTTTGTTTCATTTGTCAGCTAATGCTTACTCTTCTTTGCAAAAGTTTAGATACTTAATGGGCTAAAATTAAGTAGGACTAATAGGTTTCTGAGAGCCCATTTAGATGTGCATTACTTCACTATGAAGCAAACAATATTTCTCTTTGCTCCCTATCTTGCTATTCCACACTTTATAGCTGTTTTTTTAGATTCTGACTTGTTAGAGTAAAAGCATCAACCAAAAAAAGTTTGTTAAATCATCACATCATCAACATCCGAAGATGTATGAATTCACATTATAAACCCATTTCCATCTTGGCCATAATGGGAATACAAGAACTGATTTTTCTCCTATATCTCTGATGCCAAACACATTTACCTGGGAATATTTATCTTTTTGTTGAAAGGAAGGATAATCTGTTTTCAAAATAAAAAGGAGCATTTATAACCCAATGTTTGCTAGCTCTCACGCCATCATCTTGCTTCTCTTTATAAAGTCATTTGGACTGAATGCTAGTTTGGCCCAGCATTTATTGGTTCCTATGTGTTGCACTGGTGTTTCTTTCTTTACAGTTAATTTGTATGGAGCTTTAACTTTGTACACCATCTTTTAATTTGGCAGACTTGTAAAGACAGACATAAGATCCAACATTGAGAGTTGCTCCGACTGCAAGAAGAGAAATATTAATTGTGACAAGAATGAAGACAGATGCTATGGACAACTCTCTCTAAGGTCCCTTTTGCATCCAAGACATTCACCAAACTGAGAAGAGTCACCCCATGTCCCTATTATAATTGAAAGGGAACTGTATAGCCAAGACAATTAACCAGGTATTCAATCAAGATGCCAGAGGAAAAGCTGCAAAAACAGCTTTTGCTCTGGAGCTACAATGATGAGTGGTTTCCCACTGCTGGAACTTCTCTTTCATTCCAGATGCTGAAGAAAGTTCTGAAGTCCACTTTGAAGCAGAAATAAAGACCTTTTAAGCGAAATGACTCTTTTCTCTCTGGATATGCTTTCTAATATTTAGTATACTCAACACAGATACTTTTCTTAGAAACATCTGTGAAGACTCTCAATCATCCAGGTCGTGGTTGTCCTAAACAGCAACTGGACATTCTTGGGTTTTTCCTTTGACAATGTTTTGCTTCTCGTGCAAGAAGCTTCTTGAGTTTAACGTTATTACAAATGTTCCTTCACCATGTTGCTTCCTCTGTTACTAGTTCCCACAGGCCTGTTCATTCATGTAGTGATGCAACTGGTGATACATACATCATATCCCCATATCCTTTTAGTATCCCAGTCTGCTATCATAGGCACTGCACCTCAGTATTGTGCCTTGCTATAGTCAGCATGTCTCTTAGTAAATATTTTTCATTAGGTTTTCTAGAAGAACAACTAGACACAAGAACAGTTTTTTCCCGAACGCCATCACTCTGCTAAACAAATAATTCCCTCAACACTGTCAAACTATTCACTAAGTCTGCATTACTATTACTATTACTATTAATCTTCTCATCATTCTTATCACCCATCTCCTCCCACTTATGACTGTATGACTGTAACTTGCTGTATCCTTACAGTTTATATTGATTGTTTCCTAATATGATTTGATTGCTTATTTGTATCCTATGACTATCATTAAGTGTTGTACCTTATGATTCTTGACAAATGTATCTTTTCTTTTATGTACACTGAGAGTATATGAACCAAAGACAAATTCCTTGCGTGTCCAATCACACTTGGCCAATAAAGAATTCTTCTAATCTAAGTATTCCTAGTAGAAATCTCTGTGATTTCAATCTAAATAATCTCCTTTATTAGTACAAATGTTATTTTTAGAATTTTGGAGATGTAGTTTTTCCCAAATACTTTGGATTTTTATTTTTATTTTATTTTTTTGCATAACCACCAAGAGTGATATTGAATATTCAACCACAAACAATGACTTGAACAAGCTACTTTAACTCACTCTCTGTTTATTTGAAACATTTCTTTCCTCAGAAGCTCTTGAGTTAACAAACAAATGCTTTTAGAAAGAAAGCCAGTCAATTAGAACCAGAAACATGATAAACATTCCAAAGCAAAGGATTCATAGAAAACACCCATGAATAAGAATAATTGCCAAGAAGCCATTTTCATTTTTTTAAAAAAAGTATATACATGCCAGACATGTATTTACAATCTTCTTATTTAGCCTTCTAATAATTTCTCCCTCCCTTTCCCAATTTCCCTGAAAGTTGGTTCCTTTGAGATTATGCATCCAATTTTAATCCATTTTGATGAGGTGAAACCTGATCCACTTTTGTCCAGGCTACCACGCAGTCTAGAGTGAAATTTTGGCTATGGGTGTGTTTTAGGAGATAATATATCTCTGGATGATTAGCTGCAAAATTGCAGTGGAAGTAATTCATTTTCATTTGCCTACATTTTGATGTTGTCAGTTTGTCTATATTTTGATGCTCGGTGCTTTGGGAAGGGGGGATTTAACTGCCAGGCTGAAAGTTTCAGATTGTTTTATTTTGTGGCTCAAACACTAAACAGGGTTTTTACAGTGTACAGTTAGCTCTTGGGTTTTAAGTTGGAGAACATAAAAGTGTTACGGATAGGAATGCCTGAGGCAAGAAACTACTTAGCAAACACTTTATACATTTCAATATGACAGGAGGAAAAAAAGTTCTTTACTATTACAGGTTCATATCACATCTGCATGTTTTTATCAGAGGTTCAGATTTCCTGAATCAAATTACAGCTTTAAAAAGGGCAGCATAAAAATGCATAGTTAAATATGCTCTTTAGATGTCAATTTTCCCTCAAAATAGGCACTGACTGAAATCACATTTACACTGCCAAAATCTGCCTTGGAAATTTAGAAAGTGTAAGTGTTGGTGAATAGATAACATCTCATCTGCATGTCGGTTTAAAAGAACTGAAGAACTGGCAGATCTGCAAATCAGCTTCTAGTCACAAGTAAGTCTCAGCTTACTTACTCAGTTTTTCTCACCTCCAGAAAAGAAAGTTCCCAATTCAGGCTCTTCTTTTGTCAAAATGTTTTCCACCTTCCAAATAAAAAAAGTTGCTAGTAGCAATTGGGCCAGTAGGATTTTGAACCATGTGGTTGTCCCAAAAGTGCTTTTTCAAAAGGCGACTGGAGGATTTATATTCAAATATATCAAAAGGATTTATATTCCAGGCTGGAAAAAATAACAGATCAACTGATTGATAGGAAACCAGAGACATTTTTATTAGGAATATTCACTAGAAAATATACTAAAGAAATAAAATACTTGATTTTACATATTATAACGGCCGCACGAATATCATTTGCACAAAATTGGAAAAATAAAAATACACCAACAGAGGAACAATTGATAACAAAAATGTTAGAGTGTGCCGAGATGAACAAATTAACAAAAGAACTTAAAGAAAAGGAAGATACTATGTAATAGTATGGAATATGGAATACTATGTAATATGGAACAAATGGTACAACTGGCTGGAGATTAGAAATAGTGAACAATAATGAAAGGGGAGAAATCATAAATGTAAAAGGTTTATATGACAATGTATAAAATGTACAAAATTAATATCATGATTGTTAGGAATTATAATGTAAATAAGAGAAAAAGGGATGAGAAGGAAAAGTACAGTATAAGGGGGAATGGGGGAAGATGTAAATATTAGATGTTACGAAACAGTTGTAAAAAAGGAATTTATAGTATGTGTTTTGTGTTTGTTATATTATGTTGTGTTATAAATTAAAAAAAACATTTTTAAAAAAGGATTTATATTCCTTGCAGTCATTTTCTCATTAGGAAGGAATATTAAATCCTTCCATCCTCTACCATTTGACTACAACTGAAGAAGCTTCTTGAATGAGAAGCTAAATATCTTCAAGGAAAAAACAAACTCTAGTTGCCTTTTGAAAAAGCACTTTTGGGACAACCATGACCTGGATGACTGAGAAGATATGACTGCATATCGGACATTAATACAATTGAGCGTGTCCAGAGATATTTCATGAGAAGAGTCCTCCATTCCTCTACCCGCAATAGAATACCTTATACCACCAGACTTGAAATTTTGGGCTGAGACAACTTAAAACGCCGCCTTTGGTCTGACCTAAGCGTAGTACTTAAAATTATCTGCTACAACATCCTACCTGTCAATGACTACTTCAACTTCAACTTCAACTACTTCAACTTCAACCACATACACGAGCACACAATAGATACAAACTTAAGGTAAACTGCTCCAAACTCGATTGCAGAAAATACGACTTCAGCAACAGAGTGGTCAATACCTGGAATGCTCTACCTGACTCTGTGGTTTCTTCCCCAAACCCCCACAACTTTGACCTTAGACTGTTTACTGTCGACCTCACCCCATTCCTAAGAGGTCTGTAAGGGGCGTGCATAAGCGCACCAACGTGCCTACCGTCCCTGTCCTAATGCCCCTTTTATTTGTATCCATCTCATGTATTCATAACTATGTCTATACTTATATCTGTTATCTAATATATGTTTGATTAAATAAATAAATGAATAAATAAATAAATAAATAAATAAATATTTCCACAGACATTGAACCATGCAGCTCCTGCCCTGATTACAAGAAGCCCATCTATTAGTAGATGAAGTCTCTTCAAGCTCTTGGATCATCACAAATGATAAATCTCAGCCCTACCGATAACTGCAACAAGTGATTTCCCCCAAATCATCCAATGAATTATTTATTAATCATATGAATTTTAATTAATGACAACTATCCTTTTCAAGCAATGTTAGAGGACAAGGGACAAATGCCCGATTCATTTTTTTAAATGATGTTCTCATTCTAATAGCACCATAAATAACTATTCTGTCTCTGCCTAAAACAGAAATAAGTGGAACACCTCTTCAGAAATAGCATCTATTATCTTATAAGAAATTTCAGTGATGGGCATATAAGAATTTGGTTCGCTTATTATACAAATTTGTAATTTTGGACAACAATGTTACTTTTATTCAAGTTCATTGAGCAAGTGGTCCGAGTACGTAGAGAGTTTTTGTCAATATAATGGTCCTCAGCTTACAACCACAACTGAAGCTAGGATTTTCATTGCTAAGCAACGTCCTTTTTGCCACGGTTAATTGAATCACTGCAGTTGTTAAGTGAATCAAGAAAGTCATTAAGAGAATCCAGATTCCCCCAATTAAATTTGCTGGTAGGAAGCTGGTGGAAAGATGGAAAATGATGATCATATGATCCCAGGACACTGCAACAGTTATAAGTACATGCCAGTTGCCAAGTGCCTGAATTTTGATCATGTGATCATGGGGATGCTAAAATGGTCATAAGTGCAAGGCCCAGTCACAAGTCACATTTTTCAGTGCCGTTGTAACTTCAAACAGTCCCTAAATGAATGGTTGTTAACCAAGGACTACCTTTGCAGGTCTTAATTAGTATGGTTAATGAATCTCATAAAATTTTCACATTATTTGAATTTGTATTATTCATAGCTTTTTCTATTCTATGGAAAATAGGATAACTGATGCAACTCAATGGAAATAGGCAATTAAAACTTTTAAAGTTCACACCCTCCACCTCACTGTTCTACTTACCTTTGCAGACTCAGAAAAGATTTCTTAATCTTCCTTTTTCAGCGCTGCGTGGTAGTGCCTGCAGTGCGCATGCGTGCGAAGCATGCATTTGGCGTGCACCGCGCTTACACACGTGAAGCAAACTGTTAGCAAAGCGAACTGGTAGCAGACTTCAGAGCATTTCACCCCTGCCCTGTTCCCTCCTAATCCCACTTCCTAGATTATTGTGTGTCGAGATCTGTATCAGGAGTGAAATGCTCCAGGTTCGGACCGGCTCGGGAAAGTAGGCAGCGATGGCGGCGGGCAGTTCGGAGAACTGGCAGCAAAAATCCCTGCCCCCACCCCCCCCATGCCCAGCTGAGCCACGCGATCATCAGAGGCTTTTTTTCTTTTAAATGCCTCTTACGAGCCAAGCTCTGATGATCCAAGCTCTGACGATCCCAGCTGAGTTGCCTGTCAATCAGGCAACTCAGCTGGGATCGTCAGACCCATTTAAAAGAAAAAAAGTTTTTTCTTTTAAATGGCTCTGACGATCCAAGCTCTGACGGTCCCAGCTGAGTTGCCTGATCGGCAGAGGGTTTTTCAAAAACCCTCTGATGATCAGGCAACTCAGCTGGGATCGTCAGAGCCTTTTGAAAGCATTTTTTTTACATGGTTTTACATGTAAAAAATGGTTTTAAAAGTAAAAAAAAAATTGGCCACGCCCACCCAGTCACATTACCCCCCCACACCAAACCACGCCCACAGAACCGGTAGTAACAAATTTTAGATTTCACCACTGATCTGTATTTTATTATATGGAAAGTATGAATAATTTAAAAGAGGATTTCCCTGGGCTACCGGTTTTGAAGAATGACTGGAGAAGACTAAGTGAATTAAAGATGGCTGCGGCTAGGTGGTTCTGTGTAAACTAAATTAAGGATTCAACAAGCCTAGGTAAGTAGCTCCCTGGTAATTGCTTTTGCACAGCTGTCTCTTAACTTCATAGCCTCTGTTCAGATTAGACTTTACCTCTTACACTTTTCAGTCATCCCCAAAAGACTTAGACTTCAGGTAAAGAACCAAACAGAATGAAAATGGCTGGAGATGAAAAAAGACACAGACAGGTAGATGTCAACTTACAATTGGGACCAGAACGTCCATAGCTAAATTATGCAGGTCATTAGATGAATCACAAAAATGTCAATTTTATGACCTTTTTTTTTTAACCTGGTCTATGACAATTCACCCCAGACAACTCGTTATGGGGACAACTTGTCGCGAGACAAGAGTTACACTAATATCAATGATATGGAGGAATACAATTATTAAAGAAAGGACGCAAAAAGAGGGACAGAATGAAATGTGAATGACAAAAATTAAAATAAGGTTTTATTTATTTTAATTAAATTGAAATGTTACATTTTCCCACAGTGAGTTGTCCCATGGTGAGTTGGCCATGGTTAGCTGCCCATTCCATTTTTTACCGTTGTCATTAAGCAAATCAGGGTTCCTTTGTTGACTTTGTTGGAAGCCCCTATAGTGATCACATGGCTGTGGGGAAGCTGCAACAGTTGTAAATCTGGGGACCGGTTGTAACTAACTTTTTCACTGCGGTTGTTACTTCAGCCATTAACCAAATGATCATAAGTCATGGGCTATCTGTACATGTAAAAGAAAAGGGGAGAAGAAGGAGGAGAGGAGCGAAACTAAGCTACTGAAATATCTTCCCCAAATACAAAACTATAAGAAGCAATCATATCATTCATCCTTCATGAAAGCCAAAAGCCAAAAGCCAAAATCAGTTATCTGGGCAGGGAGCCTTGCTGAATAGGACTAAAGGTAAAGGTTTTTACCTTTACCTTTGCACATATGTGCTAGTCATGCCCGACTCTAGGGGGTGGTGCTCATCTGCATTTCAAAGCAGAAGAGCAAGCTCTGTCCAAAGATGTTTCCGTGGTCATGTGACTGGCATGACTAAACGCCAAGGGTGCATGGAAAGCTGTTACCTTCCCACCAAAGTGGCCCCTATTTTTCTACTTGCATTTTTTATGTACTTTCGGTCTGCTAGGTTGGCAGAAGCTGGGACAAGGAACGGGAGCTTACCCCGTTATGAGGCATTAGGGATTCAAACCGCTGAACTGCCGACCTTTCAATCAACAAGCCCAGCCACTGAGCCACTGCGTCCCTTAGGTGAATAGGACTAGAGGCGGGCAAAACACAAAGTCTAAACTTGTCAATTGCTGCTCTGCCTCAGCTGGCATAATGTGTCCTCCATTGACCATTTTGTCCTTTTTCTAACAACCACCTTCGAAAGGTACCTCGTTATTCCATATTGAATTGAAAACTTCATCTCATTTAATGTTACTGCCAATTTATTGCACATCTTCGCTTTCACCTTTTTCAACCCGTCACCTGTCTCATATTTATATTAATGCGAGAGAGCTGATTGGATCCACTATATTTTTGCATGTTGGGGTTCTTTACTTTAAGAGTTACAATATTTGACTACAAAAGGCACAAGTTATAATGTTAAAAGTACATGCAGCTGTAGGTTTAAGGATCCCAAGTTTTATGGGAACAGATGTAGCTTCAAATGAGCCAGAAAATAAAGAAAGAATTCATTGTTTGGATGCCATCAAAGGGGCAGCAGTGTCATCAGTTATAATTGCCATCTGGAGCAGGGCAGAAGCTATATGTGTGGCTTTCATTTAACCTCTCCTAGTCTGAAACGGCCCCTTAGTATCTCTTTTACATCTGCATAAATTTTCCCATTTGTTTTTCAGTCCCTGGATCCACCAGTTCTAAATATATCACAATGCTCAGGTGCCTTGTTCAAAGACTAATTTAGAAAAAAGAAAGAGAAATTCAGCCATGTTTTGCCAGGTATTTGTTTAAAATGACATTGTACAACAGGGCTGTGCAAATCATTTCTCACGGGATTTCAACCCTCTGGATGTGCTTCTCCCATTTACTGGTGAAACATTTCTATACGTGCAATACACAATTCCAGAAGGCCTCTGGAGACCCTTGAAGCATGTCCTGTTTTTCAGCAATTGCAGCTGCTTTTCATTTTGAGAAACAAAAGGAGCAGAGCAGCTGAACTAATTATTTGTACAGGCTTATTCTTAGGACATATGGGCGGCAAAAATCCATACAACCACTAGATGGCAGCAAACAGATACAGAAAACTCTAATTCTTTTGTCACTAATAATTCAATAATAAATCCATATTTCAACAGTCTAGATACAGTAATCCTGCTATTCTATAATTCTGCAAACACTTCCCTCCCCCAACTTCAGTAAGAGGTTCTGCCCTCAGTATCTGAATTGTGGGGTGCTGCAGGGTTAGGTGCACTCTATCTCCTATTTCACATCTATATGAAGCTGCTGATGGAGGCCATCCCAACTATATATCTCCATTGCTAGTAAAGTAAGGGATGGTGCCTTGTGCCTCAAGGCTGAGGGGTTTGGATGGGGAAGCTTTGGGCCAACTCTAGCAAGACTGAATGCCTCTAAATTCTGGGGCCACCTGGATCTAAGAATTTACTATATATGGTTCTGGATGGGTTTGTACCCATCCAGAATCAGTGCACAATCTGGAAGTCCTTTTGCATCACGACTTCTGCTTGAAGAACAAATAGAAATTGTAGCTTTGCACAGATTCAATGTGTGTCCCAGTTATGCTCATTCCTGGAAGAGGAGGCTCTATGCTCAATCCCTCATGCCTGGATACCTTGCATATGGATTATTATAATGCACTGTACATGGGGTTGCCCTAAGGGTTACTATCTCTTTCTTCTTTTCTAAGTTCTGACATAGCTTAACATCCTTATCCTGCAAGACTGGCGAGGATGTATGCAAACCTTAATCCAACATGCTGGAAATGCAAGCAAGCACAGGGAACCTTCTTTCAGGTCTGGTGGCTTTGCCCAAAAATTAAAAAATATTGGAAAAAAATTAAAATTTGGATATCAGAAATAATTGTAGAGGATATTGAGCTAGAACCAGAATTTTTTTTGTTAGAAATGCTTAAACAAAACATTAGAAAGGAAAAAAAGTACCTAATATTACATATAATTAGAGCAGCTAGGTTAGCTCTAGCACAAGTCTGGAAAACAGATCAATTGCCAACGGAGCAGCAAATAATTCAAAAAATTTACACATGTGCAGAAATGGATAGACTAAATTGAAATTGAAAGATAAGGAAAACTCTCAGTATTTTAAGATATGGGACAGTTGGTATGAGTGGATAAATCAATGGAATAGAAGGTAAAGTCAAAACTTAGTAAGAAATTCAAAGTAATAATTATACACCGTCATTAAGGAAAAAAAGGGAAAATAAGTTCTTGTATATATGTGTACTTATATACATTATATATACCTTATTTGTTTGTTGATATTGTTGATTGTATTTTAAGGTTGTGAATGTTTTATACAATTTTATGTTTTGTTTTTTAAATCTAATAAAGTTTGTTTTTAAAATTGTTTAAAAAAGCTTCAGGTGGTGCAAACTGGAGAGGCATGGGCAGTTATGTGTGCATCTAGTTCTGTGCCCATTACACCTCTGCTCTCTGTGAGCTGCACAGGTTACCAAATTTATTCTGGATCCAATCAAGGTGTTGGTGATGACCTATAAAGCACTACATGGCATGGGCTAGGTCAGTGATGGCGAACCTTTTAGACACCGAGTGCCCAAACTGCACATGCACATGCCCAAACTGAAAGGTGTCCGTACATACGCATATACGTGAATGTGCCGACATTTGCATGTGCATGCATGCATGTGCATTCATGTGCATGCATGGACATGCACGCATGCGCAGCAGAGACCTGAAGACCAGCTGGCCGGCAGGAGGCAGGACATCCCAACACCGGCAGTGCAGCATGAGGTAAGATCTTTTTTTTCATGAGCTTCTGTTTCATAGTTTGCAGCAGTGGTGGGTTCCTCCCGGTTTGGTCCGGTTTGGCCGAGCCGGTAGCGGTGACGATATGATGTCACCGAACCGGTTCTCTCCCCCCCCACCCCCCCCACGTTATTCTTACCTTTTATTTGGTCCCACCCCCAATCTATTGCTGCCTCCTGAGTCCCAGCTGATGACTAGAGGGAAAAAAACTGTTTAAACTCTTGCTGCAGGCCTTCAAAGGGCCGTCCTACAGCTGATCAGTGTTAAAAGCAAACAAATGAGTCAGGTCATAAGTGCGAGGACTGGTTGTAAGTGCAAGGACCTTCCAGAAATGACTCTGACCAGCTAGCCATGCCCACCTAGTCACATGATCTCCAACCTACACCCACAAAATAAGCCACGCCCACAGAACCAGTAGTAAAAAAATTTAGAACCCACCCCTGGTTTGCAGGGAAACAGACACTCACAGAAAAACACCACGGAGATCTGACCTGGGGGGACGGCACATGTGCCAACAGAGAGGGCTCTGCATGCCACATGTATCATAGGTTCATCATCACAGGTGATGAAAAAGGTGAAAGATGGGCAGTGGAAATTTTTTGTGGACCAAGTTTTGCATGCAGGTGGAAGATACCATTCAGATCAGAGGTGCTATTCAGCAGGTTCTGACAGGTTCTGGAGAACAGGTAGCGGACATTCTGAGTAGTTCGGAGAACCAGCAAATGCCACCTCTGGCTGGCCCCAGAGTGGGGTGGGAATGGAGATTTTGCAATATCCTTCCCCCAGGAGTGGGGAGGGAATGGGGATTTTGCAGTATCCTTCCCCTGCCACATCCACCAAGCCATTCCCACAGAACCGGTAGTAAAAAAATTTGAATTCCACCACTGATTCAGATGCTTTCTGATTGTTTGAAAATCCTTCAGATTTGAAAACTGACCACAATAACTAGGGCTTAATTTAGGTTTTTTGTTTTGTTTTGTTTTGGTTCTTTTAGGAGGGGAACCACTGTTCACAATGCCAAGGAACTCTTCACCATGCTTACATGCTTAATGTCACTCACAGTCCCAAAAGCTAGATCTATAGTTTGCAATAGTGGCAATTATCGGTACCTTGGGATGAGGGTGAAGGTTTCTTCTCTGAGCTTGTGGGTTGGTTTCCGAACATTTTGTTACCAGGCTAGGTAGCATCTAAGGGGATGTCAGTGTTCTGTTTATAAGGGATAGCACTGACCCTCAATCAAACCCCCCTGCCCCCCCACCAGCACTTCACCTCCCAATGACCCTCACCTGATGTAACCTCCCCATCACAGACCCATCAAATGAAAACAAACAAAATGTTTAAAAGTTATATTTATGTAGTTACTCACTAAGCACATTTAAATTATATTAAAATAACAAAAATATCTTTACAATCCCCAAGGCATGTCACAATTTTTGAGCACCTCTAATGTTTGGAAATTGAAAGTTGAAAAATTTGACATGCCCTACCATCACAAGACTCTCACCAATGACTCACATCTGACCCATCACAAGACCCATTATGAAACCATCACTTGACACACCCACAAAAGACCTACTGATCAGACGAAGCCCTTATAAACAGAAGAACACTGATACCACCTAAACTCCGCTGAAGTTGTTACCTAGCTTGGTAATGAAAGGTTTGGAAATCAACCCACAAGCTCGGAGAATGAATCTTCACCCTCATCCTAAAGTTTGTGTTGTACACGCTGTCTAGCAGTCTTTTGGACATACAGGCCAAATATGGCAGCCAACCAATCCCTTGTTTAAGTTTACTTTATCACTTTATTAGTTTTGTCATATGGATCTTTGGGAGATTGAAACAGTGGATGTGCTTCCTCCTATTTTCCCTACATCAGGACTGTCAAATTTGCGGCCTGTGGGCTGGATGTGCATGCCCATGCCTGGTTTAGCGAAGGGGAAAAAAGTTGTGATACCTCATGTGATGATGTTCTGACAATTTTAATTTGACATCCCTGCCCTACAACATTTACACCTCTAGTTTCACAATAAAACATGCTCAGAAAATATTCCAAGGAAGGAATAAATTGAGAAAGAAGGGATGCATCATTTTAGTTTAGCTTTTAAAAATGCTTTCAGGATGCATTCTTTTTTATGGGCAATGGTTACATTATGTCAGCTATGTGTTCACTTCGTTTTAAACAGGACTGAAAGTTGCTACTGCTTTAATCCTTGATTCTACTATTTTAATATGAATGACTCAACCTTGTTTTTAATGCCACCATTTACAAAAGTAACCTAAGTATTTAAGTAAGCAACTGTGGTTTTATCGAAATTGCCAGAATTTCATGTCAGCATCTCAATCTGTTGCTGCAAAATTGCCTGTCGTTATGGTTTATATGCAATAAGTTTTCCCCAAAGTTTAATTAACCTCTTCTGCTGTGCTGAAATATTACATATTATAGTTAATTTAGAATGCATCACCTTCTATCTGGGGCAAAATTAAGAAGAGGGAAAAAAGGTAGCAATAAAGATTCAGAGGTAGTCAGAATATATCAATTATTTATATTAACATTCATTATCATACTAAAAGGCAGCACAAAGACCACAGGGAATTGTTGGGTTCATATAATTTCGTTCTAATTATTCCAATTTACTGTAATTAAATCAGCAGGAAAAAACCCCAGTGAGAGAAATAGTGATGTCCCTTATAATGCCAACTGACAGAAAAGCTTTTTTTTATTATTTTTTATTGTTCTTACAGTGTTATTTACAAGAATTATATGTGGGAGTGACAGAATAGAGGCCTACTAAATTCATCAGAGTTTCAAAAAGGGAATTGCTTTATAAATTTATAAATTCGGACTGCAGCTGGATGATAATGATTTGCAGTTATTAAGGAAAGGTGAAAAAGAGGACATGGAATAAAGCACTTGCAAAAGAAGATGGGAATAGTTAGCGCAGCGTTTCTCAATCATAGCAACTTTAAGATGGGTGAATTTGAACTCCCAGAATTCCCCAGCCATCTTGCTGACTGGGAAATTCTGGGAGTTGAAGTCCTTATATCTTAAAGTTGCAAGGTTGAGAAACGTTTCTGTAGCACAGAGGTCGGCAACCTTAAACCCTCAAAAAGCCACAAAGGTCCTAACCGGAAGCCCCCCATTCAATTCTGGAGCCGACCGGAAGTCTGGTTCCCCCACCATAGAGTCTCCTCCTAGCACCGTATCCTTTTTCCTCTACCAGTCCTAACCAAAAGCCCTATCAATTGTGGAGCTGACCAGAAAACCCGCCCCTTGCCATAGAGTCTCCTCCTGGCATGCCATGCTTTCCCCTCCCCCCAAACCAGAAGCTCCTCTCAAAATTGTGGCACCGACCAGCGACAGGGAGCTGCAGCAGAGGGATGAAAGAGCCACATGTGGCTCCAGAGCCACGGGTTGCTGACCCCTGCTCTAGCAGGATGTGAATGCAAGGTAGTTACTCTTGTGGAGTTGGGTATGTAGTGAATCTATACACTCACAGATACTATTGGCCTAACCTACTATTAGCTAACATGGAGATGCATTAACCAATAGGCAAAGCTGCTTATTCAAAAATTCTAAGATTAACATGAGTTGTCTTTTGGGGCAATTCAGCAACACAGACAGGCAGACTGAGGTCTTTGCTTTCCCACCATGATCACCTGTAACCTGATTCACCTGTAACACCTCCTTCCCCTGCAGGAAACCCAAAGCAGCTTAGACCAACATAAACTGCCTTCTCTCTTTTTTTTCTAAGTCTATCTGGCTTCTCCACAGTTTTAGCACCATGGATGCTCAGACCACTTAGAGCTTGAATGGATGATAGAATAGAGAGTTACCTAAGAGAGTTACATCCACAGCAAATTTTCTAGGGAAAGACACTAGGCTTCTCAGCTGACATTTAGAAGCCCCATCTCCAGATAGAATTTATGGTTATGGCAGTTTCTTACTCTGTGAGCATCTAAGAGGTAAGAAGAGGGAGGTCTAAGAACTTTTTTTTTATGGCTTACATGACCTGAAAAACTTTGAAATCCCTGGAGTAAAGAGACAGCAATAGCATTCTCCTTGTAAAGGTTCCCCTCACACATATGTGCTAGTCCCGACTCTAGGGGGTGGTGCTCAACTCCATTTCAAAGCCAAAGAGCCAGCACTGTCTGAAGACATCTCCGTAGTCATGTAGCCGGCATGACTAAACACGAAAGGCAAACGGAACGCTGTTACCTTCCCACCAAAGGTGGTCCCTATTTTTCTACTTCCATTTTTTACGTGTTTTTGAACTGCTAGGTTGGCAGAAGCTGGGACAAGTAACGGGAGCTCACCCCATTACACAGCACTAGGGATTCAAACCGCTGAACTGCCAACCTTTCGATCGACAAGCTCAGTGTCTTAGCCACTGAGCCACCGCATCCCTTTTTATTCTCCTTGTACAAGTTCTCTAATAGATAAATTTGTAGAGATTATAAAATTCACTGGGTAGATACATCAATATCAGGGAGCTGATCATACTACTCAACTCCTTGAATGTTGTAATAAGGGCAGGAAAGCTAACAATGCAACAGATGTTGCAAAGTACTAGAATAGGGGTAGGCAACTATGGTCCCTTTATGACCTGTCCACTTGACAAGCTCAGTATATTTAACCCCTCAGCCATCACACCCCATTTCTTTAATAATATCAGTATTCAAAACATTCTTTTAATACCAATATAATGTGGTCTTTTTCTTAATCAGTATTTTTAACAGTCTGGCCACTGCTGTGAGATTAAAATAAAGATTAAATCAAACTTGACTTTTGCTGAACTCATCTATGCAAGTTTGAGGTGGGTGTTGTGGGGATGAACAAATTGCATTTATCTCCTTTTGGGGTGTTACTTTTACTTCTTTGTCTACATTATAGCCTTTGTATTCCATAGTCATCTTCCATTTGAGCATTAGTTAGGTCCAATACTGCTTCGTTAGCTAATTAGCTTTTTAAAATCAGTCAGTTCAGGTAGGTGATGACATGACTGGGCAGATTTAAAATAGCTATATAGTAAACCATTAGAACTCTTCTGAACAAGTCAATACTTCGTGCTTCTGTTAATTGTTCAAAGCATCTTTTTAAGGGAATTCACATTAACTTTGCACACTTTGGTAGGCTAGTATTATTTATATCTCTTTGTTTCTGGTTTGAAGGAGGGATAGGCTGGGAGTGAGGTTGAGATTAGGAGCTGAATAATTAGGAAACTTGATTCATGGAAATTTTTTTTTGCAGGGAAAGGTTCCTTTGTGGGGCTAAAAATTATGCATTTCCTTTTGGATCTGTTGCTCTATATCCATGATGGCAAACCTATGGCACACGTGCCAGAGGTGGCACGCAGTGCCCTCTCTGATGGCATGCAAACCATCACCCCAGTTTAGCGCCACTGTGCATGCATGCACACCTCCCTCCAGCCAGCTGGTCTTCGGGTCTCTGCTACGCATGTCCGGGGGGGGGCGGGGTGCATGTACGGGGGCCATGCACACATTGCAAAGCGCACACGCGCTTTGGGCACTCGGTCCAGAAAAGTTTAGCCATCACTGCTCCATATGGACCAAGCATGCACCATACGGTACTCTTCTGTAGTTGCACATTGTGTGAAGTGTTAGTGCTTAAGGAAGAAGGTTTTAAATAAATTGTCTGATTGAGAGGAATGAAGATTGCACATTGAAGATCTCCTATAAATATGAACAGATGATCTTGTCACATTTGATTTATTCCAGCGTCTCAATTTTCCAGTCTT
Organism: Arizona elegans; assembly: GCA_022577455.1. Lineage (NCBI taxonomy): Eukaryota > Metazoa > Chordata > Lepidosauria > Squamata > Colubridae > Arizona > Arizona elegans. The sequence continues at coordinate 11,344,514 of JAKOOJ010000008.1, read as the reverse complement.
AATTCTAGCCCTTTTCCATATTTGTTTGTGATTTATATGAAAACTCTACATAAAAACACATATGCATATTTTTCTAATATACGTATTTTTCTATAGTTCTAATATGAATACTCCCTAATAGCCTTCCTGCATTTTAATGCACGTCTTTTACAACTGATTCTTTATGGTCCTGTACCTTTTGTTGTAGTGCATTAGCAGAAAGGTGTTACAAATAACTAAAAAAAAAATCTGTAATTTCTATGCAAATGTTCTTTGAACAGAGGCAGTCCTTGACTTACAATCATTCATTTAGCGCTCATTCGAAGTTACAATGGCACTGAGAAAAATGACATGAACATTTTTCACACGACCATTGCAGCATTCCATAGTCATGTGATCAAAATTTTGATGTTTGACAACTGGCATATATTTATGATAACTGCAGTGCCCCAGGGTCATGTGAACACTTTTTGGAATCTTCTGAAAAAGTTAATGGGAAAGCCAGATTCACTTAACAACCTTTATTTAACAATTGCAATGATTCATTTAACAACTGTGGGAAGGAAAATTGTAAAATAGAATAAAACTCACTTAACAGTTTTGTTTAGCAATTTAGAAATTTTGGGCTTAATTGTTATATGCTGAGGACTACTTATATTCAGTTTGTTGTATATTGTATATATGTTGTATCTTGTATATCTTGTATATTATTCATATTTTTCAAAGGATTGCTACAGACATTCTAAGTCATCCAGGTCATGGTTGTCCCAAAGGTGCTTTTTCAAAAGGCAACTGGACTTTGTTTCTCCTTGAAGATGTTTCGCTTCTCATCCAAGAAGCTTCTTCAGTTCTCAGAATTGAAGAAGCTTCTTGGATGAGAAGCGAAACATCTTCAAGGAAAAACGAAGTTCAGTTGCCTTTTGGAAAAGCACTTTAGGATTTTTCAAAGAATTCTGGGAAAACTTGCCCAAACTTAGACAAAAGAGCCTTGATAGCACAGTGGTCTAAGCACCCTGTTATTAACATCAGCTGCCTGCAATTACTGCTGGTTCGAATCTCTCCAAGGCTCAAGGTTGACTCAGCCTTCCATCCTTTCTAAGGTAGGTAAATTGAGGACCCAGTTTGTGGGGGCAATAAGCTGACTTTGTATAAATATACAAAAGGATGAAGGCATTTGCTTAACGCATTGTAAGCCGCCCTGAGTCTCCGGAGAAGGGCGGCATATAAATCAAATAAAAAAAAAAAAATTACCTTTATGGAAAAGGATAATGATTTCAATAGTTTTATGCAAGCTCAGCTTAACAGATATTCTGCCCATTACCGTTCATGCAAGCTTAGCTAAGCAAGCATAGGAAATGTAACAAATTTGTCCTAAGGGGAGAGAAAAAAATCCAAAAGAAATGAGCTATATAGTATATTGAGGGAGAGGGGGAATCAATATCCTCCTCCTCTTAAGATGTAAAGCTAGTAATCAAAAGGGAAAGCTCTTTATCAGCAAGCTCATATTTCACCTGTCAAAGAAAAACGGAGAAGGATTTAATTAAATGGCATGGTATCTTAAGAGACAATATATTTCCACATGTTGGGGCCTTATCTTTAGTCGAACCAAATAGAAAGACACATTTTGGAAAAGGATTGTTTATGAGTTGCAATCCATCAAGTGATGCTATAGGCATCATACTCAAAAGTCCCTGTTTACAACAGGTTGTCAAAAGAAGTCAACACCTCCAAGATGTGTTCTGAAAACCTGACACAACCTATTGAGGAGCAATTCTTTATAGCCATCTTGCAACCAGCAAAAAGGCATGCTGCGGAAAGTGAGCTTGCTTGTGTTATCTAATCCACCTGGAGATATACTGTGTGATGATGGCCTGATATAATAGAATAACAGAACTGGAAGGGATCTTGGAGGTCTTCTAGTTCAAACCCCTGCTCAGGCAGAAGACCCTTTTCCAGACTGAGTGCCCAAAGTGCATGCGTGCCCAAACCCTCAAAGTGCAATGCGTGTGCAGCCCCATGCATGCACCCTACCACCACGCATGTGCATGTGCCCCCTGCATGCCCCCCGCATGTGCGCACGTGCCCCCTGCATGTAACTCCCGTGCATGCATGGCAGAGACCCGACCGCCAGCTGGCTGGTGGGAGGTGCATGCGGATGCACGGCGGAGCTGAACTGGGACGATGGCTCACGTGCCCACAGGGAGGGCCATCATGGCCCTTTATACCATTATACCATTTCAGACAGATGGTGGTCCAGTCTTTTGTTAAAAACATCCACTGATGGAGCACCCACAACTTCGGAAGGCAAGCCGTTCCACTAGTTAATTGTCCTCACTGTTAGGAAGCTTCTCCTTAGTTCTAGGTTGGTTCGCTCCTTGACTAGTTTCCATCCATTGTTTTTTTGTTCTGACCTCAGGTACTTTGGAGAATAGTACCCCCCTCCTTCTTTGGACAGCCCCTTAGATATAGGGGTGGACAACTGAATAGCCTTTTTCTAGTTTCCATTCCCTACTTTTCTGGCCCCAAGACCTATGTAGCAATTTTTTTTACTACCTGTTCTGTGGGCATGGTTTGGTGGGCATGGTGTGGCTTGGTGGGCCTGGCAAGGGAAGGATACTGCAAAATCACCATTCCCACCCCACTCTGGGGCCAGCCAGAGGTGGTATTTGCTGGTTCTCCGAACTACTCAAAATTTCCACTACCGGTTCTCCAGAACCTGTCAGAACCTGCTGGGTTTCACCCCTGCTATGTAGGCAACATAACAGTGTTCAGTAATACCACTTTTTTTTTTTTTTTTTGGGGAGTTCATGGTTAAAATAAAATAGATACCTTAAGCCTATTAAGCCCTTTAGTTTATTTTATTTATATTAACGTTTACATTCGGTGATTTGCTACTAAATTTCATAGGTTAAAATCTTCAATAATTCCATGGGCCTTAAAAAAAAAGAATGGTATATATGTGGACCAGGGTGGGTTCTACTTACCTTTATTCCCAGTTTGCATTGTGCCCGCGCACGATGTGCAGATCACCTATGATGATATCCGGGTCAGTGGGCGGAGCCTCCCGCAGGTTTTACACACCGGTTCTTGTGAACCGGTCCAAACCGGGGGCAACCCACCACTGATGTGGACATAGGCCTCACCCTGGGGGAAAAATGGATATAAAGAAATTGTTTGTGTAGAACATGCTTAGCACTGAAGATCCTATTGAGGGCACACCAGTTAAAAATTGTAATGGAAACAGATATTCCAAAGTTCAAAGATGGCAGTTTCATCATTCTGAAATATTAATAAACAACTTTTGTTTTGATCTGGGGATGCAAAATCTGCACCAAAGCTTAAAATGTTACATGTTCAATATTAAATTGGAAAACTAAAAAATCTTTTTAAAGAATGTTTGAATTTGCTTGCTAATAACCCCAAATACCAATATCCATGCTTTTGTTAAACAACTGTACAATGTATGTACAATTCTTGTTTATTGCAAGGATACCTTTTTCAATAATGTTTGAATTATAGAGGGAAAACAGAAACCTTGAAGCCTCTAATTTCCTCGCCCATTTTCAGTGTAGTCATAACAATTCTATTATCGTCTTCCTTTAATGACCCCATACTCCCTTGTGGGGTGGAATCTGGGCAACTGAATGGAGTTGAGTGTTTACTGACCGGATGCCCTTACTGTCACCAATGCAGAGTTATATTCAGCAGATATATTCTCAACGTGCCCAGAGAAAGAAATATCTGCCTCTAGCTAAGATCAAACTCACTGATTGTGAGGCAAGAGCTCCACCTCTAGGCCACCGCACCACTCTCATAACATATAATATGTATGTTATATGTACAATATACATATATAATATGTATATTGATGTTCATCCATCATTTTCAAAGAGGACCTTGACATCTAACGGGTTGTCCATGGTGTCCACACTGTGTCTGCAGGTAGCTGGTAAGGTTATAGGGGCATGGAATGTTCTGCCGCATGTCAGGCAGACATGTGTGGGTACCACAATTGTAGCATTTGCATCTCTGGCTTTGCGGAGTGCTCACTTCTCTTGTGCTATGGTTGTCCTTCTGTCTTCAAATGTCTGGCAGCCTTAGTGAATCAATGTGTGCCATGACGATCGATCTTGTGCCAGGGTTTCCCAGGAGGTGGTGTCAATATCCAAGGACTTGAGAGAGGCTTTCAGCATCTTTGTATCGCTTCCTTTGCCCCCCATGCAAAGGTCCCTTTCCTTGAGACAGTTCACCATAGAGGAGCTGTTTGGGGATGCGGTGGTCTGACATCCTTGCAACATGGCCTGCCCAGCCATAATGTATACGTATATTATATATTTGAAAAAGAGAAACTGTGAGGATCAGGATCAGGTAAAGAGTTCCTCTGGAATTTATGGATTTCAAAGAACCGCAACTGGTTAAAATAAGGGTGCCCAACCCCTGATCCCTGGACCAGCACTGGGCCACAGCATGCCAGAAACTGGACCGTACAAACAAGTGAAGTTCCATTCATGGGATGTACAGTAGGCAGCATGCAAAATCGCACCCCCTCCAATCTATGGGAAAACCTTTTCCCATTGGAACCGGTCCCTTATGCCCAGAAGGTTGGGGGCCACTGGTTTAAAACAAGAATCAACTGTTGTGGCAAACATGTCTTGTTTGTTTCTCAAATAGTCTCATTCCACTAACAATAGAGTAGAGTAGGGTAGGGTAGGGTAGGGTAGGGTAGGGTAGGGTAGGGTAGGGTAGGGTAGAGTAGAATAGAATAGAATAGAATAGAATAGAATAGAATAGAATAGAATAGAATAGAATAGAATAGAATAGAATAGAATAGAATTATCATGTCATCCCTACTCCTTCTTTTCATTAAACTAGATATACCCAATTCCAGCAACCATTCTTTATAACCTTAGTGTCAATAGCTAGAGAGACTTCAAATTGATAGATGGATTAAGGAAAGAAAAAAATAGAATGTCACAACAATAAATTATGTTTAAACACTCAAGCAAAGAAATTCAAAAAGGATATGAACATATCCTGAAAAATAAGTTGAAAAACAGAAGATGCTTCTACTATAATTATATAATATTAATATATACTTTTGCTCATAACATCTCAATATCTTATGATAGGAATTAAAGGTATATGTAGTAATTATAAATAAATAATGAATGCAGAATGTCAATGAAATTTAAAACTCTCCCAAGCACTGAGGACTTCTTGGTTCAGTCCACATAATCCAGTGGCTATCAAGGATGTGAATGGAGAACTATCTTTTCAACTGTTGTTTCCATTAATTAATAAGCTGAATGTTTCCATATAACGATACTGCTAGGAAATTTGTGAAAACCAATCACCCTATCAACTGCATTGAAAAATACAGCTTGAATGCAAATCAAAAGCAATTATCCAACTTTTGATTATTATTTTTTTAAAAAAACACTTCAGTGAGTACAGATGGCATTTCTTACACAGATGACAAGTTTTTCCAGTAGTTATCTTTGAAGATTCTCAAGGTTCAATTAAAGCTCATTTTTGATATATCTAGAATAAAGTAAGCAGATGTGGAAAATATTATTGCAAATGTTGTGTGCATTTCCAAAACAAGAATAGGCCTGAAAGCGGGAGTTTATCCAGGTTATGGGTTTCTAGCATTAGCTAGAGGCCAGAACAGAGGTAGGGAAAAGCTACAGTTATCTGGGATATTCTAGTACAGTGATGGCTAACCTTTTTGTCATTGCGTGCAAGGAGCTGGGGGCCCACACCCATAATTGTATGCCCCACCCCCGCACATGTGCTTGTGATGGCACACGATGGCACGATAGGTCTGGTAGGACCGTTTTTCTCTCTCCCCAGGCTCCAGAGCCTTTCTAGGAGCTTGGGGAAAGCAAAAACGGCCTTCCCTCCACACACCCGGAGGCCCTCCAGAGGCTGGAAATGGCCCGTTTGCCGACTTCCGGTCCCACCATCAGTTCGCCATCACAGTTCTAGTAGCTTTCAGAGGCATCCAGATAATTGGATGACAGACCATATTTGTTAAATTGGGCTCTAGGAATCTTCAAGAGCCATGGGGCACAGTGGTTAGAATGCAGTACTGCAGGCTAACTCACTGCTCACTCCAGCAGTTCAATCCTGAGTGGCTGAAGGTTAACTCAGCCTTCCATCCTTCCAAGGTCCATAAAATGAGGACCCAGATTGTTGGGGGCAATATGCTGACTCTGTAAACCGCTTAGAGAGATCTGCAAAGCTCTGTGAGGCAGTGCTATTGTAAATGCTATTGTTATTGCTATTGTTCCTGTATAGTCTTCCTCTGCCTGAGTTCTTAGATTCCATGACCAGGTTGGTAGTGGAGTTGCCTAGCTTATGGTTTTAGGGGATTTTCACTTCTCTTCGCTTTGTGCAGAGCCGGGGGTAGCATAGGACAGTCACTATGGCAACCATAGACTTGATCCAGGGCCGATCATATAACAAATATCCTCACCAGATTTGGCATATCAAGGCAGTGGCAGTGTGATCTGGAGAGATTCTCATCGTTCCATGTACAGCTGGATCATTTTCTGATTGCCTCAGTGCTGCCTTCTGTCACAAGGAGACCTGTCTGATCATTTTGCCCCAGAATAATGGACACCCCACCCCACTCCCACTCAGTTACAAATGGTACTTGGGGTTGTTCCAGAAGGTCTGGCACACAATCTGATCAAAGTCTGATGCAGGGGTGGGTTGTACTTATCTTTACTACCAGTTTGCAACAGGATCGTGTGTGTGCACTCGCTTCGCTCGTGCATGCACCTTGCTTCTGCACATGCGCAAAAGCTTCTGCGCATGCACAGATCGCTTCTGATGACATCAGGGTCAGTGGGCAGAGCGTCCCGCAGGTTTTACTACCGGTTCTATAGAATCAGTCCGAACTGGGGGCAAGCCACCACTGGTCTGATGTAAATTTTCCGAAAGATGCCCTAATTAATTCATGAGCCACGAGCCAAACTTCAAAAGAAATACAGTCATTTATTAGGAGCACTATTTCGACAATATTCGGATGCAGTTAGAACTAATCCCATGTAGATGACCCTGTCTCTCCCCTCCTCCATGGCCATGTCATAAATCTCATTCTCCAATTAACCACTTTGGCTGGCTGTGAAACCCAACACTCTCCTTCTGATTACAGTAAGAAAGCATCTGTGGAATGTAGTTTCAGTTAGGGAAATCAATCCGCTCCATCAGTCCTCCCTCCCTCCTGTTCATGGCAACTTGAAAGCTTTGCAAGTTGACATCTGATTTTGATCACGTAACAATGGGGAGGCTGCAACAGTCATAAGTGTGAAAAATGGTCATAAGTCACTTTTTTCAGGGCTGTTGTGACTTTGAACGGCCACTAAACAAATGGTTGTAAGTCGAGGACTATCTGTTTCTATTGGTATCGCTCAGAGAAACTTCCAGAAACCATACCACGTTTGCAAGTTTGCTGCACTGCAGTCGATGAAGGAGATGGATCAATTGGAAATTCAGCATCTCCCACTGAAACACAAACTTTTTGTCTGAAATCTCTGCTGTGTTAAAAAAAAAAAAAAAAAAGCAGAAGTTCTTATTCAGTGATTCAGGACCAAAACGACATATTTGTGTTTCATCCAAGATGAAAAGAAAAATCTGAGCTTCTCATTGATAGATGCTCTGTTGGAACAATTGTCTGTTTTTATTAACATAAAGCTGACCACAGATCGCTGCATGGGGTTTTTGAAGTGTGAGTCTGGCAAATCGATCTGCCAGGGATCTGAGGAAATAGACTGATCAGTGTCAACCTCAGTGATTTAAACAGCAACTATCGGCCAATCAGAGTTGAGCAGTTCTCATTTTATGAAATATACACCACGGATCCCATATAATAATGTTTTCTGTTAAGGCACTTTTCAACATTATTATGGGGGAAAGTCTAATTTTGCAAACTCCTACGAGAAGTCAGCTGAAGATAGGCTGCAGCTACAGCGTATGTAAAATACACAGATACTACGGTAGAAATGCCTTGAAAATAATACAGAAAAAGTGTTCCACATCTTAACGCACAGCACTTCTCTGACATTTGCTCAAGCAGCCAAACTTTTTCAGATTTCCTTTAAGGAAACCAGTCATAATGTATCAATTCAGCTCATAAAACAGTAGCATCTTTTTTTCAGGCTCATGTCTGTCTGTTTGTTTGTTTATCAAATTTAGGAAACTGTCTATTTCTTTCACAAAGATAGGCTCCTTTAATGGATCTGAGATACCAGATACTTCCTCCAAATGATCTTCAATGTATGCACTGTTATATAGATAGTCCTCAACCTACAACAGTTCATTTAGTGACCATTCAAAGTTACAATGGCACTGAAAAAAGTAACTTATGACATTTTTCACACTTACAATCTTTGCAGCATCCCAATCAGGGGTGCGTTCTACTTACTTTTACTACCGGTTCGCAACGGGACTGCACGCATGCTTCTGCGCATGTGCAGATCACCCATGATGACATCATGGCGGGTGGGCGGAGCCTCCCTCCGGTTTTACTACCAGTTCTATAGAACCGGACTGAACCGGGAACAACCCACCACTGATCCCAATTATCACACAATCAAACTTCAAACACTTGGCAATTGGCTTATTTATGGCAGTTGCAGTGTCCCGGAGTCATATGATCATCTTTTGTGACCTTCTGATAAGCAAAGTCAGTGGGGAAGCCAGATTCATCTAACAACCACATTATTAATTTAACAACCGCAGAGATTCATTTAGCAACCGTTGCAAGAAAAGTTGCAAAATCAGGCAAAATTCACTTAACTGCTGTCTTGCTTAGCAACAGAAATGTTGAGCTCAATTGTGGTCGAAAGTCGAGGACTACCTGTATTAAGAACTGAACCTTTGTAGTGATCAATATCAACTAAGAATCTATAAAGCAAAACCTGCTACTGACAAATACTTGCTGACAAGGAAAATACCTTCTTAATAGTGATAAGTTCTTTTTTATTTCCCAGTTAACTATTACTGTGTTTTCAAGTATAGTTCTTGGTTTGGCCTTAAGGAAAACTCCCCCTCACCCCCCAAGGGATCCACATTGTTCAAACCTCATTATTAACATGTTTTGATGGATGTCTTCTTTTAGAGCTTAGCAGAACTTGTGCAAATGTGCAATCTGCATATCACACAGTGCATTACATTAATCATATCTCTATTTTTGATCCTGATATATTGGCAGCTCTGAAGGACGTTTATTTATTTAATCCAATCTGTCCACCGGAAAATAATTTGAGCAAAACAAAACCAAATTTGATATGAAGAGAAACTGCTGATAGTAAGATCGGGACTGAAAATGGACTGGATTCAGTAGGGACTTCAGAAAAGTAGATAGATAGATAGATAGATAGATAGATAGATAGATAGATAGATAGATAGATAGATAGATAGATGATAGATAGATAGATAGATAGATAGATAGATAGATAGATAGATAGAGATGGATGGATGGATGATGGCAGGCAGGCAGGCAGACAGACAGACAGACAGACAGAAAACAGAGATACAAATAAAGAGAGAAAGAGAGAAAGAGAAAGAAATATATAATATAAACACTTGTGGGCATACATACCCTGATTAATCCCTGGAGAGAAATACACCCTTATAAATATACTTACATGCATTTCTTTGTTATACACAGAAGAAAATCTCCTATGAACTATGGCTGTTAAAGATGTTGGAAACCACTGCAGAAGCCATGATCTGCATGGCCTCCATCTTATCTCTGTGGGAATTATATTCCACAAGGAGGGAGCTACAGTATTACTGAGAAGGTCCTTTTTCTTGGTCCCACTAGATATATTTACCTAATAGATGTGATGCCCTTTCCTACCTGTCCTGGTGAGTAGGGGAGAGGTGGTCCTTCAAATAATTTGGGTCCAAGTGACGTAGGCTTTAAAAGCGAGAACCAGCACTTTGAATTGCATGTGGAAGCAGACTGGTAACCAATGCATATCCTTGCATAAGAGGTGATTCATGTGCAAATCTAGTCATGTGCAAAACTGTGCAGGTTGTGCTACATTTTGAACTAATTGAAGGGTCCAGAAACTCTTAAGGACAGCCCTATGTAGAGTATATTACAATAGTCAAAATGAAAGGTGACCACACAGTCTCAAGGACTGTGAGAAGGACACATTGGTCCAGGAATGGGAATAATTGGAGCACCAATCTCAGTTGTACAAAGACATTTCTGGCCATGATTTCTGTCTTTGAACAGGAATTACTCATCCACAGGAACTACCAGAAGCCCCAGCCTTGAACAAAGATAGACATTCTCAAAGAACCAAGGAATCGCTAATTCAAAGCCACTCCGCCTTTCCAGGATTCAATTTCATTTCATTTCATTTCATTTCATTTCATTTCATTTCATTTCATTTTAATATTTTATTTTATTTTATTTTATTTTATTTTATTTTATTTTATTTTATTTTATTATTTTATTTTATTTTATTTTATTTTATTTTATTCATTTTATTTATTTTATTTATTTTATTTTATTTTATTATTAATTTTATTTTATTTTTATTTTTATTTTATTATTTTATTTTATTATTTTATTTTATTTTATTTTATTTTATTTTATTTTATTTTATTTTATTTTATTTTATTTTATTTTATTTTATTTTATTTTATTTTATTTTATTTTATTTTATTTTATTATTTTATTTTATTTTATTTTATTTTATTTTATTTTATTTTATTTTATTATTTATTTTATTTTTTAAATCTATCCTATCTTTCTGTCAAGTGACTTCCGGCAGCTTACAACATGATAGAAACATCAAAACAGGAGTGTCAAATTCGATTTCATTGAGGGCCGAATTAGGGTTGTGTTTGACCTCAAGGGGCCAGGGTGGGTGTGGCCAGGGTGGGTGTGGCCAGGGTGGGCACGGCCAGCTTGCCATCACTCGTTTCAGAGGCACCTGTGGCGGTCCGTGCACTTTGCCAGCGAAAACAGAGTCCGGGAGGGCCGCACATGGCCCTCCTGAGCTCCATTTTCGCTGGCAGAGGCACCATGGGCCAGTCCTTTACTGTTTCCAGGGTGGCCCATAGGCCAGATCTAAGCATTCCATGGGCCGGATCCGGCCCCTGGCCCTTGAGTTTGACACCCCTGCATCAAAACAACATTAAATAAAGCTTGCGGTTTGACTTCTGTCGCTGTCAGATGGTCCCTTGGGACTGCCAGCCCTGTCGCCCGTAAAGAGCCGCCTTTACAGCTGAAAGGCAGCTCGAAAAACTCCATTTCCATAAGGAAATGTGAGATAGAGCAGGCGAGGGCAGGTAGAGCCCTCTGCGAAGTCCCCAGAGTTTTTGTTTTACTCTTGGGGACGAAGCAGGATGAGGCTCCCTATTTCCTTTGCCGCTGCTCCGGGCTTCGGGAGACCTCTGCCTTTTGCAGAGCCAGGTGACGAGACCAAACCTTTCAACGAAAAACAACAGATTGTTTAGTTAAAGAGGATGAGATTTGGATTTGGGACCCTAAATCGCAAGTATTTTTAACGATTTTATAAGTGTTTTTAAGTGAAGGAAAAAAAAGTTTAAAATGGTGACCGCTGAGCTTGAGAAGAAGAAAGCCAAAAGTGAAAGTCCTTCCGTAACAAGCTACAAAGTAGCAGAACAAACAGTGCTGGCTAGAATAGAGAAAAGAAAAATTTCTATTCTAAGTTTCTTTTTTCTTGGAGATTTGATATTGATCTTGTTTGGAGAGAAGTCGTCTTTCTTTAAAAGGAGTTTGTCTGAGTGGTAGGATGGCGTTAAAATTAACAAAGCCAGACAAACAAGCAGCGGGGGGGGGTTCCCCCATTTACAATTATGTGAACTAGTTTCGAGTTTACAGACTCAGAAGAATGGTTTTAATTTAAAAGAATTTGTTTTGAAGGAAATGGCAAGACATGACGAGATTGTGAACCAGAATTTTGAAAAATTTAGGCAGGAAATTAAAGAATTCATACAATTAAAGTATGATAATTTACAACGAAAGATTGTAACAGTGACTAATGCTTTTTCAGAAATAGTTATAAAGATGGATACAAATATCAAGTTATTAGAGTCTAAAATGGAGGAAGTTGATGATAAGATTTATAATTTGGACAATAAAATACAAAGAATGGAAAATGATTTGATAAATATTCAGGACAATAGCTCTGAAGTAAAGTCTAAAAAGGAAACTGATCATGAGACTTACAATGCAGAAAATATAAAGCAAGGGATTGAAAAAGAAGTTACAATGATGCAATACAGGCTCACAGAATTTGTGGTTAGAATGAGAGGGTTACAGGAAAATAATAGAGATGATTTAAGAAAAATATCTGCTGAAGTTCTGGCCGGGATTTTAAAGGTTCATCCAGAGGAGGTATCTTGTAAGATTGACAAGACCTATAGAGTAAATTCTTGGATTGCAAAGCAAAGGCAATTGCCTAGAGATGTGGTGATTTATTTTACAGATAAAGAAATAAGAAATGATATTGTGCAAAAATCTTTTAATTCTACTCTACAATTGCATGGAAGAAAGATCTGGATATATAAAGAGTTGCCGCCCAAGATATTAAAAGACAGAAAGAAATTTGGATTTTTGGTGTCTGAGCTGAAGAAACAAAACATCTCATTCAGGTGGGATGTCCCAGTTGGCATAATATTGAGATATCAAGCAGAAAGATACCAACTAAATACTGTTGAAAAAGTGGAAGAATTTTACTATAAGGTTCTTAAAATGGGTTCTACATCTTCATGTCTAATACATGAGTGGAATAAAGAAAAGCAAAATCAACAAGAGATAGAAATTCAGGATAAGCAGAAGGAGATGGAAGTAATGGAAAAACAACAAGTAACAGAGGTCTTTGTAGATGAGCCGCTTCTGGATTCTGCTTCAGAGGTCTCAGCTGGACTATTTATAAATACAAGAGAGTCGGCTTTGGATTCTAATGTGATGATTTATCAAGTTACAGATCAGCATAGAAATCAATCAGTTGACACACAACTCATAGAAAAGAAACCAGAATGAAGATTTAAGCCACAAAAGCAAAACCAACAAGATCAAGTTATAGATCAGCATGAAAACCAAATAGTTGAGACACAATTTATAGAAAGGAAATCAGAATGGAGATCTAACCCACAAAAGGTCAAGAAAAGAAGAAGCAGGTTTCACACAAAAAAAAACTTTTAAACTAAACAACAGTGTAATGCCAGTTATCTAAGAGATGATTGAATATATGAAAAGATAGCTGAGGTAAAGTATTGATTTATATTATCCTGAGGAGAGTGACAGACCTCTGCAGTGCTGTATTTTTGGGATGTGAAAAGGGCCTTAAACTGAATGGATTGGAATTATCTATTTTGGATTCTTTGATAAATGTATTACGTTTATGCTGAGCTACAAGGCAAGAGAGTTATGGGATTGGGGCACACAGAAGATCTGGTTGTTACCCTATTACGGTGGTTAGAATTAATAATCTAGATGAAAGACACTACTATAGACACTATATGGAATACAAATATAAAGTCACTTGGGTGGTTGTTTTTTATATATCAAGACATCTATTGTTGATGGGGGCAGATGGTAATTGAAGATATTGAACATACTGTTGGAATTAGGATGTGATGTTACCCTAATATGGGTGATGGAGTTAACAATTCAGATGAAAGACACTACAGAAGATATTATATGGATTACAAGCTTAAAGTCATTTGAGGATTTTATTTACATAAGGGAATACTTCTTAGTGGTGTGGGCAGAAGAATAAAGATATTAAGAATTATTATGTATGGTAGTCCTGTAGGATAGTGGGTGGAGATAGGTTAGCTTATTGATTGTTTAGTTGAAGAAAAGGGATATTATGTTTAGATATGAATATATGTAAAAGATTTGAGTTAAGAGATATATCTATGGGGGTGGAGGAAATGGGCAGACTATGAGTTGAATAAATGTTAAATTAGGATTTATTATATAGTTTTATAGTGGAAGGTTGCTTTGAAATGTCATATTAATATACAAAAAAGATTTCATTTAAGAGATATATGTATGGGGGAGGAGAAAAAGAGTAGATTATGAGTAGAAATTGCTAAATTGGGGGATATAATAATATTATTATGCTAAATTAGGAGTTATTATATAATGTCATGGTAGAATGTTATTTTGAAATGTATAGTATAAGGGGGATATAATAATATTATTAGAAAGAAAGGGTCAGCATATGGGGGATGGAGCAAGGGGATGGTAAAGTATTATATAATCAGTTATGAATTTGGGTTTTACTTTGAAGAAGCCACAGGGGGAGGGGAGGGGGAGGGGGGGGTTAGGGAGGAGGGGGGGAAAAGGGGGAAAAATTTGTATTTGAAAAACTTTTTCAATAAAAAAAACATTAAATATTAAAATTAATAAAAATTAGCTAAGTTAGGAATCAATATACAGCAGGGTGGAAGCGAAGTCTTCTTTTGAATCCACATCCACATCCAGCATGGAACATTCCCAGGGGATGCAGGTCCCGGGGGTGCAGGAACCTCTTGCCCCCAATCAACTGAAAATGGCCTTGGAGGAAAGAAATGAACCAGGACAACATAGAAGTGGAAAAGTTGTTATGAGAAAAATATGGTTAAATTTGCGGAACATGATGGTTCGTGTTCAGAACTGGCTACACTCCAGAGGAAGAATGCCTTAAGTAAACTTTTGACATATCATATCAAAGACTGTTTATGAATAATGGGATTACAATTTTTTTTTAAAAAAAAGGATTGCTTTCAAAAATGAAACGTAAAAATTTGAAAAATTATAATAATGGAATTGAGCATCTGAATCATCTAAAAAGGCTCATATAAATGGATCTTTCCTCCAAAAAAGCAGATGGGACTAAAGAGATTTTACATTGCAAAGAAAAATGTTGTTTTCCTACCCCCCCCTTTTTTTTTCCCAAAGTCCCTGGAGAGAAGAAAAGAGGAAAGGCTTGTGAAATCAACAAAGCTTTGAACAGCAGGATGCCTCTTATGTATAACCTTTCCTCTCCATTTATGGGTGACTCACACCAAGTGCTTCTCTGAAATAGTTATTTCCTTCTGATCACTGCATGGTACCTAAAGGACACGTGGTGTTTGAGCTGGCATCGACACAGACAAGTGCAGTGATCCTTCATACTCTTCACCACAGTCACCACAATTAATTGCTCCCTTTTTGCTGAACAAACCTGCAGAGGTAGTCCTGCCATGGGAAAAGATAAAGCAGTTGCTGCAGGCCATAGATTTGGGGCATCAGTCAGAGTCAAATAATCCAAGCCATGGAACATTATCCCTAGGGAAGACATTGTGTCAAAACTCACCAAAACAAAAGAAAGCCGGATATAGAAAACTGGCTATTAGCAGTGCCTTGAGGTGTAATGGGCATCTGGTAGTTTTGTTTGTCTGTTTCAGATGCCTTTGGCGAAAGGAACATTATTGCTACCTTATCAGGATGCTGTATACCTGTAGAACAAGAACAGATTAATTGATAGACAAGACACCAAGAATTTGGTAACTAGCAAATCAATATATTAAAACATGAACTATCATAACCAATGTCCCAAACTGGACTTTCTGGGTTTTTCTTTGAAAACATTTTGCTTCTCATCCAAAAAGCTTCTTCAGCTCTGACTGGATGGTGGGGAATGGAAGGATTTATATTCCTTGCAAACAGCTGGTCATCTGCATCCTTTTTAGATAGTCGCTGAGGCCACCTGGAGGTTTATCTGTGTCCTCAATGACTCTCTAAAAAGAATGCAAATGACCAGTTGTCTGCAAGGAATATAAATCCTTCCACACCCCATCATCCAGTCAGAGCTGAAGAAGTTTCCTGGATGAGAAGCGAAACGTCTTCAAAGAAAAACAAGACAGTCCTGTTGCCTCTTGAAAAACCATCTTTAGGACAACCATGACCTGGATGACTGAGAATCTCCACAGATATCATAATCAATGCACTGTATAATATGGAAAGACCACAAATGAATCAAGAGGGATATTTAGTTGAAGACCATTTTACAGATTAATGTGCTTTGCTAGTCATCTAAAAGAAGAGCAAGACAGAATCTGACATATTACACTTGACAAAACCCTCTATAAAGTAGGGTACTCCACAGATTTACTCCAGGTATTCTGTCATCTGGATCTCAGGAGGAACCTCATTCTAGAAGTCAAGCATTGCCCCAAAGAAGTTGCATTTCCAATAGGTTGCATTATTTAATCTAACGAAATTGGAGCATGCCATTTTTTTATTTATTTATTTATTTATTTATTTTATTTTATTTATATGCCGCCCTTCTCCGGAGACTCAGGGCGGCTTACAGTGTGTTAAGCAATAGCCTTCATACTTTTGTATATTTTATACAAAGTCAGCTTATTGCCCCCACAAACTGGGTCCTCAATTTACCTACCTTAGAAAGGATGGAAGGCTGAGTCAACCTTGAGCCTGGCGAGATTCGATCTTACTTTAATTGCAGACAGCTGGTGTTAAATTACAGTGCTTCTGTCTGTTGAGCTAAACCAGGCTTCTGATTTTGCCAGATTAAATAGGTTGGACCATTTCTATGGGAAACAAGTAGTAAACCAGACCCTGTTCCTTGATTATTTTATTTTATTTTATTATTTATTTTATTATTTTACTTTATTTGCTGCCCATCTCCTATCAAAATGACTCATGCTGGTTCATTCACACATTGTGGAAAACTCTTCTTCATCCATGGTTTATTTTTTTTCCTGTGGCATATCTTGAATATAACTTTTTGCTTGCAGTTGTGGAAAGCAACAGCTTAGAGTTGATATTCATCTATTTGTCATTGTAATTAACTGTGTGAGCATGAGCAAGAATATTTCCTTGTGCAAATATTCAGTTTAACGGCTAGTTTAGTGCCCTAAATGCAACCAGGAGGCCCTGAACTTAAAATAAAATCCCTTTCAATTTGGAATTGTTTTCCCACACTAGTGGTTCATGGAGGGAAATTCAAATTCACTCCTTAAAAAAGAAAGTCAAAAGGAGTGTAACTGCCACCCTACATTTTACACACTTAATCAGGTAGTTATAAACTGGATTGTAGTAGCAATAGCATTTAGTTTTATCTACCACCCCATAGCACTTTACAGCACTCAGTTTACAATGTGGAAGTATTGTTTGAATTTGCCCTCAACAATCTGGGCCTTTGAAGAATGGAAGGCTAAGACAACCTTTATCTCTGTGAAGATCAAACTCCAGGCTGTGGGCAGAGTTTGCCTGCAACACTACACTTTAACCACAGTGCCACCACAGATGAACTAAAGTTCATCATCTTGGTAGTACAGTGGTCTAAGGCACCCTGTTATTAAGCTGGTTATTAAGACCAGCTGCCTGCAATTACTGCAGGTTCGAATCTCGCCAAGGCTCAAGGTTGACTCAGCCTTCCATCCTTTCTAAGGTAGGTAAATTGAGGACCCAGTTGTGGGGGCAATAAGCTGACCTTGTATAAATATACAAAAGGATGAAGGCTATTGCTTATTGCTTAGCCCATTGTAAGCCGCCCTGAGTCTCCGGAGAAGGGCGCCATATAAATCAAATTAAAAAAAAAAGTTGCTTATTTCAAAAACGAAAATAAACAAAAGGAGATAGCAGACATCCCTGTCTTGTTTTTTTTTTCCTCTAAGGCTTTGTTAAAAGTTCTTTTTTTTATTATTATTTGATTTATATGCCACCCTTCTCCGGAGACTCAGGGCGGCTTACAATGCGTTAAGCAATAGCCTTCATACTTTTGTATATTTATACAAAGTCAGCTTATTGCTCCCACAAACTGGGTCCTCATTTAACCTACCATCCTTTAGAAAGGATGGAAGGCTGAGTCAACCTGGTGCCTGGTAAGATTCGAACCTGCAGTAATTGCAGGCAGCTGTGTTAATAACAGGGTGCTTTAAACCACTGTACTACCAAGGCTCTTAAGAAAGAAGACTGTTAGGGTGTGTGTAAAAAGTATTTGTTGCTTGTGCAACGAGCAGAGCAGAAACACACAGGGAAGGAGATAAACGTGCGGCTCGTGTGAGAAAAAATAGTTTATCTACAAGTAACAAGCAGTCTCGGTGTAAGTAAAACAGTCAAAGGTCATAAACAGTAATATCAGTCCAGTAAGTATCTTCCCTTACCAAAGCAAACAGACTTTAGTAACTCTTGGTATACAGTACCATATAATAGACTCAGTAAGCAACAGGATACAAACAGGTATCGCTCAGGAAGAACTAGGTAGAACCAGGAAGAACCAGGAAGATCCAGAAAGAACGAACGCTTCTCTGTGCTGCTTATTTATGCACTGCAGCCTAATTACAGGGTTCAGCAAACCCTGATTACGTGGCTCAGTTGTTTCTTAAAGAAACAGATATATTGCCTGACCAACAAGTTAGGAGTAAGCTACAAGCTGAACCTAACATTCTCCCCATTGGGCAGGACAATATACACAATAGATACAAAAACAAAAACACACATCCAAATCATACATTGTACAGTAGTATCAGGTACATTTCAGATTCTTAATCCAAATCTTTCACAACAATTGGTGTGTTTAATGGCACCTTGCGCTTTAGTAAGGTTATCGGCAATATTGTCCTCCGATGCGCAATATTCCAATGTAATCATGTTATCCTTAACACATTGCCGAACATTCAGATAACGTATATCAGTGTATTTAGTCCTTGTCTTTACAGCAAGATTCGTTGCCATTTTAATGGCTGCCTGGTTATCTTCATAAACCGTAATAGGATAGTCCATTTTGAATCCAATATCTTCCATCAACTGTTTATAATAAATCAGTTCAGTACATGTAAGTGATAGACAAGAAAACTCCGCTTCCATGGTAGACAAACTGATGTGTTTCTGGCGAATTGATCTCCATCCAATCAGGCAGTTATCCAACATGATTACAATTCCAGACGTAGAAGTTCTGTCAAAACTGGCATCAGCATATGCCTTTAACATCATATTGGCATTTGGTTCTAAATACATAGCAAAATGCAGAGTTCTTTTAAGATACCTAAGAACACGTTTTGCAGCCTGCCAATGCCTATCAGTAGGCTCGAACTATATTGTGCTAGTTGATTAACACTAAAAACTATATCAGGCCGTGTCCAGTTGCTCAAATACGGCAAACTGCCTATTAATGATTGATACAGTTCTTTACTGAACTGTGGACTCTGCAAACTATCCTGTTGGAATTCCTGTGCCATAGGAGTCTTGGCAGGTTTACATAATTCCATCCCATATTTTTTTAACAATTTGCAGATCTTATTAGCTTGTGATATTTTAAATCCTCAAGATGTTTTCAGGATATCCAGCCCTAGATAATGCCGTATATGTCCTAGATTTCTAAGTTTAAATTTTGTTTGCAACTGACCAATAATCTCTCTGGCCTCAGCGTCAGTTCTGGTAATTATGGCAATGTCGTCTGTAAAGAGTAACAAGAATGAAACATATCCATCCTGTTCTTTTTTAAACAGACATTTATCTGCTACGCCCTCATAGAACCCAATGTTACGTAATTCCTGCACTATACATTGGTTCCACTCGTAACCTGATTGCCTTAAACCATATAGGCTTTTTTGTAGCGTCCAACACTCAGTTCTATCCTGTGTATCATAACCAGGAGGTTTCTTCATATATATTGTATGCCTCAACGGAGCGTTCAAATAAGCTGTCTCGACATCTATATGAGTAATAGAGCATTTATTTCTAGCTGCCCAAACAAGCATCGTTCTCAAAGTGCTCGCTCGTAAACTTGGAGCAAAAACCTCATCATAGTCTCTATCTGTCTGTGAGAACCCTTGTGCAACAAGCCGAGCTTTATGGGTTACTACCCCATCTACACTTTTCTTTACCTTATAGACCCACCTACAGCCTATAAGTTTCTCATTTGGTGGTATTCTTACCACTTCATAGACACCAAGCCTCTTCAATGAATCAATTTCTCTATCCATTGCCTCCTGCCAGGCTTTTTGCTCTTTTTCTGGATATAATGTTATATCCTGATAACTGGATGGTTTGATATCCACTTGGCAAACCACTGTGGCTTTATAGCGATCTGGTGGATGCCGGTCCCTGGAAGATCGTCTAGGCATAACAGGACTCACATTAGGTATATTGGGTTCATCCTCCCCTAACCCTAATTCCTGTTCCTGTTCTTCAACCTTAATAGATGGTTTATCATCCATCTCAGATGAACTATCTTCAGGAATATGGTCCATCTTAACATCAATATCTGTAAAATCATAGTCTGCTTTTTCTAACCTGTCCCAGCCTTCATGTTCTAGGAATTTAGCACTAGCGCTACACAAAACTTTTGTTGTTCCTTTTTCCCAGAACCTATAGGACCTATGGTTAGCCTCATAGCCAACAAAAATCATTTTCTTTGCTCTCTGTTGGTCCTTCCTTCTCTGACTAACCGGTATATGCACCCAGGCTGGTGCACCAAAAGTATGTATGTAACTTAAATCAGGCTTCCTCCCGTGCCATAAAGCAAAAGGAATTTTTCCTGTAGAGGAGTGCACCACATTATTTAAAATATGATTGGCACATAGTATTGCTTCTCCCCACAATTTATCAGGTAAACAAGCATCAGCCAGCATAGTCCTAGTCATAGCTTGTAGGGTCTGGCCTCTTCGTTCAATATATGCATTATGTTCTGGCCGAAAAGGGACCGAACGTTTATGCTGTATCCCAGCGTCCTTTAACAACTTAGCCAACTGATGGTTAGTAAACTCAGTTCCATTGTCAGTAACAATGCATTTCACCTTAAACTTCTGCTTCCGTTCTACAAAATGAAGCCAATTTGTGATACACTGGAACGTATCACTTTTGGACTTCATAAGGTAGCAAAAACCATATCTGGTAAAGTGATCAACTATACTCAAAATATAGCATGCTCCCCCTAAACTGGGTTTCTTTGGCCCTATTAAGTCTAAAAAGACTACCTCCAAAGGTTTAGTTGTTTTAAACCCATTGCAGCGGTTTGCAGGTGTAACTTTACTTTTATGCTGGTTACAAGTATTACAGTTTAGGTATTTGCTGCAAGCCCTTAAATTAATGCCTTTAGACTGCTTAACAGTCAAATGCAACAACCTGAAATTCAGATGACCAAGCCTTCTATGTAATAAATGTACTCATGATGTATTCATCATGAGGCTTTACATTTCCAAATTTAGCTTTTGACTGAACTGACAGTAATGACTTATCCCTAATAACAAACAAGTCGTTTTCTAATTCTGCAGTAACTACAGTGCCTTCACATTCCAGCAAACATTTGTTGTTTTTAAAGGTTACTGTAAACCCAGAATATAGTAATGACTTTACAGATAAAAGGTTATATTTCAAACTAGGGATATAAAGCATGGGTAAAGGGTGCTTACTAATAGAACATTTAACAAGTCCCTCCCCAGCTACAGTCACATTCCAGCCATTAGCTAATTTGACCTTTTTAGTACTTTTCTTCATATTTAGAAACATTTTTCTGTTTTTTGTTATTGATTGAGAGGCACCGCTATCAATCACCCACCAATCATCTTTTATATTGTTAGATGAACTGGTTGCTAAATTACACCCTTTCCTGGGTTTAGCAGAGTTTCTAGCAGACACTTTCTTATTATTACAATATTTTGCAATGTGCCCCTTAGCCCCACATGCATAACAGCGTTTAACAATATTGACATTCTCATATACAGTTTCCACTTTTGGTTGCTGTTGCATCCTTAACTGGTCTCGTTCTTGCCTACGTTTGGCCTCATCCAGTAACCTACCAGTTATAGTGGCCAATGTTAGTTCATCTCTAGACAATACTTCTAATGATGAAACAAAAGAGTCATAACTGTCATCCAACGATGAAAGAATAATATAAACTTGCTGCAGTTCAGTAAACACAAGGTCTTTCTCCTGTAGCTCCTGGAAAAGCCCTGTCATGGAGTCCAGGTGAGTCATCATGTCTCCTCCTTTCTGAAGATGTAAGCGAAATAATTTCCGTGTCAGGTAGATATGGACACCCACAGAGTCACGAACGTAGAGCTTCTTTAGCTTTGTCCAACACCTCGCAGCAGACTCTTCACCCCGGAAATGGACAAGTTGCTGGTGTCCCAGTGTCAGGCCAATGATGCATAAAGCACGCTTGTTGTCCCTGTGAAACTTCGCTATCTTTTTGGCATCTTCTTCGTCAGCAGCATTCAATGCAGTTATGTCCGGTGGATTATTAACCATGTCCCACAGTCCTTCTTTTCGCAAAAGTAGACAGCATTTTGTGGACCAGGTAACATAGTTTGTTCCATCCAACCGGGTTATAGTAGCATAACTTGTACCTTGCTCAAAAGCTATCATCTTGACTACTACACCCACTGCCTGCACTTCTCACTTCCACAAAAACAAATTAAAGAGCCCTGGAACGTTCTGGGCCCATAACCAATGTTAGGGTGTGTGTAAAAAGTATTTGTTGCTTGTGCAACGAGCAGAGCAGAAATACACAGGGAAGGAGATAAACGTGCGGCTCGTGTGAGAAAAAATAGTTTATCTACAAGTAACAAGCAGTCTCGGTGTAAGTAAAACAGTCCAAGGTCATAAATAGTAATATCAGTCCAGTAAGTATCTTCCCTTACCAAAGCAAACAGACTTTAGTAACTCTTGGTATACAGTACCATATAATAGACTCAGTAAGCAACAGGATACAAACAGGTATCACTCAGGAAGAACTAGGTAGAACCAGGAAGAACCAGGAAGATCCAGAAAGAACGAACGCTTCTCTGTGCTGCTTATTTATGCACTGCAGCCTAATTACAGGGTTCAGCAAACCCTGATTACGTGGCTCAGTTGTTTCTTAAAGAAACAGATATATTGCCTGACCAACAAGTTAGGAGTAAGCTGCAAGCTGAACCTAACAAAGACAATTAGTTGTGCCTTCTGTGCAGTATAAATCAATCTTATCTATTTTATAAAGTTCTCTCCAAGGTTCAGATCTTCCAAAATTTAGAACAAGGCCGAAATCAATTTGTCAAATGTCTTCTCCACATATAAGAAAATCAGTCTGTCTCATTATGTTGTCCTAAATATTCCAAAATGTCCAAGGCATCTCTAAAATTGCCCTTTAACTGAGCCCTTGTGTTGCAGTGGTTAGAATGCAATATTGCAGGCTAACTCTGCCCACAGTCTGCAGTTCAATTCCAATGGGGCTCAAGGTACACTCAGTCTTCCATTCTTCCAAGGTCAGTAAAATGAGGACCCAGATTGTTGGGAGCAATATACTGACATTGTAAACCACCAGAGAATGTCCAAATGTTATTCCTATTGCTATTGCTATTACCTTTTTTTTATATGAAAATCCACATTGAGCCTCATGAATCAATTTTGCAAAATTATTTTTAGTCTATCAGCCACAATCAATCAATCAGAATAGAGCTGGAAAGGACCTTGGAGATCTTGTAGTTCAAAGCCCTGCTCAAGCAGGTGACCCTATACCATTTCAGACAGGTGGCTGTCCAGTCTTTTCTTCAAAAACTCCAGTGATGGAGCACCTACAATTTCTAAGGGAAGCTGTTCTACTGGTTAATTGTCCTCATTGTTAGGAAGATTTTCCTTAGTTCTAGGTTGCTTCTCTCCTTGATTAGTCCATCCATTGCTTGTTGTCTTGCCTTCTGGTGCTTTGGAAAATAAGTATTATAAGGAGATGCAACCACAAATCTGGAATGTTCTACTACATGTAGAATGTACATGTACCATCACAAGGAAATACTGGTGCAAAATTCAAAAATGGCTGGAAGAAATTACAGAGCAAAAAACAGATTTGAAACCAGAACTATTTTTATTAGGAATATTGAACTCGAAACTGAATAAAAAACTCCAATACATTATACTACACAAACTCACTACAGCAAGAATCATATTCGTACAAAACTGGAAACAAAATAACATACCCTCAGATGAAATAGTAATTAGGAAAATTCTTGAATGCGCAGAAATGGACAAAATGACTGGAGTTAAAAGAGAGTGATGATTCAGACTATTATGAAGTATGGAATAAAATGTACAGTTGGCTCAAAAATAGAAACCAAAACAGGAAATGTTTAACTTAGTACTGATGAAACTTAAATTGGAGTAATTGAACAACATTAAACAAAGAGATGTAAATATAAATGAATATAAATCAAGAACAATATAAGAACAATGAATACAACTATGTGTGTTAATACTGTATATACATTGATATAATATTATATTACTATCGAGAAGTAAATAGATATGATAGAATAGAGAACTACAAAAGTAAAATACATATGCCGATACAGAAAGCTGTAAAATGGCCTTAGATGGTATGTATTGTTTGTTATGTTATGTTTTGTTTTGTTTTTATGTATTTGTGGTTGTTTTTATGTTATTTTTAAAGACAAAACTGTTTAATAAAAACTTTTTTTTTAAAAAAAAAAAGGAAAATAAGTATTACAAATAATCATTGCAAATGTAGTCATTATTCAGTGGGTATATTAGCCTATAGTTTGTTGTTAAAATCAAATATTACCCCTCTTTATGTATTAGTGCTATACTGGCCTCTTTCCAACTCTATAGCATCTTTCCTCCCAATAAGCTAAAGCTATTTTGTACAGATTGCAAAAGTTCATTCCTCAAAACATTTATAATAAGAACCTGATAATGCATCTGGTCGAAGTACCTTTCCTAGTTTAATCTTTTTTATAGCTTCAGAAACTTCTGTTATAGTTCCATTCATAATCTTTTTCTGTTCCTCTGTAATCCTCAGTAAGTTGTGTTTCTTGAGGTATTCATTTATTTTTCCCAGAGAAATGTCACTTTCTTTATACAAGTTAGAATAATATTGATGAAATGCTCTCTGTATGACCATACTATCTGTTTATACAACATCTCCCTCTTGTAGTGTGTGTGTGTGTGTGTGTGTGTGTGTGTGTGTGTGTGTATCTTTTTGTAATTTATATGCCAGTCACTGCCTGGTTTGTTTGCAAACTGAAACGGGTGGGGTTTTTTGGCTTCACATAGTTTTATTTTTATTTCTCTTATTCTTACGTAGATAATCGTCATTGTAAAAGCTTAATTTGTTGAGAAATGCTTATCTTCTCTTGAAATTTCTTTAATACTTCTTTTCTTTTTACCTCATTCAAAATAGCTTGTGTTTTCTCTTGCTCCTTGTACGAAGTAACCTCTGATAAATGCTTTATCATTCTTAAATCAGTACCTTGGTTTAAATTATTTTCAGAAAAAAAATAAAATTCTTTTCCGCAGTTCTCCACTATTGCTTCTTTCTACAACAGCATTTTGTTTAATCTCCATCTAAGAAAAATGGATTTTCTCTTATAAACCAAACTCAGAGGATTATGATCTAAAAACTTATAGTTTATCTCCCATCAAACATTGATTTTCATAAGAAAAATCTATTCAGCTGAATATAAGTCATCTATAGAACTGTACTTTATCCTCATTTGAGGCATAAATTCCAATATTAGAGTCTTAGTCCCTTGCAGATTAACTTCCACCTCAACAAATCTACATGGTCATCAGTCAATACAAGTTCTGGTTTTAGTTGGGGATTTATATACAAAATAACTCCATTCGTTCTATCTAGAATTCATTCAGTGCCATCTTAAGATATGGGCTCTCCTTGTATGCGCTAATTCTAACAGGCAGAGCATTTTTCAAGCAATATGCCAGAGATATTGACCTGCAAAGTGATTTCAGCCAGGCCCCACCCTATATTATCCCAAACCGAAAAAAGTGTTCCATTTGCCTGTTCAATATTATCTCCAAAAACATCAGAAAGGCCTTTTACATTACAATTAATCCTTATTTAGCAACCGTAAAAGATCAATAATATCTTTTGATATGTGAAGCAGTCACTAAGTGAAAGAGTCTCTGTGCTCATGATTTTACCTCAGCTTTCCTCTGCATTACAGAGCCCCAAAGGTCATAAATGTGAGAACTGGTCACAAAGTTATATTTTGAACACCATCAAAATTGCAGTTGCTGAATGAGACAGTTGCTAAATGAGGACTAGCAATAACCTGTTGCAATGCTCTTCTCTTGGCTCGTTTGCAGGACAGGTTTTGCAGTATAATCAAAGAACAACAGCTTTGCCCTTTATTCGTGGTGGAGTTGGGACGACTGAATGGAGCTAAGCATTTACTGGCTGGATGCCCTTCCCGACACCTATGCAGAGTTCATAGCAGATAGTTTTCTCTTTGCATTCTGATAAAGCAACATCTGCCCTCCTTGGATTGAACTATCAATCATCTGAGTGGGAGGCAAGTGTCTTCACCTCTAGGCCACCATGCTGCTCTTTGCATACAAACTATAACTGAATATAAATAACTGCTACAACTGAGTTGGCCCCAAGGTATTATATCTAACTATTCTTACACTTATCTCCTTATACTTCTGAGTTTATACATGTAATCCAGTGGTGGGTTGCCCACAGTTTGGACTGATTTGCAAGAACCAGTAGTAAACCGGCGGGAGGCCCCGCCCACTGCCCCAGATGTCGTCATTAGCGATCTGCACATGCGCAGAAGCTTCCTGTTGCAAACCGGTGGTAAAGGTAAGTAGAACCCACCCCTGATGTAATCCTATAGAAACCCTATGATATCTCAGAGGCAAACATACTGAATAATTATATCTTTATTGTGTTATTAATACTTAATTTTATATTTAAATTCTATTGTTTGAATTGTGATTTTATTTATGTCATGTTGGTCTGACTGAAATAAAAAAGAAATGCTAACATTTGTCAGCTGGATAATAGATGCAGTGAGCCTTAGCAGATTAAATATATTGCAAGAAGGAAATAAAGTATAGGAAAAACATATTAATTCAGGAATATTAAGATTCCTGAGACATACTTTTGCAGAGCTTGAATATTTGACTTGAACTCTTCATAATATTTTGTTTTCAGGATTTTAATTTTCTAATGAAAGGTAATAAATAATTCCCCACTTCACACCCATAAGCTACACACAAAATTAAAGATTTCAAGATAAAGGGGTGAAAGGAACTCTATTACTTCTAAGCAATAGTTCACATTGACATTTAACAGTTTGGCTATTTGTGTTTAATATATATTCATTATATTTATAACTCATCATTCTGGAGGAAACTCAAGGCAGCCTATATAATACTTCTACTTCCAATTTTATCTCTACAACAGTCCCCCTAAAATTGGTTCAAAGCTAGACTGTGATTTTCTTGAACCTTTCCAGTTCTAGCTCAATAGCTTTATCATTACACCACATTGGGTCTTATATTTATACATCTGCTGAACCTCTGGGCATGACTAAAATACCCCATTTGGCAGCCTCTTCTAACACATTTAACAACAATGGATGTGAACTAATCAGGGAGAGAAGCAACCTGGAACTAAGAAGAAACTTCCTAACAGTGAGAACAATTAACCAGTGGAACAGCTGCCCTTCAGAAGTTGTGGGTGCTTTATCACTGGACAGCCACTTATCCAAAATTGTATAGGGTTTCCTGCTTGAGCAGGAGGTTGGACTAGAAGTCCTCCAAGGTCCCTTCCAGCTCACTTCTGAATTTGAATTTGACTCTAGTTAATCAGTGAGTATTCTAAACTAGCACATAGAATCAAGTTATTATACCAAAAAAGTAAACTGGATTCTCCATTGTTTAGGCCATTGATCATATGAAGAAAAGTGCTATAAACCTTCATTGACAGATATTTTTTGTAAAAGCCTGATATTTATTTAGAACCAAGGGAAAGCAAGTATTTCAGGTAAACATTTAAATGATCTGGTAGTCCAATGAGTTACTAACAGAGATGAAGAATTCAATGGCTTCCTTCAATAAAAAAAAATTTGACAAAATTAAAAGAAAATGTAGGCACTTTATCTCTGACAATATTTTTGACTGATTCCACAGATAAAAATTCTAAACCCTAGGCTTTGCTGGAATAATATCCAGTCCTCTTTCTAAAGAGCATTTATGATAAAACAGTGTGACCATACTATGGATAATGTGTATATCTCTTTTATATACTCTCCATTTTGTAGGTAGATGCAGAGAATGTTCTGTTTGTCAGGCAAGTCACAATATTATTAATTCTTCATGATAAATATTTTCATGTCAAGTTCTTAGCAATATGAACAAGTAATCTCAGTAAGATTGGCATAGGATCAAACAATTCATGGATTCCTTTTCCTATTGGATCGCCTTGTAACACATGTTTTATATTTGATTATTGAGGTATTCAATGAAGGAGAATATTTGTAGTTCAGGGTTGAAATGAGGGCTCCTTGGTGCTCTCAGAGCTTAGTTGTTTTCTTGCAGATGTTTCATTATCTAAACTAGGTAACATCATCAGTTCTGATAAGAAGTCCCCACTCCCTACTAGCACTGATGACAATACCTAGTCTGGGTAATGAAATGTCTACAAGAAAATAATCAAGTTCAAAGAGCACCCAGGAGCCATCAAAGGTATTTAATTAGCTAAGGTGAAATGTGAAAGTATTTCATACCATGGTCCCTTAAGTCATATTAAAAAACAGACAGGTTTAGGACAGTTGCTTTAAAGCATCTGTCAGGTAAATCCAATCTAGGGGATAAGATCAGAAGGGTGGTTTGAGAGAGGATTTTAAAGGCCATTCCATACAATTATTTCACATTACTGATGGTAGATAGCTAATAATAAAAGTGCCATCTAAAACAAAAGCAAGGTTAAACACAGGTGTTCTGCAGGGTATGATTAGTCTTCTGTTTATCAGCTGGCACCAATATTCAATAAAATGCTGAAACTGTGAACACCGCACAAGGTCAAACTAGCAATAAACTATAGCAAAGTATATTAACCATAGACCATGAAAGTATACTCAGAAAAACGTTTCAAGCGTGATTTCTTCTCTTTCCTTCTTTCCCTGAGAACTTTCAAAACATTGCAACAGTGTGAAGTATTGTGTTACAAAAACCTTGTAACACAATAGGAGAGTACTGCTGTTACTTTCCTGTAGTTAAAAAAAAATGCTTTTAAGGAAACAAAAATCCCTTTGATGCTGGCAAAGAGAAGATGGGAATGGTTTTGCCAGTCCACTAAATGCTGTGAATTTCTTTGTTCTCCTGGACCCAATTAATGCACAGAAACAAAACCTTTCCATTCAGCGCTCCATGATGTTAAAGCTGGGTGAAAAAACTAAAAACTAAATTTTTCTTAAGCAACTATGAAAAAGCGAACTGTTAAAATAAATATAAGGTTTTTTTCCCCATTGTAGTCAATATACAAGAGTTAAGGATAACGGTCAAAGCTTTATGAATTGACAAAGTGATTTGGGATAATCCTATTACGTTGTTACTTTTGCTTGTTTGCCTTGCATTAATAGAATGGAGAATTCTATTAGGAGATTTTGAACCCTTATAGATTAAGCCATATAGCGGATAACAATGGAAATAGCTGTTAAGATGTACATGAAAAGAATCAGATGTTATTTAGAGATATGGACATCACCAGTTACACAAACACAGGCTTCTCTTTATGCTGGGGAAATGTATCCTACATAAACCACATAAAGCCACTTCAGAGACACTGAATCAGTACAGAAAAGGGAGGTTTCAGGGGATTTATTTTATTTATTCTTTATTCTTAAGGACAATGTTCCAAGTACAGTGAAAGTGTTTTCTCTACCTTTTCTCAGTTGGATTTCTAATATATGTGTTTTTCTTGGGAAAGATGTAGAATGCATCACAACACTACAAATTTTACCCATTTCAAGTTTCCATATAAAAGTATTGCCAATTTGAGGAAAATGGTGTTCCATAATTCTCTTGTACAGCAATTGAAACCACAATGTTCTATGTTCTATTTTATGTTCTACTGTATGTTCTAAGTAGGTTTACTTAGGTCCTCTTTTTTTAGAATCTAAAGTTTTATCAAGTTATAGAGTATTATAAAATACAAAATACAAAAGTAAATAGAACAGTGGGAGGGGGGAGGGGAAAGGGAGAAGAGAAGTGAGGAAAGATGTGGGGGGGAGAGAAAAAGAAGCATTGATTTCCGACTCACTCTGTTACAGTAAAATAAAGAATTAACATCAAATCACAGCTTTTTACTTTTTCATAATAGTATAAACAAGTCATTTCTATAAAGATCTATCAATCTAAACTGTAAAACCCAAATTCAGAGTTACATTCTTTTCCACATTAAGCACGAAGTTCAGAAGTGGTTTCCAAGTGGAAGCAAAAGTACTTACGTTCTTTTCTTTAATCAAAGTAGTCAGTTTTGCCATTTCTGCCGACTCAATCAACTTCTGCAACCATTTTCTATGTTAGGAATCAGAGTGTCCTTTTATTTTTGCAAAGCTTGATTTAGATCCTCTTGTCAGCAAAGGATAACATTTGCATCTGTTTTTGGTAGCGCTTCATCAGGTATGGCAGAGACCCTTGTAGACCGAAAAGCAGAGAGCTTTTTAACAAGTAATAGAAAACAAACACTGCACTTTTCATGCATAGAGAACCAGCTGAAGTTTATGCTGTCCAGTCATTTAGCATTCATGGGCAAGGTATGAAAACAAAAACAGACTCTTTGCATCCTCAGGGTCCCTCACTAAGCACCTAAATAATGTTCAGAATAAAATGCCTAAGCAAAGAGGTTAATACTGTTCTGGCTGTAGCAATAGGAAGCTTGTCCAAAAAGTACTTTTTCAAGAGGCAATCTTGAATGAGAAGCAAAGAAAAACCAGAAAGTCCAGTTGCCTCTTGAAAAAGCACCTTTGGGACAACCATGACCTAGATGAATAAGAATCTCCACAGACAATAGGAAGTTGTTCTCCTGTTTTCTCACTAACAGTCTTGATACATCTATGAGTGGGCTGCTGGGGGTTCATAGGGGTTCAGGAGAACCTCTAGCTAAGATTCTGTGAAGTTCAGAAAACCCCCAAATCCCGCTCCTGGCTGGCCCCACCCACTCCGCCCCTCCCAGGAGTCCCTATGTGGCCGATTTTGGATGCAGGTAAGTGCAGGGCACATGTGGAGGCTTGGAGAGGGTGAAAAACGGGCCTACTGGAAGTTCAAGAAGGCTGGAAATGGGGCTGTTTCCGGCCTCCAGAGGGCCTCCGGAGCCTGAGGAGGCCGTTTTCATCCTCCCGGAGGCTCGAGGAAAGCCTCCAGACTCTGGAAAGGGTAAAAACGCACCCCCTGCCATGGTGCAGGAGGCCAACTAGGCCACATCCTCCATGGTCACGCCCACCCAACAACTGGGCAGAGAACTTCTTGCTAAAAATTTTTGAAGCTATTGTTTAGTGTCCATTTTTGTGCTTATCCTGATTTTGAAGCTATTCAAGCTAGAGCAATTAGAATCCTGTTGTGAGCCTCCTGTACCAATTCAAATGTCTTTCTCCAGTTAGAACTTGGATATCTCTCTATAGCAGCCTGAGTGAGAATCTACTGCCTAAAATATTGGCTGAGACAGATTCTCCAGGATGAATCACTGGCCGGGCTCACTTTTGCTGATGAGGTCATTTTCATCTGAAAGGAGAATACTGCCAGTGACTTTGTCCATTTGTGGCTTTTCTGCCTCATTCCTAATATCCCTTGAAATTGATAAAGCCACATGCAGCGTGAAAGAAAGGGCTCTTGATCTGGATATACAGAACGTTAGATCTAATATTCCATTTTATTGCCTCAAAGACCGTTTTTATAACCCTTCCATGAACTCTAAACTCTTCTTACAGGATTGCTTTTGCTACACACCGAACAGCACTCACACTAGGAAAGTTTAACGCCTTACTGTATCTTCAGCATCATTGGGGGAAAATACAATACCATCTGTTGTCTGATATGTTTGTGCTTCTGTCACTGAGGCAGAACTTCAGTTGAATCAGTGGTATGGTATTAATCGTAGAACTGGAACCTATTCTAAGCCTCTGCCCAAGGCAGGAGTCCTTATATCATCCTGGACAAATGTTTGTCCTTTAAAAAAAAACCTCCCACTAGTCAGAGAGGTAAGCTTTTCCACTGATTAACTGTTCTCACTGTCAAAAAATTCCTCCTTAGTTCCAGGTTGAATTTCTCTCTGAGGACCTTCGAGTCATTGCTTCTTGTCCTGTCTTCAGGTGCTTTAGAGAATAAATCATTCCTCTCTCCCTGTAGGTCTTAATTGTCCCTTGATCATCCCTCGGCATTCAGAGCTCATGTCACCCCCTTATGAAGGAGGGCATTAATCAAAGGTATTTGCTTTTTTACTACTGACTTTTCATCCACAATTTCTAGAAATGTAGCCAAATTCTGTTTCATCACAATGATTATTAGGCTTTGGGATGTACTTTAGGCCAATTGGGAGGGTGTTGATTTCTTGATTTTTAGTAAAGGTAAAGGTTCCCCTCGCACATATATGCTAGTCGTTCCCAACTCTAGGGGGCGGTGTTCATCTCTGTTTCAAAGCCGAAGAGCCAGCGCTGTCCAAAGACGTCTCCATGGTCATGTGGCCGGCATGACTAAACACCAAAGGCACATGGAATGCTGTTATCTTCCCACCAAGGTGGTCCCTATTTCTCTACTTGCATTTTTTAACGTGCTTTCAAACTGCTAGGTTGGCAGAAGCTGGGACAAGTAACAGGAGCTCACCCTGTTACGTGGCAGTAGGGATTCAAACTGCTGAACTGCCGACCTATCAATCGGCGTCTTAGCCACTGAGCCACTGACTCCCTTTTGATTTTTAGATAACTGTTGATAATTACATCAGCTAAAG
This sequence comes from Arizona elegans, assembly GCA_022577455.1. Lineage (NCBI taxonomy): Eukaryota > Metazoa > Chordata > Lepidosauria > Squamata > Colubridae > Arizona > Arizona elegans. Next base: position 11,311,794 of record JAKOOJ010000008.1, on the reverse strand, counting down.
TTTTTTTAAAAAACAAAAAATTATCCTGAATTGCTTAGGGTTTTTTTACTATAATCAATATACTATAAATCAATAAAGTAAATAACTAAAACCAACCTTTTCTTTAATGCATTAAAAACTTACAACCAATGAATAATGTACAGTATGTATTATAAAGTGTCTAACCCATTCTTTTTGTATACTTCATTCCTCGTGGTTCCATTGTATGTTTATATCCATTCATTTGGCCTATTTCCCTTTCTTTTCATTTTGATTTATTTGACAAAAAAAATACTGCCTGGACATTTTTTCCCTGTAAGAGACATTTAATATTTAAGCATTCTGGCTTGATTGATAGTGCTAAACAGAAGTTGCCTGTTAAACTATTTTTACAAAAATACAAGAAGATAATTTCTCCCTTTATCCCCATGATGAATTTTCAGTCAGAGACAATCCCAGTTTGAACATTGCATTTCTTTTTTTAATATTATTATTCATGAACTAAAGATATGGTAATCATTTAGATAAGATTATTGCTAATCATATTTTTAAACAATCTGTGATATTAGATAAGAAGTCTGGAGGGATTAAAACTGTGGATTGGCCATAAACCGCAATATTTCTTGATTATGCAATTTGGCCTACATGCCTTAGTTGCAGAGGTGGTATTCAGCAGGTTCTGACCAGATCTGGAGAACCGGTAGCGGAAATTTTGAGTAGTTTGGAGAACCGGTAAATACCACCTCTGACTTGCCCCGCCCCCATCTATTCTCTGCCTCCCGAGTCCCAGCTGATTGGGAGGGAATGGGGATTTTGCAGTAACATTCCCCTGGAGTGGGGAGGGAATGGAGATTTTACAGTATCCTTCCCCTACCATGCCCAAGCCATGCCACGCTCACCAAGCCATGCCACACTCACCAAGCCATGCCACACTCACCAAGCCATGCCCACAGAACTAGTAGTAAAATTTTTTGAATCCCACCACTGCTTAGTTGCCCTTCTGAACTCCTGAAATAAAATATATTTCAGAGGATTCCAAATCAACAAGATTTTTATAGATTATTAAGGCAACTATCCATTATCCAATATGACACTTTGGAACAAGTTGTAATATCCTATATTAACAAGTCAATGGTTAAAATTTTAAAGTTTTCTCATGACTTTAAGATAAGACTTATTCAAAAGATATTTTTTCATGTTTTTGGACCCAAGTGATGTTTGGAACATACTGGCTGCCAGTACTAGTAGGTGGAAGTATAAAATAATGTAAAGAAGACTACATTTATGATACAGGCTTGTTCAATACTGTATTGTCCTGCTTTGGTTAAATATCTCTGTATTCATCAATAGGGTTTAGAAAAAGTATTAAATATCAATACGTCAGTATCATGTTCAACTATATACTGAGATTTTAGAATTTATCAATTAATGTAGAATTCTGGATTTTTCAGAAGTGCAGCAAATATTATTTGTTTTAATGGGAAGTTAGTGACATACCAAATGTCCTTTGCTGGTTCTCTGTTATGTAATAGAAAGACCTTTTAATGTAAAACATGTAATTATTTTTGTTATTTTAAAGAAAAATAAAACCTACAAGAAACTAGGTTTGTTTACTCTTCTTAACACTCTCACCTATGGGGAAATTTCTGATAAATAATTTTTCCAAGATTTTTTTTTTAAAAAAATAAATCCATAAATAAATTTGCTAAACAAGATTGATAATGAGCACTGTAGTTGCATTTTAAAATGCACAACATAGCTGAAGTGTTTAATTTGTCTTTCTTCAAAATAAAAAAAAAAATAGTTTCAGCGGGACTAGAGATTTTTCCATGGCATTTTCTGGAATGGCTTAAGAGGGGAGTATAGATTTTTGTTTTTCCTAAAAGCAAGTAATATTAGCTAGACTTTTATTATTAGCTAATATTTGTCCCATCATTTGTTCAATCATAAATCCACTGGAAACGAAGACCCCCCCAAATCCATTCTTAGCATAGTGGAGTTCTTTTTTAATCTCTGCCTGAATCCTGTAACATCCTGAGCCTTATGTTCTTTGAAATCAATAATATTTCAATATTTTCTTTTATTTCTTAACCGATATGACATTTCATCACCTAAAAGTTATGTGATACTGCTTGTATCCACTTGGTATTTTGTCGTAAATTATGACTGGAGGGCCAGAAGAAATTTCACTCCTTTGTATTCTGCAGTCAAATATCATCTATTGCCAGAGGAAAAAAATAATATGTGTAAACAGATTCTTAAAATTATTACAAGGAGGAAACATATCAATGAACTGTGTCTGTCCTCCAGTGTGACATCTAGATTGGAAAGGACACAGTTAAAAGGAATATTATTTCAAAATGCCTTACTATTTCTTTATTAATTCTATTACTGTAGACCAGAAGTTCAAGTATGTCTGTAATGTCTATGTATAATTACATACCACAGTAGTTTCTCCCAAAATATTTCTTCCAGAATAAAGAAACAGCTGTTCAGCATTAACAATGTATGCTTGGATTGAGCAGCAATACTTTTCACCACTCCTTTGACAACTGACAAATAGTAAATGCCCTTGGAGATCTCATTAAATGTACAAATTAAATTGTATACTGAATTTACTACTCAAAGCAATACTTTAAAGGACTTTCACCTTGTAACGTATTAAACATAGGGGAGTGAACTCAAACAGACTTCAAATTTAAATCAAATATTAATCATGTTTTCTTTTTTGCCTTTTTATGTGTTAACAAGTATACAATATAGATGTGTGTGTCTGTGTGTGTGTGTGTGTATAGGTAGGTAGGTAGATAGGTAGATAGGTAGATAGATGATAGATAGATAGATAGATAGATAGATAGATAGATAGATAGATAGATAGGTAGATAGATAGATATAAATATATCAGTAGTACTATTATATATGGATGTGTACATAAATGTGTATCTCTCGGTTCTCATTAACATTCAACTAGCTATTGGAAAAAAGACAGCAAATGTTGCTTCAACGAACACCATAGCTGTCAATCTTCAGCTCTTTGAGGACTGTCAGACCCAATGAGGGTTGGAAGTAATATTATCCTGCCATTGTTCTATTTTAAGGTTTTATGGAAGGTATTCATTGTAGGTTTGTCACTGTTCAAAGAGACACTCAAGAATAGAAAATTCAAATTCTAAAAATCAAAAGCCTGATGTGGAATCAGTAAATTATTAAAAAGGATAAGTGTCTCTGAAAGGTAGCGTACACTGGGACAGGACTCGGTGGGATACTCTTGAGTAGAGAGTATCTTGGAATTAGTCATGAATGACACCTGAATATTCGTAAGGGAACTATATCTCCCAAGGTAATTTCTTTTCAAATGGCCCCATTTGAGAAAGCAATGCTGTGATATGTGAAGAATCAATTAAAATCTTTTATTTATTGATTTATTTTGCCTGAAAATGAAGAGGGAAAGGATACTTTCTTCATTCCAGCTTCAGAAGCTGATGAGACTGGAAGCTGAACATGATGGGGATATTACTAATGGGGTAGCTTCTTTGCCATTTCTAAGGGCCCCTAAATAATTTAGCAGCCCAGAATGCATTCAGCCTATTTAATGACACTGCGATTGAAACCAGAAACATGGTCATTAAGTGAAGTGCTTGTTAAGTGGAACAGTGACTGTGCATATAATCTTACTTCACCTTCCTTTGCTTTACAGATCTGCGAAGGTGTAAATCCAGCACAAGTCACAAAGTTACTTTTTCATTTTTTCTATCTACCATGCTTGCACTAAAACTATGTCTGGTGCCTCATGGACCATACTTGTTACAAGGGATTTGTGGATTTGTGGGACTTCTCTTAGCACATAATACATTTCTGGTGATTTCCCACCCCTCTCTTATAAACATTAGGAGCGTCCTAATTTTTGTTCCCAGGCATGTAAACAATTAAGGCAAGATTTAATTACAGCAGCTATATTCCCTCAGTCTTCTGCCTTTTCTTTCTTTCTTTCTTTCTTTCTTTCTTTCTTTCTTTCTTTCTTTCTTTCTTTCTTTCGTAAGCAGCATAACAGCAAGAAACGGACGCTGGATTTATGAGTAGCTGGCAGTGTTCAGAGGTAATAATCAAAAAAGCAAGGGGAAAGTTCCAGCAGCACAATGCTCTCCCCTTTAAGCATGTATATGACATTAAGGCCTTTACAAAATGGATGAGATTTCAATCACTTTGGTTTTCGCCTTTTTTGATCACCCTGCAGATACTACCGGGAGCTGTCCAAGTATTTTTTTAAAGCAACCAACTTTGTAATGGGTATATATTCAATTTAAATTGTCAATCAATTGGGTACATTGCTACTTAAATTTAAGAATTACTGCTCAAAGTCAGGTTGGTGTAGTGGTTAAGGCACCAGACTAGGAACCAGGTGAATGGATTTCTAGTTCTGCGTTAGGCATGAAGCCATCCGGGTGACATTCAGCCAGTCACGTCCCATCAGTCCTATGAAGAAAAAGGCAAACCCTTCCAAAAAATCATGCCAAGAAAATTGCAGAGGCTAATCTAGGCAGCCACGAGAAATCAACACAATGCGTTAAGCATATACACGCATTGTAAGCCGCCCTGAGTCTCCGAGAAGGGCGGCATATAAATCAAATTAAAAAAAACAAAACACTGACTCAAAGGCACAATATAATACCAAACAGCATAGGTGGGCATGGAATTTTGCAAGTACACTAGACAGTTAAAGAAGAAAATAGGAAAATGGAAGAATATTGGATGAACAGTGAAGAAGATACACTGAAGCTAATACATCACAAAGGCTTACTTACTGGTGAACAGACCACACCGATGTAAAAGAAAGACCAAATAAAAAGTAGAAAACAGATCTGGCAAGGCAAAGATTACATGACCAGTATATTAAAAACAGGAGGCAAAGCAGCAGTGGTGAAATCCAAAAGTTTTTACTACTGGTTCTGTGGGTGTGGCTTGGTAGGCATGGTGTAGCTTGGTGGGTGTGGCATTGTGGGCGTGGCAGGGGAAGGATACTGCAAAATCCCCATTCCCTCCCCACTCCTGGGGGAAGGATATTGCAAAATCTCCATTCCCACCCCACTCTGGGGCCAGGCAGAGGTGGCATTTGCCGGTTCTCCGAACTGCTCAAAATTTCTGCTACCGGTTCTCCAGAACCTGTCAGAACCTGCTGGATTTCACCCCTGCAAAGCAGATAACAGCAAAACCTGGCAGTAACTAAGAGCAAGAAAATTGAAGAAAGATCCAATTCTGGATGCACAAGACCAGATCTTAAGAACAAATGCATATAAATCCAGAATTGAGAAGACAATAGGCAGCCAATGCCACCTCTGCAAAAAAGCTGAAGTGGACCATCTAGTTAGCTGCTGCAAGAAGATCACACAGACTGATTACAAACAACCGTGTGACAAAGTAGCAACAATTACATAAGGCCACACACTGCTTTGATCTGCACAAATACTACGCTGATACATTATAACTTCCTAGATTCTTGAGAAGAACTTGATGTATATGGCTGCCAAGAGGAGGTGGTGGAGTAGGAGCGGAGAAGTAGAGGAAGCAGAGAAGTAGAAGAGGAGGAGAGGAAGAGGAGGAGGAGGTGAAGAAAGAGGAGGTGGGAGTTTTTCTCTTCAGGAACACCTACCACCAGCGAGATTGGCCAAAATGTTCCCAAACAGATCACCAGATTGCTGGAAATGCAGACAAGCTCAGGTAACGTACTATCATATGTAGTGGACATGTGCAATAGCAAAAAAGTATTGGGTTAGAATAAGAAAGTGGCTTGAGGAGATAACTAAACAGCAAATAGAATTGAAACCGGAATTATTCCATTAGGCATACTTGCATGAAATTATGATTAAAAAAAACACAATATTTAATATTACATGTCATAACCGCAGCCAGGATTGTGCATGCACAAAACCGGAAAAATAATACTATACCATCAGAGGAAAGCGTGATAAGAAAAGTGCTGGAGTGTGCTAAAATAGACAGATTGACAAAAGAAATAAAAGATAAAGGAGAAACGGAGTACTATTTGGTATGGAATGTATGGTATAAATGGTTAGAGGATAGGTGCAAAAGTTAAGAAAATGTCAAAGCAAGGAGTTAGAAAATAGTAATAAATCTGTACAAATATAAATGACACAAAATGTATGTTTATAAATAAGTATATTAATATATGTATAAAGGAGAATGGAACCACGTGTGTGTGTGTGTGTGTGTGTGTGTGTGTGTGTATGGAAAAATGCAGTGGTGAAATCCAAATTTTTTTATTACCAGTTCTGTGGGCATGGCTTGGTGGCAATCTCCATTCCCACCCCACTCCAGGGGAAGGATACTGCAAAATCCCCATTCCCACCCCACTCTGGGGCCAGCCAGAGGTGGTATTTGTTGGTTCTCCAAACTACTCAAAATTTCCGCTACCGGTTCTCCAGAACCTGTCAGAACCTGCTGGATTTCACCCTGGAAAAATGGATATATAACAGATGTACACTGATGCGGAAATGTTGCAAAGAGGAAAATAGTTAAAAACTATTAAAAATTGTCCAATAAAAACCAATTAAAAAATATTACTCTGGGGATCTCCTGGAACCAACAAGCCATCAACAGCCAGTACTGTGTAGAATCCATGTTGGTTTTGCCAGCCACACTACAGCCTTCTTCCCTCTTTTTAAGTCTTTGCTTCTCTCTTCTCCCTTGCCAGCTCAGCAACAGTTCCTCTTCCTTTTTTTTCCTATGGGAAAATTCCTGTCTATGAGAAAGTATAGTGAGCATGTTTGGCTGAATATTTCACAGGATGGCAGGCAGCCCTGGGCTGTAATATGCTATCACAGTGCCAAATGGTCAAACGGGTAGAAAGGTTTCTGCTGCTACTACCATCTGCAAAGAAGCACCATCAGGAGCAGAAACAGCCCAAAAACCTATAATCTCTCCCTTGAGAGAACTGGAGAATTTCTGCTCAATGAAAAATTCATTCAAGTCCCACACATACATTTCCCCTCCAAACAGAGTTTAGAAGATTTTTTTTTTTAAAAAAATGGTTGGGAAAAACTGGATAATAATGGAAATGGATAAGGTTTCATTGTGAAAAGAAATCCTAAATCCTCTTTATTTAAATGAACTGGAAAAGGATAATAAAATTAACCGGCAGCTTTGTAAGATTCCCAAGGACTGCATGAAATTATGGTGACAGCTGTCATTTATCCACTGAATAAACAGACACTATAAAGCTTGGGCTTTATTTTTCTTCCAATGCATAGCATTTCAAATTTTATAACAGGCTCTTTTTTTATTCATGGCAAAAATCTGCATAATTCATGGCACACTGGCTAAAATTCCATGAACCATGTCTGTATATATAAGGATAGTTTGCATCAAGAAAGGTACGGACTATTTTCCTCCAGAGTCAGCTGCAAAACTGGAATTAAAAGCTAAAGCTTATTTTATAGCAAAACATGGAAACCACTGATAGGAAGGCAGGCATGGTATATAACTCCCACACTCCGGCTCCAGCAAAAAGGCTTTAGGAGACACTCAGTTGCACACTAACAATCTTGCAGACATGAATCTAAGACGTTATTAGGATTCAAATTATATTTAGTATTTTACAGCTTTCTGCCACTATATAGAATCTTTTTTGAAAATCAATATAATGAATGGGAAATGCATTGTAGCTATTTATTCATTTTTTAAAAATCTGTGTCATTTGGGTAAATAATAACCTGCAATTAGTAAAATATTCAAGATGTCTTCTCATAGGAGCCTTTATAGAAAAATCCCTACTTGACATTATCTGAAGTGTTTTGTTTATGCAAGATTGGTATCTTGAGTCCCAGTTGTTGGGAAAACATACTGATTTTGACAACATAGATATCACATGGGCTTAACAGATGGCTAATTCATTGAAAATTGTCGCATTTGTGTAATCAAATGTATTGCATAAGACTTCACAACTGTTGTTATAATTAAAGTCCTGATTTATCAGTAGTTTGGGTAATTAGTCCAGGAGAATCCGTAAGTCATTGGTAAAACCCAGATAATACATCTCAACTATCTATCTGCGCCTTTCGAATGTTGTCTCAGAATACCTTAAAGCAAGGCTGTTATGTAACTGGTTCTGTGTCCAGTTCATGTGAATTCTTCTGAAATTGAAGAGCACCAAAAGACAACCATGACTGTGGACAACATTCCACCAAACACAAATGTTTTAAATACATACCAAGACCAGGCAACAACTTAATATTCTTTTTATAGATCACACTTATTTGATTATCTATTTATTTACTTATTTGTGTTGTCCATCTCACTGATAAAGTGATTCTGGACAGCTTTCTGATGCTTTTCCCCAAAGGAAAGCTTTTTGTAAAGCTCAAGAAAATTTCACCCTGATATATTACCATGTGATCTTGGGTAACTATACAAATTATTATCAGAATTGATTGATGTCTAATCATCATGTTTAGATGATACCCCTCAATTAGGAATACATCTGTCTAAAATGATAAAAACTATTTAACACATTGAATAGATTGGAACAAACTTTATTATGATTAGTGACCAGTGCAAAAAATTTAAAAAAAAAATACAGCAAAATATCTATATGCATAGAAGTAAAATAGGTAAATTAAACATAAAAAATTATAGACCCCAACCTTATAAAACATGTTGAGCTGACCTACTTAACTAAACTTATAAAACCTATTATCTGTAAAACCTGTCTATTTTATTTGCTACTTTATTACCCTTGGTTGGGTACATGCAAGAAAGAGTAAGAAAAAATAATAGAGAAAATAACTTTATGACATACAATATTAAAGGGAGATAACAGGTAGATATTTGCCTGGCTAAGCCTGCTGATGCTTTTTTTTTATTATTTGTAAGGCATTTATGCTTTCATACAGCTTGTGCAGAGATATGTATCTGGGCAAAATAAACAATTTTGGGGATGTCCTTTAAACCTTTAAATAAATTACTTTTCAGTGTCTGGCTTGTTTATACTTCTTATTAAGTATGATAAAGAATGTGAGCCATTGATTCTATTTCTCCCATTCCCTATTGGCAGTCTTTCTGGATATGGAGCCTTCATACATCCTGTAAGACAGAAAGCATTAATGTGTGTCCTTGAAAAGGCCGATCTATATTTGTAAAAAAAAATAAGATTTTGTCAATAATTATCTGGGGTTTATTTAGTACCTTCCACTAATGAATGAACAAAGCATGAGGCTTAGGCTAGCTCCTTCTGGCCTTCCATATCAGCTACCCTTTAACTATTCCCATTCCATAGTTGGCTTAGAAATTCAGGGGGTAGCCACCAGGAATGAGCTATAGCCTCTCAACTAACAGGGCAATTATCTTTATATTTATCCATGATCAACAGTGGAAGAAATCCACTGAGGTTTCAAGTAACTCTGACCTAAGGCTATCATTAGGAAAAAAAAGAAGCTTTAACTTCTTCCCTTAGTTATCTGGAATCCTGAGAGATGAAATCCATGACAACTAAAAGCCATAGTGTTTAGGATGGCTGGTTGGAGCTATTGACTGGCTTCATATCTTGTACTGAACCATATTTTTGTTTGTGGCTTTGATCAGTGGTGGGATTCAAGTAATTTAACAACCGGTTCTTCCAACAACCAGTTTGCCAAACTGCTCAGAAAGTTAATAACCGGTTCTCCCAAAGTGGTGCGAACTGGCTAAATCCCACCACTAGCTTTGATGTTTTTGGTTCTGTGCATTGGAAGATGAGATGCCCTTGGAATCGTCAAGGACCTCACTTTGATATTTGGGGCATGGAAGTTGCAGAAAGTGGGCAAGGATGAAAATGGACAGTATTGTATGTGACTGGAACCAGGATTTTCAAGTGTTTTGCTAAGTTTGCATGTATTATGGACTTCTTGAGTTGGAGGAATTGGCTGCAGAGAAGCTAGCTCTGGACAAATGTCAGCCTTAGGACATGGCCAATAATCAAGCACTTGAAACTGACTAAGCCAGGTGTGAAATGAGTCAGATGATGGAGCAACTGTCCACCCCAAGAATGTGCTGCAAACACAGGGGAACTGAAAGAAGAGGTTCTCTTGTCAACCTCTTGAGAAACCAAGGCAATCAAAACCTTAATTAGGTCAAATCTGGTGGAGGTAGCTACCACTGGCCACTGGCTCTTTGTTGGAAACACCCTAGCATATTTTCTTGCCATTCTCTCTCTTTTTAATAGGAACCTATATTATAAACATATGATCACTTTACATTGTTTGATAGGAAAATGAAGCATAGTTATAGAAAACTGAAATACTGAAGAAAAATTAAAAAAAGTACAATGTTAAAATCTTAGGGAAGAACTTTTGGTAGTTCATTTTTTTCCCCTTTACCCCCATTCTCCCTAGAGACTAATCACAATTTTAGTATTTTTTTTTCTTTTCTTGAAATATTGGAGAATGTTGCTTATACATAAATTCTTTTGTCTGCTATTTTTTAAATTGATTGCTTAACTTTTAACTATCAGAATCCAAATGGTTAAATGTATCTTGCTGTGTGATGCTACCATATCTAAGTCTGTTTTGTTTGAATTTTCTTACATTAAATTCAATGGCTATCCGAACCTCAATTCTTCTAATTTTTGATCGGCTGACTATACTTTGATGATACCTGAATTTCTGGATTGTTTCTGCAATTACACTTCTGTATGCTATGTGTAAGGGATGTGGTGGCTCAGTGGCTAAGAAGCTGAGCTTTTCAATCAAAAGGTCGGCAGTTCAACAGTTCGAATCCCTAGTGCCATGTAATGGGGTGAGCTCCCGTTACTTGTCCCAGCTTCTGCCAACCTAGCAGTTCGAAAGCACGTAAAAATGCAAGTAGAAAAATAGGGACTACCTTTGGTGGGAAGGTAACAGAGTTCCATGCACCTTTGGCGTTTAGTCATGCCGGCCACATGACCATGGAGACTTCTTTGGACAGCGCTGGCTCTTTGGCTTTGAAACAGAGATGAGCACTGCCCCCTAGAATCGGGATCGACTAGCACATATGTGCAAGGGGAACTTTTACCTTTACTTTTTATGCTATGTTTAGCATCCCAGACAATCCTGCGGACTCTGCTCAAGCATCGCTTATAAGCTATGTCCTGGATAGAAGGAAGTGAACTGCCAATAATCTTTTCTGCCATCCTCGCCACTCTTTGCACAGTCTTCCTGTCTGAAGCAGTAATGCTTCCAAACCAGACTTTTAAGTGAGGCAACTCTAGCATGAAACAGTAAGAATAAAAAAGATATCTCTAACCTATCAGGTGATCTCTTAAGTAGGATAATGCCTGATGTTTGATATAATATATTTTTGCTTTTAATCTCCCGCAACCTCTCCTTCTTAGAGGTGTTGCCTAACTTTGCTTTTGAAGAGTCATGGGGATGTTTAGCTGTCACATCAACATGAATGCTTAAAAAGGAACCAAAAGAGAAAGCAGCCATTTCCACACAGAGACAATGGATTGCCCCTGTAATGGCTGACAAGCATTATCGATGTTGCCTTGTGACACGCTGCCTCAATGACCGTATTCTCGTTCTAAACTCCTGCTGGATAAGGTGAAAGAAAAAGGACCCACTATTTCAGCACAGTTATCATCCCAGAGGAAGACATGGAAACTCCTAAAACTCTGTGCGGCATAGTAAAGAAGGAACAAATCCTTTAATTACTGAGCAGAGATGGAAATACTTGGGAAGCCTCTTGATGTCTGTCAGTTCGGCCTTGAATGTCAAACAGCCTGTAATAAAACTCCGGAGTGAAATAAGCCCAAGGCACAAACTGAGAAATTCCTCACTCAGATCTAATCTCAGCAGGATGGTCCCTCTCAGACTCAGTGGATCGCTAAGCTGAAGGCTGATCAAGCTGGATGATGGGCAGATGACAAATGAATTTTAATATTTAATCATTGCAAGCAGGCCTTCCAAAATCTGGAAGTAAATTGATTTCCTCTATTTGTTATGACCCGATTAACTATGTTTTACTTCTGTAAGGTAAAGTAAAGGTAAAGGTTCGCCTTGCACATATGTGCTAGTCGTTCCCTACTCTAGGGGGCGGTGCTCATCTCTGTTTCAAAGCCGAAGAGCCAGCACTGTCTGAAGACGTCACCGTGGTCATGTGGCCAGCATGACTAAATGCCAAAGGTGCATGGAATGCTATCTTCCCACCAAAGGTGGTCCCTATTTTTTTACTTGCATTTTTTACGTGCTTTCGAAATGCTGGATTGGCAGAAGCTGGGACAAGTAACAGGAGCTCATCCCGTTACGCAGCACTAGGGATTCGAACTGTTGAACTGCTGACCTTTCGATCGACAAGCTCAGCGTCTTAGTCACTGAGCCACCACATCCCCTTACTTCTGTACCTGAGCTTAAAAACCATTTGAAGAAATCCAAGGTCAGTCCACAGATTTTAGGGAAGAAAGAATATTTCTTGATCTGTTGCCTCAGCACTAGACTCTATGGAGTTATTATTTGTGATTTAGTATATCTCCACTTTAGCCAATGGATTTAAATTTCTTAGTGAGTGCCAGAAGTGTAAATAAATCAGTGCTTTTTTCTCATTAAGCCTATGAACTACAGGTAGTCTTCGGGTCACTATGGCAATTAGGACCAGAATTTCTGTTGCTAAGCAATGAGGTTATAAAGCACAATGTCACATGACTGCATCATTTAGCAATGGCAATCCAAGCAGTACTGGTTGCTTTTTTTAATCCCAAAACTGCATATTTTAGGGCTGTCAAACTCCCGGCCCACAGGCCAGATGCGTCATGCACTAGCCAAGCCCACACATGGTTTAGTGAAGGGGGGGGGGGAATCCCAATATGTCACATGATGATGTGAGTTTGACAGCCTGGCATAGCTCATTAAGCCAGAAGTGACAGGAAACTCAAGTAAGCAGTTTGCTGAAATGATAACTATGGGTGAGAGCTACAGCAGGGGTGAAATGCTCCCAGTTTGGACTGGATTGCCCGATCCGATAGCGATGGTGGCGGGTGGTTCCAAGAACCGGTAGCAAAATCCCTGCCCACCCCCATGCCCAGCTAAGCCACGCAATCATCAGAAATTACTTTTTTTTTTCGACCGAAGAGGTTGTAGAAAAAATGCTTTTAAAAGTAAGGAATAAAAGCCTCTGACGATCAGGCAACTCAGCTGGGATAGTCAGAGCCTTTTAAAAGTAGTTTTTTTACAACCTCTTCAGCCGAAGAGGTTGTAGAAAAAATGCTTTTAAAAGGTAAAAAAGACCTCTGACAATCACAGCTGAGCAGCGCAATCGTCAGAGGCTTTTTTTTACTTTTAAAAGCAATGCTTTTAAAAGTAAAAAAAAGATTGTGCGCCACAGCTGATTGCCCCCCCACACACACGCTGTTCCACTTACCGCATGCCTCCTTTTGGCATGCACTGTGTGTGCACACCTCGCATTTGGTGTGTGGTACGCACTGTGCATGCGCAGCCAGCGAACCGGTAGTAAACCGGTTCAGATTTCACCACTGAGCAACAGGTTATGGTGGGGTGACACAGGTGAGCAGGTGCACAAATGCTGCAGAGGAATGCCATGGGCAAGTACTGTGGAGTATAGGCGAGTAAGTGGGTGCTGCAGAGAGGTAGATAGTACACCAGATAGGCACTATGGAGCATGGGTAGGCCAAAAAGATAGTGAGAGTACCAACTTTTTGCCAGCTTCCCCATTGAATTTGCTTATGGGAAGCCAACAAGAAACATCAGAAATTGCAATTTTGTGACCAAAATCATGAATTGGGCACTGACATCTCAGTTGCAATCATTCCACTTCTATTCTGCTGCTGTTAGGTACATAAAAGAGTTAAGATAACTAAAATAACTACTACCACTAGGGTAGTATAGCCCTGCACTGGAGGAAGATTATGTTGAAATCTAGAAAAAACAGAAGCGTGTATGGTTGCAACAATCCAGCGAGGATGCTGTAATGAATAGAACGCAGAGGACTGCATCCTAAACCACGGGTGAAATGTAAAATGTGTTGCTACCAGTTCTGTGGGTGTGGCTTGGGGGGGGTTAATGTGACTAGGTGGGCGTGGCCAACTTTTTTTAAAAAAAAACTTTTCAAAGCATTTTTTCTAATACTTTGAAAAGCCTCTGCCGATCAGGCAACTCAGCTGGGATCGTCAGAGACTTTTCAAAACCTTTTTTTTACCACCTCTTCGGCCAAGAGGTTGCAGAAAGAAATGCTTTGAAAAGCCTCTGACTATCCTAGCTGAGCCTCACAATCATCAGAGGCTTTTTTTTTTACTTTTAAAAGCATTTTTTTCATCAGAAGAGGTTGTAGAAAAAATGGCTTTTAAAAGTAAAAAAAAAAGCCTCTGATGATCGTGCGGCTCAGCTGGGCATGGTGGGGCGGGGGGGACAGGGATTTTTGCTTCCCGTTCTCCGAACCACCCACCACCATTGCTACCGGATCGGGAGATCCGGTCCTAACCGGGAGCATTTCACCCCTGTCCTAAACCCTCCTCATTCGATGCTATGGTAACTTTGAACAGTCACTGAATGAGTAGTCGTAACTTTGAGGACTATCTGTACAATCTTAAAAAAAGATAAACACTTTCAGAGAAAATAGTACTATACATGCTTATCGTTGATTTCGATCTTCCCTTTTCCAAACTATTCCCCTTTTTAACAAAGCAACGGGGCTTTTATAGAATAAAATTCTGCCTTTATCTATCTCTTTCCCACTCTAAGATGCAAGGCGAAGACCTTATTAAAAATTATTTCCCAGTGCAGCATTTAATTTTAAATGTTCTCCTGACAGTGACTGCTTGCAATTTGAAAACTTTCACATAAGCATATTCACGGTGTTTTAAAAGTTACAATTTTAACAAATCACAAAGACTTTCACAGTCACTGTCAGTTTTGATTGAAAGAAGATACCCAGAGGCCCTGCAAGCTGCAAGTTCACTTTTTAAAAATGGCCAACATATTTTGTGCAAGCATATGCTTAATTTGATGCTACCTTAAAAATCAGACCTTTGAAAATAATGGCATCCAAAAGGCTATTTTAAGTTGTGGAGCAGCCCTCCCCTCACACATGTTCATAATTTTGTCCATTCCCATCTCACTTATTAAAAATGATTATGAAAGAAATGCCAATGTACAAATTGCAGTCAATTGAAGCAATTTGCCTCATTTGTCATAAATGCTCACTCCATTTTTCTGTTACATCTTTGTCATGGAAATATTAATTTTCAGTTCTGTCTACCTTATCACATCATATAATATATCATGAATTTGTGTTTACTACAAATTATCTGAGTTCATCCAGTAATATGTATATCTACATAACAATATGCAATCATGTTCCCAACGCAACTCTTATGTCTCCATAAGCCACTATTTATCCATACATAGGTTAAACAACAGTGGTGGGATTCAAATTTTTTTACTACCGGTTCTATGGGTGTGGCTTGGTGGGTGTGGCTTGGTGGTCATGGCAGGGAAAGGATACTGCAAAATCCCCATTTCCTCCCAATCAGCTGGGACTCGGGAAGCAGAGAATAGATGGGGGCGGGTCCAGTCAGAGGTGGTATTTACTATCGGTTCTCCAGAACTGGTCAGAACCTGCTGAAACCCACCTCTGTTAAATATCCAAAGTAGCATTGCATATGCTTGTTTATTCCCTGCTCAGTGTTGAACCATTCTATAAGTATTCGATTTACTTTTGATTCTTTACTTCTATTGTACCATCCTTACCACATCTACAACCAACCTTCAATACCAAACATTCTATAATTCAAGCCTGTATGCTTTCTGTAAATAACAATGTCCAATAACATTTCTTCTTCACAGGCATATAATTCTCAATTATTTTCTGAAGAGGAAAAAGTTGGGCTGCATAGCCCCCATGTGGCATAAAGCCTGCTATACTATACTGTATTTCTCA
This sequence comes from Arizona elegans, assembly GCA_022577455.1. Lineage (NCBI taxonomy): Eukaryota > Metazoa > Chordata > Lepidosauria > Squamata > Colubridae > Arizona > Arizona elegans. The sequence continues at coordinate 11,295,897 of JAKOOJ010000008.1, read as the reverse complement.
CATTTTGTCCATCTTTCTGCCAAATATTTTTTGAGATACACTTATAGCTATTACATTAACTTTTTCAACCTTTCCTACATAACAGTATCAACAAGTTCCCTCTGATATCCAAATGACCCCCAAATCTGTTGCTATTTAGAAGAGCTGTAATGTTCTGGCTTTTCCCCCAGGTGTTTGGCAAGTAAAAGTGAATTTTCAAAAAATGTTGGCTGGCCGCATAAGGCTGCTTGGTGGGCCACACTCACTAAAGCGTACAGCTGCATCAGTAACATCTCATGCATTCATACTTTAACATTTCTCTAATTAGAATAATAGAGTTGGAAGGGACCTTGGAGGTCTTCTAGTCCAACCCCCTGCTTAGGCAGGAAACCCTACACCACTTCAGACAAATGGTTATCCAACATCTTCTTAAAAACTTCCAGTGTTGGAGCATTCACAACTTCTGGAGGCAAGTCGTTCCACTGATTAATTGTCCTCATTATTAGGAAGTTTCTCCTTAATTTCAGGTTGCTTCTCTCCTTGATTAGTTTCCACCTTTTGCTTCTTGTCCTACCCTCAGGTGCTTTGGAGAATAGCTTGACTCCCTCTTCTTTGTGGCAGCCCCTGATTACTGCATCTACACCAACAGACTTACTGTTTTCCAACATCTCGTAACATTTATGATTTCTTTCTTGTGAATTGCTTCTTAGACATATAATTTATTTTGATTCCACTGTTGGACATATCACATATTGCAATCATTTCTGTATTTGTCTGAAGCATTCCTTCCTGCATTTCCTCATTTCAGTTTCATCCAAATGATTTTTTTATCATTTTTTTTTCAAAAAGAAAAAAAATAATCCTCTCATTCTGACATTCTTTATTTACCCCTTGTCATCCAATTCCAAAACAATTTATTTTCATCAAATCACTCAGGGGGGTTTTCCTGCCACTTTTAATCTTAACTATTAATTGTTCTCTCTCATTGCATTTTCTTTATCTGTACGCACTTTATACAATATGTTTTTTTCACCCTTGTGGAGGCCCTGCAAAAGTCCACTGTACTTTGAAGAGTGTGGTGACATCTTTTAATTTCTCCTTCACATTAAGAAGTTTAAAATTCATTCTGAGTCATGATAATGTTTAGCTCGCTTGTTTTTCATTCCTGCTTGTTAAATAAAGGGGGGATCTTCACACAGCAGTAGGAAATTTGGATTAACCCTGGTTTACCTGTATCATTCCCAGACTCTTGTTCCCATCACAGAGTTCTGTCAGTTTACATGATAAAGAGATCATCCAATCCAAAGGATGGATGGAGATCATCCAAAAAGAGATTGATCATCCAATCAAGGTCAGGCCTTGCAACTTTGTTACCGGGGGAACAGGGTTATGAGATTTTAGTACTGGGCTTTAATAAAAATCCTAGTATTGCCCTCTGAGCTTCAACCCAGACATAAGGCCTGATGCTTTATAATCTGGCCATTTTGGGGTTTCTTACCTGTTGTTTCACTGAGACTTCCAACAGTTGAATGGAGATTTGTCATCTTCCCTTTTGTGTTTCTGTTTACATCTGTCTGCTAAAGTTAATAAAAGGTGAACGTTGCCCCTATCCAGTTGTATCTGACTTTTGTGGGGGGGGCGGGGAGACACTTATATCCGTTTCTTAGCCAAGGGAGCCACCATTTCCATGGTTATGTGGCCAGCATGACTATATGCTGAGGTTCATAGAATGCTGTTACTTTCCCACCAAAGTGGTACCTATTTATCTACTCAAATTTGCATGTTTTCAAACTGATGGATGGGCAGGAGCTGGGGGCAGGAATGGGAGCTCATCCTGTTGCACGGGTCTTGAACCTGGCTTGACAGCTTTCCAGCTGAGAAGATCAATGTCTTTAACTGCTGAGCCATCACATCCTCCCTCCTAAAGTTAATAATAAAGATTAAAATCTCCTTACTTATTTATCTTTCTCTGGATCCTCAAAGAACCAATTTTCTGGCACCTGGTCACTGCCTGATACTTGTCAATACATTCCTCATTTTGGCAGCAACTATTCTCTTATATGCATTTTTCATCTCCATAGCCTCTTCCACAATCATTCTACCATCCTTTTTCAGTCTTCCCATTAATGTAACTCCACACCAGGAGTGAAATGCTCTCAGTTCAGACCGAATCGGGCGAGCCAGTAGTGATTGTGGCAGGTGGTTTGGAGAACCAGTAGCGATGGTGGCACAAGGCTCCGCCCACCTGCCCAGGTGTTGTTCCTTCCTGCTTTTTAAAGGTAAAAAAAAGGGCTCTGACGATCACGTGCCACAGCTGTGATCGTCAGAGCCTTTTTTTACCTTTTAAAAGCATTTTTTTATAATCTATTTGCCCAAATAAGTTGTAAAAAAAAATGCTTTAAAAAAGTAAAACAAAAAAAGTTGGCCACACCCACCCTGTCACATTACCTCACCACCACCAAGCCATGCCCACAGAACCAGTAGTAACAAATTTTACATTTCATCACTGCTCCATACCTTAGCACTTTGTCACATAGTTCACTCTTCCAAACATCCTCTTTCCTTTTTTTTTTTTTTTGGTATATGTTTTATTTGCAGTTTTCTTCAATAACCAACATATTTTGTGGACAGTGTAATGATTGGGTCTATGCATTCCATTAGTGGCTCATTACTGGATATTAAGAGAATTCCATTTAACAACACTGAAAGCAAAATATCTATGAAACTATTTTTTCCTCCGTAAGTTCCTTTTATTTATCTTTTTAAAATTTTAAAAACAAACTTTATTAAACACATAAAAGCAAAATACTACACGTGTACACAAAACACATCTATATCAATATAAACAACACTACACAAAAAGAAAAAATGACTTTAGTCACATATCCGTTATCTTATTGATGTAACTTCCTTTTAAAAGGTAGGTATTAGAGAAATTTATCCTAGATTAATAACATTGGAACTTATGACTACCTTAGCATTTTGGATCTTTGGAGCCAAAAAATCGTTTGAATTTAAAAAAAAAACAAAAAACTTCCGTTCTCTTGTTGATTATAATTTTCTCCTGGATTTTACCAGCTTCCAAGAACTTCCTTCTGCTCCAATATCAGCTTGGCTTCTCTGTCAAAGATCTGGAATGCTAGAAAGAATTTTAGATGTAGCATTCACTGGCCTTACAAACTGGTGCGAGACTAAAGATATTCCTTAGGCATCCTCTTATTATGACTCAAATCTTGAAATAGGGAATACAACTCTTATACAATTTGGATACTTTCTGAGGGAAAGAAATTCTTGGTTTGCTATACATCACTAATCTAGAGAGCCATACAGTACATTAAAAAGTTCTGGCCCACAGTATTACACAAAAGGAATGCAGTCTTAAAAAGATAACAAACACCCAAATGAAAAGTGTGCTTTTTCCCCCGCCAGGCATGTATTTCCAAAACTATCTTATGTGGTTGTCAAAACTTTACCAGTATAAATTTAGCTTTATACTAAAGGATTAGACTCTATATGACCTGAATAAGGGATCTCTTTTAACTTGTGCATATACTATAAAAATGCTGTTAGTCTAAGTGTCTAATTGGTTTTAATTATTTAATTATTTATTTAATTATCTAATTGGTTTTAATTAAGCATGTTTTAATTGGTACCTTTGCTTTCTTCTAAGTTATTTCTTGGGAGGAACTTAACTTATCTTCATAGACACTGCTAATGTATCCCACTTGGGCTCTTTTTCCAATCACATAATAAGGAAACATAACAAGGGACAGATACAATGATACTTTGATCTTCGTGTGCTTTCATTATTCTTTCTATTTCTTTTGTGTCCCCGAATAATTAGGTTTTTCATTCTCTTCGTTGATGTTCCTCTAGTCCAGGGGTCGGCAACTTTAAACACTCAAAGAGCCACAAAGAGCCATGGGGGCTTCCTAATCAGAAGCCCCCATTCAATTCTGGAGCCGACCGGAAGTCCAGTTCCCCCATCATAGTCTCCTTCTAGTGCACTGTCCTTTTTCCTCTGCTGACCGGAAGTCGGTTGCCCCACCATAGAGTCTCCTCCTAGCACGGCGTCCTTTTTCCTCTGCCGACTGGAAGTTGGTTGCCCTACCATAAAGTCTCCTCCTAGCGCAACATCCTTTTCTCTCTCTGTCCTAACCGAAAGCCCTATCAATTGTGGAGCCGACCAGCAACAGGAAGCCGCAGCAGAGGAATGAAAGAGCCACATGCAACTCCAGAGCCACAGGTTGCTGACCCCTGCTCTAGTCTCTATCTCCCTTCAAGAAATCAGATGCTAGGTTCTGCTGTCACCTGAAAGTTTCATTGATTATTTCACAGTGGTTTCGTGTTTGGTTTTTAGATCTTTTTTCCCCGCAAGATTGGATGGAAAGAGTGCTTTTTTCTCCCAACTTGGAACCCTTTTCATGCTTGGACGCAGTCACCAATTCTTCTGTCGTTTCCTGATGCTCTTAGTAGCGCTATATTAATAGCTCATGGTATGAATTTTATACATGAATTTTCATGTATCTCCTCCAGGAAGGAAATTAATGCCATTGTTCAGGAAAAGTAAAAGTTCTTTCTTCACTGCAAGAAACCTATTACTATTACTTGTTATTTTAAAAAAGCCTATTCCAGAAATCAAAGTGGATTTAAGAGCTAAATGAAAGGGGGAATTCTACTAGCTGTATTCTACTGTCACTGTAGCACTGCCTTCTGACGAGATGCGGGTAGCAACTACAATTGTTCCCCAAACTCTTTAGCAGGAAAATAAATCAGGCTGAATTGATTTTAAATACTTTTGAATTAGAAACAGGATGCAAGTATCTAGTAATGATAAACTTTTCGAGTCAAAATTATTTTGCACAACAAATCCTTATAGCCTTCATGGACCATTTTACTTCATATGCAAGCTACCTTCCAGGAAAGGAAGCTGACCTTATTTTCAAGGTGCTAGTTCAAATATGCAGTCTCAGCTTTGCAAGTGACTGTGTAAACGTAACCTGGAAAAGATGGATGAACTTAATTCATCTGAACAAAAACAAAATAAATTACGTCTTGTGGCAAGAAGAGACTGGATAAAAGATTGCTTGTCATCTAACATGTCATGTAGCAAAGAACTACAGTATTGGTAACATTAGAAATATCTTCAGGAAAAGCTTTTCAATTAACCTCATTAGACTGAATTTATGATTTGTGATTGAGGCTATGATAATTGTTAATTCCTGCTCCTTAGACAGAGCTCTTGTGAAAAAGAACACTTTTTCTTATGATGATGGAAGCTGCTTTTTCAGCAACATCAGGAGTAAACCAGCTGTTGTCTAGCGTGGAAAGTTAAATTAACTTCCCAGAAGAAAACAGTGGCAAATGGCTTCTGTATTGTTGTCAATAAATCTCCACAAAGTTGCCAAAGTCGTACCTGATTTGAAAAAGTCATCTTGTGAGAGGGATCTTGGAGTCCTAGTGGACAACCATTTAAATATGAGCCAGCAGTGTACAGCAGCTGCCAAAAAAGCCAATACAGTTCTAGGCTGCATAAACATATTGCTTAACGCATTGCATAAACATATTGCTTAACGCATTGTAAGCCGCCTTGGGTCTCCGGAGAAGGGCGGCATATAAATCAAATAAAAACAAAAACAAAAAACAGAGGGATAGAATCAAGATCACGTGAAGTGTTAATACCACTTTATAAGACCTTGGTAAGGCCACACTTGGAATATTGCATTCAGTTTTGGTTGCCACGATGTAAAAAAGATGTTGAGACTCTAGAAAGTGCAGAGAAGAGCAACAAAGAAGATTAGTGGACTGGAGGCTAAAACATATGAAGAACAGTTGCAGGAACTGGGTATGTCTAGTTTAATGAAAAGAAGGACTATAGGTGACATGATAGCAGTGTTCCAATATCTCAGGGGCTGTCACAAAGAAGAGGGAGTCAAGCTATTCTCCAAAGCACCTGAGGGAAGGTCAAGAAGCAATGGGTGGAAACTAATCAAGGAGAGAAACAACTTAGAACTAAGGAGAAATTTCCTGACAGTTAGAACAATTAATCAATGGAACAACTTGCTTCCAGAAGTTGTGAATGCTCCAACTGGAAGTTTTTAAGAAGATGCTGGATAACCATTTGTCTGAAGTGGTATAGGGTTTCCTATAGGGGTGGGTTCTACTTACCTTTACTACCGGTTCGCAACAGGATCGCTCGTCATCGCCTTGCCTTGCTTCTGCGCATGCGCAGATTGCCAATGATGACATCCGGGGTGGTGGGCGGGGCCTCCCATCAGTTTTATTACCATTTCTTGTGAACCAGTCCAAACTGGGGGCAACCCACCACTGGTTTCCTGCCTAAACAGGACTAGGCTAAGCAGGACTAGATCTTCTTGGACTAGAAGACCTCCAAAGTCCCTTCCAACTCTGTTATTCTATTCTATTCTTCTTTCATTTGATGCTGCGGTGGTTCCATTGATTTTTACCAACTCTGGAATTAAAGGAGAAATAATTGTTCAGATGATGTTGCTACTTTCCTTCTGTGTAATATATGTGGGATGACTTGGGGAGACAGGAGGAAGAGCTGAAGACTAGACAACAATCAGACAAGCAGCAGATGAGCTTGCAGAAACATGGCATACCTCCCAGAAGGGTCCTTCCCTAGTTTTTTGGATTGTAAAAGTAAAGGGGGAAAGAGATGTACTTTCAGATTTGCAAGATTCTATTAATCTAATCTTTGCATAAAGTTAGAGCTAGTTTTTGGGTACTTGTGTGTGCTTCTTGTCTGGAGTATCTCAAAAGGCTAACATTATGCCACTTCACTAAAGTACAGAAGGGTTTTCCAGGAAAAGAGTTTTATCTAATGTAAAGTATATATAAAATTGTTAGGTGACCCTTGGCTAGTTAACAATATTTTTTGGACCGGCTTCCGGTTTTGCTGGCTCCCGGTGAAGACGGTTCCTTTTTAAGGTCCGCCAGCCCCGCCGTTTGTAGAGCCGCTTCAATCGTGAGAAGTGGCTTGGAAACTCCAGAATCTGCAGGATTTGAAGGAGAGAGTAAGCAAGGTGCAGGTCGAGCCCCTGTGAGCCCCCAGAAGTTTGCTACTGGGGAGGAAACAGGCACGGCTCCCTCCCAACTTGTGAGGACTACGGACGGCGTGGGACGACTCTGCTTTCTGCAGAGCAAGCCGGCAGCAGCAAACATAAAAATTGATTTAAATCAACTCTATCAACTAGCGGAGGAAAAAACCTGAACCCTGAAACCAAGAAATTGCAAGTATTTTCCTTCTTTTGTGACTTCCCGATTTGAGCAAAAATTAGAGCAAGCGGAAGCGGCTTGAAAAGATGGCGCCGTTCCAGCGTTAACAAGCTGAAAGGGAGAGTGATTTTTTAAAGCTATTCTAACAAGTTACATTGTTGCGCTGCTTGTAGCAAGCAAACAGGAGAAGAGCGGGGAAAAATCCTTTTTAAAGCAAGCTGAGCTCGCACTAGTCTAATTCCACTTCCAATTTGACTAAAACTGGGGGACTTTTTTAGAGGACTTTGGGAAGTATTAATTTGAACTCACAAATGGCGTCCAGCAGCTGAGCTAATGACCTAACGAGCTAGTGAAAGTGATTCTAAGAAGTTACTTTGATTAGTTACAAAGTTACTCTGCCTGTAATACAGAGGAATAGGAGAAGAGGAAAAATCTGTTTCTTTAAATTCTGAGTTTGTTCACTCTAGCTTCTATCTGACTAAACCTGGGGGATTTTTTTTAGAAGCCTTTGTGGAGGAGGAAAAGGAAAGAGGAATTCCCTCTTTAGAAAAACTAACCTACGTGGCAGGATGGCTTCAAAGAAGCAGGAAGGAAAGGCAACGGGGGGAGGGGATCCCCCACACGCAAACATGAAGCACAGCCTCCTTCTGTTCAACAAACTCAGAAAAATTTTGACTTTGAAAATTTAAAAGAATTTATATCCCAGGTGCTGGATGATAAATTTCAAAAATCTCAACAGGAAATAGATGATAAACTTCAAAAATCTCAACATGAAATTATGCAGGAAATTAATGAAATTAAAGACATGGTGCAACAGGATTATGGCAAGGTGACTAAAAAAATAACAGATGTGGCGTCTGGCCTTGCAGAATTTATTATTAAAGTGGATTCTAAAGTGGAAGAACTTAAATCAGAAGTCAATGTTAAAATGAAAGACAATGATTATAAAATTTCTGATGTTGATGATAAAATGCAGAGAGTCGAAAACGAAATTGTTATGATGCAATTCAGGGCAATGGAATTTGCTATAAGGCTTCGAGGAATTAGAGAGGATGACCGACAGGATTTGAGACAGATTTGTGCTGAGGCTTTGGCAGTCAATATTTTTTGGACCTATCTTACAGGCTAGGTGTATAGGTGCATAGATGTATAGAATTATATTCCTCTTAAGCCCTGTGAATAAACATTGTAGCCATTTTTTAAATGTATATACCACATTTTGATCCCACTGACCTCTCAATTGGGTCATTATAAAGTAAGCAAGCCAGAAAACTAGTTTTATTATTTAAGGCAGTAGTAGAATTCATGGCATTTGCTATATAAGACTGGTTTCAAGCTGATACTTAAAAAATGATTACTTGAATTGGTCAAAAGCTCCAGATATTTAAACTGGGACTTAGAGGCCTATAATGAACATGATTAGTTAGAATTCAGGTGCAGATAAAACTCTCCATCTGATATTAAGAGAGTTTGGTTCATTTCCTAATGCAATAAAGGAACAGAAAATCTTTCCTTTTTCAACTTGCACTGTTTACTTGGTTATTTCTTTGGCTCCCTCATGTAGCCACTAAATATCTCATCAATTTTCTGTTTCTTTGATTCTTGATTAATTTTCGAAGACATTTTATAAGCTTGTTTCTTGTTCTCCATTTCAGTACATGTCAGCCCTTCAAGGTAGGTTAGGCTAGAAAAGAGACATTAAACAATAACTAGAACTCTCCTTTCTTTGATGTAGGATGTAACAATAGCATCTTGAAAGCCTGACAGAGATTCTTTCTCACCTACTCACTCCCTTTATATCAAAGTTAATCAAGGTAGGGCAGCGTTTCTCACTCACTCCTCCCTGTGATCTTGGAATCACTGAATGAAATCTTTCAGAACTCCTGGAGCACCAGGGAACTACTAGAGGACTGGAAAAGAGCTGATGTTATTCCAATCTTCAAAAAGGGTACACAAGTGAATCTAGGAAACTACAGACCAATTAGGTTGACATCAATACCCAGAAAACATAGTCACACAGTGGATTTCTGAGAAATGAAGAAGGTGATTACTCAAAGCCAGCATGAGTTTGTTAAAAACAGATCATGTCAAACAAACTTTACTGCCTTCTTTGATAAAGTGACTAAATTAGTAGATCAGGGGAATGTTCTGGATATATTGTACTTGAGCTACAGTAAGGCATTTGATAAAGTAGACCACAACTCACTTCTTGATAAGATAGAACAATGTCAAATAGACAATACCACCACCAGATGAATTGACAGTTGCAACTGCACTCAGAATACACTGCTTAGTGGAGCTACATCTAGGTTGAGGAAAGCATACAGTGAGATATTTCAAGGTTCTATCTTGGGCCCAATGGTCTTCAGATCTTGATAAATGATCTAGATGAGGTGAGAGAAGGGGAACTCATCAAATTTGTAGATGACACCAAGCTGGGGAAAATTGCCAACACTTTGGAAGATTAGATTTAAGATTCAGAAGGATCTTGACAGACTTGAGCATTGGGCCTTAACCAACAAAATGCAGTTCAGTGGTGAGAAAATTAAGATCCTGTACTTAGGCAGGAAAAACCAAATACATAGGTATAGAATTGGAGGTACCTGGCTCAACAGTAGTAAGAATTAGAGGGATCTAGGTGTCCTGATTGATCATCTCTTAAATATGAGCCAGCACTGTGCTACAGCTTCCAAAAAAGCCAATGCAGTTCTAAGCTGCATCAACAAAGAGATAGGGTTAAGATCATGGAAAGTGATAGTACCACTCTATACTGCACTAGTGAGGCCACATTTGGAATACCACATCCAATTCTGGTCACCATAATGTAAAAAAGATGCTGAGACTATAAAAAGAGTGCAGAGAAGAGCAACAAAGATGTTAAGGAGTCTGAAGGCTAAATTGTATGATGAACAGCTAAGGATATGTTTAACTTTTGATGAATGTCTTAGGTATGTTTAGCCTAACAAAGAGAAGGCTAAGGGGTAACATTGCAGCTATCTTCCAATATTTGAATGTCTGTCATACGGAAGAGGGAATTGATTTATTCTCCATAGCACCTGAGGGCAGGACAAGAAACAATAAGTGGAAACTCATCAGAGAGAGAGAGAGAGATTCAACCTGACAATAAGGAAGAATTCCCTGACAATAAGAAAGATTAATCAATGGAACAACTTGCTTATTGGAGTCTGTGTGCTTCATTGCTGGAAGTATTCAAGAAAAGATTGTACAACCATTTGTTCAGGATAATATAAGGACCCCTGCCTTCAGCAGGGGATTGGATTAGAAGACCTCCAAGGTTTCTTCCAGCCTCATGATTCTTTCAGGGCTAAGCTGTCTTTTATTTAGTAGTTTGAAATTCTTATTCAAGGCCGCCTCCATACCTATTCTATTTTCTATTCTTCAAAGATTTCAGTTGGGCATCTTTCTGACCATCTAAAAGACAAGCCATAACTTTACACCCACTCTTTTTCCAGACAAAATATGTTTGCTTCTGTAATCAAAACTTGTCTTCAGCTTCTGGGTTCGGAAGCACTATTTCCTATTGTTCTTTTGAAATCCACTAGACTTAAGCAGGCCAGCAGTCCAAGCTAACCCTGCTGTTTTCATTAGTCCAAAATAATACCTAATTGCTATTATCCATAGCAATGTTCTGCACAATCACTACTTGCAGTTTCTTTTGAATGTCAGCAACAATCTGCAGCACTTATCTCAGTTTTGCTTCTTCTTAATAGTCAATCTCCTTCATTCTCTTTTTGGCAACAAGAAGCAACTTACAGACATTTCTGAGGCTGAAATGGACTCTTAACCACATAAGCCATATATTTAATATTTCATGCAGCAACAGCTGAACTGGCAATTCACAACAAACTTGTTATTATCCTGCTATAGTCAACTTTTGGGGTTCAGAACTAGAGTTAATGGTCAGTGACAGGCCAAAACAGACTAAGAATCAATTCCTTTAGCTGCCACTTTCAGAATGTCATAGTTTTGACAGAGATATAATAAACTTGTCACTTTGCAATCCAAAGAGCTATGATAATTGGTTGCTGATTGATGGTTCTGAGCTTAGTTTAGGTATTCTGAAATACATATTTTTTTCTATTAGAACTAAGTTTTTATTTTCATTAACCTTGAATGTACATACAAGTGAGCAAATACAAGCTTTCCTTTCCTATTTTACCCACTATTACCCTAACTTTGAATTCCTCTTTTTTTTCTAACTTGAAAATTTTAATTTGAATTCCATCTATTCAGATGCAAATACATCAAGGGCAGAAAGAAACATTACTGAGGAAAAAGACAGTTTGTTGAATATTAGAGATTTTTTTTAAAAAAAAGCTACAAATTTATACTCTCTATTTGATCAGTGAAGACAAGAAGGCAGATGGAGGAAAGGAAGGGAATGGTTTGATTCTTACATGAAGCTTGTCATATTTCTATTTTCTCAAAGAAAGAAGAATTGGTGAAAGTGATGAATAGTGTAGTATAGTATGGTGGCTAGGGGCTGGATTGGGCCTGGGAAGACCCTGATCCAATTTCAATTCAGACATGGAAGTGGAATGGATAATTTTGATTCTCTCTCCTCCCTCCCCTCCCCTCCCCTCCCTCCCTCCCTCCCTCCCTCTCTCTCTCTCTCTCCATTATAAAATGTGACTGTAGGATAACAGGATATTCATGACTTGAGCTCCTGGAGGACGGACTGGATATAAATCAAACTAATAAATAAAAGCCTACCTCATAGGATTCCCATGAGGATAAAATTGGAAGAGGATGCTCTTTGTGTTCCAAAGAAAAAGTGCATTCATCAAGTACATAATCAATCAATTTAATCTGTAAATGATTTTATACTCAGGAGATCTGTTTAGGGATGATTGTGCTCCAACAACCTATCCCTTTATTTCAAGCCGCATGCAGCATACAAACTAAAAGCACAAATTCCTTTACTGAAGAAAGAGCAATTGCCCAATGATGACCAAACTACAATAATTGCTGTTTTGCACATTAACCTTGAATGTATTTACAAGTGAGGAAAATACAAGCTTTTCTTTCCTATTTTACCCACTATCAACCTAACTTTGATTTCCTCTTTTTTTCTAACCTAAAATAGCATGGCTGCTTGCCTTGTTTTAATCCTTGGTATACAAGGGTCTGAATAAAACCTTAAATTTCTCTCTCTCTCACACACACACACACACACACCACACACACACACACACACAGAGAGAGAGAGAGAGAGAGACAGACAGACAGACAGACAGACAGACAGACAGAGGTCACTTCTGTTAGCATCTTTTAAAAACTTGCTCCTTTTGGCGAGACATGTAATTTCTCATCATACACTATCCTTGTCCTTCTCCTATTTGCCATAATGTCAGATGAGTAAGGAATACAGCCTGTTCTCCAAAATGCTTTCATTATTCAAAGCAACCTGAATTTAAGGGTTCACTGGAGCCTCGCTCTTTCTCTTCCAAAGATGCTTTGCTGTGTTAATCCTTCAGCTGACTCTGGGTTCAAACCGGAGTTAAGAATGATTGGTATGGGTTCAGAGGAAAATTTGCCAGGGATTGAGAAAGGAAAGGAATTTGCTACTTACTCACAATCTCCACTAGAATCAATCAGACTGTCTTCTGTATGAATATATACAGACTGCAAATGAAAGCTGAGCTGGAAAAGGAGAAAGACTTAAGGAAATACAACTCAGTCTAAACCAACAGATCATTTTTTTCAGCATCCTGTTTGCTAATACAATGAGCAGACCAGTGGTGAACTCCAATTTTTTTTAACTACCGGTTTTCTGGGCGTGGCTTGGTGGGCATGATGTGGCGTGGCTTGGTGGGCGTGGCTTGGTGGGCGTGGCAGGGGAAGGATACTGCAAAATCTCCATTCCCACCCCACTCCAGGGGAAGGATATTGCAAAATCTCCATTCCCACCCCACTCTGGGGCCAGCCAGAGGTGGTATTTGCTGGTTTTCCAAATTGCTCAAAATTTCTGCTACCAGTTCTCCAGAACCTGTCAGAACCTGCTGGATTTCACCCCTGGAGCAGACAGATATCATGATAAGGTTTATCAATGAAGTAAAAACTATTTCCTTTAATTAATTTTAATCTCTACCATTTGATGGTGAAAATGTCTTCAGACAGCACTGGCTCAATGGCCTTGAAACAGAGATGAGCACTGCCCCCTCTGATCAGCAACTACTAGCAGGGTAAAATCCAGAGGGACTCCATTTGTTAAACCATTTGTAAAGTAAAGTATACACTGGGGAAAGTTCAAAAAAATGCTATAATGTGGAATGTTCTAAGGCATCGTCACAGCAACAACATTGTAGGGCTCCCAAATCTTGGCAGCAAAGCCCTGGAGGGCCATTAGATAGCAGTAAATAGATGGGATTTTTCTGTATTGTAAAGTCTTTGGTGCTCTCTGAGCTTAGTTGTTTTCATGTAGACCCTTTGTTAGCTATCTAATTCAACACTGAACTACAAATATTCTCTTCTGTTGGCATTTATATATTGTTCTGCCACCATTTTCTTACCATGCAAATGTTTGCAGTCCAGATCTGATAGCCATCTGCCAACTGATTTTTCAGGTTCTTCCATGCCTCCAATCACTCTATATTAAATGCTCACCAAGCCTGGTCAACCAGCACTGGAGTATTTTGCTATCACCTCCATGCACTTTTATAGATTTCTTTTGGTGAGGACAAGTAATGCCTATACAAACCTTGGGGATTTTTCCCAATGTGCTGATATCCCCTCTGGTGTAAAGTCATGTTATTGATGAGAAAAAAGAATCATACTTAACTCAGAATAGGAAAGTGACCATGGAGAGGTAGATATTTATTGGATATACTATTAGACATAAATGTTAAATGTTGCTGTTCTTAGTTTTTTATTTATTTATTTATTTATTTATTTATTTATTTATTTATTTATTATATTTCCTATTACTAAACCGTCTTTCCCCTCAGAGCTCTTGTTGATTTTGTGATGGTGAGTTTTAAAATTGGACTGCCTAGTGTACAAAGGTTTCTTATTTGTCTTAAGCCAGTAGCTTATCTAGTTTAGCAAACCATTTTGATTTCTTTTTTCTGTTGTAAGTGAAAGCATTACTTCAATGAGATTGTTTTCTTAATAGCTAAGATTTTTAGATCTGGACTGAACTGAGAACAAAAGTGGGCACTTTATACCAGGGGTGAAATCCAGCAGGTTCTAATAAGTTCTGGAGAACCGGTAGTGGAAATTTTGAATAGTTCGGAGAACTGGCAAATTACCAACTCTGGCTATCCTCAGAGTGGGATGGGAATTGAGATTTTGTAATATCCTTCCCCCAGGAATAGGGAGATAATGGGGATTTTGCAGTATCCTTCCCCTGGAATGGGGAGGGAATGGAGATTTTGCAGTATCCTTCTCCTGCCACGCCCACCAAGCCACACCCACCAAGCCACATGACACCCAAGCTATGCCCACAGAACCGGTAGTAACAAAATTTGGATTTCACCACTGCTTTATACCCCAGGATCCTTCACACACACACACCCCACCAATACTGTCAATTCTGACTAGTACAGAGCTCCCAAATTTGTAGATTAAGGCTTTTGCCTAATTTTTTAAACTGAAGATGCAAACCTTGAAATTACCTAAAGCACAGGCTCCATTACAGAGGTACACACCCTTCCCAGTGGGAAATAAAAATTCAAAGAAGCATTCCACTGTGAGAATTATTATATAATCCAATTATTACATAATCCAGTTCATATATCACAATGTAAAACCCATAGTATACAAAATCTTCTCTAATATACATACATTTTCTCCTCCTTTTGTTACATGCCCTAGTTCTTCCTCAGTCTAATCAGCAGTAGTTACAATCAAACAGTGCCTGCTATCTGGCTCTTTCCCAAATCAGAACATCAAAACAGAGAACTGAATTGTGTTTTCAGCCCTGATTTATAGGTATATTGTTGCTTTTGCTTGTGGTAATTATTGGACAGATTGTATAGCAGAAACAGTGCAGGAAGTGAGAGGCACTGCAGTTAGGAGTCCAGTCTTTTATGAGGAAGTATTCCCAAGGCTGCGTCTTACGTGAAAGAAAATAAAACTAAACTTTATTTAGGAAATACCGTTATGTCATTAGCAGCAGCAGCGCATCTAAATTTATGGCTCAATTTTTAGCCCCTGCTGTAATTAGCCTTTCCTAAGAGCTTTTCCCCATCACAATCACCAGTTTATTCTCTTCTGTGTGTAAACTGTTTGGAAAGAGAGTCTATTTAAGAAAACCATTCCTGGATTTTAACCCTTTCTTCCACGCTGCTCACAGTGATGGCCAAGAGTTCTGTCCACACAATGGGTTAAGATGCCCTCCAATTGTTGGATTCCACTACAGGTTTTTCCATCTCACCCAAGCGAGAAAATTAAGAACCAATTGCTTTCTCTTCTGTGCATGAGACTGGACATTCAGTCACTTGTTTAAGATTGTATAGGTTCTCCTCAGAGGTGGGTTTCAGCAGTTTTTGACCAGTTCTGGAGAACCGGTAGCGGAAATTTTGAGTAGTTCGGAGAACTGGTAGTAAAAATTCTGACTGGCCCCGCCCCCATCTATTCTCTGCCTCCCAAGTCCCAGCTGATTGGGAGGAAATGGGGATTTTGCAGTAACCTTCCCCTGGAGTGGGGTGGGAATGGAGATTTTACAGTATCCTTCCCCTACCACACCCACCAAGCCATGCCACACCCACCAAGCCACACTCACAGAACCGGTAGCAAAAAATTTTGAAACCCACCACTGGTTCTCCTGCTCCTGGACTAGAAGACGTCCAAGATCCCTTCCAGCTCTAGTCTAGTCTAGTCTAGTCTAGTCTCTGAGCCCAGGCCAAGAATGTAATATGAGTAAATGACTCAGACAAGTCCTTCCCTAGTTCACATGAAGAAGGAGAGGGAAGCACATTCCAACTTAAAAGATTCCATTTTTATTGCTTTTTGGTAAAAGTTATCCTGACCTAAATAGCATTGGTTTTCTAGTCTGGTACAGGTAGTCCTCGACTTACACCAGTTCACTTAGTGACAATTCGAAGTTACAATGGCACTGAAAAATGTTACTTATGACCATTTTTCACACTTATGCCTGTTGTAACATCCAAATGGTCACATGATTTACATTCTGATGCTTGACAGCTGATTCACATTTATGATTGTTATGGTGTGGTGTCCTGGGGTCATGTGATCACCTTTTGCAACCTTCTGACAAGCAAAGTCAATGGGAAAACCAGATTCACTTAACATTTTCTATGCAACAAAATTTCATTTTAATGTATGCTGATTAATGTACATTCAAAGTGACAATAAGTTATCTATTCTATTCTACTCTACTCTACTCTATCCATGTTACTAATTTAACAACTGCAGTGATTCACTTAACAAATGTGGCAAGAAAAAACATAAAATGGGGCACTCACACGCACTTAACAAATTTCTCATTTAACAACATAAATTTTGGGCTCAATTGTGGTCATAAATTGAGGACTACCTGCGTACAATACCTGGAGGGGTTGACCCTGGCAAGATGTATTAAAATTATAGTCCTAGAAGTCTTAATTAATATGTTTAAAGTCTGGCAACTGTAATTTCAATTCATTTAGGTTAAGAAAGGTTGACTTCAAAAATATAGGAGAAAACTTCAATTTATTATCAGAATTAACATGGAAGCCAATTGGATTCTACTTGCTGTAGTCAAGCTGAAGATGCAAGAAAAATAGAATAGAGGTATAGAAAATAAAAACAAACATTTTTTTTTTTTATGACAAATCTCCAAAAAACTTTTAAAGTGATATAAATGAAGAAAAGAAAAACACTTTTTTAAACTCCATCCTAGATTTGACAGGCTGGCATCATCATTTCTAGTTCTTTTTTTGGACTGTTTTACAGGTATTGGGTCATCAAGTTGTTAGCAATAACTGTCTTGCCAAATTACTCTGCCTTCCTGCTGACTTTCCTTTCTTCTTCCATAACTTCTGTTTTCTTACCTTGCCTGTTTAGGAGAATTTCTTTCTTTCTTTCTTTTTTCTTTTTCTTTTTCTTTTCTTTTTTTTTTTTTTGTAAACAAGTTTTATTAAAATTTTTCTTTCATCATACATATTTTATGAACAGAGTGTTGACTGGATCACATCTTATATATATTAATTTTTATAATCTATTCCAATCTTCCCACTTTTGCCATATTCATCGCTTTTATATAATTCTTTGTCACAAATTCATCATTTTTCACCATATCTTGTTATTTCATCTCCTTTTTTCCCCCAAGTACATTTTACATTTTTCCAATTTTGACCATAATATTCTTTTTCCATATTTCTTTATTTTATCTTAATCTCTTCTTAATACATAATACATAAACAGTATCACTACCCGCCCTTTAATTCCTAGTTTCTTACAATAACATCAATTATCTTATTTCTCCATTTGCAGAATATATTTCTCAAAATCCCCATCCCACTTTTTAACATTTCAATTTTGTCTTTTAATTTAACTTGTCTCATAATTAAACCCAATTACCATTTCATATTTCATCTGCTATTCTGTTGAGCTATAAGCAATATACAGTACATCATCAAATTCACTTCTTACATTAAAACCCTTTAACTTAATTGACCATCCACAATTAATATTAATACAGTCCCTTAAAACTACTAATATATACCTTATTTCCTTTCCTCCTTTCCACTATTTTCTTGGTTTCTCCAAAATTCCACTTCTTAATAATTTCCTCCTTTTATCCCATTCTTTTAATTTTTCTTTTTTTTTCTTTTTGCATTTATTATATCTTTTCTCCTGAATCTTTTTTCTCACTTTTAGCTATATTACTGGAGTAATTCTCCCCAAGCTTTTTCCTAATCTCTTTCCACTATTTCCTTCTTTTCCCTTTGATTGATTCTTTTTGGGGGAATATTCTCCCCCATCCACTCTTTTTTTGCCACTGTTAATCCCAGTGAAATCATCTAACTGCTTTTTGCATTCAATTCCTTTTCCTTCAATATTATTTTCTTGCTCCTCATTTATGCCCATTTTTCCCTGTTCTGTGTGTTCCAGCAAAATTTCTGACTTTTATTACCCTTTAGTGATTCACGCATGATTTTAAACATCTCAATTAATTCCTCACAAATCCAAGACTCCATATTGTCAATTTAAAAAATTGTTACACTTTTGATTTATATTTAATTAAAATTTTAAAATCCATAGTGCCATTTTAATTCCAAATAATATCCAATTCAAATATTTATCCAATCCACTCCAAGTTAAAGCTTTATTATCTTCCACAAGCATCGAGAGTCAAAACCAAACAGTTCAGGAAAACAGATATGCCTTAAAAGTTCTCACAGTTTCCAAATTATCTTTTATTAGACAAGGTCACAGCTGTTATTTTCTCTTCTATCTTCCAACCAATATTGCAGTACTCTCTTTCCGCCAGAAGATGTCTCTCTCAAATCCACAATATCCTCAGATCAACTAAGTATCAAAGCTGTCAAAAATATTTTAAATCCACATAAAGAGTGCTTTTCCTTGGGTTTATTTTTCTTTTATTATTGTTAGTTTCTCCAAATCCAATTTTAAATCCAGTTATAAAATTTTCTTTCTTGGGCTTTGGTATTTTAACTTCCTCTTTGTTCTTCCCCTTCAAATATCAAAACTATCAAAAATATTTTTAATTCACATAAAAAGTACTTTCCCTCGGGTTTCTTTTTCTTTTATTATTTTTAATTTCTCCAAATCCAATTTTAAATCCAGTTGGAAAATTTTCTTTCTTGGGCTTTGGTATTTTAACTTCCTCTTTGTTTGTCTCCCTCCATTAACTTTCCCGAGTGCCAATTAGCTGCTCATTTCCGCTCCAGGACACCATTTAAAGTTATTTAAAAAATTCTTTTTTACCTGTGAGTTGGCCAATCACTCACCTGGTACCAGCACTCCATTCAGACACCGCTCCTGCACAAGAAACTTAGTCCAGTTGCCCCACCTTCAGAGCGATCATTTTTCAATGGCTGCCACCCCCGCTGCCAGTTCAAAGAGCAGCCTCCAGCCTTTCAAGGAATTTGCCTGTTCCTCTTGGTCGTCCGAGGCACCTCTCCTTTTTCACCGTTCCTACAGGATGGTTCTGGTCCAAAGACCTCCCCGACAGTGGTTTGTCTGGCTGGATTTTCATGGAGTTTGTTGAAGCCCGCTATTTTTCCAGCCGGTCTCACAGCGACACTTCCGGTTTCGTCCAAGAGTTTCAAATCCCAGTTTACCTCCTGGTTTAACAAAGTAACTTTAAAGATAATCAAGCAGTTCTGTAAAAAAAAAAATTAAAAGTACAGTGCAGGAATAGTCTTCTTCAGCACCTGACTCTTTTTCCTTTTTTATTTGAAAAATTAGAATTGTCAGAAACCGCATCAAAGAAGTGTTACCAATAAAGGAGAATATTTTGTAGTTCAGGATTGAAATTAGAGGTTCTTGTGCTCTTTGAGCTAGGTTGCTTTCTTGCAGGCATTTCATTACCAAACTAGGTAACATCATCAGTGCTAGTTTGAAATGTAAATAAGTGCAACCTACAAGTTCTCCAGAAACTACTTTGTAACAACAACAAGAAGAAGAAGAATAGGGCTTTGGAAGAAATATCTGAAGGACAATGAAGATGCACTGTAGTTAGAATGCCAGGAAGGCTTGCTGATTACTGGAGAATCTAAACTGGCCTACAAGAAAGACCAAATGAAGAACAGAATATTTCAAGGAGTATTTCAAGGAAATTCACTATCACCACTACTATTTGTCATTGCATTGTTTCCTCTGTCAACAATACTGAATAACTCAGGCCATGGCTATCAAATCTCAAAAACATCTGCCAGACTATTCTACGTCCTTTACATGGATTATCTAAAGCTGTATGGAAAAACACCATCTGAAATAGAATCACTGCTCAACACTGTTCATTTATATAGCCAAGTTATTGCAATGGAGTTTGGATTGGACTAATGTGCCACACTCACTATCAAACAAGGAAAAATAGTGAAAACTGAAGGAATCAAGATGACCCATGAAAATAACATTAAGAGACTGGATGAAGATGATTACTACAAATACCTGGGTATCTTTCAAGCTGACAATATCAAGCACACTGAAGTCAAGAGAAAGATTAGAGCAGTGGTGAAATCCAAATTTTTTTACTACCGGTTCTGTGGGCGTGGCTTGGTGGGCGTGGCAGGGGAAGGATACTGCAAAATCCCCATTCCCACCCCCCTCTGGGACCAGCCAGAGGTGGTATTTGACGGTTCTCCAAACTACTCAAAATTTCCGCTACCGGTTTGCGAACTGCTCAAAATTTCCGCTACCAGTTCTCCAGAACCTGTCAGAACCTGCTGGATTTCATCCCTGGATTACAGGTGAATACATCAAGAGAGTGAAAAAGATCTTACAGTCCAAACTCAATGGAGGAAATACCATCAAGTCAATCAACATCTGGGCAATACCAGTCATTAGATACACAGCTGGAATAGTGAACTGGCTCAAACAGAATTAAAAGCAATGGATAGGAAGACCAGAAAAATAATGACAATGAATCATGCCCTTCATCCTCGCAGCGACATTGACAGACTCTACCTACCAAATCAAATAGGTGGGCG
This sequence comes from Arizona elegans, assembly GCA_022577455.1. Classification (NCBI taxonomy): domain Eukaryota; kingdom Metazoa; phylum Chordata; class Lepidosauria; order Squamata; family Colubridae; genus Arizona; species Arizona elegans. Next base: position 11,275,036 of record JAKOOJ010000008.1, on the reverse strand, counting down.
TGGAATGTTGTAAGTACATGTAAGTTGAAGACAAAAAAGGGGCTTTGGGAGAATATCTGAAGTACAATGAAGAAGATGCACTGAAGTTAGTATGCCAGGAAGGCTTGCTGACTACTGGAGAGACCAAATTGGCCTACAAGAAAGACCAAATAAAGAATAGAATGGAGGCATGGGAAGAAAAAGTACTACATGGCCAGTACATTTAAAAAATAGCAGGGAAAGCAGATAATAACAAGACCTGGCAATGGCTAAGAGCAGGAAAGTTAAAGAAAGAGACCAAGCCTTAAGGATAAATGTATACAAAGCCAGAATTGAGAAGACAGCAACAGAGAGTAAGTGCCGCCTATGCAAAGAAGCTGAAGAAACAGTGGACCACCTGGTAAGCTGCTGCAAGAAGATTGCACAAACTGACTACAAGCAGTAGCATGACAAAGTAGCAACAATGGCGCAATGGAAGATCTGCAAGAAATATCATTTGCCTGTAAGCAAGAACTGGTGGGACCATAAAATAGAAAAAGTCATAGATAATGAAGAAGTTAAATTGCTCTGGGACTTCAGAACCCAGACAGATAGGTACCTGCCACATAACACCCCGGACTTAACATTTGTTGATAAGAAAGACAAAAAAGTATGGATAGTGGATGTGGCAGTGCCTGGAGACAGCAGAAGAGAAAGAACTGGAGAAGATAACAAAATACAAAGACCTACAAATAGAAATAGAACAACTATGGCAAAGGGAAGCAAGCGTAGTACCAATAGTAATAAGCGCCTTGGGTGCAGTCCCAAAACAACTGGAGCACCACTTGAACATCATAGGCATTGACAAATTTGCCATCTGTCAATTGCAGAAGGCAGCTTTACTTGGAATTGCTTCCATTCTGCGACGAAAACTGTCAAACATCCAGATTTGCCTATCCCAAGTCCTTAAAGGTAAAGATAAAGGTTCCCCTTGCACATATCTGCTAGTCGACTCTAGGGGCAGTGCTCATCTCCGTTTCAAAGCCGAAGAGCCAGTGCTGTCCAAAGACGTCTCCGTGGTCATGTGGCTGGCATGACTAAATGCCAAAGGCTCATGGAACACTTTTACCTTCCCGCCAAAGGTGGTCCCTATTTTTCTACTTGCATTTTTTACGTGCTTTCGAACTACTAGGTTGGAAGAAGCTGGGACAAGTAACAGGAGTTCACCCCGTTATGCAGCAATAGGGATTCGAACTGCTGAACTGCCGACCTTTCGATCGACAAGCTCAGCATCGTAGCCACTGAGCCACCACGTCCCTTTTTCCCAAGTCCTTAGTAAGGACTCAATAGGTAGACAAAAATGCCAAACTCAGTCTGAACATCTGGCTGACTGTGCGATGATTAATAATATTAATGAAAAAAATAACAATCAAAAAGAGAGCCAAGGACTCCTCATTTCAATCATGAACTAAAATATTCTCCTTTATTGGTAACATTTCTTTGGTGCTATTTTCCTGACAATTCCGATTTTCTACTGAAGTGATGACAGTCATCCTAATGACTGCCTATTTTTTTGTCAGCAACCCTACAGTAAAATCAAAAGCAGAGTGTTCATCCTTTCTACTTATATAATATTTAGACAATATTGCCATCAAAATACATCATCATCAATCATTGGTACTAATCTCCTAAAGCTTCAGGTTTTGGTAAAATATGAATCTTCTCATCTTGAAAAGATAGAGCAAGGTACTTGGGAGCGAAGTCTCATGTAAATGTTATAATAAGGTTGATCTGATTCAATTTAAAGGTCAGCTCGTCTGCCAAATATCTGTTGGATACTCATCAAATCAATCTGCTTTTCAGATAGATTTTTCAGAGTGAAGGATTATTTATTTTGTATTTCCAGTAACAGCATTCCTATCTTTTATTAGAAGTATGAGGGATTGAGCATGTGATTCAAATTCCAGCTAGCCTCTTCAAAGAGATATGGACTGGTCTGTGGCAAAACAGATCCTTCTAAATCTTTTCTTGCTGAAATGGGATGTTCCTAAAAACTCAGGATCCACCCAGATTGATATTTTCTGTGTCTTTAAATTTACAGTAAAATCCCTCTTTAAGGAACCTCCTTTTAGTGGGTGCACTGTGAATACAGGGGACCAAGCTTACAAACATCTCTCAGAAAGAAGAGACAAGATAATTGCATCTAAAGAAGAGTGGATGAAGCAGTTAGCCTTTAGGTTAATTTTACCTTTAGGTTTTATTATGCAGTTATCTACATAATAATGCTATTATACAAGAAATAAATTGGTGGAATTATTATTTTTATTTTTTCTATTACTATCATTATTTCACAAACAAATGGAAATAATGGGCAACTTGCTCCCCTTATTAGTCCATTACATTGAGATTTTAATATTACATTTTTTCAAGCTTTTCCTTCTAGTCAAGAGAGAAACGGAGGGTAGGAATATGGTATCAGTACAATTTCATGTTTAAGCAAGGAACTTTAAGGGCTCTGTTATATTTCCAGTTACAGTGCTTTTTGGGAAGAGTATAAAGCAGTGGTGGATTGTCCCCGGTTCGAACTGTTTCTATAGAACCAGTAGTAAAACTGGTGGGAGGCTCCGCCCACTGACCCTGACATCATCAGAAGTTATCTGCACATGCGCAGAAGCAAGGTACACATGCTTGTTCCGTGTGATCCCGTTGTAAACTGGTAGTAAAGGTAAGTAGAACCCACCCCTGGTATAAACCTTGGTTAAACATAAAACTGAAGTAAAAGAACAGTTTTAACTCCTGAATCCTTGTCCATAATCTTTTGAACACTTGAGAGTTATCAAGATAATCTATACTTTAAGGTGAGCTATTTTCTAGGATTGCGTGTCTTTTAAAAATGAAGGAATATCTCAGACCTCATATGAGCAACTTGTTGTAGCCCCGCCCGCTGAGCCTATCTCATCGGAGGAAGAAAGCTCCGAACATGAGGAAGAGGAGTCAGCCAGGCCTCCCTCTCCAGGCCCCTCCCCTCTGGCACTGTCTCAGGTGCCGGCCGAGGGAGAGGAGATTAGCCAGGAGCCAGGTGTCTCGGATGAGAGCGAAGGAGAGCCGTCATTCCTGGATGCACGCCAACGAAGGCGTGATAAACGGTTGCAGCAGTTAAGGAGGCGTGCTAGGGATTAGAACTGAGTCACTGGACCACACCCCAGAGACTATATAAGAGAGGGTGGTGGCTGGTAAAACCCCGTGATGAACAAAAACGAACTTTGGCTAGTCACTTGAACAACGTCTGAAGCTGCCGAAAGGAATATTGTTTGCTGGACTATTTGCAATGCGTATGTAATTTTGTGTTATCTGTTGCAGTAAAAGCTCTTGGCAGACGGTGATTATATTGCTGCCAAGTTTGAGATAACGACCTGTGTGTGTGCCAAGTACTTTCTTAACCCTCGGCTGGCTGTGTGTGTGTGGACGGGGACAGATCACAACTCCAGGTTGTGTGCAAGTCTGAAAATATACACAATTTGTTTTAGAAATCAAACAATTTAGAATTAAGATGGTATTTATAGCAGCAGCATACTTTCTCAAGAAAATATGGAAGCTTAAAAAGAATGTGACGTCTTTAATGGATAGCAGAGAGATGCTATGTTTATCACTTTCTAAAACAAGTGGTTAGGATGCAGTATTGCAGACTGATTCTGCTTACTGCCAGGAGTTCAATCCTGATTGGCTCAGGCTGGTTGACTCAGGTTGACTCAGCCTTCCATCCTTCCAAGGTCGGTAAAACAGGGACCCAGATTATTGGGGGCAATATGCTGATGCTGTAAATGGTTCAGAGATTGCTATAAAGCACTAGGAAGTGGTATATAAGTTTAAGTGCTATTGCTATCTATCCACCTAAAATGTATAGATAACTAACCAAGAACATCTACAGATTGGGTTGACACATGTTAAATCATAGTTTGTTAAACAATCCACAAATAACTGGCTTCACCATACAGAGTCATAAACCATAACATTCATGTTGGAAGCTCCTAAGGTGCTTCTGGGTTCAAAGGCTCAGTCAATGACATAACTGTTGCCCAGGAGATGTCCGGTTGGGGGATATTTCATGTTCCCTTTGATGTCCCTACTGAAGTGGTACCTATCTACTTGAGATTGCACATTTTTGAACTGCTAAATTGCCAGGAGCTGGAGCGAATGGTGGGAGCTCACTCTGTCACAGAGCAGCACTCAGGTCTCAAATGCAGGCTTGCTGATTGTTAACCCAGCACCCTAACCACGTAAGCCACCACACTCCTAGCCGTAAACCATGATTTAGAATGAAAAAAATACAAATTCATTCCTGTTCTGACATAAATATTGGAAAGCGTTTCCCCTATGTAATCTTTGTTAATAGAAAGAGCAGCTCAACTTAGGCCCTATTACTCAGAAATGTGGACTCCCCTTTATTGACTGCATTCTAAGAGAAGCTGGTTAGCTATCTATCTGTATGCTTTAATTAGGGTTCCTGCTCTGAATAGGCAATTGGATTTGATGGCTTAAGTGGTCCCTTCTTTTTCTATTATTCTAAGGTGAGAATGACCTTTGTCAGATAAGATAATTGTCAACACACTCCCACAACTGCCAATACCTGTCCTCAGGCTTGTTATCATTAGTAATGGATTTTAGTCAAATGCCCCTAACAATGAGAAAACCAAGGAGATGTCCAGGGTTCTTTTTCCCCCTCCTTTCTTTTGAAAAGGCCAGTTTATATAATAGTATAAATCCAAAAATGTTCAGAGACAGCAACCATTTACAATTATACTTGGCATTAAGCTCAGGTTCCAAAAAGGTCAGAGCTTCTGTGCCTTTAAAAATTACACAGAGCAGTAATTTGCATAGCAAAGTGCATCTGCTGAAATTCCATTTTCCACAGAGTTATTAAAAACACAGAACCCTTTTTTCTTCCCCACTTTTATGCATGTGTGTTGTGGCTCCATTACCGGAGCCTGTGTCATCGTAGAAGAGGACTCCGAGAGTGAAGGGGAGGAGTTGGCAAGGCCTCACTCTCCAGGACCCTCCTCTCTGGCAATGCCTTCGGTGTCCGCCGAAGGGCAAGAGATAGGGCCAGGGCCAAGCACGTCCACGCAGCCACAGATGGACAGTGATGAGGGTAATGAGTCTTGGCTGGACCCACGCCAGCATCGCAGAGATAAGCGCGCGCAACAGAAGAAAGGGCGTGCCCGAGATTAGGCTGAGTCACTGGACCACACCCCACAGGATATAAAAGGGAGCGTGGTGGCCAGTCAAACCTTGTGACGAACAAAGCTGAAAGCTTCCACGCCATTCTGCATTGCCGGACTTTTGCTTTAAGACTTTGCTGGAGTATCTCTGGACTTGATTAATTCCGTAATTATTGAGCTGCTTTCCTTTGATGTATCAGAAGTGGGGAGAAGTTATCTCTCCTCTTTGTAAATAATAAACTCTTGTCAGGCAGCCACTAGATTGTTGCCAAGTTCCGTTATCATAAGGAAAAGGATTTTGCCGGCTGGTTTGGTCTTTAACTCCTGAACATCTGTTGGTGTGTGTGTGTGGGGTTGGGGACAGAACAGTGTGGTTACAAAGTACTTCATTTCTTTCTCAGTTTGCTAATGAGACTGAATGGAAGTGAAGTAAAAAAAATGCTCACTATTTTTTGTTTTGTTTTATTCTGGGGACATGAAACATGTCATACAGATGAGGTTTGCTGAAGACACTAAGCCACATGAATTGGTAACAAGTTTACAAAAGTCTATTTTGACTTAGTGTGAAGTGTGAACCAGACTTAAAAATATAGTACTATACAGACATACTCAGAAATACATCTTGCTGAATCTTATGAGACTTATTACCAAGTAAATTACATATTAGAGCCAAACAACATGTAAGTCGGAATTTAACCATGGTTAGTGCTGACTAAGTTTTAGAAGTGACCACTATGTGTCACAGCTTTACAACATAGTCTTATGTATTTACTTGGAAGCAAGTTGTACTGTACACAGAGCGGACTTACCCTCTTTGAGTGGTGAAATCCAAATTCTTTTACTGCCAGCTCTGTGGGCGTGGCTTGGTGGGCGTGGCAGGGGAAGGGTACTGCAAAATCTCCATTCCTATCCCACTCTGGGGCCAGCCAGAGGTGGTATTTTCTCCAAACTACTCAAAACTACCCCACTCCTGGGGAAAGGATATTGCAAAATCTCCATTCCCACCCCACTCTGGGGCCAGCCAGAGGTGGTATTTTCTCCAAACTACTCAAAATTTCCGCTACCGGTTCTCTGAACTACTCAAAATTTCCATAACTGGTTCTCTTTTGACAGCTTCCCAATGATATACTAGTGGTTTGCTGACGTGTCTAGACAATAAGTTGAGAGGCAAAGCGATATCGGGTCTGGTCCAATTGGAGATATATAGAAGGGAACCGATGACTGATCTGTAAAGAGTATTATCTTTAAATTCAGGGGATGACTCATCTGTGTTCCTCAGGAAATCAGTTTGCATGGGAGTATCACAGGGTTTAGCATTGTTTAAGTTACATTTGTTCAGGAGTTCTATAATCTTATCTCTTTGAGAAAGTTTGAATCCCTTTTTTGTTTTGCTAATTTGAACTCCAAGATACTTATTTACCTTACCTAATGATTTCAAAGAGAAATGTTCATTTAGTTTTGTTACAAATGTTTCTCTCTTCTCTTTGTGTTTACCTATATACAAAATATCATCCACATAAATTAACACGAATTCTAAAGAGTCATCCTCTTTTTTAACAAAGAAACAGTTATCAGCAGTAGTGGCATTAAAATTCATAATTTTGAGCACTTTTACTAAACATTCATACCATCTTTTGCCAGATTGTTTCAGCCCATATAAACTTTTATTTAGTAACCACGTTTCATTTTTGTTTGTATATTGACTGTGAGGCGCTCTTACATATATCTCTTTATCTAATTTTGCATGTAGATATGCAGTCTGTATGTCGTATTGGAATACATCAAGGTTAAGTGCTGATGCTATGACCAGTGCAGTTTTAACACTCTCAGTTCTTACAGTGGGAGAGTATGTATCCGTGTAATCCTCGGGATATTTTTGTGCATAACCTTGAGCAACTAGTCTAGCTTTGTATAAGGTGTTGCCTCCTTCTAAGTTTTTGATTTTATATATCCACCTAGTACCAATAACAGTTTTATCTTTAGGTGCATGTGTAGGTGTGAATACATTTAATTTCTGCAAACTATCCATCTCTTTAGTCATGGCTGATTCCCACTTTTCCTTTTCTTCGGGGGGAAGTTTTAGCACTTCCTCACATGAGCTTGGTGTTGATGTTTCTCCATCCATATACATTATATAATCTTTGTATTTGTTTGGTATTTGGTTTCTGTTATTCCTGATTGTCCTTTTTGGTCTACTATCATTGTCATGTAAATACCTAGCTTCCTTTTTTGTTAATGAATCTGTCTTTATTTTGTATTGACTGTTTGTCCATGTTTTGTTTTTGTTTTTATGTATGTTGTGATTGTATTCTTCTCCAGTTCTTTCCTCTTGGTGTTTAGTGTTTGTATAGTTGTTTGGGAAAATTTCATTAAGATGTATTTTAGACCAGTTGGCCTGTTCATGGAATACAGCCGTTCTGGAAACTATAAATCTGTTATTATTATCAATAAATCTGTACCCTTTTGTGCCTGTTTCATAACCCATGAACTTGAGTCTCCTAGATACGTTCTCACCTTTACGTCTTAATTGCTTAGGTATGTGTACGTCTGCAGTGACTCCAAATATGTGCATATGAGCTATTTTGGGTTTCCTATTATACATCATTTCATATGGTGTCTTGTTAACAATGCTGGACCAAGTTCTATTTTGTGTATAATTGGAATATTGTAAAGCTTCTGACCAGAATTGTTTTCCTAAGCCAGCGTCTTCTAATGTGCATCTAATCATGGTTTGTAATGTTGAGTTCTTTCTCTCTACCACTCCATTTTGGAATGCAGAGAAAGGGCTAGACGTGTAATGTAACATCCCTTTGTCTTTAAGCCATTGGGAGAATTCTTTTGACATGAATTCACATCCCCTATCTGTCATAATTTGTTTTATTCTAATATTATGTTGTGTTTCTATACGTTTGTAAAACTCCTTAAATTTCTGAAAAGTTTCATCTTTGTGCTTTAGTGTATAGACAAAGCCATAACGACTATAGTCATCCACAATGGTTAGGAAATAACGTTTTCTATATGTGATTGATGGTGTTAATGGACCAACTAGGTCCATGTGTACCAAATCAAAAATTTTGTTGGTTGATCTTGTTGATTTTTTGGGTTTGGGGCTAGTTTTGAGTTTTGTAGATTTACATACTGAGCATTCCAAATAGTTTTTACGATTTTTTATTTTAACACCTTCAGCATGTTCAGTCATCTTTTGAACTACAGGAAAACTGGCATGTCCTAATTTCCTATGTAAGACATGAGCACACTCATCATGAATTGGTTTACCAAGATTAGGTATATTGTTGTTGTGTGTGTCTTTGTGATTGTGAATAATCTCATGTTCCTCATTGTTACTATTACTACTGTTTTCGTTGTCTATGTTACTGTTATCTTCCATGTTGGAATCAATGTTGTGTAACCATTTTTCTTTTGTCATTAGATAAGGTAGACCTCCTTTAATAATCACAGTACCTATGTCTGTTCTGTTTTTCTCTAATGTTGCTTTTCCTTTTGAGAACACAATATTTATGCCAGAATCTCTGCTTAGTTTTATTGCACTAAGTATGTTATGAGGTATTTCAGGTATTAACAATACCCCCTCTATTTTTCCTAGGCCAGGTAAGGTTATATTTCCTCTACCTATGACTTGAACCTTCTCTTGATTAGCTACCTTAATTACGAATTTATCCTCTACAAATGAAGATAGTATATTTTTATTATTTGTAGTGTGGTTGGTTGCTCCAGAATCGATAAGCCAATCATTGTCCTCTGTCTGTTGTATGTTAGTGTTGTCATGTTTGTTTAACCCATTCAGTGAACCAGATTTTCTATCTTTTGAGTTATCCCTGCCCCCTCTTTGTTCCCTATAGATGGGTGGACTTCTATATCTATGTCTATCAATTGATGACTGTCTGTTTTGATACCTATTTCTGTAGTCAGGATTTTTTCTATTTCTGAGGAGTTTTGGACAGTCTCTCCTATTATGTTCTTTGGATCCACAGTTGTGGCATCCTATTGGTTCATGATATCTTTCTTGAAAAACTACCCTCTTATATTGTTTATGTTCCATGTGATTGTTACAACGACTTCTCCTTGAATTATCTTCAGATATTAGCTTGTTAGATAGACTTTCTATGGATAAATATCCTAAATTGATTGTGTCTAAATGAGATATATAGTTATCCCACGATGGGTCTAGTGAGTTAATGATAACACTCTTCATTGTTTGATCTGAAATTATTTCCCCCCTTAAATGCAGTTCTGCTCTAATTTTGTTTAAAGATATTAAATGTTCACTTATGGTAACCCCTGGCTTTATCCTAGCTGAGAAGAAATCTTTAGACATTCTTGTTGTAGTGGCTACACTTTCACTGTGAAACAATTTAAACATGCATTGAATAATTTCTGATACAGTTAGATTTTGCTTAATACTGTGGTACATGGCAGGAGATATACTGGAAATTAATAAGAAAAATGCCCTATGGTGCAGACAGTCTAATTTTAGAGTCCAAGGTCTTTTTGGGGGATTAGTGATAAAAAATAATAAGTTTTCTTTTAGAAAGACAACCTGGAGCTGCTGACACCATTCTTGCAAATTAATGCCATCTATTCTCAGTTTTGGGAAATCATTGGGTAAATTCCCAATATTGTTGGATCCATTACTTACAACTGGAGGTAGTCCGTGGTCTTGCAAATGTTGAAAGTTACAAAATGGCGTGGGTATGCTTGTGACGATTCTGAATGGTTCTCTTTGTTCTTCATGTCCTTCGAAGTTGTCTGTGTAGTCTTGCACATGCGCGTTGTTCATTTCGCTCCTGAAGCCGTCGTGAGAGGTTCTCGCTGCCGCAGCTCCCTCATATCGCTCTTCTTCTGAGGAATCGGTCTCCGGCTCGATCTTGGGAGACCTGGTGATAGCAGGCGCTCGCTTTCTTTGGTTGAGAACGCTGGTCCCTGGGATCGTCTGTGGCGTGGGTTGGTATCTGCAGGGCTCTCTGGGTTCAGGCATCGGCACTTTCGTCGTTTGAATAGAAGCGGGTGGATTCTGAGGTGTTTGTTTGCTTGCTTGCCTTTTCGTTGATTCTTTAGTGATTTTCAATTTTGGTCCAAAAGCATCAAAGAGCGTTTTCATTGCTGATTTTACTTGCATATCTATCGAAGTCTCTTCAATCTCTGCGTCTGATTCTTCTGAGGTGTAAATTTTCTCTTTTTCATTTCTTGCATGGAGTAAGGCTTTTCACGCCAGGTATTTTGAATCTAGCTTTCTGATTGGCTCTGCTTCGCTCATCTTAGGGGTCCGTTGAAACCAAGATGGCTGCCATTCGAAATTTTGCGCGGGACTGTTAGTTTTCTTTTTCGCTGTATTTTTATTTTCAGGCAGATCGCTCACCGTTTTTGAGTCTTTAGATTTATTCGCAACGATGTGCTTCTCTTTCGCTGCTCCGTTGTTTTTTAATATTTCTTGGAGGTTCGCGATGAGATTTTCATCGTTCTTTTGGCTTTTTAAGAGTTTTAGTATCTCTGACCTGAGTTCGTTGTTTTCTATTTCGTTTTCTTCTTGGTCATCAGTTTCATCCATTGTTTCTTCATTGTCAGTAGTGCAGTCTTCAGATTCTCTCGATATTGTATTCGTGGACTCATCGATTATTTCTTGATCTGCTTCCATTTCTTTGCTGTATGCCCTGGTGTTGGGTCTTTCTCTTTTATTTCTGGAGTTTTCTCTCTCAGACATATTTAAAGTTTTATTGAGTCAATTTAACCATCCTCTGCTACCAAATTGTTACGATATTTTTCAGGATCAGACTCAATAAGTAGAATAAGAATTAGATATTCAAATAAAGCACTGTTTATTTACAGAAGGCATTCTATATTCACTGAATATTCACAGATAGAAGCACAGAAGGAAAGCATACAGCTACTTATATATACAAGGGGTGGAGCTAGATATAGGAGTGATTAAGTATGAATATATTAAGTAGTGAAGAATAAGTTAACCCCTGATATTCTGGTCATGTACTATTTACATAATAAAGAATAAGGCATTTACTTGTGACAGTTTTCATGTCTAATAAATTCAGATTCCATTGAATTCACTCAATTTACTCCCATATAAGTGTGAATAATGTTGCAGTGTTGATCTCACATTTCTGCATGAATGTGGGTTGATCCATCCTGAAATAGCAGATCAGTCCATTAGGGATTTCAATCCTCATTCCCTTCCATGGGAGTCAGGGCCTGAATCCCTAAAGCAAGCTTTACAAATTGAACAGTAAAGTTGTGTGAAGAAGGAAAACACATTCTCTACTAGAATCCCTTTTCAATTGTAAGTTTTGTTTGATATGTCTTTCCTGGAAACTCAAGCTTTCTATAGCAACAAGGCAGACCATCTGTTGTTGGAATCCTTTGCTAATGTTTGTGTAATGCTGTCTACTATTTTGCTAAAGGCAAGGTTATATATCATATTTACAATTAAAATATCTCTGAGCCTGTTTTGTCTCACACCTGCCTGCACTTTAGGGAGTGTTATGGTTCACATTTTCTGATTATTATATTTTCTGTGAATACATAGAAGAAGAAGAAATGTAAAAGTGACATTCTGAAATATTGTTGTGGAAAATAGAGAGGAAATGTTTTCACTGATTTCTCAGGGTCAAAAGCCTTCATGCTATTTTTTTAACCACTGTACTTTAGCATTTCTGCTTTAAGTTCTATCTGCCTCCTGCAGAAACTCTTAAATTTTCTTCTCTTATACCAGATAGGCTATCTACCTATGCAACCAATACTATCAATCACCCAAATCTTTCCTGCTCTGGTAACCAGTTGAAAATACAATCATTGCGGAAAGGAATAAAGCCAGAACATTAAAAGGAAGCAAAGTTTCTGCCAACATCTTGTTTTGGCTAAGAGTCTAAGCAGGGTGGGCTTCAAAAATTTTAACAAGGGGTTCTCTGCCCAGTTGCTGGGTGGGTGTACCATGGTGGGCGTGGCCTAGTCGGCCTCCTGCACCACAGGAGAGGATTTTTGCCTTCTCCTGGCTCCAGAGGCTTTCCTTGAGCCTCTGGGAGGGCAAAAATGGCCTCCCCAGGTTCCAGAAGCCCTCTGGAGGCCGGAAACTGACCCATTTCTGGCCTTCCCGAACTTACAGTAGGCCCATTTTTCACCCTCCCCAAGCCTTCATGTACACCCTGCACTTACCTGCACCCAAAATGGGATGTGTGGGGAATCCGGGGAGGGGAGGGGTGGGCGGGGCCAGCCAGGAGTAGGATTTTGGGGTTCTTCGAACTGCACAGAATCGTAGCTAGAGGTTCTCCCAAACCTCTGCAAACCCCCAACATCCCATCCCTGAGTCTAAGCATGGTTGTGCCTAGTTAACACACAAAGAAAATTATGTTGATAACACATTCCCCCACCCAGGCACAGTCGAACCACTGTAAAACTTAACAAATACAAATAACAGTTAAAATTACACAAAAATTAAATCAATATACATTGTAATAGTTACAATCAGAATGAAAATATTGTAGAAATGTAAAAGCCTAATCCTACTGTACTTGCCGCTTGCCTTTGCCAATGCAATTTACAATAAACAGCCATACAAGTGGCATTCACAGATCTCCAAATAGCCACTTCCACCAATCAATCTTCTTTATTAAATAAATGGATCTTCAAAATCTTCTAAAATGCAACCAAGGTAGGGGTGAAATCCAGCAGGTTCTCTCTCTCTCTCTCCCTCTCTCTCCCTCTCTCTCTCTCTCTCTCTCTCTCTCTCTCTCTCTCTCTCTCTCTCTCTCTCTCTCTCTCTCTCTCTCTCTCTCTCTCCCCCTCTCCCCCTCTCCCCCTCTCTCTCTCTCTCTCTCTCCCCCCTCCTAAAAAAGCAAGTAATGGCAACCTGAAATTTTGTCAAAACTCTGTAAGGAATGTCCAGGTAGTTAACAGGAATTGATACTGACTTGAAAGGATCAAAAAAAACAATACAAACCTTTAAAAGCTAATAAGCCACAAATAGGGTTAAACTCTACAAAGTCTACTATACTTGCTATTTCCATTTTATTCTGATAGGGAAAAAAAACACAAGTGTAGGCATTTTGACTTTTACAGCCACACTGTCTTCTGAACTGATTTCAACACAGCTCACTTAAAATTAGTTCACCATAAAATCCCATATTGCAAACATGAATTGAATCATGCCCTCTTTAAATCTTGAATCTCCAATCAAAGCTAAATCAGAACCAGCTGGCTGAGGCCTAGTCTCTCAAATATGCACACTCTACTCCTTTTCCAGCCTACTTTTCTTCTTATCTAAAATTGTATTTATGGGATTGTTTTTGACAAATTTAAGAAGTAAAGGAATTTCAAGAAATCAAAATTCCTCAAAATTCCTCTAACCAAGAAAAATAAAATAATATTGTACATCGGAGTTCCTCTCCAATTCTAATTCTCCATCTAAGATGGAAAGGAGATTCTCCTTTCTCAAAACATATAACAAAAAGTCTTCTTAGACTGTCAATTGTTACCTTTCCATGATTGTTAAGATCCTCTAAAGGTCTACATGGAGAATCATCAAACTCCATCTAAACTCAGCCTACATGTTTCCCAATTTTGCATTCAAATAACGGTTCCAGTAGAGAACATTCAGTTACAAGGTACTTGAGAACCTTCATTCCAGACACTGCATCATCTTTTTTTATCCTGCTTTTGTTCAAGGTGATATCTTTCTTGGTTGTCCAAGAAAAGAAAAGAAAAACTTTTGTTGTAGAGATGTTTTGTGGAGATGAGGAATTAAGAAAACATCCCAATTAGGGCAGACAGAGTCAGCTTAATTATTTTATTGCAATAAAAGGATCAGATAGGTATTGATACCTCAAGATCTGAACAAAGTTATGGTCCTGAGACTCCAGTTTTATACAGTTTCAAACAAAGGACCCTTTGAAGTTAGCAGTTCATATGGTCCTATACATTTATCAATTTTAATTGACATTACAGAGTTTCTTTGCAAAACAGTCATAATTCTTTTTGTAGATTTATTGAAGCATATCTGTTATCCTTTGTTGAAATATCAAAGTGGACATCCCTGTCGCTTTAACCTCAAGGTGTAAATCACGTAGACTGTTCTTATCTGTGACAACTGAGCGGCCTTGAAGTAAGCATCCTTGCAAGGGGATGTCTTTTCCTGTGTTCTGAATATAATTACAAGCAATTTCTCTCTTACAATATTAAGAACAAAGAGGGCCCTTCAGTGACTATCTAACTGGACCCATGTTTTTATTTTATTTTATTTTATTTGTTACCTGTCCCAGCATACTCCCCCCTCTGAGAGTTTGTCTTAAGCATAAACTCTCACAACTTACTTATAAATATAACTATTGAGTATAAAAAAGTTCCAATAAACAATTCTATGATATAAAAATGTTAACAAAATATAAGAATCAAAGGCATATAAAAGATTATATGTGATTGTTTCCAATCTTCTAAGTCTTAGGAAGATTCTCTCCATCTTTCCACTGGTCCCATTTCCACATATGGATCTACAGCAAGATCTGTAGGTCCTTCCATAGGGTAGGAACCAAGTTGATTAAGAAATTGCTCTGTCAGAGCTAGTTCCCTTTCAACTTTAAGTTCCTTTACTGCTTTTATGGACAATTGTCTGAGGAGTGGTATTACACATGGAATGAATGCTAAGCCAGCAATGGCACATATGAACAAAAATATCATTTGCTTAATCCAACCGGACCCAGGCAACCAAGAAAACCACATGTCAGAAGCTTGTAACCTCTGACTTATCTTGGAAGCCCTATCCTGTAATTCCCGAGCACCTTCTCTGACCACACCTGATTTGTTCATGTAGAAACAACAATCTTCACCTAAAAATATACATGTTCCTCCTTTTTCTGCTGTCAGGAGGTCTAAGGCACGTCGGTTTTATAACACCACTGCTGCCAAGGAGTCTATTTGATTTTGGACTTCTATCAAAGTGCCAGCGATTCGATTCAAACTTCCTTGTAGCTCTTCTGAGATTTGTCTAAATTGAATTACTGAGTGGGTGATTCCGGCTATACCTGTTCCAACAGCTGTACCCATGCCTATAAGCACTAACAGTGGGATAAGTATAGGGACCCTCTTCTGGACATGTCCCAAAAGGGGAACAGGAATAGCATGCTCTGCACTGACCACACCTATTTTAGGAAAAAGGTGGGCCAATGTACAAGTTCCAGTCCAGTTTGTTGGTATGCACAAATATGCATTAGTTCCACACAAAAAAAACTCCTTTTTCTTCCACGCATATTCCGATGTTCATGGAAAAGGCATGGATTCTTCGGTTGTTTTCATTAGTCCAAACACCTAGAGTACCTGCTATAAACATTCCTGCTAAAGGTTGTAATGGGATTTCTAGTGAAGGGTCCTTCTGCTTATCTCTGAGAATTGGACCTTCAAAAACATATCGAGAGGTAGTATTTCCAGGTGGGAAAAGGATACATAAACCTGATTTGGATTGTAAGTTGAACCAAAGGGGAAATCTTGGAGGTCGAAATGGTCTTGGACAGCTTTCAAAGGACAAATTCCCTCCACCCCACCTATCCTTTCTAAAGTTCAGTTCAGGTGGAGCTGTGAAAGTTACCCTTTGTTGAAATTTGCGGTAAGCAGAGGGAAAAATTCCCTTTGTTAATTTTATGTCCACCAAGTTTATTTTAGGGCCAAAATATATCATTGACTGACATTGTTCGTCTGTCAGGGATCCTACAGGCCTTCCACGTTTCTGATGTCTCTTTACACACAAAGAAGGTGTTCCTATCAGGTCTATACCTGTAGCAATTGGGCCTGTGATAGGAAGACGACTTTTTCCCAATCGTTTGAATGCTTCATAAAAATCTCCTTGTATTGGTGAGACAGGTACTTTATCTTCACTATCTCTTTCAAGGAGAATTGTAGCCTTTGTTTTGACCCAAAGGTGTGATTTTACAGGAATAGCATGATAAGATGTAGGGTCAGCAGATAGACATAACCAGCATTTCTGACCTAGGGTAGGGTTATATTGATTAACAAGATCTTGACTTAATTCCAGAATCCGTGATATATAATCTCCTCTATGTAATTGTTGCAAAGGCCCATTTTCCTTATCTCTTTAGTACAGTACCAGATTTGCCTGACCTCAGAGAAGTCCACAGTCAACATGCAATTGAAGAATGTACGCCTGTCTTTTGGTAATTTTGGTTATACTTTCTGAGTGATACCAGGAAGAAACTGCCAAATTCAAAATCTACTTTAGAAGATTTCTTTTCCTGAGCTCCAGTGATTTCAATGGGGACCTAATAAAACAGTAATAATTTAAATACTATCTCTCCTAATTAAAGGTAAAGGTTCCCCTCCCACATATATGCTAGTCATTCCTGACTCTAGGAGGCGGTGCTCATCTCCATTTCAAAGCCGAAGAGCCAGCGCTGTCTGAAGACGTCTCTGTGGTCATGTGGCCAGCATGACTAAATGCCAAAGGCACAAGGAATTACCTTCCCACCAAAGGTGGTCCCTATTTTTTCTATTTGCATTTTTTACGTGCTTTTGAACTGCTAGGTTGGCAGAAGCTGGGACAAGTAATGGGAGCTCACCCCATTATGCGGCTCTAGGGATTCAAACCGCTGAACTGCCGACCTTTCGATCGACAAGCTCAGTGTCTTGGCCACTGAGCCACTGCATCCCTATCTCTCCTAATTATGGTTTTACTAAAAGGATTAAAGTACATGGTTGACTTTTCGGCAACAGCAAATTTAGTCCAGAGTAACTATATGTTTCTTCTTCCTCTTCACTGGCAGGCAGACAGCATACAGAAAAAAAGACAACATTTAAATGCTCTGTTCTTTCCTTTCATCCCAATAGGATTTTTTACTCAGTCTTCAGCCCCCTCAGAGATTTCAGAGTTCCCAAGCTGCCTGGGCCTAAAAGCAAATATTATCCTAAGCTTCGCATCTTGGCATCCTCAAAAGCAGTTTTGTTCTGGTAGAATTATCTAGAGGAAGTATCCACAAGGTTTCCTTTCTTCCTGCCGGATTAACTTCAAAATCACAATAATTGGCATTAAATATAATGTGTTTGGGCTATCGCATACCGTTTGCCAGAAAACCTTGAGATGCCTCCTGTATCTCACAAAAATAAAACAAGAACTCTTTCAAAGCCATCCAATTCAAAATCAGAAATCGTGTAAGTCTCACCAAAAATGGTTTGTTTTTTGTTTGTTTGTTTGTTTGTTTTTTTGTGATTCCAAAGAAAGAGAGAGACAGTGAGAGAGAGGATTGGAGATCCAGCCTGGATTTGAAAGACATTCAAGAATTTCAATTACAAGGTAGCTTTCCACCAATCAGATTCTTTGGTCTCTGTAGGTCTGAGAGAGGCCTATATTTATGCCTAATTTGCCAAAAGTCATCAGTATCATTTTAGAATTCTACTTAGTGGTATGGCCTCCATTCCCAAAGTTTCCTGTTAAAAAACCCTAACTATTGTAGTGGTAGCACAAAGTATTTATTTATTTAACATATGGCATCATACCTGGACCAGCAGTGTATATTAACATTTCAACCAGATTGGTAAAACACAATAAAATATAAATAAAAAGTTCTATGTTCAAATACCAATGTCTAGGACAGGGGTCAGCAACCTGTGGCTCTGAAGCCACATGTGGCTCTTTCACCCCTCTGCTGTGGCTCCCTGCCACTCAAAATATGTGTCACAACCGCCAATGTGCAACATCCGCCGTCATGGATTTATTGAGCTTTTCAACCTCCGGTAGGCCAACCATGGATAAATCCAAGAAAAGAAATGTTTCAGAAGAAAACAGAACATTTAATTCAACTACATATGCTAATTTTGTGGCCACTCAGGAAATAGTCAGGCACGGGAAGGGTTTTGTAGCTCCCAGTGTTTTCTTTTCTGTGTGAAATGGGTCCAAACGGGTCTTTGAGTGTTTAAAGTTGCAGACCCCTGGTCTAGGGTTACTGGACCAGTATATGCCCTCAGCTTACATCCAGTCACAATGCACTCTACAGTTTGACGTGGGACCCCGCCGTCACACTGATGGCACTATGCCCATTTATATAGAGTGTCCTGGCAGACACCATGTGAGATGCGAACCCTATTCAGGATTGTCAATTGCTGACATGGTAGTTCAAAGCCTGGCACCTTTTTTGTGAAGTTTCAAACTAGTTCGCCTCCTTGTGGTGCACCCTGGATAGTGCGACAACATGAACTAAATGAACTAGCAACTGCTGGCAGCCAGACTACTCTGTAGCACGAAGTATCCACTTATAATGGAGTGATCTGTTTTTGACCATCTTCCCAGAAATGTAGTGTTTGAAATTGAATTGTAGTTGACAGAACTCCTGGATGTCAAGAGAAGTTCTTCAATAGCAGTCTTATAACTCCCTCATTTAATCATTGGGAATATATCTCATCCACCAGGATGCATTACTTCTTAATCAATCTGTCCTATTCAGGCCAATTTAAGCATGTAACAGATAGATAGATAGATAGATAGATAGATAGATAGATAGATAGATAGATAGATAGATAGATGATAGAGATATATATATATATATATATATATATATATATATATATATATATATATGTATATATGTATATATGTAAACACATACACACAAACACACACACACACAAACACACACATATCCTTGAGGTTATGAAAGCTACCAAGAAGCTTCGATTTGCATTTTATGTTAAATTTCCCTACGGATGTTATCATTTAAAGTTATATCTTGGGTAGCAATTACCTCTGCAAGGCAAATCTCTGAGGTACTATATAAAATAATCTATGTATATTTAACAAGGATGGTGATCTTAAGACTAGATACATCAATCATTCTCAAAAACAGTTTTCTTTCATTTCACAGAGAACAGGAGTCATCTTTCCCTCTCTAAAACTTTTCATTCCCTGGAAAGGAAACTACAGAACCTGGAGGTATGCAGGTACAGGTAGTCCTCAACTTACAACAATTCACTTAGTGACTGTTCAAGGTTACAACTCTGAAAAAAAGTGATTTATGACCATTTTTCACACTCATGACCATTGTGGCATCCCCATGCTCATGCGGTCAAAATTCAGATGCTTGGCAACTGACTCATATTTATGACAGTAGCCATGTCCTGGGAGCATATGATCATTTTTTGCAACCTTCTGACAAGCAAAATAAATGGGGAAGCCAGATTCACTTAACAGAGGGGTTACTAGCTTAACAACTGCAATGATTCACTTAACAACTGTGGCAAGAAAGGTTGTAAAATGGGGCAAAACTCACTTAACAAATGTTTCACCTAGCCATAGAAATTTTGGGCTCAATTGCAGTCGTACATCAAGGTGTCCTTGCACACATCCAGTTTGTTAAAATGTTGAAGAAAACAGAATAAAAATGCCTTTTTCCGAGTTTTCTAGCAGCTGAATATTTCTACTTTCAGATGCTGCCTATGCCAATGAGGGTTGCAGCTCAGTGTGTTAGAAGAAACTCAGTTTCTGAGCCATTTGAACAAATGTTTCAAGAAAGGCAGCAGGCAGCCATTTGGATTCCTTCTTCCACTTTTATCAGACGTACAAAATCAAAGCATATCCCTGTGTTGAGGCAGACTTTGGAAAAAGAGTCTAGAGCAGGTAGCTCCTCCTCCTTAAATGTCATTTGGCTCAAAATAAAATAAAATCATGTGAAATATTAGTACCGCTTTATAAAACCTTAGAAAGACCACACCTGGAATACTGCATCCAGTTTTGGTCACCACGTTACAAAAAAGATGTTGAGATTTTGGAAAAAGTGTAGAGAAGAGCAACTGGGATGATTAAAGGCCTGGAAAGTAAAGCATATGAAGAACGATTGCAGGATTTGGGTATGACTAGTCTAGAGAAAAGAAGGACTAGGTGTGACATGAAAGCAGTATACCAGTATCTGAAGACTCCCACAAAAACAGTGGGGTTTATTTATTTTTCCAAAGCACCAGAACGCAAGACAAGAAACAATGAATGGAAACTAATCAAGGAAAGAAGCAACCTGGAATTAAGGAGAAACTTCCTAACAGTGAGAACAATTAGCCAGTGGAACAGCTTGCTTTCAAATGTTCATCATTGGCAGTTTTTAAGAAGAGACTGGACAGCCATTTGTCTGTTATTTATTTATTTTATTTATTTATTTTATTAAATTGTATGAAATGGTATATAATCTCCTGCTCGAGCAGAGGTTGGACTAGAAGACTTCCAAGGTCCTTTCCAGCTCTATTCTAATATAAAATATTTTGGACTTGAACTTCTACTGGAACTAATTACTCATGTCTATAACCCACTCTATCAGCCCCTGGCCTCTACAGAACCATTGTGAAACTGCCTCCTTCCTGACAATTTGGAAGAGAAATTTTGGAGACTCACTATAAAAGTTACTTTCATGTGAAGGAAGCATTCATTTGCATACAGCAGGGGAGAGGCGTATTAGGCGGCAGAAAAATACCCTTACTTATATTACCAGACATGCCATGGTTTCACTGGGATTTTTTGCTCCATTTGCCTTCCTACTTTTCCCACTGTGATTATGAGCTTCTCTAGAGTTGTACTAATTAAAGATTTACCATGAAAAAAGCTAGCAGAAATTAATAATTGAACCCAGATCTTGGTCACAAATTTCCTGTCTTCCTAGATATTTCCTTCACATGAACCAGGAAGCAATCTTCCCACTGTATATTCAATATTTGTTTTTATTTACCTGTGGGTTTTGGGGTTGGTTTTTTTTTTCTTTTTCAGATTATTCTTGAGCAAAGGAATGAGGCTTTTTTTAAAAAAATTGATTACAGTAATTCATGCTCTAGATTTATAATAAAATGATTATATTGCCTGACACTTTTCTGTAAAAGGAAGAAAAATTTTAAGAAATATCTATTTTACAGTACTAGCTTTTTTGAACTGTTATGCTTTAAGATACAAAGAAACTATAATGCTAATAGTGATCATAAGAATATATAGAAGCCCTACATGGCTCAAGGCCAGGCTATCTTCGAGACCGCCTTCTACCGCATAGCTCCCAGTGACCGGTAAGATCCCACAGAGTCGGTCTCCTCCGGGTCCCATCAGCTAAACAATGCCGGCTGGCGGGCCCGCGGGGGAGGGCCTTCTCTGTGGCTGCCCTGGCTCTCTGGAACCAATTACCCCCTGAAGTCCGGACTGCCCCACCCTACTGGCCTTCCGGAAAGCGGTGAAGACCTGGCTCTTCCGGTAGGCCTGGGGCCGTTGATCTCGCTATGGTGATCTTGCGAGACCCGGCCACAAATTGGAGTGTATGGGTTTTAATGTTTTCTTTTAAACTTTTGTATGGAATATTGTTCGCATTGTTTTTTTCTCTGTTGTAAGCCGCCCAGAGTCCCTCGGTATTTGGGCGGCATAAAAATGTGACAAACAAACAAACAAACAAACAAATAAATAAATAAATATTTATTTATTTTTTTTTTACAAAATGCCTGTAAATTAATTTATATATTCAACAGTTCCACAAAGTTATTCTCCTTGTTTCTTTATCAGAAAAATAAAATCTGGCTGAAATGTTGATAATGTCAAACAAAATATCAGCGACCCTTTGTTCTAAAATGGGCCTTTCTAGCATTCTCTAAAACACAAACCTATGGACATATTCATTCATATTCATAAATAGATTGAGTTGTAACACCTTCCCCCTCACATACGTCTGTTCTCGTGTGTATAATTTGAACATATCCATAGCCATTTTTTATCAGGAGTTGGAAAGAAATAGAAACAAAATATTTCACTTATGTATTATTTGTGGCTATGTCAGGCAACCATATTACCTGCTTCTATTAAACCCTATTTTCTCTGTGTGTTTCTTTTCAACACAATAGAGAATAGGCTGTATTACCACCGCTTTGATTTGGCACCATGACCAAATTTCATTTGTTACATAAATTGCCATGAAAATTGGCTTCACATAGCCTGTTAGAATTGTTTCCAATGCCACCTGAAGCTACATCAATGTAAGGATTGCTGTTCTAATTAAGAGAACCTTAGAAGCCCAAATCATGTTGCCATTGATGGATATGGCTAATTTTTATGGCTTTCAATGGGTATTTAACTTAAATAAATGCTAAACAGAGAATTCTCCACTGAGAAATATAAACTATTATACTTTATAAAAATTGTCATGTATCTTTGAAAATGAGTTTGTATTAGGGTACCTAGTGAAGCTCTACTTTTATGGATTAGATGAATGTTTCTTCATAAGAAGAGGGAGGGAGATGGGAAGTTATAAACTGTGAAAGAAAAAGGAAGGAAGGAAGGGAGAGAGGGAGGGGGGAGGGAGGGAGAGAGAGAGGATGGATGGAAGGAAGGAAGAAAGGAAGGAAGGAAGGAATTAGTGGGTTTTTTGTTACCTGAGAACGTATATTTGGTGTATAGTGTGTATAAATATATACATACCATACATATACATATATAGTTTTCAAATGCCCGATTGGTTGCCTTCAAAGTTATATCAACATTCTCCAGTAGTGCTCAGAAATAACATCTGGAATCAGTCCAGTTGTCATTTATAATATCTTTCTTATGAATAAAATAAGGCTAAGGAAGCTCTAAAGCAAATCCAGTTTATGTTAATGAACTATTTGACCTTCTGTCCCCCATCAAACATTTCACACTTTTATCTTAAATTGGTATAAAAGCAAATGCAAAAAAAAACAAAAAACCCCACCTCATCATGCTAGCTGTTTTATTAACTTGAAGGATTGTGCTTTCAGCAATATATCACTAAATATTTTATCTAAGCAATATTAATGATTACATTTCCATTTGAATTTCAGCCATCATTTCATATGCAGAAACAAACTTAGAGAAAACAGGACAACATTAATCATGTTCAAATGATCTGCCACAGGAAAAGAAATTGGGAGACTATTCTAATTTAATGTTTCACCTAGATTCCCCCTCTCCCAATCTAATTCAATAAACTGGGACTATAAAATCTTACTGTATGACAAAAATAGCTCTGACGAGAATGACAGGAAAATCAACATTACCTCAAAAACCAAACCAAAGATGGAATAGAAGGCGAAACTTTCCACTACTTTTTGTAATAGAACTAGGCTCAGGCATAACTTGGGGGCTGTCCCCCAAAATATTTCTTCCTACATATATCTTTGATATCCTAACTTTGTTCAAAAGAAGTCTTTTTAAAAAGTTTGGGGAAATTTATATTCTGCCTTTATTTATGAGCTTAAGATATCATATGTAGCATTCCCTGCTCCAATGAGGCAGGATACACGAAACAAGGTGGATTTTAGCTGAATATGGATTAAAACCTGTCAAAGAATCAGGATCATAGAAAATTTAATCAAGATTATACAGAAAAATCTAGTCAACTTAAGTTCAACACTCAATTGGTAGCAGATAAGAGTCAACAAAACTCAGAATGGGTACTCTTTGTGGCAATGTAGTAACCCTAACTTTCTGACATGCACATTGCAGGGGAAACAACTTCAATTGTATAGAATTATGGCTGCATTCTTCATTTACCT
This sequence comes from Arizona elegans, assembly GCA_022577455.1. Taxonomy (NCBI): domain Eukaryota; kingdom Metazoa; phylum Chordata; class Lepidosauria; order Squamata; family Colubridae; genus Arizona; species Arizona elegans. The sequence goes on along the minus strand of JAKOOJ010000008.1, from coordinate 11,251,319 downwards.
GAATTACACACATTCTCTCTTCTCCATCAATGTAAGCACAAGAAAACAACTGAACAATTTTCACTTCCACTTTAAACTACCTGGCTTCTCACTGACTGGATCTGCAAATTGATCAAAGCTCATACTTGTTTTAATAAATCACAATGTTCCCATGTAATGTTAATTCACAACTGTAGGTTGCAAACCACAAAGGCTGTGTTCATGAATCACATTACAGCGCACGATGGCCCAATATAATGTGCTATCCCAGCCATTCAAAGCCAAATAGAGTGTGGTTTGTTACAAGTATAGCTTAGAGAAACAGCCATATTTTTTTGTTAATTCATACCCATCAGTACCCCTCTTTATTTCAATTATAATAGCTGCTATTAGGATAACTGAAAATTGAAATGAAAGAACATGTGAGGATGTTCTTGCAACATTGAACTGTGGTTCATAATTACATTTGCAAACAAGAATATTAATCAAAGTAGCAATAGTTCTATCACATTATTTCTACAGCTCTGCATATCCTCCAAATATCCACAATGTAAAAAATGAATTGCTAATAATATCCCTATGCCAGACATCACCATTACCAATCAGTATTATTGCTGAACATTCTGTATTATATTTGCTTACTCTCTCCTTTCTGTTTTAAATTGTAATCAAGCCATTCAAAATATGTGTCTCCAATATATATTTCCAAATACAAATGTGTACAAATTATAGGGTATGCATGGGGCTTTATCATTGTGAAATAACTTTAATCACTCTTTAAGCAAAATGGAAGCTCTCATACAAGTGTTTGTTTTACAGATATACATATATACCAGGGGTGGGTTCTATTTACCTTTACTACCGGTTTGCAATGGGGCCACATGCACTCTTCTGTGCACGTGTGCTCTTCTGCGCATGCACATAAACTTCTGTGCATGCGCATTCTGATGACATCGGGGTCGGTGGGCAGAGCCTCCCTCCGCTTTTATTACCGGTTCTATAGAACCGGTCTGAACCAGGGGCAACCCACCACTGATATATACGCAAACACACATATGCATACACATACATACACACAGAGTAAAGAATCCCTGTATTTCCTTGTAATCATATATCACAAGCCACAAGTAATATCAGATTTTCAATCCACTGAGTAATTGGGACCATAAAATTGAGGGATTCACATCTTAAGAATAAGAACAACATGGAGAATCCATTTCGGTGCTCAGCATCCATTTCCAAGTAATAGATCATTTAAATATATATATATATATAGATATCCAGAAATTAAATCTTGTCTTATGACAATTATTTATTTCTAAACCGTAATAACTTGAGCACATAGCAAAAATGTGTTTGAATAAAACGTTATTGTATCCCCATAGATGTTGTTGTGTTGTATTATTTTTTTGTCTTTCACTATGATTGTATGCTTTTATGTTTTTCTGTTTTATTAGATGCAAAGGCCTGTAGCTGAATCATTATAATTTTGAAGGGACTGAAAGTTACAAGACTCTCAGTAGAGAGATGGCACATTCCTGCTTCTGATAGCTTCCTTTCTTTTCTTAGTTCAGCCTGATGAAACATTTATTGCCAAGTGACAGTTCTTGGAGTGAGAAGCTGGGTGTATTGACTTTTCTACAGAACTGATGATGCCTCTACCTCTTTTCTTTCTGCCTGCCTGATGGAATGCCTTTACTGTAAACATGAACCAATATATTTCTATACACACTAAAAGACTTGTCAGAAAAAATGTTATGATAATGCTAATTAGAATCCTTTCGTTCATTTCCTAGGTGTATCAGAGCATATTTATGTGAGCAGAACCATGTCTGTTTAAAGTATCTACAGAAAAATGCTTACAGGCCAAAAGGACAAGCACAGTTGTTTATGGAAGCTAATATATTCCAATTAAAAAAAAAAAACCTTGAATTTCTGTGTTTGGTGGCCTCATGATGCTCCTAGAGTTTCATTGGTTAGATAGGTGGCCATATAAATTATTTGATTGATGGATTGACTGATAAAATGGATTCATTCAGTTTGAATGTCACTTGACTCCAACCAATTTTGGGCAGCTCACAACAATATTAATACAACAAAATGCATACAATAAATCAAAAGAAAGTACAAAATTAAATACAAAGGAGTATTTTAAATAAATAAATGTGAGGGAGGCTGAAGAGAATACTGTCTTTCCTTAGGTAGCAGATGAAAGGAGAATTAATATCATTAAGAAAAAGCAGAGCAGAGCAAAGAGAAAGGAAGAGGAAACCCCTTGCTTACCCTCTCTTTGTGATACACTAGTAGAGCTCCATTACAGGGTCTACTCAGTGGTGGCATTCAAATTTTTTTACTACCGGTTCTGTGGGTGTGGCTTGGTGGGCATAGCATGGCTTGGTGGGCGTGGCAAGGGAAGGATACTGTAAAATCTCCATTCCCTCCCCACTCTAGGGGAAGGTTACTGCAAAATCCCCATTTCCTCCTGATCAGCTGGGACTCGGGAGGCAGAGATGGGGGTGGGGCCATTCAGAAACCAGAAGAGTAGCTGGTGATGGCGCACATGCCCACAGAGAGGCTTTGCGTGCCGCCTCAGGCACATGTGCCAGAGGTTCACCATCATAGATATAGGTTTTGTTGGATCTTCAAGATTCTTTTCTTCTCACTCTTTCAGTGAAAAGCACAATATTTCAGTCTTATGCTCTCCTGCTCTCACCCCACCTCTTGGTTTCACACAAGGTGCAAAGAGTCAGAACTGAGTGAATTATGTATCAGGAAAATATTTAGAAAGACAGGCACCTTGATAATGTGCCAAAATTATCCCGTGCTCTTCAGAAAGAGAAAGCAGCAGAGTCCTCACCAGAAGAGCTATGAGGAGCTGTAAAATGTCTCTCTGGAGGCTGCCTTAGTCATCAAATACCTTTTAAAACTTATAGAATAAACTATAAAGAGAGCTGTAACTCAAATGTTAATATCTCATTAAGTTTCATGAGGAGAGAGAAATGGGGAAAATAGACACAATATAATTATTTCCCCAAAGAGAAGACTTGCCAATAATCCTGGGGCTCTTTTTCTACCTGTTTCTGATTCACAGCTTAGTTGTTCTGTTTCAGTGAATGAAAACATAAGAACTGGGGTGAAGCTTGATTGCTTTTCTTCTTAATATATACCCCCCCCCCCATTATCACAAAGTAGTTGAAGACATGCAGAGTAAAGCTTTTACACTTAGGCAGGAAAAATTAAAGGAACAAGTAAAGATTAGGCGAAACCTGGATCAAAAACGGTAACTGGAGAGGGACCTTGGAATCCTAGTAGACAGTGGTGAAATCCAATTTTTTTACTACCAGTTCTGTGGGTGTGGCTTGGTGGGTGTGGCAGGGGAATGATACTGCAAAGTCTCCATTCCCACCCCACTTCAGGGGAAGGATACTGCAAAATCTCTATTCCTTGGAGATTTTTGGCATGTTTTATTCCTACAATCGTTGACACTGACAGGATCTCAAATGCAACAACTGCATAAATTCAGATTTTCCATTTTACCGGGATTTTGGTTTGGTCATTTATTTGTTTGCTTTGTTTTAGAATATCAAATATACAGAAGCAATTGTAAAGCACAGAGAAGTAGACTACAAAAACATAGGTTGTCATTAGTTAGCAACAAAATCTTATATGCTGCCATCTACAGGTCATCTTCATTTTTGCAGCTGACATCTTGTGACCCACTAGGAAGTACAATCCTTTTCAAGCTACTTTTTAAAAGAAAAAGTATATTTGCATTCATTACCACATACTTTTAGATAGAATTTGTGGAGATGCAGTTTAAATGACTTTGGGAGACTCCAACAGATAAGAGGGTTTGCTAATAAAAGCATAAAATTTCACCTTCGTGTAGAAAATTCAGATATGTACTTATTGAATTAATGAACTACCCCACCCATTAAATTCCACTTAAATTTGGCTGAAAAAAATTTTTAATAGGATATTTTTATTCATATTTTAATTTTAATTCTAGTATTAATTAAGGGATTTTATATTTTAATACACAGACTGTTTTAAATTACAAGGCTTCATGAGTATTCCAACAGAAAGATGGCATATAAATCCAGAAAATAAATAATAAAAATACAGTTGGTGTTATATAGCCACATGAGCTATAAACTAGCTGCTTCCAATCTATTTCAACTATCAACAGGCTGAGATCCTGTCTTAACCCTTCTCAGAATTCATTAACAAACTTAACTACAGTTTGCAGATGTAATTTAAGTTTCTGGGTTTTGCAACTGTAAACGGAGGTCATAAAACATGGTAGGCCAGTTCAGTTACTCCTTTGTGATACAATGAGTTTTACAAATCTACCCTGTTATAATCCTTACCTACTGAGATTCCCACAGAAAACTTCTGTTCCAGGCATAAGAGCAGAGTTAGGCAGGGTTTTTACAAAAGGGGAAAAAAACCAGAAATGAGAACGCTTTGTAGAACCAGCTAATATGGTTTATAGAAGAACCACAGTTAGGATGTATTCCAGAAACTGACTGGACTAACCATGTTTTATGTGAGGTATGAACAAACACAGTTTCTCTAATTAGCACTGGGTCATAAGCTTTGCAGGATGGGGATTGCAAAACTATAAAGATACTCATTGGGGATTAAGGTTGGATCTTATCTGCACCTGCCTAAAGATGGAGGTATTTCTGGAAGGAGAGAGCGAGGCAGAGAGGAAAAAGGAAAGGAAGAATGCACATAGGATTATACTGAAATATTGTAAAATCAGAAGGATTTGGCATAACCTCAATTTCAATCCTTTCTTGGTACTTGCCACTGAGTCCTGGGACAGAGCCTTACCTAAAGTTGTTCTGACTTTCGTTGGTTTCTTTCTTTGGGGAGCTTCCTTGCTATTACTGTTTGGAGGACTATTTGTCATCTTTACCTACAAAAGCTATGGAGCTTTCTTTCCAAACCAATTCTTCCTTCTGCCCGGTTGGCTGGCTATCCTGACTGCTGCTTTGCTTTTCCCAGCTGGGTTGCTGGCAATCTACGTCCCTGTGAAAAGTTCTCATTATAGCCAAGGAATTCTAATGTATTTGCTGCTGGTCCTGTTCTGCCTGGAAACTTCCTCGGTTGCCATGACCCAAGTCTACTCTGCCAAAGCATGCTACCAACTGCGAAGCAGCCTGGATCACTTTTTTCACCGATACAACTGGACTTTTCCACATCATTGCAGCACTGAGATGGTGAATTCCATCCATAAACAATTAAAGTGTTGTGGGATCTACAATTACACTGATTGGACAGAAGGGCTCCCAAAGTCTCTCCAGAGCGGACACATCCTTGTTCCAGAAAGCTGTTGCAAAGAGACTTTCTTGGATTGCAATGGTGATCTAAACCAACCAGAGAAACTCTTCAAGGAAGGATGCCTTATGAAGCTACAGAAAAGGCTGCGTTTTATCACACAGTATATGGTTTGGTGTTGTGTGCTGGTCATTTGCCTGGAAGTATTAGCTGCTGTCAGCAATGGAATACTAATGAAAGCACCCCCAGCCCAAGACTTCCGCATTTTGGATTCTTCTGCTTTTTCTTAAAGGGCCACACTGGCTCTACTTTCTGTATTTCCTGTGGTTTTACACACTCCTTTTAAAATTATGTTATATAAAATTTGCCCTTTGCTAATACTTGGTGCCTTAAAGAACACAATTTCCTTTGTGTATGGTGATCAGATTGGTGTGCTTAGATAACAATTTTTAAAAGTTAACAAAAATTAAAATTAAGTCATTGCAAATATTGTACTGGAAAAGTAGTGTTTATTGTATAGTGCAGAGGTAGGCAATCTTAAATACTCAAAGAGCCACAAAGATCCTAACCGGAAGCCCCCTGTTCAATTCTGCAGTCGACTAGAAGTCCGGTTCCCCACCATAGGGTCTCCTCCTAGCGCAGTGTCCTTTTTCCTCTGCGGACTGGAGGTCTGGTTCCCCACCATAGAGTCTCCTCCTAGTGCAACATCCTTTTTCTTCTGCAGACTGGAGGTCCGGTTCCCCCACCATAGTCTCCTCCTAGCACGGTGTCCTTTTTACTCTACCTATCCTAACCGAAAGCCCTATCAATTGTGGAGCCGACCAGCGATAGGGAGCCGCAGCAGAGAGATGAAAGAGCCACATGCAGCTCCAAAGCCACCGGTTACTGACCCCTGGTATAGTTTGTTTTATTTGTTTGTTTGTTTTATTAGATTTATATACCACCCTACTCCTGAAGGACTCAGGGCGGTGAACAGGCACAAAATAAAATACATAGATACAAAAGTTAAAAAACATAATTAAAACCAGATTAAATAATTCAGCCCGAGACAATTAAAAATCCCAATAATTTAAAACAGATTAAAATTTTGATTTAAAAGAATTTTAAAATAGGGGAGAAAATTACACAAGGCCGGCTTGCTGGAATAGGAGAGTCTTAAGAGCACGGCGGAAAGTGCGCAGATCCGGGATCCTCCATATCTCTGGGGGGAGCTCGTTCCAGATAGTGGGTGCCCCCACAGAGAAGGCCCTCCCCCTGGGGGCCGCCAGTCGACATTGTTTAGCTGATGGCACCCAGAGGAGCCCCTCTCTATGAGAGCGTACCAGCCGGTGGGAGGCTGCTTGTGGTAGTAAGCGGTCCCATAAATAGTGTATGTGACAATTAAGTCTTTTGATATTTCACTGGTTGAGGTGTTTAAGAAGTATTAGATAGTTGGCATTAATGAAATAGCAGTAGGAATTTAACATCACAAAGAATCTTCAAGAGATTGAGGTCTGAAGGAGAAAGGAAAAGGCAGAATAATTACTTTTTGGAGGAGGATGGAGTACATCATACACTTGGCAAGTGAAAGGCGAGGCAGAAGGAAAACACTTTTCCCCCCAAGAGAATGAAGAATGAAATTCAAGAAGGAAAATGGTGAGAAGAAAAGCACAGATTGTAAGAGATTATTCAGAGTAGGAAGTAGGAAGCACTGAATTCTCAGTATATGGCTCTGTGGCATAAGAGTTGATTGAAAAATAATTATTTGGGTTGGGGTTGGTATTGTCACAGCAGACCAGTGTGATTTTGCAAATTTTGAAGATAAGGGAGTGGAGCAGGAGTGGGTTCTAAATTTTTTTACTACCGGTTCTGTGGGTGTGGCTTATTTTGTGGGTGTGGCTTGGAGGTCATGTGACTAGGTGGGCGTGGCTAGCTGGTCAGAGTCATTTCTGGAAGGTCCTCGCACTTACGACCAGTCCTTGCACTTACGACCCGACTCATTTGTTTGCTTTTAACACTGATCAGCTGTAGGACGGCCCTTTGAAGCCCCGCGGCAAGAGTTTAAACAGTTTTTTCCCTCTAGTCATCAGCTGGGACTCAGGAGACAGCAATAGAGTGAGGGTGGGACCAAATAAAAGGTAAGAATAACATGGGGGGGTGGGGGGTGGGAGGGCGGGGGGGAGAACTGGTTCGGTGATGTCATATCGTCACTGCTACCAGCTCGGCCGAACCGGACCGAACCAGGAGGAACTCACCACTGGAGTGGAGGGCAGGCTGGGAGTTGAACATGTGGTCATGCCTTGGCTACAGGCATCTGCTTAATATGTATTTAATATGTACTGCCTGAAGAACTTGTGAATGCTCCAACACTGGAAATTTTTAAGATGATGTTGGATAACCATTTGTCTGAAGTGGTGTAGGGTTTGTTGCCTGAGCAGGGGGTTGGACTAGAAGACCTCCAAGGTCCCTTCCAACTCTGTTATTCTGTTCTATTCTATTCTATTCTATTCTATTCTATTCTATTCTATTCTATTCTATTCTATTCTATTCTGGCATCAACAAATGTCTGGTTCTGAAACAAATATGATATGTTCTTCCAATGAGAGTGTACAGGTCTATTTTTACATCAAGGAATATTGTCTCTCTTTAGGATCTCTACATGCACGTTTGCATATAGTAGGGGCACATAGGATTGGAACTGTTCAATTCTTAAGTTTATGTTGTACTAGTCTCTGACATGCAATTTTTAAAAAAGATCACTTCCCGTCTTTGTAGAAAGAACAGAAGATAACACCAAACATAATGCCCTCCAGTGTTTATAACCAATGAAAATCAGGGCATTCTTATGCAATTTCTGCATCATTTACAGTGCAATGGCTGCCCTGAATTGGCTTTTGAAGCAATTTATTAATAAAGCAGCGGTAATAGTTTCCTTTCCATTTATTTTTAAGTGCCTACACCGCTTTTCAGCCTTTAAGTAAGCATAATAGGATGTTTACTCTTACTGCAAATCTGGCAAGGCTTTCAGAATAATTGATGGCTTTCAAATGCCATTGCACGATACTTGCTTTATATGTAGCTTGAATATGAGGACACAAAGCATCCAAGATTTTCCATGGGGAATATGATCCCACCCAGTGGTGAAATGCAATTTTTTTTTTGCTACCGGTTCTGTGGGCGTGGCTTGGTGGGTGTGGCTTGGTGGGGGGTCATGTGACTGGTAGGCATGGCCAACTTTTTTTTTTTTTTTTTTACTTCTAAGCATTTTTTACTACCAATTCACCCTAACCGGTAGTAAAAAAAATGCTTTAAAAAAGTAAAAAAAAGGCTCCCACGATCACAGCTGTGCCGCACGATCATCAGAACTTTTTTTTAACTTTTTTAAAGCATTTGTTTACTATTGGTTCGGGCAAATAGGTTGTAAAAAAATGCTTCAAAAAAGTTTTTTAAAAGATTCTGACGATCGTGCGGCACAGCTGCGATCATCGGAACCTCTTTTTTACTTTTTAAAACATTTTTTTACTACCGGTTCACCCGAACCAGTAGTTTTTATCATTACAGGTTTACCCGAACCGGAGCGAACAGGTAGCATTTCACCCCTGATCCACGGGTGAAATGCTCCCGTTTCGGACTGGATCGCCCGATCTGGTAGTGATGGTGGCGGGTGGTTCGGAGAACCGGTAGCAAAAATCCCTGCCCCCCCCCATGCCCAACTGAGCCGCACAATCATCAGAGGCTTTTTTTTTTACTTTTAAAAGCATTTTTTCTACAACCTCTTCGGCCGAAAAAAATACTTTTAAAAATAATAATAAAAAAAAGCCTCTGATGATCATGTGGCTCAGCTGGGATCATCAGAAGCTTCTAAAAGCATTTTTTTCTGCAACCTCTTCTGCCGAAGAGGTTGTAGGGGGAAAAAAATGCCTTTAAAAGCCTCTGGCAATCCCAGCTGAGTTGCCTGATCGTCAGACGCTTCTAAAAGCATTTTTTTCTGCAATCTCTTAAGGTTGTAGAAAAAATGCTTTAAAAAAAATTAGCCATGCCCACCCAGTCACATTACACCCTCCCCCCACCAAGCCACGCCCACAGAACCTGTAGTAACGAATTTTACATTTCACCACTGCCTTGATCCCACCCTTTGGCTGTCAGAAGGTGGCACATAATCCTAATGGCTAGCTGGGCACAAAATGCCTTGTCACCTCTCAACTAGATTATTGTGATACTGTGCTTAGGGCTGCTTTCGTCCAGCCTTAGGAAGCAATACCTCATCCAGTTTAAGTACTTAAAGATGTGCTGTTGCATAGCCATGGAATGCCTTTGCATTGGCTAGCTACTATTTGAATTCCAAGTGGTGGTTGCTATCTTTAAAGCCCATCAAAGTTCAAGGCCTCCATATCGGCTGGGTTGCCTTCTCCTAGTAAGATCAGCCCTTATGAAAGGATTGAGTTAGCATGGGCTCATTTTGGGACCCTTGTTTCAGAAACCACAGGGACCTCAGGAGTTTAACTTTTCAGCTGCAGCCTTCTCCTCTGGAACAGTTTGTCCCTGAACATCAGAACGGTTCCTTCTGACTTCTAGAAAGTCCATTAAAATGTGGCTGTTTCTATCAGACCATGGTGCTGGAATGCAATGACTATTTAATCTGATGAGGAATGATGTTTTAATATTTGTCCATTGAATGTGGAATTGTCTGTCTCTATACATGCACGCCAGTGGTGGGTTGCCCCCGGTTCTGACCAGTTCTATAGAACCGGTAGTAAAACTGGAGGGAGGCTCCGCTCCGGACGTCATTAGAAGCGATCTGCGCATGCGCGCGTGAGGGCACAATGCGAACTGGTAGTAAAAGGTAAGATGCACGTACATTTATGTTTCTTTTTTCCTACTTATTGAACTGTTGAAGTGTTATGTTTAATTTTGATTCTAATCTAACTATATAAAGGTACATTTTTGGCTTTGATTTGTAAGCCTTGTAAACGAATCCATTGTTAACAACAAACTACTTTCAAAAAGACATATTGGAGGTGGGGGGGGAAGTGTTAGGAGAAAGGACCTAAATTCAAACCTTGGCATCTTAGATATAGCTTAGAAAGATCTCTACTGGGAATCTTTGGATAGACCAAAAATGAGATTCTGTGTATCCCCTCTAGATGTAACTGAACTACAATTCCTAGTATCTCACTTAGAATTTAGGACTATAACTCTCTTATAAGGTAGTCCTCGACTTACGACTGAAATTGAGCCCAACTTTCCTGTTAAGGGAGACATTTGTTAAGTGAGTTTTGCCCCATGTTGCCACCTTTCTTGCCACAGTTGTTAAGTGAATCACTGCGGTTGATAAGTCAGTAACACGGCTGTTAAGTGAATCTGGCTTCCCCATTGATTTTGCTTGTGAAAAGGTTGCAAAAAGGGATCACATGACCTTGGGATACAGCAAGGATCATAAGTATGAACCAGTTGCCAAGCGTCTGAATTTTGATCACATGAGCATGGGGATGCTACAAGGGTCGTAAGTGTGAAACGTGGTCATAAATCCCTTTTTTCAATTTGAATGGTCACTAAATGAACTGTTGTAAGTCGAGGACTACCTGTGGCATCTTCATAGCATCACCCAGCCATCACTAAGCAACATACAAACCATCCTCATTGCTATTAGGTAAAGGTAAATGTTCCCCTCGCACATATGTGCTAGTCGTTCCCGACTCTAGGGGGCGGTGCTCATCTCTGTTTCAAAGCCAAAGAGCCTGCGCTGTCCGAAGACGTCTTCGTGGTCATGTGGCCAGCATGACTAAACGCCAAAGGCACACAGAACGCTGCTACCGAAGGTGGTCCCTATTTTTCTACTTGCATTTTTTACGTGCTTTCAAACTGCTAGGTTGGCAGAAGCTGGGACAAGTAACAGGAGCTCACCCCCATTACGCGGCATTAGGAATTTGAACTGCTAGACTGCCAACCTTTCAAACGACAAGCTCAGCATCTTAGCCACTGAGCCACCGTGTCCCCTTATTTTGCTATTATTTTATTAGTCTATTATCATTGCTATTGTAGCATAATTATAGTTGGAAGATGCTGTAGATTGCAGTGATGCAAAGTGGAGCAGGCAGCTTTCCCTATTGCTTGATATCAGTCAGAAAATGAAATCAAGGGAGACCTTAACAGAGTAATAGTAGTTCTCAGCCATGTTTGGTCTCCCACAAAAATCATCCTCAAAGGGTTGCACGGTTTGCTATGGATAAATAGGGACAATCGGTGCAGGAAGAGAGCCATCTCGCTAACATGCTTCTGAAATATTTCTTTTTAATTAAAGAGGTTTTTGTGTGGGTGGTAGCTAATTACATTAGAGCGTGAAAAGAAATGCTTATTTCCAGGAGACTTCTGGGTGTATTTGATCTTTTAAAGCTTGCCAACAAGTGCCTTTTCTAATGACAGAGCCAGCAATTTTAAGAGCAGCTATTTCTTTTTTCTTTTTTTTTCCTTTGCTAGGGCCGTACATCTGTCAATTTCTTATCTGGGATTATTGAGGCAGCTTCTTAGGGAGATTAGCCAGAAATTCTGCTTTCTTTGTTGCTAAATTTGTGAAGTTTGTGTGTCTACGTTAATTAAAAGGACTTTGATGCCTGTTTTTCTATCTCTCTATGAAAGAAAAGCAGAAAAGAAAGTAACCCACCACCAAATCACTTTTGAAAAAGCGAGAAGAAATCAGGCCGGTATTTGAGCCACCATTTTAAACTGACCCTCAAGGCTAACAATTGAACTCTTCCTGTTTCTGTTCCTACATTGATCTAAATATGGAATCAAAACACTTTGATTTAAAGTTTATTCACATAAGGGAAAATTGATTTCTCACACATTGTATTCTTCAGCATGTAAGGAAGAACAAAAAATGGAACAGCAGGTACAATAGGAGTTGCATAATATATTAATCCACACTTTTCCATGAGCAATTCTGTATACTATAGGCCTCTTGAAGCAAATACAGGTAGTCCTTGACTTACAACGCTTCACTTAGTGACAAAGTTACAACTTTACTGGAAAAAAGTGACTTTTGACCATTTTTCACACTTATGACCATTGTTGCAGCATCCCCATGGGTGTGTGATTTACATTCTGATGTTTGACAACTGACTCACATTTATGATGGTTGCAGGGTCCCAGGGTCACGTAATCCCCTTTTGCGACCTTCTGACAAGCAAAGTCAATGGAGAAACCAGATTCACTTAACAACCGCATTACTAATTTAACAACTGCATGGATTCACTTAACCAATGTGGCAAGAAAAGTCATAAAATGAGGCAAGACTCACTTAACAAATGTCTCATTTAGCAAGATAAATGTTGGGCTCAATTGTAGTCATAACTCGAGGACCACCTATATATGGTGTCTACTGTATGGTATTTGCACCAGCATGAGCCTTGGTAACACAGTGGTTAGAATGCAATATTGCAGACTATTGTAAACTAACTCTGGCTACTGCCTGGAGTTCAATCCCGAGAGGCTCAACATTGACTCAGCCTTCCATCCTTCCAAGGTTGGTAAAATGAGGATATAAATTGTTGGGGGCAATATGCAGACTCGGGGAACCACTTACAGAGGGCTGTAAATCACTTTGGAGTGATATATAAGTCTTAAGTGCTATTGCTATTTATTAAATGAGCAGCACTGCCCTATCCTTCTAATTAACATGTCCCCTTGCACAACTGACCATGATAGGCAACATTACACAACTAAAGCAGGAGTGAAATCCAGAAGGTTCTGACAGGTTCTGGAGAACTAGTAGTGGAAATTTTGAGTAGTTCAGAGAACCAGCAAATACCACCTCTGGCTGGTCCCAGAGTGGGTGGGAATGGAGATTTTGCAGTATCCTTCTCCTGGAGTGGGATGGGAATAGAGATTTTGCAGTACCCTTCCCCTGCCATGCCTACCAAGCCACGCCCACCTAGCCACACCATACCCACCTAGCCACGCCCACAGAACCAGTAGTAAAAAAATTTGGATTTCACCACTGAACTAAAGTCTCTATCTAACACTGGTATGAGTAAGAATCAAAACTGCCTCCACTGACATAGCTATCAACTTTATTATTATTAATCAAATGTGGATGCTGCCAACTGCTGGCAATTCTTCCTTGCTGCATGAATTTAAGACCTTATGAAGTTATTGATGTATACATGCATACAGTGTATTATGCTTCTGGCAGTTCCTTTTTTAAAAAAATGTAAAGAATGGAGTAGTTGAATATAGAGAGTACGATTTCCAGTGACTCACTTAAATGTGTGAAGGAGCCATCACATAAATAGCACTATCTAAAGAACAATCATCCGCCTCTCATATTTAATATTTTTAAATGACTCAATTCATCACATCTTACTATTCACCAGTAAAACATTTTTCAAATGTTCAAATAAATGTTCATTATCGATGTCATTTGAGTTGAGTTTGTTTTTTAGGTTTCTGACTCCGATGCCTTTGGAATACAATAGGCTTTTTCGCCCTTTGGAATACCGAATGAAGCTTAAGAACCTGATAATATTATGTGGTAAAGAGGTAAGGCGAAAAATAGGTAATCGTACACCTCACTATAGCGTGCACATTCCACTAAAGTCCTTTCTGGGGTGCCAACAACATGTCTTTCTTTTTTAATGGAAGTGCAGAAGATGGTTGCAGGGTTTTCATAATACCTGTTTATCAGATGGAAACAATTTCATTTGTTCTGAATTTCTAATCTAATACGCTGCTTTTATAAAAATATATTCACCCAAATCCCTTAGGAAGTGTTACTACCAGAGGTGGATTTCAGCAGGTTCTGACCAGTTCTGGGGAACTGGTAGCGGAAATTTTGAGTAGTTCAGAGAACCGGTAGTAAAATTTCTGACTGGCCCCACCCCCATCTATTCTCTGTCTCCCGAGTCCCAGCTGATCAGGAGGAAATGGAGATTTTGCAGTATCCTTCCCCTGCCACGCCCACCAAGCCACGCCTGCCAAGCCACGCCCACAGAACCCGTAGTAAAAATATTTGAAACCCACCACTGGTTACTACCTTGGAACAACGAACCAAGGAAGATCTACTTTCTACTAGACGTGCAAGGTTGACCTGTCTCATGTATTGTTTTTGAATTTAGACCTCATTTCTCTTATCAGCCAGTAAAGCATTTTTCAAAAGTTCAAATAAATGGGTGTTCATTTGCTTGTTTTAATGAGCTATTGAAACCATTCAACACACTGTCAATGGCAGCATTGAAGCTTCCAGCCTAATATGGCTTGTTTGTTCATTTATGTTCCCACTGTCTGCCACACAGATTCTCTCTCCCAAGACCCCCCAAAGCAAGGCATCTGTAAGTAGACTGAAATAGTGGTTGACAATGTGGGAGGAAAAAATCTTCCACAAGCTGAAATCCTACAAATATCCAAGTAATGGGTAGAGATGCTGCCTACCGAATTTAGTGAAGCTGTCACTTCACTAAAATGCCACAAAGAGCCTTTCTGCAATTGAAAACAAATGTGGGGGGGGGGAGCCTCTGCAGAAATCCCAAATATTTTGTTTGTCATTATATTAAGAGCTAATCAACACTTAGAATTCAAACTCCTTGTTTATGGTTTTTGTATGTACAATTATTAGAAAGATTTAAAGTAGATAAAAACTTTTGGTTTTGAACAATGCAAGGCTCAATTTGAAATGGAACTATGTACAAGTGAGGATCGTGTTACTGCTAAAATGTATATATTCTTATTGAAATATGAAAGAAGAGGAACAAGTGAAATAATGTATGCAAAAGGGGCTTAAAAATTCAGTTATAATATATACATGAATCAGTGAGAGAATGTGGTTGAAAGGACTGAAATTTATACTATGTGATACTTAAAGAGAGTTTTTATAAAATGATGTATCGTTGGGACATGTCACCAGAAAAATCAATGACCATCATTTTATAGAAGTGTAAAAAGTTCTTCAACCTTATGTTATGTAACTAACAAGAAGGAGCATTTATTATGTTTGTGGGCATGTAAAAAATTCATGAAATGTGTTTCGTGATGTTTTTGCTTAAATTTGTTTAGGTATAAGCAACAACAATATTATGAGAATAAAAAACACTATTCTGTATCAGAAAAGCCCGGGTCCAAAGCAGTAATTTCTGTCTAAAAACAAAAATCCTTGGCCACAGTCCTCTACTACTAATCAGCATCATGTCCTAGAAAACATCACTGCAGCCAGCATCTCTACAATATATTGTAGTATTGGCCATTCCCTTATCCCATCCTCTCTTCAATTTACATTGGTTTCTATCAGTGGTAGGATTCAAATAATTTAACAAATGGTTTTCTGCCTAATGACTGGCGTGGCCATGGTGGGCATGGCCAAGGAGTGTGAAAGGCAGCATTCCGCCTCCTGCATCCCCCTGGGAACAAAAATGGGCCGTGGGGGGGACATGCACTCCTAGGCCCCGCAACTCATTTTGGGCCTAGGAGGCCTCCCTGAAGCCTCCTGAGAGCAAAAACAGGCCATGGGGGCGGGATCGCTGAACCCCTCTACACCCCGTTTTGGGCCTAGTAGGCCTCCCTGCACTTACCTGGGAGCCAAAATAGGGTGCATGGGGACTCCTGAAAGGGGTGGCGAGGGGCGGAGACAGACAGCAATTTAACCAGTAGTGGGATTCAGCCAGTTCGCACCACTTCAGGAGAACCGGTTGTTAACTTTCTGAGCAATTTGGCAAACTGGTTGTTGGAAGAAATCATTAGGGTAGAGAACTAGTTGTTAAATTACTTGAATCCCACCACTGAATTTAACTACCGGTTCGTCTGAACCAGCCCGAACCAGCTGAATCCCACCACTGGTTTCTATGTTCCGGCATCAACATCAAATTGAATGATGGCATCCTTAGTCAAAGGAAGAAGCCAGGCCATCACTGCTTATATTTCCTTAAAGAAGGAGTGCTTCTCCTTGTTCCTCCTGCTGCTATGAAACTACTATTGCAACCAGTCCAATGTCCAAATGGCATCAAAGCAGAAGCCCAACATTTTTCCAGAGAATCTTTTACAGGCTGAATCAGCTGCCCAAAACTATGACTGTACCTAAGTAGCTGGCAGCTATGCAATCTGTGATCTTCCAGCATCCCTTCATTACGTTCAGCTGACGAAAAAGAATGTATTCATTAATGCTCAATTTGGAGAAATGATAAAGTGAAAACTAGAGATGAAGCCTTGTCTTATGAAGAACATTGGTGAAAAATGACTGCAATTCTAGAAATATATCTCAGTGAGTTCAACAGCCAGCGGCTTTTCCTTGGGCAAATTTTAAAATCATTATCCTCTGCCCTAATCATGGAATCAAAATCGTCACCCAGCAGTTGATGAGTCTAAATCAGTACTTCTTCCTCTGGAATGAATTTATTCAGCATGATGTATTTCTGTTGTCATTTGTTTATAATAGATGCCCACATAATAAAAATGCCAGTTTCCTTAGTTGAAAAACTAAGTTACAACCATTCTAGGGGGACATTTTGGGAATTTTTTTCCGTGCAACTTCTAGCCAAATTCACTCCACTTTCTATTTTAATTTGTGGGGGTGTCAGTGGGTTTCCCATCACACCAATTTTAGGCCTATTAGTTTCTCTATCACGTCAGGGATATTTGTCCAAAGAGAGAAACAGGATGACCATGGGTGAGTAAACAAAGCAGTGGGAGTGGGAATGACTTCTGACTTACTGCTGACTTCCCCATTGACTTTTCTTTCTAGGAAGCTGGTGGGGGGCATTGGAAATGATGATCACATGACTGCAGCTGACTGGGGCTGATTATTGCAGTGTGGTAGCACTGAAATGGCCACAACTTTCTCAAATGGCAATCCCGTGGGAGCCATGGGTCCTGGATTTTGGACACATTCCACAAGTTAACCTATTTGAGGTAATTGATTCAAAAATGGTTGCCCCATGATGCACCGTTTCATCCAAGTGAACATTACAAACAATCAAACAGACATGAAAGTTTTTTAGATCCTACCCCAAGACCCCTTGCATAACTTCTGGGGCAAAGAATAATCCTTTTGAGTCAGAAAATGCACGTTTTTTTAGCTGTGCAAAAACTTGAACTCTAGGCTTGTTTTATCAAGTACAGTATTATTGTGGTCGACAGGTAAATCTCATTATCGTTTTAAAGAGACAAAGACCAAAATAATCCTGGAACAGAGTTTATTCTTTGCAAAGGTCTCCCTCAAAGTGAGAGAGCAAATTACCATTCGTTCTCGCCGTCTTTTATACAATTTCAGGTTACATCTTACAGGATACAAGCATGTCCCTTGAGTACAATTTCAAACCTTATATAATAGACAAACACATGATATTCCCATTATGGAAAGTCCCCATAATTCCAATTTATAAAAATACCCTACTTAAAAATATTGCTTATACATGTAAGATCAGCATTCGCGTACTTCCCCTTCTTAACGAGGTCAAGTTGACCTGAAGCATATTAAACACTTTCTCAAGAACACAACTTCCTCAAGAACACAGGAATTACACGCTTCCTTTCTCATGTTCTTAAATGTCAGCTAAATTATATAATCAGGTTATACAAGGTAAAACAAAGCCTTAACATGATTTTAAAATGGCGTAACTCAGGTTATGCTTTTACAGGAATAATTCTTATTTTTCTCACAATTATATATGATTGTTGAAAGAAATATTTGAAATATGGATTTATAAATTTCTGTTTCTACTATGAATTTTTATGTTGTAAAAACAGTATACAAATTCTATGCCTTGGGAAGTTACGCTAGTAAGTGTATATGACATAATGTATGGAAATAAATGGTAATGTATTCTCTAGGTGCCTGTGTCAGGGTTGATTTCCAACGAAATCAAACTCCGAGGCTTGAAGTTCCTCAAAGCTAACTTTTATTAGGGATGTCATATTGGCACATCTGGGAAAACCTGAATCTGAAAGCCTCTGGATTTTCCTCGCCCAAAAGAAAGTTGAAGACCTTGCTCACATCTTCCACATGTCCACCACAGCTCCAATCAGTTCTTTCCCGAACAGAAGACATCCTCAAATTTCTTCTTTGCACAGCTGCCAGACATCATGGCCTTGAACTTCTCTTAGAGAGGTTTGTTATGGCTATCTCTACTTCACTCATGCAATCCCCCCTCCCAACTTCCCACAGTATAATTGTGGCAGGCCTGGATCCTCAAGGCACACAGGTAATATGGCTTCCAGGCATGACAGCATGAAGTTATATTTGCATATGAAGCTCTGTGTGAATGGAAACAAAAGGAATCTAGTGGTAACCATTATACACCATACCCTGCTTAAGCCTTGCACCAATTTTCCTCGAACATAGTTATGTTTCTAATAAAGAGCAGTTTTGGTGATAAATCACCATAACATACTATCCACTAACCGTTATTACATGAACAATAACAATAACTTTACATATTAGTTGCTTTTTATAATGCACTATTACATCCATACTTTTTATGTCAACTCCACCGAATAAAGATAATTTACCCTCAAATAAATGACCCTAATGTTGCTCATTAAATTTATTGGAGCATATTTTTGAGTCAATACGTAAAAGATCAAGCTTCAGAAAATGTAACTTCTATCTCTTTAATAGATCTATCCCCATTTTAGGGCTCCTAAAAGGCACAAAATGGATACCGGTGAACTACATGGAATCTCTAAATCACACTTTTGGCACCCTTATTGTACTAGTAATGACAATATGTTTCAAGAGCAGAAATCCAGTTAAAGTTCCTAATATTATCCTTAAGATTGGTTTAAGATTTAGATTGGGTTGGATTTGAATCAAACATTTTATTGTGAAATTCTAAAATATCATACTATGCATAATAGATTGTCTTCTAGGTCAAATTGTGCTGGGCATCATTATATAACATGGTCTACTGAATAAGCAACTGTTGTAGTGTTTCTCAGAGTTGGCAACTTTAAGGCATATGAGTGAATTTTGGGAGTTGAAGCCTACATATCTTAAAGTTGTCAGGTTTGAGAAACACTTAACTGTTGGCTTTCACATTATCACACTAAGCTACTGTTTAATGCTTTGTTATATAAATCCTGCCAGCTGGGTTCATATATCACACTGAGCCATAAACTTTGTTTAGAAACCACAAGGATGTTTCACGCTAGAGCCCTAAAACCATTTATAACAAGACCTGTTTACTGCAAAGAACTGATCTGAAAGATTTCTTACTGTATGTCACCTTTCACCATTCAAGGGACTTTCAGAAATACTTCCAAATAAACCATCCCCAAAAGTAGAGATAAAGTTTTATTTATAGATAAAATAAAGCTTTCCATTCAATTTGTTGCCGACATAGATCATTACAAATAAACTAAGTATCTTTAAGCAGTTTAATCTGTATGGTAATGTCTCCTTTAATTTAAACTGTTTCCCTGTCTAGCCTAGAATTTCTAAAATTTCCTGGCAGTACTAACCAAAATAAGTCCTGTTTAGCTTCTGCTACAGATAAACTCAGTCAAGAGCTGCCACCTGTGGAAGCAAAATATCTCTCAGAGGATCAGGTAAGTGTGGTCGCTCAGGTAGCTCCAGCCTCAATGGAACAAGTGATATATAACATTGGAAAGATGCCAAATAAAGGAACATCCTCTCTTCCAAGTGGATCACTGGATCTAAAACAAAAATAAGGGAAAGGGAGGTCTGGTCCATTAAAAACAATGTCAGGTTTTTTTTTCCTCTTCTTTAAAAACTTTTCTGTATTGGTTCAGGCACTGGCTTGTTCTGTAAGTGCCTAAAAGCCAACGTTCTGGAGATGCTTTGTTTATGATAAATAGGTCCCCGATAGCTTGTAAGTGCTTGCTGCTTCATTACAAAGGATGCAAGCAGTGGAAAAAGAATTGCCTGCTGTTTTATGTTGCTTTCAGAAACTATGACCCATGAAATCAGTGCAGAGATGGATAGCCAGACAGATTAGAAAAAAAAAAAATAAGAAGAAAGCTTTTAAAATTTTCCTTTAACTTGGCAGACATGATTTTTATTCCTCCTCCTCCTCTTTTACCTGCAACTTCATTAAAACTAAATCTTCCCACCTGCATTAGGTAAAACTCCAAGGAAACAACCTTTCCCAATCCTCGATTAATCCAAAGAGTGAACATGGGACAAGACAGATGGGTTATAATTTGAGTATGGAGAGAAATTGTCATCATCCCACTTTAATTAGCATTATAGCAAGGCGCTCTCTTCAGATATAAGCAGATATGACAAAGATGTGTTTCGTGTATTCAAGAGGGTAATTAAACTGCCACATGCTCAAACCAATATGCATACAGGCCTGATTAAAAAGCTGGAGACAAAACAATGATGGATGAGGTTTTAATGTGCATGGTTATGGAGGAGGAGAAGGAGGAGGAAGAGGGGAGCAGAGGATTAAGATGAATCAATGGGGTTTTGCAGTGAAAAAAGTGAAATGGATTAACAGGAACTAAGAGAAACCTCAGAGAGAGGGTGAGTAAAATGATACAATACACCTCATCCTCGACTTACAACAATTCATTTAGTGACTGTTCATAGTTACAATGGCACTGGTGACTTATGATCATTTTTCACATAATGTTTGCAGTACCCCCATGGTCACATAATCAAAATTCAGCTACTTGGCAACGGACTCATATTTATGACAGTTGCAATGTCCTGGGGGACACTAATGATCACTTTTTGCAACCTTCTGATAAGTCAAGGGGAAGCCAGATTCACTTAACATTGTTACTAACTTAACGCCAGTGATTCATTTAACAACAAGATGTGGCAAGGAAGATCATAAAATGGGGCAAAACCTACTTAACAAATATCTCATTTAACAAGAGAAACTTTGGGCTCAATTATGGTCATAAGTCAAGGACTACCTGTATGGTTTAATATAGATGAATATTAAATGACAGAACCATGTTTTGCCAAAGACCAAGGCTAAGATCACGACAGCTCTCTGGTCTGGAATTAGAATCCATCTTCTGATATATTTTTTTCCCTTTCAACAGAAGGCAAGTAGACACTTCTGGAATATGATATTTCATTTCATTTCCATTTAATAGTTGTGACTATGGTGTCAGAGCTTTTCTGTGAATTTGTTTCATCTCTTTTTAAAAAATGACTCAAGGGAGCGTCCATCACCACATTGAATCTACTGATATTCAGGTGTACTGGATGAAAGATTTCTTTTTATATGTTCTCATCAGAAATAGGTCTGAGAGAAGGTTAATAACCAGCTTGGAATTAAATTTATAAAAGCCATGGTTTACATGCCAGGTCAAACAATATACTGATGGAGCTTGACAAATCTCAGTTGGCACAATGTTCCCCAAAGTACGCATTATTTCACAAATCACCTACACCTGACTGTCCAGCTTGTTCAGGCCTAAAGAGTTGAAATACTGACTTATTAGATATTGAAAACACATGAGAAAGAACAGGTAGAAGAACCTGATGTTTTGAAGCAGCCAAGTCCCAAAATGAATATGGCTTTAAACCAGGGGTCTCCAACCTTTAAGACTTGTGGACTTGAATTCCGGGAGTTGACATCCACAAGTCTTAAAGTTGCCAAGGTTGGAGACCTCTGCTTTAAACAATCTCCCAAACCTGTGTCCCCCTCAGTTATACAGGCTTTATAATAATTGATATATACTCCATGGGGTATCCAGGTTGGGAAAAGCTTTTTGAAAAATCGACAGCAGAGTGTTGAATTGAAGTCAGCCCACAGTTAAAATGCATCCGGTATGTTTTAATTAAAAGAAAAAAAACACAATCAAAATGCCAAGCTCCAATAGCAATCTAATGGCTTTACTCCCTTCCAATTTCGATTTCCAGATGCTTGTCAAGAATAAGTCCTTAATGAGCAACAACGCAATAGTCTAATTTTAAGGTAGCTGGGGTATGAGCTATTAAGGCAAGATATACTTTTGATAGTTAAGATCTCTGCCAGCAATTTCCAATAACTGGCAGGACTTGAACATCTATTAAAAGTGCCAGAGTAGTAGCATTTCTCTCTATTCCCTAAGATATTTCTCTGAACGTTATCAAGCATGCTCAAGACATAGTCTTGCTAAGTTAGTAAGCAACTTTGAGACTAAGCTTCATAGCATGTCATCCATTCTCAGGCAGAAAACTGCAATTGAGGATAAGGATTATCCTGTTCACAAAATGGCTACCATGCAGAGGTGGTATTCAGCAGGTTCTGAACAGTTCTGAAGCACTGGTAGTGGAAATTTTGAGTAGTTCGGAGAACTGATAAATACCACCTCTGACTGGCCCTGCCCCTGCCCCATCTATTCTCTGCCTCTCGAGTCCCAGCTGATCGGGAGGGAATGGGGATTTTGCAGTATCCTTCCCCTGGAGTGGGGTGGGAATCAGAGGTGGGTTTCAGCAGGTTCTGACCAGTTCTGGAGAACTGGCAGCAGAAACTTTAGTAGTTCAGAGAACCGGTAGTAAAAATTCTGAGTGGCCCCGCCCCCATCTATTCTCTGCCTCCCGAGTTCCAGCTGGAAATGAGGATTTTGCAGTAACCTTCCCCTGGATTGGAGAAGGAATGGAGATTTTACAGTATCCTTCTCCTGCCACTCCCACCAAGCCACAGCCACCAAGCCATGCCATGCCCACCAAGCCACACCTACAGAACCAGTAGTAACATTTTTTGATACCCACCCCACCATTGGTTGGAATGGAGATTTTACAGTATCCTTCTCCTGCCACACCCACCAAGCCACACCCACAGAATCGGTAATAAAAATTTTTGAATCCCACCACTGCTACGATGGTTTGTGCAGCTGTCACAAAATCCTGGAAGGCAAACTAATAAAATTTATTCCCGCCATTCATACAACCTTCCAGGATCGGCTGTAAAAATCCAGACAAATCACTGGATATTATTGAAGAAATACAAAAAGTTCTAAGTGAAATTTAATATAGGTTTACTTTCCTGTTTCATTCTACAGTTCTGGGGCATCTCAGATAGCTTACAAAAAGCATCCCAAAACAAGGAGGGTGGTGCAGATTTACAAAGGGAAGTGCAAATTCATTATCTTTGAACACCTTGCTCCTCTTTCGTTTCTGTCTTTGTTCCAATTTATGGCTTATAAATAAAGTAAGCCTCCCTATACAGCCTTGGTATGCCTTTAATGTTTTCTTAAAAATAATGGGTTGTTTTTTTCTCAAAGCATGCCAAGTTATTTTTATTAATTAAAATAATTTTAGCAAAGTGAGTCAGGGAACCCAGCAAGGATCAAAACAGTATCATTGATATAGATGGGATTACGTTGCCTTACCTTTTTCTAATCAAATGGTACACAAGTTCAGTATAAATTTAATGAATCCAAGTAAATCTGAAATTCAGATGAAAGGCAATTAGGATTATTTTTTTGAGCAAAATCTGCAATGTGGCAAAAGACCTGCTAAATTCATAAGCAAATGTGCTTGCTGTCTTCATTTGAAGTCAAAAGTGGTCCAATCCAAATAACACAGCAATTTTGGCCAAAACAGCAAAAGGAGGTAGATAAAGGAAAAGGATTGCTATTGAACTAACAGAAGACAGGATAATCTCATGCTGTAAGAGATGGTATTTAAAATGTGGCTTTTGCCTGTAGATGGAGGGATAATTGTTGTACAGAGGGGATCATCGTCATCATAGTCATGTTTTAAGGGTAAGGTCAACCTCAGGCATTCAGAAGAGTTAATGAGCTCTAATGGCACAAGAATTTGATGCTCTAGCCACTCAAGAACACTATCCCGTCCAGACAAGGATTTAAAAAAAAAAAAAAAAATTGGCCTGGAATTAAAATACAGCACCAAAAAATGTTTTTTTGTGAACTGGCTGAAAACACTACTATTAAATGAAATAACAGTGCATAAGAGAAAAATCTTGCTTTAGATCAAGGAGCTCACCCTGAAGTCTTGTTTGCATTCTGTGTGGTTATATATTAGTGGTGTTGATATTTAAGGATGGGAGACCATCACATTTTAGAGAATTGTTAGAAAATGATCTAAAAAAGAGAGATAACAAAGCAAAAGTCTAATGAAGCCAGACTATAAAGAACAGAATGCCTCCTGCCATTTACAATTCTGGTTTTACTTCTTTCCAGCTGGTTCTCGTTGTAATTTGACTGAGAAGCTGTATCAATGTAAAACAATCTCTCAGTAATTTTTCATGCAGAAACTCAGCAGATACTTTCCCTCTAAGAATAATGCATATGTGACAATTCCGAGAAATACATTTACAATAGTAATTCACATGGAAACTCAAAGGAAAGGCTCCTTTTGGAGAAGGTTATTCTGAATAAAACATTTTTAAGACTAGAGATTTTAATGTAAGGGGGAAAAAATGAGGTTTGCTTATCGGAAGCTTGGGAAGCCAAGTATTATTTATCTTGGCATCTCAATTAAAGTAGAAGGTGCATACATCACCAAAATATGGCCTTGATCTTAAAAATGAAGCATTAATTTTGATTTCGTTAGCTGCTTGTTCAGAAGAAAGTTAAGAATTTCTGGGAGTTCCATTGTTTATCTGCTGAAGATTTGATTATCACAAGATTCTTAAATTGCATTCTGCTTTTGCTTAAATAGCACGGTTATTGCAAATAGCAGAGCACCAATTGTGCTCTGTAAGTATAAGAACGACAGATTTACAAAGAAAAAAACCCCTTTACTGAAAATTCCAAAAGCTTTCTGTTATGTTCATATATGGGCATCCCAACCGGATTGGCTAGTCCACCGGCAGGAGATTTGAAGATCTGTCATTGGCCCGCTTGCCTGCCAACTTCCTTTATAAGGTGAGCCCAGCAGCACAGTACACTATTGCAACACTCTCTACATGGGGCTCCCCCTGGGGTGCACCCGGAGGCTTCAGCTGATCCAGAATGCGGCTGCGCGGGGGATTATGGGGGCGATGAGGCACTCCCATGTGACACCTCTCCTGCGCGAGCTGCACTGGCTCCCGGTGATCTTCCGTGTGTGCTTCAAGGTGTTGGTGACCACCTTTAAAGCGCTCCATGGCTTAGGGCCGGGGTACCTATGAGACCGCCTTCTGCCACCAATAGCCTCCCACCGGCCAGTACACTCACACAGAGTGGGCCTCCTCAGGGTGCCATCTGCCAGACAATGTCGGCTGGCGACCCCCAGGGGGAGACCCTTCTCTGGGGCGGCGCCTACCCTCTGGAACAACCTCCCCCCAGAGATACGTACAATAACAGACCTCCGGATTTTTCGTCGGGCCCTGAAAACCTATTTATTTCAACTAGCTGGGCTGGCTTGAGTTAAATTTTAAATTGATTTTAAATTGGGTTGTTTTAATTTACGGCCAAAATATCTAATTATTTTAAACTGTTTTTAAATTTTGTATGTCCTGTTTTTTACTTTGGCTGTTCACCGCCCTGAGTCCTATTTGGAGAAGGGCGGTATAGAAATTGAAACAAATAAATAAATAAAAAATAAATAAATAAAGTGTTGAACGGACCACTCGCTGCTCTCATATTCTTTTCCCTGCGCCAATCTAACACTTTCACAATTTAATTTTAGCTTCTTATCCTAGTAATGACTAGTATAACTGGATTCTATCATTCTGATGTAATGGTTCCTGATGAATTTTTTTTTTAATGAAATACAAAAACACCATATTTTGCTGATTTGGTGGCTTCCTGGTAACTGCTATCTAGAGAAGTCCCTACAGTTTTATTGGTAAAGTTTTGGACAAGTGGTTTGTCATTGCCTTCTTTTTAGGGCTGAGAGAGTCTGACTGGACCAAAGCCATCCAGCTGGCTTTGTGCCTAAGGTGGGACTAGAACTCATAGTCTTCTGGTTTCTACCCTGATGCCTTAACAAGCTAGAAACCAGATCATAGGAAGCCAATTCAAAATAATGGACATTACTACTGTAAGCCCATAAAAATAGAAAAGATTACTGGTCCAGATGGATTTTCCCCCCTGTAGAATGTATGGTTAGGTATATATGGACTTTTACTCCTGTGTTGTTGGAAGTCTATAATGATTCTTCTCAAATAGAATTTTTCTGTTTTCTTTTTATGAAGCTTACATAATAATAACAACATAGCCAGGTAAAGCTTTTGCCTGATTTTTCTGATAAATATAAATGTTAAAATGTTGACAGCAACTCTGGCACAGAGATTGCAAACATATATTTATACTGCATAATCTGGTTTTATAAAAGGAAGACAAGCTTCAGCCAAAATTAGACTGTTAATTTAGAAATATAATAATTTGAATTGGCAGTGACAGCTTCATTGGATTAAAATAAATCTACTGATTTGATCCAGATTTAAATACTCTAGATTATTTTACTCATGTGGATATAAAGAGACATTGAAAATTCCTATGAGTTTATGGGAAAGAATAAATATTGTTAAAATGAATATTACTTCTTCAGTCACAATTTTTTTTTTATTTTATTTTTTTTATTTTTTTATTTTTATTTTTTTAATTTGATTTATATGCCGCCCTTCTCCGGAGACTCAGGGCGGTTTACAATGCGTTAAGCAATAGCCTTCATACTTTTGTATATTTATACAAAGTCAGCTTATTGCCCCCACAAACTGGGTCCTCATTTAACCTACCTTAGAAAGGATGGAAGGCTGAGTCAACCTTGAGCCTGGTAAGATTCGAACCTGCAGAAATTGCAGGCAGCTGTGTTAATAACAGGGTGCATTAAACCACTGTATTACCAAGGCTCTTCTAAATTTTCTAAGAAGAGGCTGTATTTAGGTGATCTGTCCCCGTCCCCACACACACACAAACCCAGCCAGCCGAGGGTTAAGGAAACACTTTGGAACGCACCCAGTTCTTATCTCCCACTTGGCAGCGATAGACACACCGTCTGCCAAGGGACTTTATTTCCACAAACAGAAAGCTAAGATACAAACGTTCACAAAAGTCCAAGCAGAAATAATATTCCTCCCAGCAGTTCCGGACGAGGCTTTAGTGACTATCCAAGGTTTACTTTGTTCGTCACAAAAATCCTTGACCACCACCCTCTATTATATAGTCTCTGGGGTGTGGTCCGGTGACTCAGTTCTAATCCCTAGCACGCCTCCTAAGCTGCTGCAAACGTTTATCACGCCTTCGGAGGCATGCGTCCAGGAATGATGTTTCATTATCACTCTGATCCGAATCAGCTGTCTCCTCTCCCTCGGCCGGCACTTGAGACAATGCCAGAGGGGAGGGGCCTGGAGAGGGAGGCCTGGCTGACTCCTCTTCCTCATGCTCGGAGCTTTCTTCCTCCAATGGGACAGGCTCAGAGGGCGGGGCCACAACATTAGGCACTTTAAACATATTGTTAAGTTATAGAGGTTATGGGGAATGTTTTTATGTGATGGACAAAGCTCCACACTCCTTAATCTTCTGTATCTAATTGCAAATTTCAGAAGAAGTTGGGTTTTTAATTTTCAGTTTTTCACCTTTGCGTTGAGACTATATTTGGGCTTTTGTTTTGCAGGGGGAGGAGGAATGAGATTGTGTTGCAGAAATTTTTAAAAGAAAAAGAAAGGGTAGGATGAGTCATATGATTGGATTAACAGAGTTGGAAGGAGCTTAGTAGGGCGTCTAGTCCAACTCCCCGCCCAAGCAGGAGACCCTACACCATTTCTGACAAATGGCAGTCCAATCTCTTCTTGAAAGCCTCCAGTGATGAGGCTCCCACAACTTCCAAAGGAAAGCTGTTCCATTGGTTGATTGCTCTCATTGTCAGAAAATTTCTTCTTATTTCTAGGTTGACTCTCTCCTTGATCAGTTTACATCCATTATTCCTTGTCTGGCCTTCAGGTGCCTTGGAAAATAGCTTTATTAGTCATATTTCTTGACCCCTTCCTCTCTGCGGCAGCTCCTCAAATATTGGAACACAGCTAACATGTCTCCCCGATCTTCTCTTCACTAGACTAGCCATGCCCAGTTCCTGTAATCATTCTTCATGTGTTTTAGTCTCTAGTTCCCTAATCATCCTAGTTCTCTTCTTTGCACTTTTTCTAGAGTCTCAACATCTTTTTATAGTGTGGTGACCAAAACTGGATACACTATGTACTAACTGATGTGCCTGGAAAAATATCCTAAATACAATCCTACATTGTATGATCAGCAGTGTTAAGATCAAGAGAAGTTGTAATTTCTCTCTATTCTGCATAAGCCATACCAAATTAGGATAATGTAGTTCTGGATAATGAATTTTAGGAAAAACATTGACAAAACAGAGAATTGATTGAGAGAGTAAGAGGACTGGAAGGAAAAACTTAATGACTGCAGGCAAGTAAATTCAACAAGACTTACTTTGGAATAATTATTTGTAGATGCTTCTTGTATATGTCTTCAGTAAAAAGGAGGAGGAGAATTTATGTGGCAAATTAAAAAAAAAGAATCTTGAGGGTTAGTGCAAGATAAAAATGCCAACATAATGCAAGAGTTCATGCTAAGGCATAGTTTGTTAATAGGTTATAATGGCAGAGTTCACAAGCCCCGTGTCTTGATTCCTGCAAGATGCTAAACCCAAACAAATTAATCATGTGGCGTAATGTGATCTGTGACTCCTGTAATTGTTTCAGAGTTAATAGATTTAGCAAGTTTCTAACCCACTATAAAAACTGTAAAATCCGTCTGCCCGAAGATAATTTGGGGATGAATGAATTGTGCACAATATCAACAGCAGCATCCTCATCATATCGCATTTAACTGACTGAAAAAAAAATCATTCTTTGAAGATGAAGTGAGATGAATAGGTAGCTAATGATATCAAGGATAATAATTTTAGGGTGATATGACATTCAAGGACACACTTCCCTTGAATTATGTTAGCCTAGAGACAAGCACAAGTGAAAAAAGGAGGCGTTGTATTATTGATAGATGAAATTTTTTATTATTAGCTATTATTGTTCTTAAAGCCGACATTAAAACCCTCTAAATGTCAACGCTTTGCAAAGAGAGCAGCCTTTTTCTTTAAGCTATATAATTTCAGACGAAAGAATTATGTACCGTTAAGACATTTATTACACCCAGCTTCCAACACGGTGCCTTGATTTATCTGAAAAACAATAATTGTGGGATTTGCTAAAGACTGTGGCTGTGGAGTGTGTGGAGGAGGTACAAAGAGGATAAGAGGTTTAGTTAGATGGGCAGACTATATTCATTTTAAAAAATAAAAAAAAGGAAGAAAGAAACAATACAAGGTGATGAATTCTTTAGGCCCTACCTTATATTTTTCTGTGAGAAAAGACACTTTAGTACAAGGGTCACCAACCTTTCGGACCTCAGGGACCACTAAATTCATAATTTTAACTCCCGTGGACCACTAATATGCTCTGCCTAATGACTGGCTGGGTGGTGTGGCTAGGTGGTCATGTGACTGGGTGGGTGTGGCCAACTTGATGTCATTCATGTTAAGGGGCACCTCACCAGCCTCTACTCACCCCCTGTCCTGTCAGCCACTCCTCGTCTCCCTGCCCAGGCTCCTTAGAGCCCCACCTAAGCAGTTGTTGGAGCTAAGCAGCCACCACAAGAAAGAGTTGGCCAAACAGCTGGCTCAGTTCATATTGGATCTGACCGAGAAGGAGGCTCAGCAGAAGCACTTCACTCAGGACTAGGAGCAAAAGCTTTCCAAGCAGAGGGAGTGCAAGGCCAGGTATTGGTGCCTGGAGGCTCAGCGGGCTGAGATGGTCAGTCATTCCAGGCCATGATGCAGTCCCACTGCAGTTCCACTGGAACAAGGCTGCCTGACTCTTTGCCACCAGTGGAACTTCCCTCCAGCCTTTGCCCAAAGCTCCGCACTGAAGCAGACCCCAAGTTGGAATTTCTGTTCCCCTCCGACCCACACAAAAAGACCCCAAAGGGGGAGACTCTGCAGCAACAGAGAGTTCATTGCACATATCCAGCCCAGGGACTGTAGTTTGAGGATCCCTGATTTAGTGCAATATAAAAATGCAATTGGGGAGACAGTCGGGGAAATAGTGGGCTCTGAGGAGTCCTGCAAAAACCCCAGCTGCCGAACTGCCACCAAGGGGTCTTCAGACTGAACCCATCTTGCAGGGACGGGGGGAGAAGAGGGGTGCCTCGAACGACCGAGAGGAACAGGCAAGTTCCTCAGAGGTCGGAGGGAACCCTCTGTGAGTCGGCGGCAGCGGGTGGCAGGCATGGCAGCTGCCACAAAGCTGGGACAAACTGAAAAAGAATTGTGCAGGAGGAAGGAAGAAAGGAACGATGTGCTTTGAATCCAGGTGAGTGACACCAACCCAGGTGAGAAACAACATTAGAGTATGGATTTTTACTAGTAAGATCCCTAGCCTTAAACAGCGGTTGTGGATTCATGGGACAAGAAGAGTTAGTAAAGTAATTACAGGAGACAAAGACCCTGTAATAATAAATAATAATAAATAAAACAAATAATAAGGAAATTATTATTAAGAAATTATAATTATGTATTAAGATAATTGGCTAATTTTCAGCATATTTGTCTATTATTTAACTGTTTCCCAACATATTCTTCCTGGGTGATTCTCAGCATATTTCTATAAATTAATCTATTCCAACATATGTTAAGGTCAATCTTAATTTGCTACTTAGGTCTGTGTATCTTATTTTACCATCCACCAGTACATTAAACATTCATATTTAATCATATACCATTCTCAGTTTTGTTTACAATGTAACATTGAGACATATTGCATCAGACAGCTACTCTGCTGTCATCATAGAAGATGACAGAATCGTTGTCACAGAACAGTAGCTGAAATGTTTCAGATTTTTTTAAAAAAATGTAGCTTTAGATTCTGGTTTGCTCCATGAGAATCAACCTATTACCCCCCCCCCCCACTTCATATGATGTAATATACCAGGGGTGTCAAACTCAATTTCATTGAGAACCACATCAGGGTTGTGTTTGACCTCGGGGAGAATGGGCGTGGCCAGGGTACAGGGGTGAAATCCAACAGGTTCTGACAGGTTCTGGAGAACCGGTAGCAGAAATTTTGAGAGTTCGGAGAACTAGCAAATACCACCTCTGGCTGGCCCCAGAGTGGGGAGGGAATGGGGATTTTGCAGTATCCTTCTCCTGCCACACCCACCAAGCCATGCCCACCAAGCCACACTACACCCACCAAGCCACGCCCACAGAACCGGTAGTAAAAAAATTTGGATTTCACCACTGTCAGGGTGGGCATGGTCAGCTCGATGTCGCTCATGTCGGGGATGGCCCAAGTGCTCTGCCAGCAAAAACAGGCTCCTGATCTCAGTTTTCGGCTGCAACGGCTTGGGAGGACTGAGTATGGCCCTCGTGAGGTCTGTTTTCAGCTGTGACGGCCTCTTGCAACCCTCTGCCAGTGAAAACAGAGCTCAGGAGGGCCACACTGCGGGCTGGTCCTTCACTGTTTCCTGTGGGCCAGATCTAAGCGGCCCGTGGGCCGCATCCAGCCTGAGGGCCTTGAGTTTGACCCCCCTGTAATATACAAACCATGAATGGAGCAATCCAGCTTTCTTAGCAGGAGCAACAAGTAACATGAGTGACTAGTGATTCTGGTGCTTGCTCTCAGGTAAGCCTAATTCTGTGTCTTTTTTCTCATGTAAACTTTGTTGATGAAACAATGTTTTTTTTTTAAAAAAAAGAAAAAGTACACAAAGTACTATCACGCTATTACCAGCAGTAATTATAAGCTCCCTGCATCTTTGAAACGATTTTCCATATTTAAAAAAAAGAAAACCTGAAATCCCCTCTTGGGTTTTTCCAGCCTATCTTGCCTCCCACTTAACTTAGCTATGGCTTGGTAAAAAAACGATTTAGCTTGAACTGTTGGGAATATGCTCCCCTCCAATCAATTCCTCCCAACACCTAATAAGCACTGACCTTTCCTAGTCATCATTTTGTTTGACGATCTATCAATGATGTGCAAGCAATCAAATACGATTCCAGTTGCCAAGTCTTGATGAATAGAAGGGGGTGAAAGGTTCTTTCCCTGCTCAGCAATTGAGAACGAAGGCCTGTTTATACAATACACACCTCGTGTTTTAGCTCTCACCTCGTCGTACAATCTTTCCCTTCTGCAGAAAGATCCCTTGACCCGATGCCAGTTTCTAATACAATGTAGATCACAGGCCAGAGATTGTAGCTCCTTCGACACCCACAGGGAAATCGCTGTGTGAACTCTCGCCCGAAAGAAATTAAAAGTGCACAGACAATCTAAAAGATGTACCGTAAAAGGTCAACTTCCGCGAGATGCATAAATCTTGCAAACTGAATGGGATGTATGCCCTTTCTTTTCATTGGCACCATTTATTTCACGATTCAGTGTTTTGTATAATTTATTCAGAATTTTGCAAGTTTGAGATGGGAAGGGGGGAGGCAGCAATGCTCAGTGATAAAAGCCCATCCATGATCAATGGAAATCTTATTCAATGACCCACCAGCACTGGCTCAGGAGATTTGCCACATTTTTATGCATAATTTTGCAGCTGAAAAGGTTAGTAATCAGAAAAGAGAGAGAGAGGGGGGGGGGCTCTAAAGAAGGTAGATTTGTGTATCCAATTTTGCATCCAGTTTCGGAGCTGCCAGGCATTCTTTTCATACTGTATAGCCAAGCCTGAGAAAGAAAATAGCCATTACTTCATCAAACAGGGCTGAGTTGAAATGTTTTTCCTAACTGATATTTCAGAAATGAAGCAGGGAGAACAACATTTACCAACTTGTAGTGAATTAGAGAAAGGGTAAAACTTTCAGCCTCGCTCTGCAGCCTTCTACAAACAGTGCTCAATTCCATCAGCTGGTCAGAACTGCACAGAGTAATCATGTTTAAAAGGCAACTTGGCTGGCTCACATGTAACATTAAACCACGGTTTGTTGCATAAATCTTAATTTACAAACTATGATGGTTACAGTGTCCCAGGATCACGTGATCAACTTTTGCAACCTTCTGACAAGCAATGGGGAAGCCAGATTCATTTAACAACCGTGTTACGAACTTAACAACTGCAGTGATTTACTTAAAGGTGGCAAGAAAAGCAATAAAAAAAGTAGTAAAATGGGGCAAAATTCACTTAACAACTGTCTCGCTTAGCCACAGAAATCTTGGGCTCAGTCATGTTCGTAAGTCAAGGACTGCCTGTATTTCATCAGGTCCCAATTCAACAAATGCTTCTTGAAAATTTTCTCATTTTATCCTTTGAGTTGAAGTTCCGAATAAGGACACTTTTCTTTCTCTTCCGAATGTTACAGAATTTATCTTTTACTGCCATTTTTTTCCCATATGATTGTCAGGATTGTCAGCTCTTCTCAGATATGTGTTAACTGCCATCTGACCTAAGAGGCTCATCACTTTCTCTTGCCTATCCATGTGGTTTTCTCGGTAAAATACAGGAATGATTTACCTTCTCCTACATGGTATGAGAGGGACGCGGTGGCTCAGTGGCTAAGATGCTGAGCTTGCCGATCGAAAGGTCGGCAGTTCAGCGGTTTGAATCCCTAGTGCCGCGTAACAGGGTGAGCTCCCATTACTTGTCCCAGCTTCTGCCAACCTAGCAGTTCGAAAGCACGTAAAAAATGCAAGTAGAAAAATAGAGACCACCTTTGGTGGGAAGGTAATAGTGTTCCATGTGCCTTTGGCGTTTAGTCATGCCAGCCACATAACCATGGAGACATCTTTGGACAGCGCTGGCTCTTTGGCTTTGAAATGGAGATGAGCACCGCCCCCTAGAGCCGGGAATGACTAGCACATATGTGCAAGGGGAACCTTTACCTTTACCTTTACCTTTATATGGTATGAAATGGTGCATTGCCATTGTCAATGAAGTGATTGTCCCACCCCTAGCATCCTCCTGTATCATTGCTACCCGATAGAGAAATCTGCTTCCTTTAGGTGGGCAACCAGAGCAATCTTCATCCTTTGATTGAACGTGCTGGGACTACATAAATACCTGACGTTGCCAATAAAGGGGGATATTTGTAGCTCAGGGTTGAAATGAGGGCTCCTTGATACTGTCTGAGCTTGGTTGTTTTCTTGCAGACATTTTATTATCCAAACTAGGTAACATCATCAGTGCGATGCACTGCAAGAAAACAACCAGCCTCAGAGAGCCCCAGGGATCCTTCAAACCTGCCATGCTTTTACTTATCCATCCCAGAAACATCACACACACACACACACACACACCCAGAGGTGGGTTTCACATACTGTAGCAACTGGTTCGCCCAGCACCGGAAAATCTGAGCATGTGCCATCCATGCATGCGTGCAACGTCAAACAACATGGCAATTCACTCGCGGGCACCATCCACACATCCATGTGGTATCAAAGACACAGTGATATAGGATGGGATTGCGCCCGGGCCCACCAGCAGGTCGCCACTACTGGGCCGAACCGGCTAAATACCACCTCTGCTCCCCCTTCTGAAATTAAGTAACCCAGCAGAACCTGAGGGAGACGGTGGCAGGAGCACATTTCCCAAAAGGAATGATCAATTATCAAGCCATCAACAAAATCATGCTAGTATTATGAACTTCCTTCCAAAAGACAGCTCTAGGCGGAAGTTGATTTAATACTGAGGAAACCCACTATGAGAAGTCAGAACTTCTAGATTTGCTTGCTCAGATGTCCTGCTGATTGGATCACCCTCAGTAAATACTGCTTGCCTGTTTTTCTGCTTTTCCATGAAGACAATAGCTTCATTTGTTAAATATTGTCTCTCTTACTGTGAAAAACTTATTCAAGCAACAATGAACAGGAAAGAAAATGCCCTTTGCTGAGTTACAGAGTTATACATCATTGTATTCTGCAGCCTCTGGCAGAGGGAAAGCAATCAAATGAATAGATTTGGAGCTGTTCTGTTTGTGCACATATCAGAAAGCTGGATTGTGAGGCTTATTGGGCACTTAAGTGCAGTGCAATATTTCATGTCATCCATCTTTTTGTCAATTTTTAGCAAAAGGGGGAAAAAAAGTATTTTACTCCTGATAAAAATGCTGAAGTTTCTGCACGGAAAATTACCATTGTGGCTAAAAACTTTATCCTTTCTTTGAGATTTGAACTGTGGGAACTGGTCAACCATGAATCCAGTTGGGTTTGATTTTCACCAGAAAAAATAAGGCTGGGATAAATTTCCAGATCTTGTTTTGCTACAGGTGGTCCCATCATCTTTAATCTTTGGCCATGCTGGCTTGTCTTCATGCAGGTCCCACAATATCTGGAGAGCCTCAAATCTCTCAAACTTAAAGGGAAAAAAATCCTTAAAATATTAGTGCACTGCAAACTGATTTGAGGAAATGCCTATGATTCAGATGATATTTACCTCCTTAAATCCACATGTATATATGCACCGAAAGAAGGAATAAAATTCCTAATAGTGGCTCTTGCAGAGTGTGCATGAATTTACATATGAACCAAGAACTGGATTTCCCTGTTCGTTTAACATATACTAATGCCAATACTGATTTACAATAGCAGAACAGTTATCTTCAACATTAGTGACACGTATTTAATTCTGACTTTCAGTAACAAAACTTCTAAAATGCAACATACCCAGTCTTGATTACAAACTCCTCCCAATTATATCACCATGCCTAGTTTGGCATTATGGAGATTGTACTCCAGTATATCCGGAATGCACCAAGTTCTAAAAGCACCTTGATTTAACATGATCACTCTTACTGCTGATCTGCACTATAATTTAATCCCAGCACATGGACAAACTATTCTAGCAATTTTAGGAGGACAACAACAGATGACATCACCCTCAGTCCATTCCAGCTTCTTGGAAGGAGTCTTCAATCCACATTTTTTTGCTCTGCATCCAAAGTAATGATCCACTTTCATCTTCTACTGGTGCCAGGAGGATAGTCTGATCCATCTCTTGCATTCATTCCATTTCATTCCATTTTACACAAATGCTTCCATTCCAATTGTGGTGTGTAGTTCTAGTTGGTAGCCCCCTAAGTCTCTTCTGCTTATAATGGTCTTTTTGTTTTTTGTTTTTTAGTAGCTGCTGGACTGCTTCGCATGAAAATTTTGTGGGTTTTTTCTCCCAGGTTCAGTACAGGTCGTCCTTGACTTACAACAGTTCATTTAGTGAGCTTCCCAAATTCCAATGGCGCTGAAAAATATGATTTATGACCATTTTTCACAGTTATGACCTTTGCAGCATCCCCAGGGTCATGTGATCAAATGCTTGATGAAAGGTTCATATTTATAACAGTTTCTGTGTCCCAAAGTCATGTGATCACCTTTTGCAACCTTCTGACAAGCAAAATCAATGGAGTAGCCATAATGTTGCCAGGTGTCCACTATTTGAGCAGACAGTCCACTTTTTTCACATTATGTTCATTATTTTTTTTCACAAAATAGTGGACATTTTCTTTATTCAAAAGCTTTATGATGAAATTAAAATGTAATTTAATATTTTACATATTATTATAATATATTTGATGTTTTGAATTTTAAGTAAAGTTTTGAAGTGATTATTTTAATACGTGTTAAAATGTTTGTAAGAAAATATATAATTTAATTGTATTTTTTTTTATTTTTTTACTACTTAACCCCCCCCCCCCCCCCCCCCCCGCTTGTCCACTATTTTTTGGAAGCAGACCTGGCAACCCTAGGTAGCCAGGTTCACTTAACAGCTGGGTTATTAACTTATCAACTGCAATGATTCATTTAACATCTGTGGCAAGAAAGGTCATTAAAATGGGGCAAAATTCACGTAATAACTGTCTTGCTTAGCAGTGGAAATTTTAGACCCAATTACAATCATAAGTTGAGAACTACCTGTAGTGAATTGTGAAATGCTGGCTATTGCATTGTTGTTCTTTAAACGGTATGAAATTCAGAAACAGCCAAATTTCTCCTTATTTCAAACGTGTTATAGCCACACAACCCCAATGGATTCTGAGTGGTGTACAGAATCAAACACTCTATAAAAACAAATGAAGCATAAAACCACACAGATTATGCAGACTGAAATTATCTTAAAAGCAATACAAAACCAAAACAGGGCCTCCCAAGAACATACTCTTACATTAAACCCAATTCTGGAATTAAAGCAGGCCTGTCAAACTGGCGGCCCGTGGGTCAGATATGTCACACACAGGCCACGCCCTCCCTAACTCCACAAAGGCAAAAAACGTCACGATCCAGCCGGAAACATCACGATCCAGCCCGTGATGCAATCCAGTTTGACACCTGTGAACTAAAGCCAGACTTTAAATTAATTTTATTTTAATTTTTTGGGGAACCCTAGAAAAGAGCTACTACCTTATCACTGGTAGTGGGGGGATGCTATTTCAGAAGGTGGGAATATGACAAGGAAGGCACATTTCCTTGGTCACACATAAGATGACAATGTCTAATAGAGGGGTCTGATGTTCATCTGTTCTGCCAAAATGTGCCAGGTAAGCAGAAATAATAGAAGACAAATGATCCCTCAGATTTCTGGGCCCTATACCATATAAGGTTTTATAGCAGGGGTGGGGAACCATGGCCTTTTTATGACCTATGGATTTCAATTCCCAGAATTCCTGAGCAGCATAGCTGGCTCAGGAATTCTGGGAGTTGAAGTCCACAAGTCATAAAAGAGCCATGGCTCTCTACCCCTCTGTATAGACAATAACCAACACCTAGAATTCTACTCAGAACATGATTGACAATCAATGTGGCTTGCACAGCAGTGAAGACACATGGGCATACTGAAAAATACATGTTATGTTCGTGACACTGCATTGTGAACCAGCTGCAGCTTCTGGGTGGTCCTTAAGAGATGTCCCATGAGGTGACTGCTCTGTTGTGGGCTCGGCAGGCAGGAACTGAGGCGAAACAGGTTGCAATTAACAATACAACCTTTATTGCTAACAAGACGTAACAGCTAACAGGCTAAACTCCTGTGAGGCCAACAGCAACAAGTGCCGTCTGACAGCTGCTTAAATAAGAGAGCTGACAGATGGGAGAACCAATGACAGGGCTGCGTTTTTCCCGCTACCTGGCTGCTCGCGTCTTACCCAATCAGGAACTCCTGGCGAACGGCAAGTCTGTAGGTGGCATCCTAGCCCCGAGGACTTAACACTGACAAGGGTATGAGTAACTGGAAGTACCTGCAAATCTAGAAGATCTCCAAGTTGAGCACCAGCCTTGAATAAAGAAGTGCTCCCCCCCACCCA
This sequence comes from Arizona elegans, assembly GCA_022577455.1. Lineage (NCBI taxonomy): Eukaryota > Metazoa > Chordata > Lepidosauria > Squamata > Colubridae > Arizona > Arizona elegans. The sequence continues at coordinate 11,212,948 of JAKOOJ010000008.1, read as the reverse complement.
ATCCAAGACCAACAATGGTAACATCCCCAACAAGAGGAGGCCAAATAGCCACTCAGTTCTGTCAGTCTGTTCTATACATCCATAGTAGGGATTGAGGGCCACTGGGTGACTATTGGCACATGCAAATAAGGGCAGAGAAATAGCAATCTTTAGCTGCTTCTATCACCATGAATTTGGTGGAATTCATTCTTTATTTTTATCCAACAGTACTTCAGGCATTGCGTTCAGCATTTCATCTCCCAAAGCCCTTTGGAAAATCTAGGAGCACACTGGGATCAATGCACAGGGAGAGGCTGCATAGAAACAATCCAGTCACTCTTCCTAGCTGAAGCCAAGGCCCCAGCTGAACTGCCTCAGGAAAATCTCAAGCTCCCTCTGGAACTCAATTGGGTCCATCCATTGCTTGGGGCGAGCCAACATAACAAAGTAAGAACTTGTAAAACTGTTTTATTTTGTTTTTTACCAGTCCTCCAAAGACATGCCCATAGAGGGGAAAGCAATTAGTGCTTCCTTTCCTGGCCTGGGTGGGAGGGGAAAAGAAGCAGGGGAATTCATTAATTGGGGGGTGGGTTGTGTTAACTGGATAGAATATCTGGCAATTAATAACATCTCAAGTGGAGCAAAGGGTTGAAATCCAGAAACGGATTTCTTAGTCTTCCTTTTTAATTGGTTTGTGCACAGGAGAGAAGCAAGTGAAGGTTGCAGGACATAAAAATCCTTCATCTAATTGGGAACATGGTGCATTGACTGATACTTCCCAATTTTGACACATATCACACACTAATTTCCACTTACAGAAAACACCCAGATAACACGTTCCCAGGTTGTATAGTATAACAAAATACCCTGAATTTGATAAGACTGTTGTGGTCCGCCAGCAGCCTGCGGAGCTGGCAGCAGAGTCAGGCAGTGAAGAGGCTGGGGAGAAACATGGGCCAGTCCTGGAGTCTGAAGAAAGTTCAGACAAGGGCACTGCGTTGGAGGCAGAGATGGGGCCAGGCCATCTGGGAGTTTTGTGTGGACTCCGGAGCCTCCAGAGTCAGACATCAGAGAAGCAGAGGAACAGGGGGAGACTGTTCCTAGTGCGCACGTGCGCAGAGCTGCCAGAAGGCAAGAACAGTTAAAACAAAAGGGACAACTCTGGAGTAAGGCTTGGAGATGATTGGCCCTCCCATAAGTCATAAAGGAAAAGCAAAGACATGTGGGCCTTTGCAGGAAGCAAAGTTGTAGATGATGTCGGTTTGTACTTTGAAGCTCCGTTTTTGACTCTGTGTTTCCGTGTGTCCTTGCCAAGATAATTGCCAATTAGCTCTTTGGCAGCGTGTCAAAGAAGATAAAGGTGGGTGTTTACCTAAGGTGACCAGATTTTAACATTGGTAAAGAGGGACATTGTGGGCGTGGTTTATTTTGTGGGCGTGGCTAGCTGGTCATGTGACTGGGTGGGCATGGCTAGCTGGTCATGTGACCGGGTGGCCATGGCTATGTGTATAGGGTAAGGTGAACAGATTTTAACATTGGTAAGAGGGACACCATTGTGGGCGTGGCTTATTGTGTGGGCGTGGCTTGGAGGCCATGTGACTGGATGGGCGTGGCTAGCTGGTCATGTGACCGGGTGGCCATGGCTGTGTGTATAGGGACTACTCAGAGGACTGAAAAGTCATTTCTGACAGGTTCTCACACTTTTGACTGGTCCTCACACTTATGACCATCCTCACATTTATGCCCGTGCAGCATTCTTAACAACCATGTCACTCATTTCACAACTGCTTCTCTTCACCATGGTGAAAAGATAGGGCAAAAAACGTAAAATGTGAGGACAGTCGTAAGTTCGAGGACTGGTCAAAAGTGCGAGGACCAGTCAAAAATAACTTTTTCAGCCCTCTGAGTAGTCCATATGCACAAAAGGACTAACCAGAGGGCTGAAAAAAGTCATTTCTGACAGGTCCTCACACTTTTGACTGGTCCTCACACTTATGACCATCCTCACATTTATGCCCGTGCAGCATTCTTAACAACCATGTCACTCATTTCACAACCGCTTCTCTTCACCATGATGACAAGATAGGGCAAAAAACGTAAAATGTGAGGACAGTCGTAAGTTCGAGGACTGGTCAAAAGTGCGAGGACCAGTCAAAAATAACTTTTTCAGCCCTCTGAGTAGTCCATATGCACAAAAGGACTAACCAGAGGGCTGAAAAAAGTCATTTCTGACAGGTCCTCGCACTTTTGACTGGTCCTCACACTTATGACCATCCTCACATTTATGCCCATGCAGCATTCTTAACAACCATGTCACTCATTTCACAACTGCTTCTCTTCACCATGATGACAAGATAGGGCAAAAATGTAAAATGTGAGGACAGTCGTAAGTTCGAGGACTGGTCAAAAGTGCGAGGACCAGTCAAAAATAACTTTTTCAGCCCTCTGAGTAGTCCATATGCACAAAAGGACTAACCAGAGGGCTGAAAAAAGTCATTTCTGACAGGTACTCGCACTTTTGAATGGTCCTCACACTTATGACCATCCTCACATTTATGCCCATGCAGCATTCTTAACAACCATGTCACTCATTTCACAACTGCTTCTCTTCACCATGATGACAAGATAGGACAAAAATGTAAAATGTGAGGACAGTCGTAAGTTCGAGGACTGGTCAAAAGTGCGAGGACCAGTCAAAAATAACTTTTTCAGCCCTCTGAGTAGTCCATATGCATAAAAGGGTACAGTAATAGAGAGGGATGAAGGAAGGGAAGGGAAATTAGAGTAGGAGTGACGGTTAAGAGAGGGAGGAAGAGAGGAGGAGAAGGAGAAAGGAAGAGGAAGTAGGGAGGAGAAGAAGAGGGGGGGAAGAGAAAGTAAGAAGGAAAGAAAAGAGAGGTGGTAGGTTTGAGGAGAAAGATTGCTGTACAATAAAAAAGATGAAAGGGAAGAAAGCCAACCCCAAACAAATATAAAGATATTAAGATAAAGAATGAATTGTTAAACTTTAAAGAATAAAAGAGAACAAATATGAATAAATAGCAATAATTAGAAACACACATACAAACATACAATGTATTTTCTTTGAACAGAATATTTGGCTGGTTCACAAATTTAAACAGCGTTTAGTCATTTCAATTAAATTTACAATTTCTATATTTCCTTTTTGCCATATTTATTCCTCATCTATTTTTTTAAAAAAACAATATTACCCTTCATCCTCATCTCTAATCTTAATCAAATTCAATTTTTCCCTTCTATTCTATATTATACTAATGTAATGAAGCGGGCTCTGATAGATGACCACTAGATAACTTTCTATTCACTCTATTCTAAAAAGCAATGCATCCGGTTGGAAAAAGTACAAACTCAGCCAAAATCCTTTTGGTTCCTCTAGGAGGCCTCTAAGTTGTCAGAAGAAAGGAACATTCTAATGACATACAGCTTAAAGGTTGGTTAGGTCAAGGGAATCCACATGAGTTAAAAGTTGTCTATCGTCAAAAGCTGATTTGAATCTATGCTTCAGTAACTGTTTGCAAAGAAACTCTGTAATAAGGAAATGTCAATTAAAATGATAAATGTATATGACCATATGAATTGCTGAGTTAACAGAATCCTTTGTCTAGAAGGGTATAAAACCATTGTACCTAATTTCTGTCTTTGTTCAACGCTTCATGTACAGAGCCTTGAACCTATTGCGCAATATATAAAATCTGTCTCTGATTAATCTAAAAGTTGTGTTTGTCTTATTAAATCCACAACATTTATGGCACCCCAGATGGGACTACAAGGCAGAGAACTTTTGTTCTACCAGACAGCCTGCCTCGGTGGGAATCGACGCCTCCCCAAGGAAAATCCACTGGCCGGCCATTAGGACTCCTTTGAAGTCCACGGAGATTCAGTGAGGAGGTGCCGTAAACCCGCTGACAAAGACAGGCCAGTCAAGAATCCTTGAAGTTTAATCAGACACAGAGACTCAACATAAATACATAAAGAAAAAGAAAGAAAGAAAGAAAGAAAGAAAAATAAAACAGGTAAGTATAAATCAGAGAGTTAAAGTCTCTCTGTTTAGAGGTACCTACCCTTTAAAGGGGTGGAAGAGTGGGATTTGATCAATCCCCTGGGAGACCAGGTGGCATCCTGAAGTCTCTGGAATTAAGTATTTAACTAAGTATTGTGTGTAATCTTATGTGTGGTAAGAGAAGAACTAATTGCAGTGTTATAAATTTTCTGATAAACTGACATTCTTAAACAGCCAGAGTTTATTGTTCTTCCCTCCCGGGGTTTAGCAGGCAGTTAAAAAGGTGAAGCCTGTCTAAATGGGAAAACAGATATGACTTGATCAATTTGGTGTGATTTCTGTTAAATATATATGTATATATATAATGATAGTGTGTAAATTTGAATGGAATTGCATTGATTGTGATATGTGTGGCTGCCAGCAAAGTAGATTTGTGCTTGAGGCTGTGGGAGATATTTGAGATTATTGTAATGGTTGGATTGTATGAAGTGGGATTTTTTGTATGTGAAATTGGTTTAAACAAGAAGTTGATTTCAGTGCAAATGTGAATGCCGGTGTGTTGAGAATGTGAGAAATTAGAAAGAAATGCAGAAGGTTGTGTTGTTGAAAGGAGAGGTGAAAGGAAGATGAGAATTCTATGTACTTTAAATATTTTTTTCCCCTGTATTTCCTCCCCCCCTTCCTTTGGAAGAAAGAAGCAGGAAAAGGGTGGGCTGCGGACAGCATGTCTCTCTGCTGAGCAGAGAAAGGAGAGGGAAGTGGGTGATCGGCTAATGCTGTTGCTGCTAGGTCTCTTTAATTTGCATATGAAAACTTTTCTGCTCTGAATACAATTTTGATTTTATTTTTTCTGGAAATTTTTGGAGGTTTAAAAACGCTTCATTAAACCTGTACTCAGAATCCTGTTATTTCGCCAGGCTGGGTTAGCAACATAATTTTAAATCGGATGTTTTAAATTTCTGGGGTTTTAAATTGAGCCGAATCCATTTAATATTTTTAATTATTTTAATAGGTGTTTGTCTTAAACAAAATAGGCTGTACACCGCCTTGAGTCCTTCAGGAGAAGGGTGATATAGAAATAAACTTATTTTTATTCTTATTTTTATTCTATGTCTGCGTGCATTCTGCATACTTAACAGATGGCACGTTTGTTCGTTTGTATGTTTGTTTGTTGTTTATTTTTTTGTTTGTCAGTAGCATAAACTGCTGCCCTTTTTGGGAATTGTCACAGAGATGAGTTGGAAATTGCGATGTGTGGTGGGAGAGATTCAGTGGCATTTTTGTCTAAAATGATTGGATTCTGCCTCGAGAATATGCTTTTTTTTGTTCACTTCAGTTTGCGGGGAGATTAGATAATTGGTGCTGAGGAGCTAATTGTTTATAGAAAGGATATACGGTAGTTGAAAGGTGAGAGGAAGTTTTAAGGGAAGTCAGAAAGTTGCCTTTAAGTTTGTCTACACAGACTTGTGCTGGCTTGGAAATCAGGATGGCAGTGGTAGGAGGAATTGAATGTTATAATAAGAAGGAGTTAGAGAAAGTAGAATTGATGGAAAGGAGAAGGTATGTGATTTGTTTTTGGAAAGTTATGGAAGTTGGCAGATTGAAATGTGGAAGTGCTAAGAAGTAGGAGAGAAGTGGTGATATGGGCAGGGAAGACAGCGTTAAAGATTGCCCGATCCAAAGAAGAAAAGTGGTGTTTTTCATTGACAGAGATCAGATTAAGTGAACAAAGCATTTGAATACACTTAATCAGTGAAGGGAGTGTTGGAAGATTTGAGAAGCTCAATATTAAAAGCACAAGAAAATTCCCCTAAAGAAAATAGGCAGAAACTCAGGCAGAGTTCAGCCCCCACCTTTACCAATGGGCCATTAAGAAACTGCCACCTTATTTCCACAACAAAAGGAAGAATAAAAGATGTGTTTGTTTGTTTCTTGCTTGCCTTACTAGGAACAATAAAACTGATTCCAGGAGTTTTGAATTCAGGAAGGGAAAGCTCTGCCTTTCAGCAATCTTTAAAGGGAAAGACTCCCCCCCCCCCCCCCCCCCACAGGAGAAAAAACAAAAATCACTCCTGATAGAAAGGAGGGGTAGCATCTCCGCCTCCATCTATAAACAAGCAAGAATTAAGATAATTCTATGCAAAATTAATTGAATCTGGACCTTGGAGTTTGAAATGGGAGGGACATGAAAGAGGAAGCCTTGAAAATTTGAAACAGGCTTTAACCAGGGCTCCTGTATTGGGTTTGCTAAATTTGGAAAAGCCATTCGGTCTCTCTGTAGACACACACACACACACACACACACACACACACACACACACACAAATTGAATTGCACGAGGGGTGTTGGCTCAGAAAGTAGGAAATTGACCTTTGAGGGAGCCCTCATTGTAAGCACCCCACATCAAGTCAGAACTATCCTTCAGTGGTGGTTATCTGATTCAAAATTCTAAACAAAAATAAAACAATTTTAATGCAGCACAGATTTGATTTTACCTACAGTTCTCAATTTGAATCAAGCACAGTTCTTAACCAACACCAGATCAATGGATCACCTTGGATGAGAACATTATGGTGTTGAAATAATTGGCTTCCATACAAAAATAAGACCAGATTTGGAGGGACACCCCCTGGAGACAAATTGCCTCGAAATTGGTCTGCTCAAACCTTTGAATTGTATTCATTAAATTAAGCTCTATGGACAGGGAGCCTGGATAGCTCAGTGGATAAATGCATTGTAATTTAACACCAGCTGTCTGCAATTACTGTAAATTCGAATCTCACCAGGCTCAAGGTTGACTCAGCCTTCCATCCTTTCTAAGGTAGGTGAATTGAGGACCCAGTTTGTGGGGGGCAATAAGCTGACTTTATGATGGCTATTGCTTAATGCATTGTAACCCTTAGTCTCTGGACATCATTTGGCAAAATATGGGTGGAGTCATTGGGGACTTCAAGCTATTGTACATGAACTTTTAAACTAAGCTATGGTTGTATTGGGATATATCCTTTAGTAACATCAATTATAAACAAATGTTTGGTTTGTAAGAAGGTGAATGAACATGCTGTCAGAAAACAACAGATGGGTAAGATGTATCACCAGCTTTAAGATCATTTCAATGTATTCATGTGGATTTTACAGAATTACCAAAAGTGGGGAGTGTAAAATATTTATTAGTCATAGTGAACCATCTCACAGGGTGGGTTGCAGCTTTTATCTGCAGTAATACTACAGCAGCAGTGGTGTCAAGAGTTTTACCCAACCTAGACAGATTATCATCATATGAACTATTGTTTGGAGTAGTTTTCACTACAGGAAGCATATGCATTACTTCCTTGGAAACCAGAGACTAAGTATTGCAACAATATGTATATAACCTGTCCAGATATTTTTAAGTTTTTAGGAAACAAGGACTATTAGCCCAAACACCACCTTTGAAGTTTCCAGTCCACAAATTCCACCACGATGATTGGATGTTAATCCAAACTGGACGGAAGTTGGACCCCAAGTGAACGGGCCCAATCTCATCAAGGAAATCCAGTGAAGTTGATGATCCAAAGGATCCAGCCACCAGTGGGAATAGCGTTCTTCATTATCTGGACTATTTTTGTATTTTTTCTTTCTTAGGATTCAGTGGTTGCCTATGCTATTTCCCAGCTGAAAAGGACTACAATGCTCAGATTCCTTTGCGCACTCGCTCAGATGTATTGGTTTTGTAATTGTGTTTTTAAGATCTTAGGAGGACGATCCTGGATCCACTGGATGAGACTGATACCAGGTGACCATCAGCCCTGCTGAATCACTCCGGAAGCTGATTCTCTACGCATGGCGGAAGATTTGTAAAGAGGACAACTGCCTTCACATTGTACATATACATATTATTAGCTGTAATATAACACTTTCTTACACATGCTAATGTTATTAGAAGTTTGGGAGTACGTTTTGTGGGTACTTGTTTTTCTAATCTTGCTAGTAATTTTGTTTTATATATATAAGGAACGGTTTTTGTGGTAGACCTAGGATTTTTATTGCTACTCCTGTTTCCCAAACCACATGCACCACTAACCCTTTCCCTGACGTAGTGAGCTTTACACCATAGTTGATTATGATTTGTTTATGGCTTTGGACATTATTCGCACTAGGACTCTCAAGTGAACATAAGATGAACATTGATTCCCCAAGTAGAGACACTTTAGGTCAAGTTCGCTACCACCAAAAACGCATTGTCTGTGCACGGGGTTCTTACTTTAGACCTAAGTCAACTCCACCACCTAAGGTTGCACTATTGACATTCCCAGCTGAGGGGGGAATAGATAAGGACTACAACAATTGCATAGAGGAGACTATATATCACGGATTTTGGAATAAAGTCAAGATCTTGTTAAACAGTACGACCCTACCCTAGGTCAGAAATGCTGCTTATGTTTATCTGCTAGCCCTGCATCTTATCATGCTGTTCCTGTCAAACCACAACTCCGGGTTAGAACAAAGGCTACCAGAAATAAACTTTAAGAATGGAAAGTGGGGTGGATGGAATCTGTCCAAGACCATTTCAACCTTCAGAATTTCCGCTCTGGTTCAACTTAAAGTCCAAATCAGATTTGTGTATCCTTTTTCCATCTCCTTTTTCTATCTCTCGATATGTTTTTGAAGGACCAATTCTCAGAGATAAACAGAAGGACCCCTCACTGGAAGTCCTATTGCAACCACTGGCAGGAATGTTTGTGGCAGGGACTTAGGGATCTGGATTAATGCAAGGAACTACTGAGTGCATGCCTTTTCCATAAATCTTCTTATGTGGAAAGGATGCATATTTGTGTTTACCAACAAATTGGACATGAACATGTAACAAATCAGGTGTGGTCAGAGAAATTGCCAAGGAATTGCAGGATAGGGCTTCCAAGATAGGTCAGAGGTTATAAACAACTGACATGTGGTTTTCTTGGTTGCCTGGATCCGGGTGAATTAATATGGCTGTGGCAGGCCTAGCTTTTATTCCTTGTGCAATCCCTATGCTAAAACATCTATCAATAAGAGCAGTAAAAGAGATTCAAGTTGAAAAGGAACTAGCTTTGATAGAACATTTTCTTATTCATCTTGGTCCCTATCCTATGGAAGAACATAAAGATTCTGAGGCAGACCCATATGAGGAAATGGAACCTGTAGAAAGAGGTAGAGAATCTCCCCAAGAATCAAGAGAGTAGAAAAACAATCAAGAACTACCTATCCTTTACTTTTATTAATTATCTTTTGTTAGACCCTATATATGGTAGATTTGTTTATTGGAACCTTGTATACTCAGAAGTTAAACTTATATGAGAATAGTGAAAGTTTCTGCATTGAAAAACTTTCAGAGGGGGGAATAATGTAATGAAGCGGGCTCTGATAGATGACCACTAGATAACTTTCTATTCACTCTATTCTAAAAAGCAATGCATCCGGTTGGAAAAAGTACAAACTCAGCCAAAATCCTTTTGGTTCCTCTAGGAGGCCTCTAAGTTGTCAGAAGAAAGGAACATTCTAATGACATACAGCTTAAAGGTTGGTTAGGTCAAGGGGATCCACATGAGTTAAAAGTTGTCTATCGTCAAAAGCTGATTTGAATCTATGCTTCAGTAACTGTTTGCAAAGAAACTCTGTAATAAGGAAATGTCAATTAAAATGATAAATGTATATGACCATATGAATTGCTGAGTTAACAGAATCCTTTGTCTAGAAGGGTATAAAACCATTGTACCTAATTTCTGTCTTTGTTCAACGCTTCATGTACAGAGCCTTGAACCTATTGCGCAATATATAAAATCTGTCTCTGATTAATCTAAAAGTTGTGTTTGTGTTATTAAATCCACAACAATACCCCTTCCCATTGTCATCTATTTTTATATCCATCCTCACATTGGTTAATTATGTAATTATGTAATACAGTTGTTTAATACAAATTCAACATTTTAATATAAATCAATTAGTTATATAACTATCTTTTTTGTATATTAATCAATATGAACATGAATATTCCAATTATTTCCATGCAATCCAATTTCTTACAAATCAATTAATTATACTTACCAATAATAATAAACCAAATAATTTCCCCCATATATTCCTCCAAACCACAACTTAACCATTTCTGCTTTCAACACAGTATACAATTAATAATATCTCAATTATTACAATTCCCTAGTTAAAAAGAGCTTTTTTTTCTTTTGTGTTTTAAAATCTTGAACTCTCCTCTTTTGCCCTAAATAATTTTCCATTGTTAGCACTTACCTTTTTTGGTGAGGAAAAGGAAAATAAATCTGCTGCCTAATTTTCCAACGTCAAACCGCAAAGCCAACAGCCTGTTTTACTTTCAGTTTCGTTTTGAGCTTGGTTTGCACAAAGAGGGGAAAAAAACTGAGCAATTTAGCAAGAGCAGAGCCCTGTGCAAATCAGCTGAGAGGGGGAAGCCGAGCTAATTAATGTAGGGCTGCCCTTTGAAGCCCCGCGGCAAGAGTTTAAACAGGTTTTTTCCCTCTAGCCATCAGCGGGGATTCAGGAGGCAGCCGGGAACCAGGAGGCAGAATGAAAAATCGGGACTTTTTTAAAACGCTGCGGGACGCGGGACAAATTGCTCAAAAGCGGGACTGTCCCGCCAAAAGCGGGACGTTTGGTCACCTTATGTTTACCAGCCTTATCCGAAGGACTGTGGCAGACTTCTGTTGGACTATTTATAAACTCTTGGTGATTCAGCACATACTGTGAATAAAAGGAATTCACAGCCATTAAAATTTTTAAGAGGGTTTTTGTGACTAATTGTGTGCTTTTTACTATATCACGAAGCCTAGGTCAGAACAAAGACAGCAGAAGCTACTCAATGAAGTTCAGATTTTGTGTATGCAACATTCAACTTACAATTGTATATCTAGCTGCACCCCTAGTTTTTACATCTGACACTGCTGTCCTGCCTAGTGGATTTCTCAGTTCCTCCAATCCTAGAGATTAGTGGTGTTTGTTCTGTATTCTACATAGTTTTGTTTGCTGCTTTTGATCTCAAAAAGACGCAATATCAATCAGTTGTGATGATTTCTGTCATAGACAGAGGAAATATGGAATCCTATCTTGAACTGATTTTAATATTGTTCTATTATTTTAATTAAAATGTTAATCAATGGACAGTTAATGTGTTACAAAGCAAAGTGCAAAGTGATTATCTTTCCATGAATGGTTCCATAGATCCCATCGGCATTGTCAGAAAAGAAATGATCAGGATACAGTTATGAGGTTGTGAAGCAACAAGCCTTCCATCCTCGAGGCATCTCTGACTATTAACATTAACAAAAATGACAAAGGGCAATCACAAAAATACACTTCCAGCACAAAATTATCTCAATTACAGAAAAAAGGGTACGAGAGAACATATAAAAATACAAATATGACTGAAGTTGAGGGTGAACCAGTGGTGAGCGGCTGCATGGTTGCAAGGGTTTGGGCCGACCCTTAGCTCTGATCGATGGCTGCCCCCTGCCCCTCCCCCCCACCTCTGTGCTATGCTTTCCATTTATAACCAGAGGTGAAATGCTCCCGGTTCAGACCGGATCTCCCGATCTGGTAGTGATGGCCGTGGGTGGTTCGGAGAACCGGTAGCAAAAATCCCTGTCCCCCCCCCACCATGCCAGCTGAGCCATGCAATCATCAGAGGCTGTTTTTTTTTTACTTTTAAAAGCATTTTTTCTACAACCTCTTAGGCCGAAAAAATGCTTTTAAAAGTAAAAAAAAAAAAAAGCCTCTGATGATCGCGCCGAAGAGGTTGTAGGAAAAAAAAAAGCTTTTAAAAGCCTCTGACGATCCCAGCTGAGTTGCCTGATCGTCAGAGGCTTTTAAAAGCATTTTTTCCTGCAACCTCTTCGGCCGAAGAAATTGTAGAAAAAATGCTTTTAAAAGTAAACAAAAAAAGTTGGCCACGTCCACCCAATCACATTACTCCCCACCACCAAGCCACGCCCACAGAACCGGTAGTAACAAATTTTACATTTCACCACTGTTTATAACTAACTTTCTGGTTCGTTGGCTGGCCCAGCTGTGATCTGCGTCACCCCTGCTGTACTCACTGGAGCTGCCTGAGTTGATTAGGAGCACATTTGAAGCTTTGTTTCTTTTGCTGCAAAGAGGCAGTGAACCCTTTGTTAAAGTAAGTGCAGCCCACCTCTGGGATGAACTATCCTATAATATGGCTCTGCATGTTGCTTTAAGTTTTTTTTTTTTATGTCCCCTAGATCTTCTTCTAATTCTTAACAGATTAACAGAGTTGGAAGGGACCTTGCAGGTCATCTAGTTCAACCCCCTGCCCAAGCAGGAGACCCCACATCTGACTCTACCTAGGATCGAACTGAACAATTCTGTTGTGGATCATTACATGGTTTCCTGCTAACTGAAGGAAATGCATGAAAACGAAGGCATAGATCCTAATTTATTTTAACACAAGAAAAAATAAACTTTTAATGAAGAATAACTGATAATTATTTTAGGGAGATGGCTTTTGGGTATCATCTTATTATGAGCAAACTTCTATGATAGATTTTAAAGGGAAATTTCAAAGTTCAGTGATTCATTAATAAGCATTATAACATTAATGGTAATTGATATGGAAATTCATTTTTTTAAGCTGATCTAACCATTCAATACAAATGTGATATATATTATGACTAAGGAGTATCTCAATATAATGTGCTGTTGTTGTTGTTTTCAATTAAATAATCTGTTCAAATTCAGGTGATGCGCTGATATATTCACTACAGATGTTTCATAAAAATAAATCACACCATTGGAAATTTATTTAGAGGGTGGAAGATCTTACTTTAATATTTTAAAAGATTAGCTATACTACCACAACATATTAGGAGTAATTACCAACAAAAACCTGTATATAATTAAGCTTTCATCCATCAGGTAACATTTAATTAAATGTTGCAAGGGATTGTTATCATTTGTAGCAGAGCCAATCAAGGTAGCCCTTGACTTACGACCACAATTGAGCCCAAAACTTCTGTTGCTAAGTGAGACATTTGTTAAGTGAGTTTTGCCTCATTTTATGACCTTTTTTGCCACAGTTGTTAAGTGAATCATTACAGTTGTTAAATTAGTAACATGGTTGGTAAGTGAATCTGTATTCCCCCTTGACTTTGCTTGGCAAAAGGTTGCAAAAGGGGATCACATGATCCCTGGACTGTCATAAATATGAACCAGTTGCCAAGCATCTGAATTTTGATCACATGACCGTGGGGATGCTGTAATGGTTGTAACTGTGAAAAACAGTCATAAGTCACTTTTTTCAGTGATGTAACGTTCAACGGTCACTAAGTGAACTGTCGTAAGTCAAGGACTACCTGTAGATCTTCAGACCACCTTTATGCAGCTCCCAGAATCCCTTAACTGCCATTCATTTTTACCACGGTAATTGCCAGCATCAGTGGCACATTTATTTTATTTGTTTATGTATTTATTTATTTAGGGATGTGGTGGCTCAGTGGCTAAGATGAGCTGGTTGATCGAAAGGTCGGCAGCTCGGCTGTTCGAATCCCTAGTGCTGCATAATGGAGTGAGCTCCCGTTATTTGTCCCAGCTTCTGCCAGCCTAGCAGTTCGAAAGCACTTGTAAAAAATGCAAGTAGAAAAATAGGGACCACCTTTGGTGGGAAGGTAACAGCATTCCATGCACCTTCAGTGTTTAGTCATGCCAGCCACATGACCACGGAGACATCTTCAGACAGCGTTAGCTCTTCGGCTTTGAAATGGAGATGAGCACCACCCCCTAGAGTTGGGAACGACTAGCACATATGTGTGAGGGAAACCTTCACCTTCATTTATTTATTTATAAAATTTATTAGCCGCCCATCTTTGCGTATCTTTAGCATAAATTACCAAACTACTTGATATTTATTTTGAAGACAACTTTTCCCAAACACGCACTTTGATTGTATGTTTTGTGCCAATAAATATTTCAGGATAGCTTTTGGTAAATACAAGTTATGAGCCAGTTTATACTACGATGGATTCTGCTTTGGTGTATTAACCATTTAACCTGAAAAGAATTTGAAGCCAGATGTATATAAAATCCTGCCTGAAAATAAACCCATAGAGATATGAAACGGGAAGTGATCTAAAAGTAATTTAATAACTGTTACTGCAGAAAACCTTATGTTACAACACCTTTCTGATAAAGAATCATGGAATCAAAAAAACATTCAAACATATTCTAGTAAACTAGATGAGCTTCATAGGTGCTGAGTTCCAACTCTATTTCACTAAAATGTAAGTTCAAGTTCAGAATGAATTACTAATATTGATAAAAGATTATAGGACAAACAAATTAAACCTTAATAGGTATGGGTTTAATTAATATAGGGAATAGGTAATACTGAATCAAGGCACTGTTGAATGATAAAGTATCATGGAATTATGCTTCCCCAGAAAATAGCCTGAATGCTCTTCCAGGTTCATTTTCCACCCAGTATTTAGCAGTGTGTTTGCACAGTTCAGTCTAGTGCAGGGGTCCCCCAAACCCCGAGCTGTGAACCAATACCGGCCCATGGCCCATTGGGAACTTGGCTGTGCAAGTGGGGAGCAAGCATGCCAAGCTTCATTTGTGCATTTGAAACCATCCCCTTCTCCCACTGCCACCTCTACTGCTTGTCCACAAAGATTGGGGACCTCTGGTCTAGTGGACCATTTATGGAAAGGTCAGATCCAGTTATTACAGATGGCACTGACAAATCTCCAGAAACTTCCACTAGTTTGAATGCTGTGGGCAGTCTTAGATTGTGGCTACAGGGATCATGGGAATCCCTTGGGATCATGGGACTCCCTTGTTCTAAGAGTCATAAACAGTCTGTCATGATCCTGGCTAATGAACCCAAGCAAATCAGAACTCTGAAGCTGAGGTCTTCCTCTAAGAACTTCTTTATTGGGAACATCATATCAGCACAATTACCGTAAATGGAAAACTAACTCTAAATGTTTCATGCCGTTTCATGCAGTATAATTAAGAGGAAATAACTCCCTCCTCAAAAGTCACATCACATTGGCCAATTAGGTTAATTGTTGGGCTCTCCAGGCACTCCTCCCTGTGTCTATCCACCACCTGTAGAGATGACCTTGGTTCCCACGAGAAAGTTCATTGTTTTGTCTAGCAAAGTATTCCATCCTCCCCCCTCCTCCCCCCACTGTGTAGCAACTGAGGAACAGAAAAATGGCTTCTGCCAGGTTCGATTGAAAGTTGACACAGGCTTTAAAATCCACAGAGCAGAACACTTGTCTGTCTTTGCCTTGCCAGATTTAATGGCTGCTGGAATTCCCTCCCAAAGAAAAGTCTTCTCCCTATTACATAATAGGATGTCTATTACATCCTATTCATGGGCAAATATTTGATGAATAAGATAGTTTGACTCTGCAGGATGATGCTATTTATTTTATCAATTTCAGAATAAATTAATAATTTTAAATTTTAAACAAAGTAACAAGTTTTCCTTTTAGTAAAAATCCAGACAATAAATCCAACAATTTATGTATTATTTAAAATCACAAACTAGGGTTTTGGATTAGATGTTGTATCACAAGCCCTTGCATTCTATAAGCCTATCACTTCTAATAGCAGAATGTGGGTTGTGTATAATTACCATTACACCTGCAGATCTATCACTAAGAAACAATAGAGTTGGTTGAATGAAGTAAATAAAATAAAAACAACATCTTATCAGCCCAGGACTCCATCCATATTTATTTCCTTAACATCATAGATAACAAGGAGCTATATACTGTATATTAGAAAGGATTATCCAACTAATTAACTGAAGGTGAATTCATTTTTTTCCCCTGTATCTCTTCTTAAGAAAGTAACTCTGGGTCAATATTGATTTCAAGAGACCTCTCTCTGCTTGGTGTAGTTAAGAGATTAGAGACTGCATTCTAGGAAGAAATGTTTTTGTAATCAGGTGATTGACAGAAAAGTATCTCAACTTTCTGCTCTCCAAGAAATATCTTTAGCATAAGCTAGAAGGACACGGCTTGAAAGCATGATGATATTTATATCCATTCTGCCTTTCCAACAGCCAAAGCAGCTTATATAACAATAGATTTCTCCCAAATTAGGCATTGCCCAGGCAAGGAACTTGGGTTTAACAGATCACACTTTACATTTTCTAGCAGTTATTATACTTCCCTATTGATAAGGGACTATAATAAAACTTAGTTTTTAGGAGAGTTGCAGATTTATAGAGCTGTTTCAGGACTGGTACCCAACCCAATTTGGAATTGTATTGTGTCTGTTGCAAGAAATATTGCTTTTAAAAAAAACCAAATATTGAAAATAAACAGTTTTTTTAAAAAAATGAACTACAGAATCAGAAATAGATCGAATGAGTAATACCATGCTATTTTAAGAAAGAGTCTGGTTAAGTGGTGTTAGCTATTAATTCCATGTGATCAATGAAGATATATATCTTAAATAATCTAAAAATATTAATTATGGGCCATGTCAAAAATTTCCAGGACATATCTTAAATTCCCCCAATCAAATTAAACTAAATTATTTGTATTGCCATTCTGGTTTCAAGAAGCAGATTACAAGATCATAGCCATCGTTTCCATTTTGTTGTGGTTTTACTGTGCTTCATCTACTTCATTTGAATTTCCAGAAGATGGTTAATTTTGTGGGTTATTGCTGTGGTACTCAAGGGTTAAGGTGAAAGTGAGAAACAGAACATAGAGCCAGTGTGAGAATGCTGAGCTACAACAAGCTTGATCAGAGAAAAGCAATACTTCCTATTTTTTGGTAGAACTTGACATAACTTGATATAATTTCTTTCCATATTTGATTTAGCACAATACATGCTAAATCAAATATGGAAAGAAGTCATATCAAGTTATGTCAAGTTCTACCAATAAATTACCAGATGATTTGCATAGTCAAAAATAATTATAATTACCAATCATTAAACAGCATAGTAAATTCCACCAAAAGACTTTCTCTTTCTTAATCTTCAAAATTAAGAAAGCTTAGAGGAAACACCATGCAATCTATATGAAGAAATGCATTCAAGTTCCAGTTTTAATACTGAAAAATAATCTTCGGGTGTAGCAAACATTTTATTCCTCAGTTTTTAATCTGAGTCTCCTGAGCCTCTATTTTTGTACTGGCTTCACATCAGCTTTTGTCACCTTGACATTTTCCAGATGTGTGGGGACTGAAACTCCCTGAACAGACCATGCTTGCTAGAAATTGGGGAAGTCGTAATCCCAATGCATCTGGAAGATGCCAGATTTTGGGGAGGTGGCTCCCATAGGTGGGCCTTGGCATTCATCCAAGTGAAAAACAAAGTTGATTTTGCAAGTCCAAAATCTACTCTTTTTTTTAGACAATAGCTGGCTGGGCATTCAAACCTGACAAATACTTTTATTTTTTTTAGTGCAACTATTGCATTCAGTTAGGACCGGAGGCGAGTTGCATCAACAAAAAGGGGTCGCACTCAGCTGAACAGCTAGATTACAGAGGGGGTTTGTTGTCAGCTTTACAGTTGAAGCAACAACACCCAAGCAAAAAATCAATCTGCATTTATTACAGCTGAAGAACTTTGGCTGATGACAAGCCCATAGGCTCAAGAGGAAACATTTCACTGTATTAGGAAATGAGCAGCCAGCTGTGGCAAAAAAGCACTTTATACCTGAACTGCCTGCCAAGCTAGCATTAGCACACCACCTACATTTAACAATGCTGATAGATGGACTGAAAGTTTTGGGGGAAAGCATTTTGGTTTAGTATTTCCCCTTCTCAAAAAACAAAGCTGGAAACTTCTTTTTTTTTTCCCCTTAAGTAATGGTGAATATTTTATTTTATTTTTTTAATAATTTTTATTAAACAACATTTTCGCATCAGTACACATTTCTTACATATCTATTTTTCTCCCTTACTTCAATTTACCATTTATACATAGGATTCATGGTGGGTTGACCCCGGTTCGGACCGGTTCTATAGAACCGGTAGTAAAACCGGCGGGAGGGTCCGCCCACTGAATCTGACATCATCAGAAGCGATCTGCACATGCGCAGAAGCAAGGTGTGTGTGTGAGCGAAGCGAGCATGCAAGCGCGATCCCGTTGCAAACCAGTAGTAAAGGCAGTGGTGGGATTCAGCCAGTTCGCATCTATTCAGGAGAACCGGTTGTTAACTTTCTAATCAGTTTGGAGAAGTGGTTGTTGGAAGAAATCTTATTTTGTTTTATTCCACTTTACAGGGCTAATCCTGTAAGGAAGGCAGGAAGGAAACATTCTGGTGTTGTTTCTAGCCTAATCTTTATTGCCCTGCTTACAGAAACTACCTCTCTGGTTAACCCTTATTACATTGTAACGGTGAGTGACGTTGAGTTGGCCATGCCAACATGCTCACATGACCATCGAACCACGCCTATCCAGATGGTCATTAGGGTAGAGAACCGGTTGTTAAATTATTTGAATCCCACCACTATATGAATCTAATATTGATTTATATACATAAAGATAACAATGTACTCAATTTCAATCATACATTCTGTGTCTGTTCTATTTCCACTTGTTTGTTACTACATTTCAACTCCTATATCTTCCTCATTTTATTCTTTCTTTGTCCTTTATAGCTCTCCTCTAACCATTCATACCATTTCTCCCATACTATATAGTATTCTGTTTCTCCTTTTCTTGTATTTCTTTTGTGAGATTGTCCATCTCTGCGCACTCCAAAACTTTTCTAATCAAATTTTCTTCCGTTGGTGTATTTTTCCAATTTTGTGCATCTATTATTCTTGCCACTGTTAATGTTAATTTGAGAGGGATGTGTTTGATTACAAAAATGCAGGCACCCTTCTACAAAACCAAGATCAGGGGTGTCAAACTCATGGTGTCACAGAGGTGTCACATGACATATCGGGACTTTTTTCCCCTTCACTAAACCAGGCATGGGCGTGGCTAGTGCGTGATGCATCTGGCCCACGGGCCAGGAGTTTGACAGCCCTGACCAAGATCAAAACCTCAGAAGCTGAACATAAATCACTTTTCAGGTCTTAATTCCAAGTCTTCCTCCTGACAGACACACAATAGTTTTAACAAGGTAAGCCAGGAATTGATTCACAAACTTCTACATAAACAACAGGCAATTTTCAAATCTTTGGTTTCAATTTCTCTTGTCATAAACTCAAATATGGACTCATAAATAAGGGGGGAAACCAAATGTTAAGAAGGACTTCAAACCAAACAGCTTTTGCATTGAGTTAAAACATAGCTTGATATGGCTATAACCTTTTTCTTTTTTTTACTTAGTGCTTCCTATAAGGAAAAATAAAAAGGTAGAAACTATAGCCAACAATATAAGGACAACAATTGGGCTTTTCTAGAAACAAAATTAAAGAGGAAGATCCAATGAAAATGTTATAAGCATTGTGACTACAACACAGCAATACCTCTGTTACCCACCCTCTCAAAATCACAAAAATACTTCCATTAGCCTCATCTTTCATTTACCACATGCAAGGCAATCTCTATGTGGTTAAAAATTTCAGAAATCATAGCAGTGATATATAGTTATCACTGAAGGTGCAAAATTAGAAATTCTGGTCCTTTTTTTATATAGTTGGTATTGGAAAGTATTAAACATTAAACCAATCACAGTCCTAATAGCTTCTATTTTGCTTAATGTCTTCCTGTAAATTGATGGGGAATTGTTTGTTGTTGTTGTTAGTTGCAAAGTCGTGTCCAACCCATCGCAACCCCATGGACAACATTCCTCCAGGCCTTCCTGTCCTCTGCCATCCTCTGGAATACATTTAAGCTCACGCCTGCTGCTTCAGTGACTTCATCCAACCACCTCATTCTCTGCCGTCCCCTTCTTCTTTTGCCCTCAATCGTTCCCAGCATTAGGCTCTTCTCCAGTGAGTCCTTCCTTCTCATTAGGTGGCCAAACTATTTGAGTTTCATCTTCAGGATCTGGCCTTCTAAAGAGCAGTCAGGGTTGATCTCCTCTAGGACTGACCAGTTTGATCGCCTTGCAGTCCAAGGGACTCACAGGAGTCTTCTCCAGCACCATAGTTTAAAGGCCTCAATTCTTTGGCGGTCAGCCTTTTTTATGGTCCAACTTTCACAGCCATACATTGCAACTGGGAAAACCATAGCCTTGATTATATGCACTTTTGGGGACAGGGTAATGTTTCTGCTTTTTAGTATGCTGTCTAGATTTGCCATAGCTTTCCTCCCCAGGAGCAAGCATCTTTAAATTTCTTGGCTGCAGTCCCCATCTGCAGTGATCTTGGAGTCCAGTAATATAAAATCTGTCACTACCTCCATTTCTTCCCCATCTATTTGCCAGGAATTGAGAGGGCCGCATGCCATGATCTTAGTTTTCTTAATGTTAAGTTTTAAGCCAACTTTTGCACTCTCCTTCTTCACCCACATCAAGAGGCTCTTTACTTCCTCTTCACTTTCTGCCATTAAGAGTGGTATCATCTGCATATCTGTGGTTGTTGATATTTCTCCTGGCAATCTTAATTCCAACTTTTGATTCATCTAGCCTCGCCTTTCTCATGATGTGCTCTGCATATAAGTTAAATATGGAAAATTTAACAGTATGGAAAATTGTACCACTGTTTATATATGGTAATGTGCCATTAAATTATATATGATGTGGTGGCTCAGAGGATATATGCAGAAAGCAGAGCACCCAATCCTGAATAAATGGGTATAATCAGTGGTGAAATCTAAAATTTGTTACTACCGGTTCTGTGGGCGTGGCTTGGTGGTGGTGGGGTAATGTGAATGGGTGGGCGTGGCCTTTTTTTTTTTTTTTTTTTACTTTTAAATCCATTTTTTCTCCAACCTCTTCGGCGGAGAGGTTGTTAAAAAATGCTTTCAAAAGGCTCTGACGATCCCAGCTGAGTTGCCTGATCGACAGAGGCTTTTTTTCTTTTAAATGCCTCTTACGATCCAAGCTGAGTTGCCTGATCAGCAGAGGCTTTTTAATTTTTTTGTTACTTTTAAAAGCATTTTTTCGGCCAAAGAGGTTGTAGAAAAAATGCTTTTAAAAATAAATAAATAAAAAAAGCCTCTGATGATTGTGCGGTTCAGCTGGGCATGGGGGGCGGGCAGGGATTTTTGCTACCGGTTCTCTGAACCACCGGCCTCCATCGCTACTGGATTGGGCGATCCAGTCCGAACCAGGAGCATTTCACCCCTGGGTATAATTCTATGAGGTCTGAAGGTCAGACTTAGCCTTAAGTATGGTGGTAGGAGCAGGACAAACGATTGGACAATTAGGAGAACAATTTAATTTGTAATTATTTCTTATTTTAATAATTTATTCTCTCTGACAGTTGGGTAGCACTTTTGTGAGGCTTTGAGGGGCGACCCAAACTCACAGAAGTGCCGCATGTCACCACTTCCATGTCTCATCTGACTCCAAAGGTCAATCACACAGTGGCAGAGATCAGTTAGAATTGCAGTAGAGGAAAACATAAAAATCAACCATTTTCAATTTTTGAATTTAAATGTTCATTTTTTAAACTTTCACACCACTACCCTTTAAGGTAAGCAAGAAAACGCAAAGCACAGAAGTCAGAGTGGTAAGCTGAAAGATCTGAAGGCATGAGATAAGAAAAGGAAATATAACAAAATGTACCTTTATTTCTTTATGTAATACATTTCAATGGCCTCCCATCTCATATGCATGACACTGGGCAGCTATCGGTTAAAACAGAATAAAAACAGTAAAAAAAAACCAACTAAAATTAAAAACAACATAAGTAAGATAAATAGCAACCAAGAACACTCAAGGCATCCCACATGCAATATAAAAAACAACCAAGAAAAGGACTCCAGGCTTGAGGGTAAAACCAGCATGCGTTTTATTCAGTCAAATGGGAAATATCATTAGTTGCCATTTCTCAATGTCAAGTTTCATCAAATGAGAAATGTTTCTCTCTGTGTTTTATAAAATACTAACAGCACATTCCGGTGCACGTTTACCTCAAAGGACGTCCCACTGTGACTCATAATGCTCGCTCCTAAATAAATGGATACAGGTCTACAAAGCTTATTAACAGTTATAAAATATAATTTAATAGGATGTTAAACAGTTGACAAATGTTGAAAATGCCATCATGTGCCTGCAGGGGATTGTTCAGCAGTCAGAACTCGAGACCCAGGTTGTAAGTAGCTTTGGGGAGGGAGGTCCATCGTACGGTCATTAAGTGAGGGTCATAAATCAAGGATTACCTGTATTTATTTATTTTTTGCAGCAGAATAGACTATAGCTATGAGAAGAATAAGAAACCATTATACTGATGGTTTTTAGCAGGTACATGAGCTTAATAAAGCAAATTAATTTAGAAATTTTCCCGAATCTTTTGCTTTGGTATTTAGGACGTGGTAAATAGAGAATCCAAAGTACGGTGCACATCTTTTGGGAAAGAAGAACTTTTCTCCTACTCCTTACAAAAAATCTAATTTCATCTCTCTTTTCCAAAGTTCCCCTTTGGCTGTTAGGATTGTTTATGGTCTACATGCAGCTGCAATACTTTCATATGCAGAATGTTTTCATCAGCTGCTGTTCATTACAAAATGACAGGTAGTCCTTGATTTACGACCACAATTCAGTCAAAATTTCTGTTGCTAAGTGAGAAGTGAGTTTCTCCCCATTTTACGACCTTTCCTCCCATATTTGTTAAGTGAATCACTGCAGTTGTTGAGTTAGTAACACGGTTGTTAAGTGAATCTGGCTTCCCCATTGACTTTGCTTGTCAGAAGGTCGCTAAAGGTGATCACATGACCGTAGCACACTACAACTCAAAATATGAGTCCTCACCAAGCATTTGATTTTGATCACATGATCATGGGGAATGCTGCAATGGTTGTGTGAAAAAAAATCATAGGTCACTTCTTTTAGTGCCGTTGCAACTTTGAACAGTCACTAAACAAACTGTTGTGAGTCGAGGACTATATGTAGTGAGTTATTTTATTTTTTTTACACTTTATTTTTAAATTTTTGTAAATTGCCCAGAACAGTTATTCTTTTCCAAGCAGGTGTACACCATACAGGATATAAATCTAGGTAAATGTAGCCCTGATCAGCAGTGTTTTCATTTTGCAAATTACACAAAGACTGACAGCTGCTGCAGATGGTTCTCTTCTCTCTGAGCTGCTCAGGCACTTCCATCCGGATAGGGACTTCTGTGATCTACCGCAGACAGCTGATCTTTGACGGGCCAATTAGCTGGTGCTCCCTGATTGGCTGGTGGCTGGATCCTGGGCTCTTGAACTCTGAACAGGAAGAAGACTGAGGAGAGGAATTTTGAAGTGCATGGAAGCAGAACTACAGGGCCTAGCTGCTCAGAGGGGAAAAAGGAAGAGGCACTCCCTGGAGGAAGGACAGGAAAAAGGAAGGCGTGGGGAAAGGACTTGAGAGAGGGACAGCGTTGTTCTGAAAGGGAGAGCAGCTGTGGCATTCAGGGCTGTGGACATCATTCCTGCCACCATGAGAGAAGTGACAATCCTAATCCAGCAGCAGAGCTCAGAAGTGGCTGCGTTCCTAATCCAGCTGTAGTTTCCTGATTCACCACCTCTGGGTAAATGTAAAGGTTCCCCTCACACGTATGTGCTAGTTGCTCCTGACTCTAGGGAGCGGTGCTCATCTCCATTTCAAAGTCAAAGAGCCAGCTCTGTCCGAAGATGTCTCCATGGTCATGTGACTGGCATGACTAAATGCCAAAGGCGCACAGAACGCTGTTACCTTCCCACCAAAGGTGGTCCATGTTTTTTCTACTTGCATTTTTTATGTGCTTTCAAACTGTTAGGCTGACAGAAGCTGGGACAAATAACGGGCGCTCATCCCGTTACATGGCTCTAGGGATTCAAACCTCTGAACTGCCGACCTTTCGATCGATAAGCTCAGCGTCGTAGCTACTGAGCCACCGCATCCCGCTAGCCTAACCTTAACCTCTGGCTAGAGAGGACTATTATCTTAATTAAAACCTCACACATCCCAGGTGTGTTGGTGTGTTTGGGGCCAATAGGCTGGGAAGAGCGACAGAAGGAACAGCTCATCAGTGGCTCCTTTGCAGACGAGCGCTACATGAATAAAGGCATCCTTTAAGTAAGGAATCAAACACTGATTCTAGTTGTTCACTTCAGTATTTATTCCACTGCAGTTGTCACCCTTTGCCTGTTGTGTTTTCCAAGAGTTGTTTCCACTTGTCTGTCAGCTTCTGTGTCAACTTCTGTTCTCAGTCTATAATTACATCTGACACTACTCTCTGTCAATTGCATGTTTATTAACCTCCTTATTGACCTTTGCTGCCATTCATCTCAACGCTGTGTCACCCTGTAACCAATTCTTCTTGAATGAAATAATTTTCTTATTCCTATCTAACCAATTCTCTCTACTACTCACATAATCATTCCCTTCCTCTTTTCCTCATAGTTTTTCAACCATCTCCTTTTCTTTCATTGATTACATCCTAGGAAGATTTCATATTATCAAATATAGAATAGAATAGAATAACAGAGTTGGAAGGGACCTGGGAGATCTTCCAGTCCAACCCCCTGCTTAGGCAGGAAACCCTACACCACTTCAGACAAATGGTTATCCAACATCTTCTTAAAAATTTCCAATGTTGGAGCATTCACAACTTATGGAGGCAAGTTATTCAACTTATTAATTGTTCTAACTCAGGAAATTTCTCATTAGTTCTAAGTTGCTTCTCTCCTTGATTAGTTTCCACCCATTGCTTCTTTCCTACCCTCAGATGCTTTGGAAAATAGCTTGACTCCCTCTTCTTTGTGGCAGCCCCTGAGATATTGGAAGACTGCTATCATGTCTCCCTTGGTCCTTCTTTTCATTAAACTAGACATACCCAATTCCTGCAACCGTTCTTCATATGTTTTAGCCTCCAGTCCCCTAATCATCTTTGTTGCTCTTCTCTGCACTCTTTCTAGAGACTCAACATCTTTTTTTGGCAACCAAAACTGAATGCAGTATTCCAAGTGTGGCCTTACCAAGGCATTATAAAGTGGTATTAACACTTCACGTGGTCTTGATTCCATCCCTCTGTTGGCTTTTTTGGCAGATGCTGCCCACTGCTGGCTCATATTTAAATGGTTGTACCTGTGCATTTTGTTTTTCTTGCCTAAATATTGTGTACACATTTTTAATGGGCACATTACATCATAACCTCCAAAAGAGCATCCTGTTATCTTCAACTCAATGTTGGGGAACCATACCATTAATTGCTCATTTTCTTCTTCTGGATCATTGCCCTGAAGAAGAGGGAAGGTGCATAACAGGTGTTATTTCATTTTTTTATTGTCTTCTTGTTTAGAGAGGAAGGAAGGGAAAAATCTAAAGCAAGGAGAAGGGAGTTGGGGGAAAGGTCTGGCAATTAAGCAATGACCAAAGATGTCAAACCAGGCCAGATTTAAAATATTGTTACTAAAATATTGTTTTATTTCCTAGATAACCTTGAAGAAAGCATGCAAAAATGGTTTACACAAAATAAGACATAACTCCACTCTGGGAAAGGAGAAGGCATAAAAATGAAATTCAGAATAATTCTTCCTTTAAGTCTGTTTGTATAAGAGGAGGCAGAGAGAAATTCTGGCAGCCTGTTGTTATATCATATAAAAATAAAGTAGTATTCCTGGAATCTTTCTGCTACCAGTTTAGCCTACCTTGCAGGGCTGACATTTAAAGAGCTTATTATTCACCATTACCTTTTAATAGATGATCTTAAAATATTTGTAACAATCTAAACCAGACCTGTTAGCTTCATCAAGTCAGCTAGGTAGCTGGATCATTCATCTTTAAATGATACTCTGGCACTATTGGAGTTGAATACATCAATTTTTATTCTTTACTGTTCATTATAATTAGTTCTTTTCACTCCTGCAGGACAGAGCAGTGTGATGGAGTGATTGTTTTTTTTGTCCCCAGCACATATTTATACATACATGCTTTGTGCAAACATTATACATAGTAGAACCATGTGATGATTTACATTCTAAAGCAAAATGATGCTTTGGGAGATGTAGGGACTATTAAATTCGGAGGATGGAAGAACTGAGGCGAAGCAAGTTAATGTTTGGCTAACTTTTATTTCTAACTGCTCAGCTAACAGTGACAGCTCAGCTAACAATAACAGCTGACTCTCCATCTGACAGCGCTCCTTTTATAGTCAGCTGTCAAACGGACAGCCAATCAGAACGAATGTCTCTTCCTGCTGAAAACAGTGGACCTGAGTGAAGCCTTAATACACAACACTCCTTCACATCCAGACAGAGCATGTATAATCTTGCAAGCATGTATAATCTTGCAAGTATGCTGGGCAGTGCCTTGTCTACCCTGATCTGCGTAGTTCAGTTTTGGCAGTTGGACTAGGCAGACAGTTTGCTGCGGCTCCTGGAGGTGGTGTTGGAGACTCAGCCGTAGCCATTCCTGGTTTGAGTGGGAATGGCTTCCAAGGTATCTCCGCTTCACGGCTGGTCCAGCTTGGTTCAGAGGCTGTTGGTGGTGTTATGGCTCTGACCCCCGAGCCCATGTTATCAGAGGGAGAAAGCTCCGAACATGAAGGAGAGGAGCCGGCCAGGCCTCCCTCTCCAGGCCCCTCCTCTCCAGCTATGCCTCAGGTGTCTGCCGAGGGAGAGGAGATTGGCCGGGAACCAGGTGTCTCCGATGACAGCGATGACAGTGATATGTCGTTCCTGGATCCACGCTAACGACGGTGAGATAAACGTTTGCAGCAGATGAGGAGGCATGCCAGGGATTAAGCTGAGTCACTGGACCACACCCCACAGGCTATATAAGAGAGTGTGGTGGCCATTCGGACTCTGTGACGGACAAAGCTAACTTCTGGCTAGTCACTTTGTACAACACCTGAATCTGCTGAAGGTTTCTGTTTGAGCTGGACTGTTTTTGAAAACTGTGTGTATTTGTTGGTGTTTACCTGGTGGAGGAAAACTCCCTCTTCTTGAAGTAAAGCACTTGACAGACGGTTATCATATTGCTCCAAGTTCCTGATAACGAACCTTGTGTGTGCCAAGTAATTCTTTAACCCCCGGCTGGCTGTTTGTGTGTGTGGGGGGACGGGGATAGAACAGGTGTATTCATCGTTATGTCTGCAGGTGGAGTTGCTTCTAGATGGGCCCATTCCAGCACGGTGTTCAAAAGCCCTTGCAATTGGTCAATGTGGCAGTGCCACACCCTGCTATCCTCCAGTTCCACCCTGTAGGAACACTGTCCAGTTATTTCTATTATTCGGGCAGGCATCCAGAATGGGTTTCCAGCATAATTGTGTGCATATACTAGGTCCCCTTTTATGAATGACCGGATCTTACTGGTCGAGTCTAGGGGAGCTTCTCTGGAATAACTTGGGTGTAACCGGTCTATGTTAGCTCTTAGGCGGCGACCCATTAAAGTCCGTTCTGCCAGAGTCCGGTTGGTCATAGCGCTGGGTGTGATATGTTGGACTAGCAGGTACTTAGCTATTTTTGTCAGCCAGTCACCTGGGCCCATTCACACTAATGTCTCTTTCGTTGATCCCACCCTCGTCACTAGTATTAAGTTCAGAGGGCGGAAGAACTGAGGCAAAGCAGGTTAACATTTGGCTAACTCTTATTTCTAACAGCTCAGCTAACAGTGACAGTGCAGCTAACAATAACAGCTGACTCTCTGTCTGACAGCGCTCCTTTTATAGTCAGCTGTCAGACGGACAGCCAATCAGAACGAATGTCTCTTCCCATTAAAAACAGCGGACCTGAGTGAAGCCTTAATACACAACAGGGACACTTGCATCACAAAGCACCTTTTTGTTGTCTTTAAACAGCTCCATCTTTTTCCACAAAGGTAACTATACAATTCTTGAAAAAAAGCACGTAAGTTTGCAATAAGCCTTTAAATTCAATTGAACTGCCTGGATTTCTTGATTTTTACTGTGTTTGATACATTTGTTTTCATCTTGCCTATGAAAATTCTCAATCATCCAAGTCATGGTTGTCCCAAAGGTACTTTTTCCAGAAAGTACCTTCCTTGGTTTTTCTTAGAAAATGTTTTGTTTCTCACCCATGGAGCTTATTCAGAACTAAAGAAGCTTCTTGGGTGAGAAGCAAAATGTTTTCACGGGGAAAAAATACCAAGAAAGTACAGTTGCCTTTTGGAAGTTCCAGATCAGTGCTACATACATGTCCACATGAACTCCAAAACTCTTTTCTGCCTTTGGAGTGCTGCACAATCTTAATGTATAGACCAATTTGACTATAAGTATGACTTTCGCTAGAATCTAAGTCACATTGATGAAGAAAAATACAATCTCATCTGCGGCTCATTAGCTTTAGTTCTACACATGTAATAATCACAGGCGGGATTGTTTTATCTCACTCTCCTTATATATCAATCAATCAAAATAGGGTTGGAAGGGACCTTGGAGGTCTTCTAGTCCAGCTCCCTGCTCGACCAGGAAACTCTCTACCATTTTAGACAAGTGACTGTCCAGTCTCTTCTAAAAAGCCTCCAGTGATGGAGCACCCACAATTTCTGAAGGCAAGCTGTTCCATTGATTAATTGTTCCCACTGTTAGGAAATTTATCCTTAATTCCAGGTTGCTTCTCTCCTTGATTAGTTTCCATCCATTTTTTCTTGTATAAAGACATTTTTCATGTCTGAAACAGCTTAAAAACTCTTCTGAATCTATTTTTTTAACTTGTGATTATAAGCGAAAGAATTAATTTTTAGGCCATCAATAACCTCCTGACAAATACTTATATAATAACTATCAGAGTTTTGTGTTTCTATCTGTTTTGCATCCAATTCCCTATTTTTGATATGCCCCCTTTTTATAAATCTTTTCCAATAATTATAATGCATACTTAGAGCATAGATTTATTTAGTTTCAATATTATTTTCATTTCAAAATATTTCATTAAACTTTATTTGTGTGTCATTAAACTCACACACTCTGTGTTCCTATACTGTACTTATCTTGTCATCATAAATCTAACTTAATGGTATTTTATTTCTCTCAGAATAATAAAAGGTAATGGGGAAAAAATTGCAAGCTACGATTGCAAACTGTACAAAACCGAACCAGTGAGCTGGAAAAATGTGATAAGTATTTTTTTTTTGTACATACATAGCAATATATTAACAATTTATGTGTCATCAATTCAGATTGTTTAATTGAATTGGAGGAATTTGCACAGTAAGTTTGAAGGGATTTCTCTGAGGGGCCATTTTCTGGATTTTAGAAACACTTTTTAAGTACCCTGGCAGTTAAAGAAAAGAAAAGGAAAGGAACTTGCTTTAGAAGACTGCCATAGGATAATAAATCTAATCAAGGAGAGAAGCAACTTAGAACTAAGGAGAAATTTCCTGACAGTTAGAACAATTAATCAGTGGAACGACTTGCCTCCAGAAGTTGTGAATGCTCCAACACTGGAAGTTTTTTAAGAAGATGTTAGATAACCATTTGTCTGAAGTGGTGTAAGGTTTCCTGCCTAAGCAGGTAGTTGGACTAGAAGACCTCCAAGGTCCCTTCCAACTCCATTATTCTATTCTATTCTAAATAAAGGGACATTGCTGGTACAAATTACAGGCAGTCTATATGACCTAAAAACAGATGTTTAGCTTCCCAAAAGATATCACCTTTTAAAGGGTGATTATATCAATTCACATATAACAGACTAATTTCCCATATGTATATATTTGCACATATCTACATTATGTCCATTATGTATATACAGCTCTCCCTGAGTACATGTTTGTGTATGAGAGAGTACATTTTTTTTGCTGTATGTAATTATCTATATGAGAGTTAGTTTGATGTGGTAGTTAAAAGTGCTGGACTAGAAATGAGGACACCATGAATTCTAGTCCTGCCTTAAGGTGGGTAACTTTGGTCATTGCCAGTCATTGCCTCATAACTCTAGTAAAAAGGCAATGGCCAGCCACTTCTGAAAATGTTCCCAAGAAAACTGGATGGACTCATTCCTTGGACACAACAAAGAAAACAAAACCCACCATTTTGAATACTAAGATCTTCAATAGAGAACATCCTTCCATCATCTGAGGTGCAGCAAGTCATAGAGAAGAACAGCTTAAAGAATTTCTCAGAAAGCTTTTCTTTGCAGACTGGCCTTAGCCAATCAATTCTTTATTGATTATCAAATATAGCCTTTATCAAATATAGCCTGACTAGGTGGCTCAGGGGCTAAGACACTAAGCTTGTTGATCAGAAAGGTCGGCAGTTCAATGGTTCAAATCCCTAGTATAGGTCTCCTGCGTGAGCAGGGGGTTGGACTAGATGACCTCCAAGGTCCAACTCTGTTACTGTAAATAAATAAATAAATAAATTATATATATTTCCAAATCTTGGATTTTTATCTTGCAGATTTTTAAATCTACTTTTTAATGTCCTAACTTTTAATTTATTGTTTTTTTGTACTTAGGAGTATGACTGGAATTTTTATTTATTTAAAATATATCCCTTTTGAGTCAAGGGCATCATATGAGCCTTATGGAATGCAATACAACCCACATCTCGGTGGGGCAAAAATTGTATGTGGTCCTCCAATCCTGATTAGGCCAAATATCAACAACAGACCCTTTTTCAAACATCTTAAACTTAATTATAACTGTGTATAATTAAAAAAAGGCTGCATAGTTCATGTACTAACAACAATTGACCAATCAGCTTATCAGATTCCTCATGCTTTCCAACCATGAGCCATTCTCAGATATCATACCTTTTGAACCTCTCATGCTACGCCTCACATCAAAAAATAATAATTCATACTTGTCAGAATAGAATAGAATAGAATAGAATAGAATAGAATAGAATAGAATAGAATAGAATAGAATTCTTTATTGGCCAAATGTGATTGGACACACAAGGAATTTGTCTTTGATGCATATGCTCTCAGTGTACATAAAAAGACAAGATACATTCATCAAGAATCATAAGATACAACACTTAATGATAGTCATAGGGTACAAATAAGCAATCAAATCATACTAGGAAACAATATCAATATCAGGGTGAAATGCTCCCGGTTCAGACTGGATCGCCCGATCCAGGAGCAATAGAGGCGGGTGGTTCGGAGAACTGGTAGCAAAAATCCCTGCCCCCCCCATGCCCAGCTGAGTTGCGCGATCATCAGAAGCTTTTTTTCTTTTAAAAGCTTCTGCCGATCAAGCAACTCAGCTTGGATCGTCAGAGGCATTTAAAAGAAAAAAAGCCTCTGCCAATCAGGCAATTCAGCTGGGATCGTCAAAGTCTTTTGAAAGCATTTTTTTACAACCTCTTCTCCAAAGAGGTTGTAGAAAAAACTGGTTTTAAAAGTAAAAAAAAAAATTGGCCACGCCCACCCAATCACATTACCCCCCCACACACACACCAAGCCACACCCACAGTAACAAATTTTAGATTTCACCACCGATCAATATAACTCATAAGGATACAAGCAATAAAGTTACAGCCATGCAGTCATAAGTGGGAGGAGATGGGTGATAGGAACCATGAGAAGACTAATAGTAATAGTAATGCAGCCTTAGTGAATAGTTTGACAGTGTTGAGGGAATTATTTGTTTAGCAGAGTGAGCAAAGTAGCAAAGGAACCTACCCATATACCCACCACAATAACAGGATTGGAACAACACTAATAAAATGTATCATCCCTTGCTGTAGATAGACTAATGCCCTTTATAAGGCTGGAGTCAAGACCCCTTTCTAGCAAATATAGATGCTAGAAATCAATACTGGAATCAATAGCTTTTTCAAGAAATGGCAAAGTAACAGAGAGAGAGAGAGAGGGGAGGCAAAATATCACACAAATAGGAGGCAATTGTTTTACTTTTAAAATTATTTTGCTTTTACCTTTAGAGATATGCCTCACACCATTTGTTTCCCTGTTATATCACTGCTTATAAAAATCTAGATACTTGTAATAAGAGACGCAGCTCTTGGCTATGGACGATGGTACACTTGGCTTTGTTTTATTTCTAGTTTCTTTCTACCTCTATGAGCCACAGCTCAGCAATACATGTTTTTTTTCATGAAGAAGGTTCCAGGTCCAATCTCTGGCATCTAAAAATAGACTGAAAAATCTCTTGCTTGACATCTTGCCTGTCAGAGTTGACAATACTTAGCAAGATGAACCAAATTCTGGGCAACTTCCTGTTTTTTTTTTTCTCCTAAAAACACTTAGGCACATCTTATAGTTTCTTCACTTAGCAAAACATTCCATTCATTATTATTTTGTCAAGAGTTCCAAGGCTAGAGTTAATCAAAGGCTCCTTTATACAGTATTTGCCTGTTTGTTAAATGAAGTTGCCATGCAAATACAGAAGTCAATTAACATCTGACAGACATTCAAAAGGCATGACAATGGCAAAGTAACATAGAAACGAATGTGAGAAGAGAAAGGTTGAAAAGAAAGGGGAAAGAGGACAAGATAGACAGAAGGAAATCACTGGAAGAGGTTGGAGGGGTTGGAGAAGGGCTATAAGGAAATGTAAGACGGGGGGAAAGATAAGAAAAATGAAAAAATGAAAAATGTAGAACAGAAGTGGTAGAGATCTAAGATTCCCAAAGGTGGGATACTAAATCATATTCCTGCCCTTGACTTTTCGATTCATGCTTTATACAGTCATCTAAGATCAACAATCTGTTGTTCTTTCTCTGTTTTAGGAGCCATCATGGTGCAGTAATTAGAATGCATTATTGCAGACTGACTCTGCTCATTGCCAGGAGTTCAATCCTGACCAGCTCAAGGTTGATTTAGCCTTTCATCCTTCTGAGGATGGTAAAATGAGGATTCAAGATTGTTGGGGCAATACGCTGCCTTGGTAAGCTGCTTAGTGGGGTTAAGCGCTGTGAAGTGGCATATAAGTCTAAGTGCTATTGCTATTGTTATTTTTAACTTTTGTTCCCATCAACACCAATCACCATAGCCTGTGACAAAGAGAATGGAGGAACCCTATTCCAAATCATCTGAAGCTATAGGATTGAAGTTCTGTGAGTTACAGTACTATCATTATTGATATTATTTTGAACAAACTTTATTATTTTTAAATAAACTGGCATAAACTGAAGTAGAATGTCTATGGAGATTCTCAGTCATCCAAGTCATGGTTGTCCCAAAGGTGCTTTTTTAAGAGGCAATTGGACTTTCTTGTTTTCCTTCTCATCCAAGAAGCTTCTTCAGCTCTAACTGGATGGTAGGGAATGGAAGGATTATGTCTATGAAGGATTAAGAAGTAGAATGTTTTCTTCATTTGGGTTATTGCTTCTGGAATGTCAGTTCTTTTTTAATTGAAGCTAAATGCAAATGCACTTTTTCAGTTTTCAGTAGTTTAGTAAAAGTTGTAGGATGCTTAGTTTCATTATCAAAATAATGTTTGAAACATTATTATATATTCCAAAGGGATAACTATGTTCATTCATAGTAGCCAAAATAAATAGGATTGTCAAGCAAATTGAAGAATGATACATTAGTTATACTTTCACAAACTGGAATATGCTTCATATGCATGAAGCAAAACCTAAGTTGACTCATTATAAATGCACATATATATACAACACAACACATTGTCTGTGTTTGGGACAGGAAGAATTGTTAGCGGTTGATACAAAGTGGAAGATGGTGGCTATTGCACAAAATGCTCAGGGGAGAAATGCTCCCGGTTTGGACCAGATCGCCCGATCCGGTAGCGATAGAGGCGGGTGGTCCCCCACCCCCATGCCCAGCTAAACCACACAATCCTCAGAGGCTTTTTTTTTTTTTTTTTACTTTTAAAAGCATTTTTTTTACAACCTCTTCGGCCAAAAAAATGATTTAAAAAGTTAAAAAAAAACCCTCTGATGATCGCGTGGCTCAGCTGGAATCACCAAAGGCTTTTAAAAGAAAAAAACCCTTTTTTTCTTTTAAATGCCTCTGACGATCCAAGCTGAGTTGCCTGATCGTCAGAGGTTTTTTAAAAAGCCTCTGCCGATCAGGCAACTTAGCTTGGATCATCAGAGCCTTTTGAAAGCATTTTTTTACAACCTTGGGGCATAAGAACTCTTTGATGAAGGGATAAACTCAAGAACAGAGATTGGCAAAGAATATTATTAGCATGTCCTTGCTGAAAGGACATTAAAGGAATCATTCTGCAGTGTTCAAGTTTTATTTTAGTTGAACATTTTCCATAAGGTAGCATGGTTTTTGCTAGCTAATGTAACACAGTGACTAAATTATAGCAGGACTATGAAACTTTTCCCACAACACAGGTTGCCCTCCAAAAAAAAGAAATCAGTGGAATCATGTTAGTGAAACATATGATTTATTTACATATATTATTTTTTTTTAATTATACATTTAAAGCTTCCCCCTTCTATCATATTAAAGATCACATTTGTTAATGGCTAAGGTTAATGAAAACTACACTCAAGACCTTCAGGGACCTCAGATTACATACCTCTAATTTATACAGTACAGTTCTATAGAGTTCTATAATTGTCCTTATGCTCTTCCTATTGACATAAAAATGCCGAGGAAGTTCATTTCAAGTTATGAAATTAGGTCTCATCATGGGGCTGATGATACTTACATTTATCTCTTTTTATCAACAGATGGTAAGGAGTACTGAACCACTGTTGGAATGCAGCAAGGGACAGAGCAAAATAATTCATCCTAGAAATCAGAAACTTCCCACTCACTATAAATGCAAAAATTCAATTTTTGGCAACATCTTAACCTTCAATATTTATCTGGAGGGCCAGGTGACTATTATGACCATAAAATGCCTTTGCTCATCTTTCTTTGTCACCCCACGAGAGGTGGGTTTCAGCAGGTTCTGACCAGTTCTGGAGAACCAGTAGTGGAAATTTTGAGTAGTTTGGAATGTTATGGAAGGAAGGAATTAAGAGACATCCCTTTGGGCAGACAGAGTCAGCTTTATTATTGCAATAAGGTTCAGACAGGTATTGCTACCTAAAGAATTTGAGCAAAGTAATGAACATGAGAGTCCAACTTTATACAGCTTCAAACAAAGGATTCTGTTAACTCAGCAATTCATATGGTCATATACATTTGTCATTTTTAATTGACACTTCCTAATTTCTGTTTCATTTTATTCTCTGCCAACATTCATAATTCTTCATGTAGATTACTGAAGCATAGATTCAAATTATCTCTTGTTGATACAACAATATGGTCATCCTTGTCTCTCTGACCTTTAAAGTGTAAATCACCAAAATGTCTTTATCTGTGACAACTGAGGGGCAACTGAGGGGCCTCTCCTCACTGGTTCTACATCAAAGAAGGAATGTGTCTGCCTTTTATTTCAACCGGATACATTTGCAAGCACTATTTCTCTTCTACAATACTATGAACAAAGAGGGTCCTTCAGTGATCATCTAGCTGGACCCGCTTTTCCAACTTTAGGAGAACCGGCAGTAAAAACTCTGACTGGCCCGCCCCCATCTATTCTCTGCCTCCCAAGTCCCAGCTGATCAGGAGGAAATGGGAATTTTACAGTATCCTTCCCCTGGAGTGGGGTGAGAATGGAGATTTTACACGCCCACCAAGCCATGCCATGCCCACCAAGTCACGCCCACAGAACCAGTAGTAAAAAAATTGAAACCCACCACTGTACCCCACCTGTGCTTTTTTACTTTTTTTAAGGCAAACCTCACCTGGTCAGTTCATGCTTAAATCACTGTAACTGTTTCTGTTATTGGAAAATGCTCAGAAACTTTAGTTAATGCAAAATGCAGTGGGCAGGCTGTTATCCAGAATTTGCTTGATAGCCTATTTATATATCACCCAATCTTAAAGACAATATATCATTTCCCATTCTTTTTGAGAAAAAGCATGTGATTTCTCTCAGATCTTTTTCCATGCTTGACCTTGAAATTAATACAAAATATTTGGATCTGACCATAATTTTGTGATTCTCCCAGCATAAGATCTATAATTCATACATGTGTGCATTAAACATAGAATTAGAAGCATTTATCAGGACAGATCCTGGTATACCTCCATAGTGAAAATCAAAGAAATACCTTTTTAAAGTATAGTTTGCTTTAAGCACTTCTAAGCTTAAACCTCACCTGACAAAACACAGTACTCGAAAGGAGAACAGGTATAGGAAATAATTACCAATATCCTCAGTATAATGGTTGATTTCTTTCTTGCAAGTGATTATCAGACCATCGAAAGCTTGCAGAAATGATGGCATTTAGCAGTAAATGATACTGAATTAATGTAGCCAGTGAATTAGGAACACTGGAAGCTTCCAGCTCTTAGGAATGTTGAATGCCAATCTTCATTTGCTGGTTACAAGCAGGAACAATGGGGACTTCCTGTATTCAAATTACTTGATGTACCCACTAATCTGTAATGTTTCTTAAATTAGAGACTAATAGGAGGGATGGTAAATGCTTATAAGCTATGACAGTAGAATTCTTCAGTTCTTAACTTCAGAGTGTCTCAAGACTCTTGTTTCTTTTTGGGGAGTGGGAATTATAGAAAGAAAATATAAGAAAGATACAAATTATTTATCATTGCATATAGTCACAGCGGCACGAATAGCCTTTGTTCAAAAATGGAAAGAGAAAGATATTCCAACTGAAGAGGAAATATTACTGAAAATCTTTAACTGCACAGAAATGGACAGACTCACTTTGGAACTCAAGGATAAAAGCGAAACTAAGTACTACAAAATCTGGGAACAATTTTATGATTGGATAGATAACAAAAGCCAAGACAAACGTATAGTGTTAGAACAAAAATATAGATGTTATTATAGATAAATGTATGTTTAAGAGATAAATAAATATACAGAAATAAGGGAAAAACTATTAACATCATATCATATCATATTATGCTTAAATAGTGAACAAAACTTAAGAACTATATGTTTATATGAGTACTAATATTATTGTAAAGTGACAGAAGATGTATGGAACCAGTGATCATATCTATGTCCAATGTTTTTTTTAATTTTGTATTATTAATAAAAAACTTTTTATAAAAAAAAAGACTCTTGTTTCTTGACTGCATTCACTACTTTGACAGATTCTTTTTGAAACTCATTCATTACAATAAATGAATAATCTGCAGGTTAATGAATCAATGGAATAGATTCTTAAACATTCAGATTTACAGGTAAAGTGGATTTGCTTTCGTGGAATTCTTCAAACTTGCTGAACTATCCTTGTAATACTACCAAACAAGTTCCAGAATTGCAAAAACAAATCCCCCCCAAAAAAAGCAATGCCTCCATTGTTTGCTGAGCTTGCAAAGGAAGAAATTATTATATCAGTTCAACAATTTTACCAACCAAATTGGGGTTTCCTTTTGGGCGGTTAAAATGGCCTGACTAATTGCAAAATAATATTTTTTAAAAAAAAAACCCGCTTCAGTAGAGAGTTCCATTGCCTACAGATTGGAACCAACTGCAAATTAAGTTGGTTTTGAAAAAAGTTACGGACTGACTCATTTGGACAAGGTTTGCTTCTTTCCTGTTATATTAAATTATACAAAGTACTCCTTCAAGACAGTTCTCTTCATTGCCAGAAATTAGTTTCAGATAAAACGCGTTATTGAGCAGCTTGTATTAAGGCACTTTTATTGGGTTTTTTTCCCCTCCCTTTTCTTTTCCAACCCATTAGATTTCAAAACTTCCTTTTATCTGTTTGGGTCATTCATTGAAATGACAATAGATCATATGAGCTTAGTTGCTTAGCAACCTATCACTAGCAGAATCTACCAGAAGCAAGTGCAATGCTCAAACCAGAGGTCACAAAAATATATTATAGAGGAAGCCAACCAGAAAATGTGTTCCAACTTTAAAGATTTCTTAAGAAGGCTTCAATAGCTGTATGAGTGGGTTGCAGCTTTTTTTTTTAACCAATATATTTTCAAACAAAATGGAGAAATACACCTAGAAGTTTCTTTTGCTGACCGCTCAGCACAATTGTTCTGACCTAGGCTTCCTGAGTCAGTAAAACACACGAATAGTCCCAAAAACGTGTTTTATTTTAACAGCTGTGAATTCTGTTCATTCACAGATGAGTCCCAAATAGTTGAAAAGAGTCCTTCAGGATAAGGCTGATAATCACCCACCTTTATCTGTCTTGACATGCTGCCAAAGACCTAATTGGCAAAGCCATATAGAGTCCAGAATCAAACAGAGCTTCAGACTTTAAACTGCACAGAATTAACAACGTTGCTTCCTGCAAAAACCCACGTGCCTTTGCTCCTCTTTTAAGTCTTATGGGATCTCCAAGTCCTACTCCTGAGTCGTCCCTTTTGTTTTAACTGTTCTTGCCTTCTGGCAGCTCTGCACATGCACGCACTGGGAACAGGCTCCCCCTGTTCCTCTGCCTCGCTGAGGTCCGACTCTGGAGGCTCCAGAGGCAGCACATACCTCCCAGATGCCCTTTCTCTGCCTCCGGCGCAGAGCCCTTGTCCGAGCCTTCCCCAGACTCCAGGACTGGCCCATGTTCCTCCCCAGCCTCCTCACTGTCTGACTCCGCTGCCAGCTCTGCAGGCTGCTGGTGGACCACAACAACAATAGTGAAAAGCTCAGAAGAAGCCTGCAGTCAAGAATCATCTGGCTAGTTCAAATCAGTGTGAAATTAGCTTCTCCCATGCACATCAAACACTTTATTTTCGGTTCACACTGCCATCTTAAACTTTCTGATTCATAACACATCACTGAGAGAGAAAATCACAACCCACAAAATTCCTTCCACAGGGACTCAGTTGTTGTTACTGTTGTTCTTAGAGTTTGTCTTTCTTTGTTCCAGGGTCTGCTTGTTTTACCTGCAGGTAAAGTTAATCTGTGTATGAAGCATGAGTGGGGTTGTTCTCAGCCAGCTTGTCAACATAGCCTGATGCTGATTTGGAGTCTTAGGGGAGCATTTCTCAACCTGGGCAGCTTGAAAAGGTGCGGACTTCAACTGGCTGGGGAATTCTGGGAGTTGAAGTCCACATCTCTTCAAGTTACCAAGATTGAAAAACACTGGCTTAAGAGAAATCCTGGTCCAGGCCAAGGTCACACAACCAACTTCCATTACTCATGGGAGATTTAGAATCTGGATCTCCTTGGTATCAGTTCAGCACTACATACTCTTGACTCAGTTCAGCATTACATACTCTTGGCTCTCTTCTCACGGCGAATGAATTATGCATTTTTTAGGCTACAATTATTTATTCCAAACGTACTTGCCAGAAGTCCCCAACCCCCTGTCTATGGACGGGCACTGGTTCAAGGCATGCCAGAAACTGGGCCTTGCAAGCAAGCGAAGTCCCATCCATGGGACGTAGGCAGCACAGAAAACATCTCCTCTCCAGTCTGTGGAAAAACTTCTCTCCACAGAACTAGTCCCTGGTGCCCAAAAGCTTGGGGGCTGCTACAGTACCACATAAATCTAGTCAAACTTTCTTTTGTGAGGTTCACACATCATGCCCAGTCATGATGCTAATTCAAAAGCTCTTACTGGCTTTGGACTAAGCCATAAAGCCTGGGTTACAAAATGCAATGGCAGATTACCATAACACACATTAAATTAATACCAAATAAATCATATTATGAATTAGGGCAATGTGGGTAGATTTTTTTACCCTCCTCACCACCACCCCTGACCCTCCCCCATTCTTTTCTCTGTTTCCTGCATTTCAGTCTTAGATCACAAATTACATATCCCTGTTCTTTTACTCATCCTATGTCAATATGCTTAAAAGTCTGGTGACTTCCATAGCATGCAGCTTGTGCTTTTTTTGAATCAGTAGAGGGCGCCTACTCATTTCAGTAGATCATATTTTGCTTTAACTATGGCTTGTTCAATAAGCCATGATTGCCAGCTTTACCTGCTTTGTAATGCTACACCATATTAATAATTTCAAAATCACAGTGATTAAATTTACACATCACACATGCCAAAATGAAACAAACCACATTATGACTTAAGAACTCAAATTATTTCTTTCATGTCTTAGCTCCCCACACCTCTGTTATTTCCCTCAAGTTTCATTCTCCGCTTACTTTCTCCTTCAGATTTTCTTTTTTCAGGCTATATGAGATTTATTCTAAAAGTTTTCTGATTTTAAGCAACTCCTGAGGAAACTTTTGTTAGCCTGCAACTAAATCAGATGAAGCTTTCATTAATACTGTGATAATAATTGTTCTCTATCTTTCCAGCTGTTTATCTTTTGATTAATAAGCAGAATTGTTTAAACCAGGTTGTCTTATCTGAGGTTCTGTCACTTAGTAGGTGGTTGGCAGGGGTGGGTTCTACTTACCTTTACTACTGGTTCGCATTGTGCCCGCGAGTGCGCTCTCTCTCTTCTGCACATGTGCAGATCACTTCTGATGACATCTGGGTCAGTGGGTGGAGCCTCCCACCAGTTTTACTACCGGTTCATAAGAACCGGTCCAAACCAAGGACAACCCACCACTGAAGGTTGGGAAACAGGACATTCAGTATACACACACAATACCAAAGAATTCAAATTCAAATTCAAATCTTTATTGTCAGTACACAACATATGAGCACTCAACCAATGAGATTGGTTGAGCTCCCTCAGTGCACCCCCCGCAACCAAATACAACTCAGAGTGAAGACAGAAAATCCCTAACCCAATAAATCATATTAACAAAACACCCAGTCCTATTGCACCAGTGTGAACATGTTACACATTGCACTGGCCCTACAGTTGTGTAATGGATGACATCAGGCTCAGCTCCTTCATACTAATAAGGAAATTCAAAATACCTCTA
Source organism: Arizona elegans (assembly GCA_022577455.1). Lineage (NCBI taxonomy): Eukaryota > Metazoa > Chordata > Lepidosauria > Squamata > Colubridae > Arizona > Arizona elegans. The sequence continues at coordinate 11,172,151 of JAKOOJ010000008.1, read as the reverse complement.
AAAAAATTATAAAGAAATGTCAGCAAGGCTGTTAGGAAAAAAAACAGAAGCCTCATTTTAAAGTGAAGAAAACTTTTCAGAAAGTGGACTGATTAAAGTACTACGTCTTAGCCAAATTGACATTTCCTTCCTAAGAAAGGATTGAGGAAGTTAACCTTCTGTACCAATGCAAAAAAAAATTCAATCAATATCAGAGGCTTTGAGGACACAAGTGCAGCATAAGATAAATCTCCAGATATGTAATGTTTGCTACAGCTATCCTTTCTTGTGCTTCTAAATAAATGAAGATGTCAATCAGTGGCTATTGTTCCCATAAATGTCAGGCTTTACCAAGGAGACCTGGTAGCAACTACCATGTTTCCCTGAAAATAAGACCCTGTCTTATATTTTTTTGAACCCTAAAATAAGCACTTGGCCTTATTGCCATGGGCTCAAAACCCAATTGCTAACAGTAATTTTTAAAAAAAGGCTTATCTAACAGAAAGAACTATAACAATAGTACTGGCTCCCACAAAATGGAGATTTTCATCAGGACACCACCATAGACATTGTTTTTGAGGATCCAATTTGGGTTGGTCACCGGGACAGGTGGTTTAGTCTTCCAAGCTTTCGGACTCATGCTGGAGCCCATCTTCAGGGAACTTCTCTCTACCGAAATATGTCCTCTGGGCTATTCTAGGCATGATATTTATGTGGTGCTTGGTTGGATGTGGCTTCTTATTTATTGGTTGGATTGTTGATGGCTGGCTGTTGTTTCCATGTGCTGCCAAGTCCTGGGCTCCTAAGTACCTGATAAGCTGGTGGTAATCAACATTCCTGTTGACTGACAAAGGGACAGTTTCCCAGGCTTCAATCATTTACCTGGCTTTCTTTGTACCTGCCCGGCCAATAATTTTAGCAGCTGAAAAATTGTTTTGCTCTATTTCTCATTTTGCTAACTGCAAAATTTGGTGAGAGACAGGCAGCATGTAAATTTAAATAACAATTTCATTTAAGCTCCATTTCTATTATTTTTGCAATTTTACCTCCCACATGTTGGGATAGACCAGGTGCCTCATAGAAAAACTCTATCTATCTATCTATCTATCTATCTATCTATCTATCTATCTATCTATCTATTGTGTGTGTGTCTTCCCACAGCAAATATAAAACATTTCTGCCCATATTTTCCCAATATGAATCTTGATATATGCTTTTCCTTTTTGTATGGATTTATTTAAATTGCAAATCCCATCATTTTTTTTTTTTTTTTTTTAGCATCAGGACAGTATCTATGGCTTGGATAAGTATATAGAAATCTGCACTGAACTGACACCTCCATTATTTATTTCACTTGGTGAGAGTCTCCGGAGTGTGCTATGCTTTTTGTAAAACAAACTCATACAAAGCATGGATCCACAGACACACAATACCAGACAGGTTAATGTATCTGTCAGACTGCATTTGTTCTGAACATAACAATACGGTTAATGGGAGGGGAGAGGCGAAGTGTGTAAATACCATGTGTTAAGTGACCTTGAATGTATAACTTCTATATTTTTTCTGGCCATGACTGCAAATTCCACTCCAGGGAAGCCTGATTGCAACACCCATCTATCGCACAGCAGGAGAACCAGATGCCAGTTCTGCAGGACTTTAGCACATCTGCCATTTGAATCAGAGAAGAGTATCATAATGTCACTCCTTACCTCCTCAAAATGCAACACCACTTTTCCTCCTTTCCATGACAATGCAACCCTAATTAGAAGCTCAGAGAAACTCCAGTCATGTTCCAGATGCATTGTTCTCCAGGTTTCATTTTGTTTGCTTTTTGGCTTAAATTTCTTGAAATGCATTCCCCTTTTGCTCTGGCAATGATTGTTTGTTACCTGGTGTGAATGATGAGCATCAGGGCAGCCGAGAGAGTTTTCAACCATTTTCAAAATGTTCGTTTTAGCTTCACATAGGTAGGTTATTCACAGACTTACAAATCTAAGCTTACTATAGTCTGCACTGCAGCGAAGAATTTACCCCATCTCCCCAATCTTATAACGTATACAATATGCCAATTTTCCTGCTTTTGAAAAGTACCCAACACATGTATTAAAATATGTTTTAAAAGCTACTTAATTAAAACAGATTAGCTTTCCATTGATCTGCACATGTATTCTTTGTAAATTTGAGAATAGAACATAGCTCAAAAGAAAAGACCAACATTTTTTCTTAGGAAAGAAACTATCCCTGTAAGATTAACTTACAAAATTCCTATTACGTTTTCAAAAGTATATCAATTTGATAAGAACTGTACATAGGGAAACACTTTTCTTGTGTTCTGTAAAATACCATCCTATTTATTATTGTAGATATTTGTATTTATGCCTTTATTAAATATGTAAACTTCTTTGGAATTGTGCAAAGTTTTAAAATGTGTGGGTTGCTCCCAGCTTGGATCGGTTCACAAGAACCGGTAGTAAAACCAGCAGGAGGCTCCGCCCATTGACCCGGACGTCATCATAGGTGATCTGTGCATGCGGGCGTGATGCGAACCAGTAGTAAAGGTAAGTAGAACCCACCCCTGATGTTTGTGTGTGTGAGAGAGAGAGAGAGAGAGAAAGAGAGAGAAAGGGAGAAAGAGTCAACTTTTTAAAGAATTGATTCTTGCAAAATGTAAACTTTTTTTATCCTGACTTTAATACTTTATAAGCAACCCAAGGTGGTGAACATACCTAAACACTTTCCTCCTATTTTTCTCACAACAAAACCCCTGTGATGTGGTTGAGCTGACAGAGAGTGTGACTGGCCCAAAGACACCCAGTTGGCTTTCATACCTAAGGCAGGACTTAGTCTCATCTCCTAGTTTCTAGACCAGCAATTTCATCACTACCTAAACATTTTTTTTAAAAAAATAGAAATCTGTGGCTTTTTGAAGGGGAAGGGATAAGACAGAGGAACTTTGGCAACTCACTTTTTACAATTCTCTGAGGGTTTTATGGGAAGCTTTGAAACATGAATATGATATTTCCTTAACTACTTTGTGATAACAACAATGGAAATGCTTGGGATGGCAAATAGTCAGCTTCCATTACATGTTAGTTTCATATGGTTCACAGTTTCAAATTTATTCTATCCCTTTTTCATACCAATGTGTGCATTTGCTTGAATCTCCATGAATATATTTTTAGTATTTTTCTTTTCTGAAATGCAAAGTTCAGAAAATTCTTTCAAGCCATGGATTTCTATAACGTATATTTATTTAAATAGAGGTTATTTGGAAGTACATTTGAGATAAGTCCCTTCTCTATTTCAGCAGCCATCACAAAGAAGTGAAACAGTGCGAGTTATTTTGACATGTTTTTGTGGATAAAAAGAAAACTCTAACTCATTTGGGGGCCATTGTGCCACTTACCTTGAGTTCCTCTCTATGAACTCACTCACACTCTCTCTCTCAAAGGGAGAAGCTGAAGAGAGGTAACGTACATGTAGGTAACATACCGCAAAGCAAAGTACCATCTGCAAACATACATTCTTATTTCTAAAAATGCTTCTGGGGCCCTGGAGGCATTCTTAGAAAACCAAAATGTTAGGAGACTGCAGCTATTTGCCCAGACAACAGACAGTCATAGAAAGGATCCAATGGGAACACAAATATTTGAGTGGAAGATGGGGAAAAACTGTATCCATTTGCCTTCAGGGAATTGTTGTTCAGAGATTGACTATACCCATCATAGCAATTCACATTATGTGCCAATAGCATGTTTTCAGAATTCCAAAATATATTGACCTATATCAGTGATGGATAACCTTTTCCGGACCAAGTGTCCAAATTGGGCACGTGTGTATGCAAATGTGCATGTGCGTGCCCGAACCCCCAAAATGCAATGCACACAGGCCCTCGCATGGCCCCCACCCACCCCCATGCATGCATGTGTGGCTCCCTGCATGCGCCCCACTCCCCATGCATGGCAGCATAGAACTGAAGATCAGCTGGCCAGCGGGAGGTACTTACACATGCGCAGCAGATCTGAACTGGGGTGACAGCTCGCATGGCATCAGAGAGGGCACTGTGTGCCACCTCTGGCAGGCATGCCATAGGTTCGCCATCATGGGCCTATGCTGTTGTTGTCAGTTGCAAAAGCGTGTCCGACCCATCACGACCCCATGGACAATGTTCCTCCAGGCCTTCCTGTCCTCCACCATCCTCTGGAGTCTATTTAAGCTCACGCCTACTGCTTCAGTGACTCCATCCAGCCACCTCGTTCTCTGTCGTATGGACCTATATGTTTCCCAAAAAGTTGGGGTCCCCAATATATTGTGCCAAAAACATCGGTAATTTAATTATATCAGTAATGGCTCCTGCACTCTGGAGAGATATCCCCCCCCACAGATCTGTACAGGGTCTATTTTACTTATTTTTCAAAATTTTTACACCTGGTTATTTTCTCAGGTCTTGGATTAGGATAGCTTTGGTTTAGGATATTTTTTGGTCTTTCTATGTTTAGGAGGCATTCTTCTGGTTAGTTATATTCTCTTTGTTTGATATATGTTTCTTTTTAATTCTTTGAATTGTAAGCTGCCCAAACTTATTGCGGAGGTAAACAGTCTCAAAATTGAAATGTTAAATTAAATGATATCTTCATCATTTTATTTCATCAATTTTTTAATATTAGAATGGACAAGATCTTGAATGAGATCAACTGATAATTTAATTACTATATTCTTAAGTTAATTGTTTATAATGTACAAAGACAATATTGGAGGGGTTCATTTACTGGAAAGATTCTGCAAAAAGCAAGTTCTTTTATTTCTTTCTTAAATTAAAATATCCGTAATATGCTATTCAATTAATGTCTGCACCAACAAATTCAATATTTTTGGGATATCAGTACTGGGCATCATGTAATATTATCAAATTAGTAGGCTATCAGATTAATTATACTAATTAAAATGAATTGAACACTGAGTCATTTTCCTTATTTATTTATAGCCTTTGTGGCTATCATTTTTCATTCATATATAGGTATTTTATTGTGTCACACAGCAGCATAGTTCTTTTTTAGAAAGAAAGGAATAATGTGGTAGTTATGATGAAGATAATGATGGTATGAGGTGATGATGGTGAAGGAGGAGCTTGAATGGCAAAAACAGTGATATCACTGTTACTCTTCTTTCTTGCACACTAGATCTACAAAATGCTATTACAGTATTTAGCAAATACTTTAGTCAATATGCAACACCAGTTCTAAGGTTGACTAGAAAGTCATTTTACAAGTTGCAAAGAGTGGTGGAAAAGGGTAAAAACTTTTTTTCTCAGAAAGGCCAAAGAGATGTGCAGTGGTTAGAATGCAGTATTGCAGACTAACTCTGCCCACAACCTGAAGTTCAAACCTCACAGGGCTCAAGGTTGACTCAGTCTTCCAAACTTCTGAGTTGGTAAAAATGAGGACCCAGATTGTTAGGGGCAATATGCTGAGATTATAAACTGCTCAGAAAGTATTGTGAAGAACTATGGGCAGAGGTGGGTTTCAGCAGGTTCTGACCAGTTCTGGAGATTTAGTACCGGAAATTTTGAGTAGTTCAGAGAATCGGTAAATATCACCTCTGACTGGCCCCGCACCCATCTATTCTCTGCCTCTCAAGTCCCAGCTGATTGGGAGGAAATGGGGATTTTGCAGTAACCTTCCACTGGAGTGGGGTGGGAATGGAGATTTTACAGTATCCTTCCCCTGCCACGCCTACCAAGCCATGCCATGCCACGCCCACCAAGCCACACCCACAGAACCAGTAGTAAAAAAAATTTGAAACCCACCACTGACTATGGGGTCAGTATATAAGTCTAGCTGCTATTGCAGTTGCAATTTGTAATATCAGTGTTTTAGTTTGGTGTATCTAGAAGGCTTCAGACTGCACTAAAGAGGGTCTAATATTTGAAAAGTGTGGTTCTTGTCATTTTCTTTTAGAAAGAAGAGAATCCAAGTATTAATCTGTCCCTGATGAGTATTGTTTCTGAATAAGTAACAACCTCTTTTTCTTCCATTATCCTGTTGAAAAAAATGAGAAGGAATGTCCATTTCTAAGTAGTGCTGTTCAAAATTCACATGATCAAGCCAATTATGGAAAATTCACAAGCTCGAGCTTATTATGGAGAATTCACATGATCAATCCAATTAGAGAGATTAAGATTTTCCCCGGCCATTATACTCATAGCCAATTTTTACCATCCCTTGTTTAATTCTTATTACAAGTCCATATCTAAATTCTTATTAAAGTTGGGTAGCCAAAAAGTTGGAGGAAACAGCAACAGAGCTAGCGGCATTCATAGCCACTAATACAAAAAAAAATCAACCAAAGAGGAGACTAACAATTGTTTTACTTATCCCTGTTAAGCCTCATCCCTTCGTTGCACAATGAGATAAGTTGCCAGTACTGATGTATTTCAGTTTTTACATTCTGTGTGAGTCAACACTATAAATCCTAAGAAGAAGAGCAGGGAAATGGGAAAAAGGAGGAAGAGAAAATGAAGAACTGTGAGAGTATTATATCTAAATGCTCTACTATAGTAATGAAGAAAATTAGCACCCACCCCACTTAGAAGAATGAAATATTTTAGGAAATATTAAAAAGGCAGAATATTATATTTCCCTGGATAAGAAAAGGAGAAACATGTTTTTAAAGACAAAGCAGCTCCCTGCCTCCAGCAGATATTTGGTGCACATTAAGACTGGGCCAGCCTATCTACAAAACAAAAAACCTCAGCTCCAGGGTGATGGGATTAAGACATTACCCTCCAGGACATAATAAAATTATCTATCAGCAGAGCTCACCACATGGCACAACCAAGCCCCTTCATTACATCACCCAGCAAGGTTCAACAAAATTTGATTCAGACAAACATGACTCCCCCTGGGAGTCTGACTGCAACCAATAGGATATATGCCCTTACCACAGGAACAGGAAGCTCAAGTTCAAAGCTCTCATCAGCTAGCCATACCCTTCAGGGAATCGAACCTGGGTATGGCTAGCTGATGAGAGCTAAATAGCTTGAAATAGATATATACTAGTCTCCCTTTATTTCTTTGTCAGTAAATATAAATTTAACACAAAATAGTTTGTCGTGAAAGCGACTGCGCCATCCTTCCAAGCAGCCTCCATGTTTCCAGTGTCTTTCTCCCCACTGAACCCAGATGGGCATTTCTTCCAACAGTAAAGAGTTATAGCTGAAGAGTTGTAGCATTTGTAATAAAAGACCACTTAGAAAGAATACATAAATGGCATGTCTGCAGAATGAGGGCTTAATTGCACCAAGATGCTAAACCTGGCTTGCAGAAAGTTCTAAATGAAAGTACAGCAAGATGTTTTAATATAGATTGTTCTTCCACAAGTTTTTTTTTTAAACAGCAATGGACTTATAGCAGGTGAATCAGAATTAGAAAGTTCCATGAGCATTCTGATTAAAGGCAGAAATATGTAATTAAAAATTAAGCATTTCTACCAAGCCAAAAAAAAAAGAGAGGCGGGGACAGGAACTGCTTTGGGTGGAATTGCTTTTGAATTTCTAGAAGTGCCTAGTTCAACAATAGTAATCCCAAGCAAAGTATAAGTAATATAAATCCTAAATACTTAATTAGATGAGATGAGCTGCCCTTCAGAATATTAACATTTCTGAAAAGCTCTTTCTTTCCATGCAAAACCTCTTAAATGTCAGCTGAATCCCTTAACTCAAAGCAATATATTCAACCTGTATTGGAATTCTGGCATCCTAGGGAACCTATGTGTCCCTTTCGTAAAAGCACGTTATTTCTTGACTGCTTGGGAATTTGACAAAGCTGCTGCTCAATCAGCTATTGGCCAAAATATAATTAAGAGATTTCCCGTCACATTAAATTAATTAGATATTTTCAGCTCAAGATACCAATGAGCTCATATAAATCCAAGAAGTAATAGCTTTTGATTTTTTATTAAGCCCCTAAACACTGGATCTAAGAGAGGTTTTAAGCAAATATAACATTGAAAATGGGCTTATTTATACTTTATTATTCATTTAAAGACAAATTGCTTCAAGCAAGCTCCATTTATCATTCGTTTTAGTAAGTGGCTGTTGCCAATAGATTTGAACTATGGCATTAGTGAAATCGTGTGTGTAGCTGCAATCTTGGGCATCAGATAAGAGTCTCAAAGCAGATGTTGTAAGATCTTGATTTCTGGCCTGCTTGCTTCTATATAAATAACAAGACGACAGCTGCCAGGTAACATGGAACAACCAGAAGGCTCTATTGGCTGACCAACACAGATAGAACCATTGCAAGGCTACTGCTTAGACCAGAGTTTGCAGCTTGGCAGCCCAGCTTGGGGGGGGGGGGGGAAGGGGAACTGGGCCGCATGAGCAGCAAGCCAGTGTGTGCTTGCATGTGCAGCTCAACTTGTGCAAGAAGCAGGCTGGCACACACATGTGTGTGTGCACGCACGCTGGGCTGTCAATCACGCAAGTCAAGCTGCACACATGCAAATGCATGCCGGCCGATCGCTCAAGCGGCCGAGTTCCACATAGGCTGTGGCCCAGGAGTGGGCTGCAACTCAGGGGTTGGGGACCCCTGACTTGGGCCAATTGTCTTGCTTTCCTCCAGACTAGGAAATCAGATGGTAATTAGATGTTATTATCCTAGGCTTCTTCAGACAGCAAGCCTAGGACAGTGGATGTGATTTCACTGAGCTATGGCTGCAATTTGAGAAACTTGGTTTACGTAGGAAAATACCCGGTTGAAGAAAAATACATACAAAAACCTACGATAAGGGAAGAAAGCAACATAAACCAAGATTTTTATGCAGCCCTAGTTCAGTGAAATCCCAATCCACTAGTTTCTAGGCACATAAAGGCCTACGAAAAGAAAAGAAAACAAATACTGTACCTTTACAGGGAGGATACATGGGATGAAGGTGTGGCTAACTGATGAGGGTTTATAAGTCCGAAATAGATCTATCTTAGTCTCCTTAGTCTCACAATGGGCAGCAGGGTGCTTGTTGCTGACTGAAGAAAAAAAGCCTAGAAACTAGTGGATTGGGATTTTACTGAACTAGGGCAGCATAAAAATCTTGGTTTACCTAGGAAGAACCTGGCTAAAGAGAAATACATACATACATACATACATACATACATACATACATACATACATACATACATACACACACACACACACACACACACACACACGTGTGTGTGTGTGGGTGGGTGTGTGTTTTTCTTCTAGCCAGGTTTTCCCTACATAACCAAGGTTTTTCTGCAGCACCAGCTCAGTAGAATCACGTCCACTCGATTCTGGGCTTTTTTCTTTTCTAACAGCTAGCAAGCTCTTCCTGCTAGGTGGGAGATCTATATAGATCTATTTCTAGATCTATATAGATCTATTTCTAGATCTAAATAGATCTATATAGGTCTCTCACCTAGCAGGAAGAGCTTGCTAGCTGTTAGAAAAGAAAAAAGCCCAGAATCGAGTGGATGTAATTCTACTGAGCTGGTGCTGCAGAAAAACCTTGGTTATGTAGGGAAAACCTGGCTAGAAGAAAAACACACATAAACCCTATGAAGAAGTAAGAATATGTGTGTGTGTGTGTGTGTGTGTGTGGGTGTGTGTGGGTGTGTACAGTTAATATCTCGGGTTTCTTCCCGTGTAATGGCAAACATATCCCTAGAAGGGTAGCAGTGACGTTTTGACAAAATCACATTTGTCATCTTCTGGCTGAAGTTCTTGGTTTGGTTCTTATGGGCAAACTGTGTGATTGTAACTGCCATTTTTCTATGAAAAGAGGCAAAGGTGTGTTCTGATTGGTCGACAGTGTTGTATTCTGATTGGCTGATAACGTAGCTGTATTTTGATTGGGTGGAAGTGATGTTGTTACTGGATAAGTTATGCTGGAAATGGTGGCAACACAGGCATTATGATGAATCTTTGATCTATGGTTTATGTTTTGTGTTAAGATTCGTTTGTCTATGAGAGCAGGTTTCCAAATAGTAGGCAGACGGGAGGTGTCATCACGTTTATTCATACAATATGGTCTTTTCTCTATTTCAATGGCTTCTCTGATTATTCTGCCATTGAGATGTTCTATTTTTGCAACTGTTTTTGTGTTATTAAAATTAATATTATGTCCTGTGGCATTTATGTGTTGTACTAATGATGATGTGTGTTCTTTTTACTTTTATATCATCAGAACATTCTAACATTTTTTTCTAACAGGGAAACTGGCATGTCCCAGTTTCCTATGGAGTAAATGGGTGCATTCATCATGCATTGGTTTACCATTGGATATTTTCTCAATGGAGACAGTATCATCAGTGTTGTCATCCTTCATGTCATACTCAGTAGTTTCATGAATATTGGTCTTACATTTTTTGTTTTCTAATTGTATGTTTGTGTGTGCTGCTTCATCATCTTTTGGATGAAGGTATGTCAGTCCCCCTTTAGTAGCAATATTTCCTATATTCTTTTTGTTTTTAGTCATATATACTTTTCCATTCTTGAATGTAATTTCTATCTCCTTTTCTTCACTTAATTTAAGGGTAGCCAATATGTTATGTGGGATTTCAGGAATAAACAATACCCCCTCTATTTTCCCTATGTCTTTAATGTGTGTATTGCCTATCCCTTTCACTAAGACTTTGTCTTGATTAGCCGCCTTGACATGGTAATTCTTTTCTATGAAATCACTGAGGAGTTCCTTATTATTGGTGGTATGGTTAATGACTCCAGAGTCAATGAGCCACGTATTACTTGATTCTGTTTGTGTGAGTTTGTTATCCCCTAGTCCATATAATGATCCATACCTATTCTCCCTAGAATTGTCTCTGTAACTTTTCCTATCCTTTGTGATGGGGGAATCTCTACGTTTGTATCTGTAGTCTGGTGAATGTCTGAGAAATTAATTCTTCTATCTGACCTCTCCCTGCGATATGATTGGTCCCTATTTCTTGAATATTTTGGGCAGTCTCTCATATAATGGTTCTTGAAACCGCATGTGTGACATTCTGGTGCATAACAACCTCTGCTTTGGAACTCTACCTTCTTTGTGGTTCTACTTTCCCTGTGACTTATGGAACACTCCCTCCTCAGATTATCCTCTGCTATGAGTTTGTTTGTTAGTGTTTCCAATGATAGGAAACTGAGACTGTCTAACAGGGTTATGTAGTTATCCCAACTAGAGACTGTCTAACAGGGTTATGTAGTTATCCCAACTAGAATCCAATGAGTTGATTATTATACTCTTCATGCTCCCTTCGGAAATAATTTCCCCTCTTTGGATAAGTTCAGCCCTGGTAGCAATTAAATTTAAAATATGTTCACTCATGGGTGTCCCACTTTTTAGTCTAACAGAGTGAAACTCCCTAGAAATCCTAGTTGTTGTAGCTACACTCTTACTGTGAAACAAGTTAAACAATTTTTGAAATATTTCAGAAACAGTTAAATTGTGGTCAATGCTAGGATAAATGCTAGGTGATATGGTGGCAATAAGAATATAATAAGCCTTATGATGTAGACAGTCCAGTTCAAAAGTCCAGGGTTTGCTAGGAGGGTCATTAATAAAAAATAACATGTTTTCTCTTAAATATATGACTTGGAGCTGCTGACTCCATTCCAATAAATTTGATCCGTCTAATTTTAATTTTATAAAATCTGCTGGTAAAGCCCCTGGGTTGTGTGAAGAATTACTCACTGTCTGTCACTGTCCATGGTTTAGGTCTTTAGCGAACTCACAATATGGTGTTGGAATGCTAGAGGTATATCTGTACCGACTTGTATCTATGTTTTCTTCATTTTTTCTTGTAGAGACGTTCTGCGCATGCTCGGAATTTATTTTTCTCCAGCAGTCGTCGAGGAAGGATCCGGTGCTCGTGGCTCTCGGGAGAAGGCCCCAGTCGTCAGGATGTTCTTCTGCCTCAACTCTGGGAGGCCTCAGGTAGTCGATGGTCACCTGGGAGGTTGTTCGAGTTGCCGGGGTATTCCTGCTGTTCTGCTGGTCTGCAAAGTCATCACGGAGGATCCGACGGCTCTGTTCTTCTTGTGGCTGTGGAACGGGACCTGGTCTGGATCATCGCCATTGGGATACATGGACTGTTCAGCATGCTGTCTTCTGATCAGTGAGTATGATCTTTTATTTCTAGGTTCTTGAGTGGTTCACCTGTGCGCCGGGCAGTTGTTTTCAGTGTGTGGCAGCTTGCAAGTCTTTTTGCGGTGATAGCCTCTTCTTCTATGTAGTTTAATTCTGTGTGTTGTTTGTTGTAGATAGGTTTAGTGGGTCTTCCCGGATCACCCGGTCGTGGGCCCGGTAGTTTGAGTTTTGTTCCAAATGCTGCGGTTAGCACTCGCATTGCATTGTTTATTTCTAGCGTGGAAGGCGGGCTAGAAAGATCATCTCTTAGTTGTTTTTTGTTTGTTTCTGTTGTGGGGTAGTTGTTTTTTTCATAAGCCTCGCTTCCCGCCTTGGGATTCGAATCTTGAAATCCTATTGGCTGCTGGTCGGCCATCTTTAATGAGTTTGTCATGCAAGATGGCCACCATGAAAGAGGCGCGAAATCATCACCGGCTTCATCGGTATGTATACAGTTAGTATTTAGTTTTCCTACCTCACTTTCTTCATCTTGGCTATATTCTGCTTCCTCCTCATCTGTTGCTGCTCTGTGGTCTTCTATGAGATTGCGGAGTTTCACGAACAGGTTTGGATCGTTCGGGATCTCTTCTATTAGTTTAATTATTTTCTTTTTCATGTCATCTTCCTTTTTGATGACTGAGGGAGTATATTCATTTTCGGTTTGTTGTTTCTTGATGTCTGGCAGCACATCTGTATTGGGAAATCGCTCGTCTTTCTCTGCCTTTTCTTTCGGTGTGGTTTCTGTAGGTGTTAGTTGAGCCGCCATTCTTTTTTTAAGTGATCTGGTGATAGGTCTTCTTTTTCCTTCATCCATTTTTGGGGTTTCTTGCATCTTTAGGTTGGTTGGGCTTTCCAACCATCCTCTGCTACCAATCTGTTGCTAATATTTCTTTTATACAGGCCCAATAATCAGGATGCAAGTCATGAAAGTTTAATAGTATTTATTTCTATGTTTTCTACCACAGGAGAACATCAGGCAAGCTGAGCTCGCAGCTCAGAACATCAGTATATATACACAGGAGGAGGAGCCAAAGATAAGGAGGAATCAGTAGGAGGGACAATTGATGTATCAAGGTTTAACCCCTACATAGTCTTATATATGTACAGATAGTTAGGTATTTTCATTTGTAACAAACTATGACCATTTTATGACTTGTGGACTTCAGCTCCCAGAATTCCTGAGTCAGCATGGCCCATGCCCCTGCATTAAACCCAGTAGCCATCCATGTTTATCTTACGTTATTTGTATTTTCAAATGAAGTACCAATTTGAGAGTATGGGATCCATAATCCAGTAATGTGTTTCACAAGGCTCTAGTTTAATTGTCCTTGTGTTTTCCAATCAACAGAAAGGGGAATACATTTTCCTTCTTCTGGCCTTTCTCCCAAATCTCTGATGGATATGAAATAAAGGAAACACTAGAAGCAAATATCAATGAAACAAATAGCTCTTGTACTTAGCATTGACTGCCCTGGATGTATAGGATAGGCCTGGGAATGTGAGCGAATGAAGTGTGTTACAAGCTCATTGTTATCTACTTCATGCTTTTCTCAAAGATTCCCTTTAGGATTTATTCTTGTAAGACTATGGGTTAAGAGAATTAAACTAAATGTTTTATAAGGCACTGAAACACTTTTAAGAATCTTAAGTATACTAAAGCATAATGCTCACTTTTATTAGTACATAAGTACAGACAACTTTTTAACAATGGTAACTAATAATGTGGGAGGTTAAAAAAGAGTTCATAGAGAATATGAGCATGTCAACATTCAGTCTTTAACTCCTATTCTTGCAAGGTAAAGGTTTCCCTATCAATTGTGTCCAGCTCTAGAGCACAGTGCCGAGGGAGCCAGCATCTCTGTTTCTTGGCCGAGGGAGCCAGCATTGTCCAAAAACAATTTGGCTAGCATGGCTGTACACCAAAGGCGCGCAAAACACCGTTATCTTTCCTTTGAAGTGGTACCCATTAATCTACTCACATTTACATGCTTTCAAATTGCTAGGTAGGCAGGAGCTGGGACAAGTAATGGGAGCACACCCCATTGCACAAAGCTTGGATCTCAAACCTGGGCTATCAGCTCTCCAGCTGACAAGCTCAGCGTCTTTAACTGCTGAGCCATTTTCTCCCCCTATTTGCAATGTACCCTGTTGCTAATATTAAGTTGTGCTTACAATCTTTTTCCAACAAAATTGGGCAGAGAGATTGGACAATCTGATGGCCTGACTTTGCAGAAGTGAAAGCAGTTGCTGTTTGTAGAAAAAACATTGCATACTATACAGAGGATATATTTCTAAAATGTTCTTCTCGTATGGTTATAGCAGCAAATTAGCTGTTTTATAAATCAGGTGCACACAAGTTCTAACTCTTGAGAGATTGCACTTGTTTTTAAAGGTCTGTGAAAGAAGGGACTGTAACAGAGGTGGGTTTCAGTAGGTTCTGACCAGTTCTGGAGAACCGGTAGCAGAAATTTTGAGTAGTTTGGAGAATCAGTAGTAAAAATTCTGACTGGCCCTGCCCCCATCTATTCTCTTCCTCCCAAGTCCCAGCTGATTGAGAGAAAATGGGGATTTTTGCAGTAACCTTCCCCTGTAGTGGGGTGGGATTTTACAGTATCCTTCCCTGCCACACCCACCAAGCCATGCCCACCAAGCCATGCCATGTCCACCAAGCCACGCCCATAGAACCAGTAGTAAAAAAAATTTGAAACCTACCACTGGACTGTAATTAGTGATGTCATAACAATGGGAAGGGCCAACATTTCCTATTCAGGTCATGTTACAGATTTAAACTTTGAAAAGCAGCTTAATGGAGAAATGAGAAGTCTTTGTCCCTCCAACTGGAGTTTCACCTTGGCTTTTTATGGCTCCCCCCAAATACCCTTTCCCAAACATTCCTGAAGACAACACACACTTCAAAATAGTTCACCACATCCATGGGGCAGAGGAGGATGCAGAATTAGTCTTGAAGCATGGAAATGATCATAATGGATTAATGTTCTACAAATTGTCTACCATTCTTTTCCTTTGACAATTATCCATAAGGTGATGCTGGGCCAATGTTATTGTGAGAGATGTAAAACAGTTGTCCAACTGCCTAGGTAGATGTTCCACCTAAACCTGAGGATATGTTGTGGCTCCGTTACCTGAGCCTGTGTCATCGGCAGGAGAGGACTCCGAGAGTGAAGGAGAGGAGTTGGCAAGGCCTCCCTCTCCAGGACCCTCCTCTCTGGCAATGCCTTCGGTGTCCGCCGAAGGTCAAGAGATAGGCCCGGGGCCAAGCACGTCCACGCAGCCACAGGTGGACAGTAATGAGGGAGATGAGTCTTGGCTGGATCCTCGGCAGAGTCACAGAGATAAGCATACGCAACAGAAGAAGAAGCATGCCAGAGATTAAGCTGAGTCACTGGACCACACCCCACAGGGTATAAAAGGGGGTGAGGTGGCCATTCAGACTCTGTGACGGACAAAACTAACTACTATCGAGTCACATTGCATCTTTGGAAACAACATTATCTGCCTTGGATTTAATTACGGACTGGACTTGACAATTCTTAAACTGTGTGTATTTTGTTTATGAGTAAAGTCTTGGCAAGCAGCTACTGGGTTGCTGCCAATCCTCTTATCGAAAGAATTGGTTGTCTGCCAGTTTATTTAACCCCCGGCTGTCTGTTTGTATGCGTATGTGAGATGGGGACAGAACAGAATATAAGAGAATGACTGACTCTCTATCCCACATTTCATTCCCATTTCACAAATAGAGAAGACAATTTCAGGAAATCATGTTTGATTGGCTCTGTTAAAACCCACCTTTGATTAAAGACTTTGGCACTCAGGCATAGCAGAGCAAAAGAAACAGCAACTGGTAATATTTCCTCTCACCAGCCTGTAAAGCTGATGGAAAGAAGCAAGCCTAGAGGAAAAAAATCCACTTTAATATAACATTAAAATATGGGAAAGGAAGGAAAGTCTTAGGAGAAAAAAACCCAATATGTTCTGGAAACATCTTCTGGTAATGCTCTTTGATTTGAATAATCTGGAAAAAAATCTGCTGGGGAAATCCCTCTCTAAGATAATATAAAACTTCTAGGCCGGGATTTTAGTTCAGATTACCTTGATTCCAAGGGTGGTAAGTCTGCTTTATAGATTTTGATATTTGGAATGTATCTATAATTATCTGGCAAGGCATTTGTCTCTGATTTCTCTCTCCTTTTTCTGGAAATATAAGAAAGGGAATCATCTTGTCTTCTTTCACAGAATTTTGATTTGTGGACTAGCACATATTTGAGTAGTCAGCCAGTGTAATAACAAAAGAGCAAACTTGTATTTTTTTTCTTCGCTAAAGTTCTGAGAAAAAAGAAATAAACTTATTAAGCAGTGTTCGCTATTAGATGTGTTACTGTGACATAGAATGAAGCAATATTATGTTTCTATTACGGTAAGAAACAGAGCAGTTAACCGAACACTGGCTAAATTGCAAAGATAGAATACTATAGCAGTGACATTTCATTCTTTTATGTAAGGGAATGAATGCTTTCTTAAGAATTGGCCAATTTTCCTTTTCATTATTTTTATAAAGGGGAATATATATGTGTGTATGTGTATGTTCATTTCACCCTACCCTAAGGCTTGGAAGAATAACTGTCTTTCAGATGACAGAAAGGCAATATCAAACGGAACTTTATTTCTGTTATGTAGACTATATAGACTTCAAAGCTCTTGATTGTGTTGATCAGTCAAGAGTTTGAAATTCTGTCAAAACAACAGGCATAGCCAAGCATCTGATTCTTCTGATTTAAAAAAAACACACACACACTACAATAACCACAGTGGAAATGGAATTTGGTGACACCAGATAGTTTATCATCCAAAAAGGTGTCACAGACTGCATTATGTCACCACACCTATTCATTCCATACATTTAACTCATGTACTGAAGATCTGGAAAAACTGAAGGCCAGTGACAAAATCAAGGGAAGGGATGTCAATAACCTGAGATATGCAGACAAGGCTACTTTGGATGCAGAAACTGAAATTGATGAGGATTTAAGAATGTCCATTCTAAAGGTAAAACAGGAAAATAAACATGCTGGACTTTCTTTGAACATCAAGAAAACACAAATCAAGTCTATCAGAAAACAATATGAATTAAAGTTTAAACAGTGAGACAACAGAAGTGGATGATGATGATGATGATGATTGATGATGATTGATGATTGGTTGATGAAGTCATGATTTACTATTATGAGATCCATGCACTCAACTGATACAGGTAGTCCTTGACTTACAGCAGTTCATTTAGTGACCGTTCAAATTTATAACAGCACTGAGAAATGTGACTTATGACTGTTTATGACCTTTGTAGCATCCCCATGATCATGAGATCAAAAGTCAGATTCTTGGCAACTGGTTCCTATTTATGACCTTTGCTGTGTCGGGGGTCATGTGAGCCCCTTTTGCAACCTTCCTACTAGCAAAGTCAATGGGGAAGCCGGATTCACTTAACAACCAGGTTACTAACTTATCAACTGCAATGATTCACTTAAGAACTATGGCAAAAAAAAGTCCTAAAATGGGGGCAAAACTCGCTTAACAAATATCTCACTTACTATACCAGTAATGAGATCTGAGGAAATTAGACAATATACAGTATTACAACTTGGATACCTCTGGCAATTTCTATGATTGTCTTAGTGGGAATGACTGGATTAATCTAAGAATATTTCATTTCATTTCCTAGAAAGATGTTCCACGTTAATATTTAGGGAATTCTCTAAACAAAGAGAGTTGATGCTTCCAAGTTGTAGGCATGATGACCGCACGTATACAGATGCAAGGGGAATTGTGGCAGATAGAGATTTTAGCTTTGCATGGTAAGGGAGAAGGATCAGCCACTTTTATAATATGAACAAAGAAGCTATACTGGGTCCAATCAGGAGTCTGTCCTGTCATCACTCTGCTCCCATTCAGACAAATGAAGTCCTATAAAAAGCTCAGGAATTGAGCTTTTCTGCCCCAGCTACGGACCCAAAAGAACGCAGCACACACAAAGTCTGTAGAAACCTTAGTTTACTAAATTAAATAAGTTTTTTTTCCAAACAAAGGCTGTTTATTAACTTTCTTAACAGCCTACAAGAATCCAAAGAATAAATAATCGTAATCTTACTATGGTTGGCAGAAAGCCCAAAAGCAATTCGCAAAGAACTAAGATCAAGGCACGCAGGAGAGTGAACGAAGTTGTTCCCTGCAAATTGCTTCAGTCAGCGTTCCTCCTTAAATAGGCTAAGGGAGTAGCCAATTAGCCCCAAGCCTTACTCTTGAGGAGACCTCCTCCTGAGGAGCCACTCCTGCCTTTTGGCAGCTCTGCGCACCCGTGCATCGAGAAGAGGCTCCTCCTCTTCGTCCTCTTCACTTAAGGGAGCTTCTGGAGGTTCTGAAGGCCCTGGCTGAATCCCTACCTGTAGCACCACATCTTCTCCAGCCTCCTCATTGTCCGACTCGAGTGCCATCTGCACAGGCTGCTGGCACAGCACCACACCAGCCTCCTCGCTGTCCGAATCAGCACAGGCCGCGTACGGGCCACAACACGAGCATAGTATGAATGCAATAGCAGCTGCCACTTTTATTCTCTGGCAACTCAAACTATTTTTGGAAAACTTATAGAAATGGTTTTGTTTTTTGTTTTTCTTATTCAAAAGTGGGGGGAGAAGATATTCGCTAGCTTATAGTACTTTTGGTGCCCTCCAGATATATTGAGTTTACAAGCCCAAAACTTTAGCCAAATCTGTTTTGAGGCACAGTTCCCCAATGCAGTTGAATGCGTAATTTTAAGAATAGAAAAAAATAGCTGGTGATCCGTTACTGTTATTCCTACACAGACGCTTCTGGATGCAGTTAAAGACAAACCCATTTACCCTTCAGCTCATTTTAACTTTAAGTCAAGAGTTTTTGTCATTATAAGTATTATATTATCTTGCAAGAATTGTTCCCAAAAATGTGTATTTGGAGGGTTGGAGCAGGGGAAATATGTTCATGTTTTATAGTTGTAATAAACTGATTTTTTGAATGCACAGTAATTTTCTATAGTTTGCAAAAAGTGCAGGTTAATTTCTTTTATCTGCTTAGGGAAATATATCCTGCAGAGCAAGAGACAGAGAGTCACAAATACATATAATTATCTGAAATATTTACTCAGTGTCTTTCTTTGGGGAAAGATAGCGACCTAAGATTAGGGCTCAACATATTCTACAATTCAGTGAAAGAGCAAAAAATGTTTCATGTAAAAGTAGGTACAGAATTCTTGTTCCTGCAAATTTAGATTTTCATTTTTTTAAAAAAAAGATTTACTGCATTATGAAAACAGACAATGATATCATAGTTAGAACTATCAACAGTGGGAATTCAGATTCTTATTTTGGCTATGATTTGCAAAATCACAATAAATTATGCAAATAATAAAAACAGTTATGCCCAAGAACCGGTAGTGGAAATTTTGAGTAGTCTGGAGAATCGGTAGTAAAAATTCTGACTGGCCCCGCCCCCATCTATTCTCTGCCTCCCAACTCCCAGCTGATCGGGAGGAAATGGGGATTTTGCAGTAATCTTCCCCTGGAGTGGGGAGGGAATGGGGCAGGGGTGAAATCCAGCAGGTTCTGAAAGGTTCTGGAGAACCGGTAGCGAAAATTTTGAGTACTTCGGAGAACTGACAAATACCACCTCTGGCTGGCCCCAGAGTGGGTTGGGAAAGAAGATTTTGCAGTATCCTTCATCATGGAGTGGGGTGGGAATGGAGATTTTGCAGTATCCTTCCCCTGGAGTGGGGTGGGAATGGAGATTTTGCAGTATCCTTCCCCTGCCGTGCCCACCAAGCCACTCCCACCAAGCCATGCCATGCCGACCAAGCCACACCCACAGAACCAGTAGTAAAAAAAATTGGAAACCCACCACTGCACTAGAGAGTGAGATTAGATAGGCAGTAAAACAGCTGCAGAGTAGGAAGGAATCAGACTGGCATGAAATAGTTACAAAAGATTCAAGTGCAAAGGCAGTTCAGTGTTAATAGCTGTCAGGTGTGCTTCCTTCAAAGTCCAGGAAAGAATGACCCAAACTTCATGATTTATAGAGAAAGGTACTTTTACTAGAAAATGAAGTGAAAGCAACCAAGGAAAGCTGAAATTAAAGGCAATAAGCACGAAAATTGCATATAGAAAGCATCCCCTCCCACTGTCCATCGTAAATCATCCAATCCAAAGGTCTCCCAGGGTCAGGTGGAAGCACGTCTGGCAGCGTCATCAATCAGGAATGCCACGAGGGTTGACCTGATAGCAACTTCAAAGATTCAGTTTCGTTTCTTACAAAATCCTCAGCACGCTTCCCCCCACCCGGCCCCTAGCTCTCCCCCCTCCCGTTTCTTATGGCAGCCAAAGCAGTAAAAGCGGAGGCTGACAATAGCTATATGACAGCAAACAGCAAACCAAACTGTAGGTCTTGCAGATTGAAATAAGTATCATAGCATTCTTTTTCCAAAGAAGGGAGATGCGAGAGCAAAGTGAACCATTACAATCAATCCTTATGCAAGCAAGGTTTTGCTTAAGATTTTACAAAGACGACTGCAGCTACTATAGAGGGAAAAAATAACAGGCAAACAGATAGGTATCAGAAAAGGCTAAGGCACGTAGATAAATTTACATTTTGCAGACATGATGGGTAGAAGATAATACGATGGTTTATTATTGCTTTATTGAATATTACAAAAGCCTTTTAGTTTGCTGTTCAATTAGCATGTCTGCACTACACTAGGGGTAGGCAATGAGTCAGAATTATAAATAAACAATTCTCAGAATTGAACTTAAAGAAACAGAATGGTTCACAGCAGTGGTGGGATTCAAAAAAATTTACTACCAGATCTGTGGGCGTGGCTTGGTGGGCATGGCATGACTTGGTGGGTGTGGCTTGGTGGGCGTGGCAGGGGAAGGATACTGTAAAATCTCCATTCCCTCCCTACTCCAGGGGAAGGTTACTGTAAAATCTCCATTCCCATCCCAGTCCAGGGGAAAGTTACTGCAAAATCCTCATTTCCTCCTGATCAGCTGGGACTCAGGAGGCAGAGAATAGATGGGGACGGGTCAGTCAGGTGGTATTTACCAGTTCTCCAAAGTACTCAAAATTTCCTCTACCGGTTCTCCAGAACTGGTCAGAACCTGCTGAATACCACCTCTGGTTCACAGGGACAATAATCCTTAACTTTTGGGTGAAAGGGTATATTAT
The DNA here is from genome assembly GCA_022577455.1 of Arizona elegans. NCBI lineage: Eukaryota > Metazoa > Chordata > Lepidosauria > Squamata > Colubridae > Arizona > Arizona elegans. The sequence goes on along the minus strand of JAKOOJ010000008.1, from coordinate 11,150,770 downwards.
AAGAATGGCAAGAGTGGAATTAAAAGTGGATGTCAAAACGCACAATTGGAAATCAACTAAAGATGCCACTTATCAACAGAAAGTTTTTTTAAAAAAAACTTAGAAGAGCTTGCTATGAAAGGGAAAATAGAGAAGTGGTTTGTCTAAATTAATGTCAGCCTCCATGTTTACAGAATTTAAAATTAATAAAGCAGAAGTGAATGTGGCTTCTTCAGCTAAAGAATAAAGATGCATATAAAAGAAAGGAGATCCTTGAGAGCAAGACAATGGCAATCTTAGACAAGATAAAGCAGGATAAGGACACTTCAGTGATAATAACATTCAGAATAGTTAAAGCAATGGTCTTTCTAGTGATAATGTAGATGAATATAGTGAAAAATAAAGAAAATAAAACTGTTTCAAATTATGTATTTGGAGACAATTTTACATGCACACATGTATATAATGTATACGCACACATGTATACAATATCGGCTGGCGACCCCCAGGGGGAGAGCCTTCTCTGTGGCGGCACCTGCCCTCTGGAACGACCTACCCCCAGAGATACGCACAATACCAGACCTCCGGACTTTTCGTCGGGCCCTGAAAACACATCTATTTCATCTAGCCGGGATGGCTTGATCCCATCCTTGCGGTTTTAATTTGTAATTGGTTTTAACTGGGTTGTTTTAAATTGATGGCCAAAATTATTTAATGTCTTTTAAACGGCTTTTAAATTTTATATGTTGTGTTTTACCATGGCTGTTCACCACCCTGAGTCCTGTTGGAGAAGGGCGGTATACAAATTAAATAAATAAATAAATTAATTAATTAATTAAATATACAAACATGTTTAAATTGGCATCTTTGGAGAGAAAGTACATTTCTTTTAAGGTTATTTTCTATGCCCATAATGGCGAACCTATGGCACGCGTGCCACAGGTGGCACGCAGAGCCATATCGTTGGGCACGCAAGCTCAGCTCTGACACTCATGTGCGCACCAGCCAGCTGGTTTTCGGGCCTTCTGGGCTCACCGGAAGTTGGCAAACAGGCCATTTCCGGCCTCTGGGGGGCCTCCGACTGGTGGGGAAGGCTGTTTTTGCCCTCCCCAGGCTCCAGAAAAGCCTCTGGAGCCTGGGGAGGGCGAAAAAACGGGCCTACTGGGCCCACCGGGCCATCTCGTGCCAAAAGCAGGAGGAGTGCGGAGGGGTCACGCACGCATGCGTGGGGGGGGCGGGGTGCATAGAATTATGGATGTGGGCACACATGCACGCGCCCCCCTCACCCCCAGCTTTTGGCACGCAATGGCAAAAAGGTTAGCCATCATTGTTCTATGCAGATCAATGCATAAGCATAAGAGATCTGTAACTGAATATTTATGGGAAAATGTCTAACTTCTATTCTCACAGGATTTTTCCACTTATGAAAAGGCAAGCTTTTACAAGCTAGCATACAAATAGATATCCTGATCTCAGTGAGAATTTCTATGCAAATAAGCACTTGATAGAAATGCAGCAAAGCAAGTAGGAATCAATACACACTGCAACATTCATATTGGGTTGTACACTACACTTGAAAAGCCATGTTCATTACAAAGTCTTAACTTGTTTTTAACATAATTAGAATCGGACAATCATACAGATTGCTCTGGGGAGTCTATTAGTTCTGTCCAGTTCAAACCCAATTTGACTTAAATTGATTTGCAAATGCTGACATTTAAGATTCCTTAAACAAATTTTATTGGTTTTTTTCTTTTCTCCTCTCCCACCTTCACCCACATGCTTCTTCTTCTTCTCCTCCTTTTTTTTTTTTTTTTTTGAACAGAATGTTGGTCGTTTCTTATTTTATACAATTAGTTAAATTCAAATACTTTTTTGAATTTGTTCAGGGCTGCCTGGACCCCACAATGGGAAACATTAAATTGAAAATGAATACAGCAATAGAGAGAGATGAAGGAGGGGGAAAGAATTGGAAGGGAGGAGGAAGGAGAGAGAGGGATGGAAGAGGAGGAAAGAAGGGAGGGAAGGGAAAGTGGAGTAGGAGAGAAGGCAAGATAGGGAGGAAGAGTGGAGGAGAAGGAGAAGGGAAGGGGAGGTAGGGAAAAGAAGAAGGTGGGGAAAGAAAGTTGGAAGTAGAAGAGGGAGAGGCTAGGTTTGAGGAGAAAGATTGCTGTACAATAAAAAAGATGAAGTGGAAGAAAGGCAGCTCTGAATAAACAAATATAAATATATTAAGAAAAAGAATGAATTGACAAAAGTTGTAATTGAGACATTTAAGATTCAAAGGCATGGTTTCCTTCAAATCTGGGTCTCCAGATCTGAGGGTCAAACCATTCAGTTCAATTCACTCTGAGATTTAATTTGAAAAACAGATTTGTCCGTAGACTAGAAGAGAGAAATACCAAAATGCTAGCAGATGGTTATTATTATTATGGTTCATCACATAGTCAGCCAAATGTTTAGACTGAATTTGGCATTTTTGTCTACCTATCCAATCCTTCCCAAGGACCTGGGACAGGCATTTGTTGATTGATGTGTCAAAGGTGCCATTGCAATTGACTGATGATTATTTTGTCAGTGTCGATGTAGTTCAGGAGATGCTCCAGTTGTTTTGGGACAGCACCCAAGGATCCTATTACTATTGGTGCGATCTTTGCTTTTTTTGGCCACCGTAATTTTTTTATTTTTTTATTTATTTATTTTGCTTTAATTTATATGCTGCTCTTCTCCGGAGACTCAGGGCGGCTTACAATGCGTTAAGCAATAGCCTTCATACTTTTGTATATTTATACAAAAGTCAGCTTATTGCCCCCACAATCTGGGTCCTCAATCTGGGTCTGGGTCCTACTTCTATTTGCAGGTCTTTATATTTTGTGATTTTTCTATTCTATTCTGCTGTCTCCAGATACTGCCTGTTCTCTGTCCAGTTGGTTTTGTTTTTCTTATTGACAGATGTTAAGTTTGAGGTATTATGTGGCAGGTGCTGTCTGTTCGAATTCTAAAGTCTCTGAGTACTTCATTTTCTATTACTTTACCTATTTTATGGTTCCACCATTTCTTGATAGCAGGAAAATGGGCATTTCTTGCAGATATTCCATTGTTGCTACCTTGTCATGTCATTGTTTGTGGTCTGTCCATGTGATCCTTTTGCAGCATCTAGCAAAGTGGTCTACTATTTCTTCAGCTTCTTTGCAAAGATAGCACTTGCTGTCTGTTACTGTCTTCTCAATTCTGGCCTTGTATGCATTTGTTCTTAAGGCTTGGTTTCATGCAACCCGAATTAGCTCCTTTTTCCCTTTCTTCAATTTTCTTTGCTGTTAGCCATTGCCAGTTCCTGTTATTATATGATTTATTTTTTGAATGTGCTGGCTAAGTAATCATTTGTCTAGTCATGTCTCTTTTCTATTCTTTATTTGGTTTTTCTTGTAATCAAGTTTGGCCTCTCCAGTACTCAGTAAACTTCCTCCTCCTCATCATCATCATTGTCATTGTCATCATCATCTGTGGAGAGAAAACATTGAGAATGACACATTCATCATTGATTTTGGCTGGGTACCAAGCTAGGCAGATATATTCTTTTAGGCAGTATTCAGAAGAATGAACATTGAATTGTTAGAAAGAAAAGATTGCCGTCTCTTTGCCAGGATTTCATCGTTTCAGATTATGGCTCACTGAGAATATTCTGTTAGTTAATTAAAAGAGGCAGCAGAGGCAAGCTGAAAGAGTAAGATGCAATGCTATGGAAAATCCTGAGACAAACTGGGCTGATTTAAAGAGTTGCAAGCCAAAATTTTGAAAAACCAATTTTTTTCTGTAGTGCTACCTAGCCCTATAGATATGTGATGATACAGAGTATTAAAACTAGTACCATTTTTCACATTATGATAAAAAAAGTTATTCAGTAGTATGAAAGGTATTTTTCTATATCATATATTTAATTCTTTGGGATGTTTAAAAGGAGTGGTGTGTAAATACAGTATGTAAAACAAATTTTCACTGTTGGTTTGTGAAATGACATACTCAACTGATCAGATTATTTGCAAAGCTGTACCTGCTAGACCTGATTTTAAAAGGCATTCAGTCAATTTAAGAGGGTAATACAAAGAGAAATATAAAGTCTTATAGCAACTTGAAAAGCAACAAATTTATTATATCATGCCTTAGTGCTTTGAGATTCTATAATATATTATACATGTAATGTGAGATGAATTTGTCAGAATAAATTTATGGCATTCTCTCCAACAGTGTCTTCCTGATATGTTGAGATTACTACTCCCAGAATTCCCTCTGGTTGCCTATATTGACTTGAATTGAGGAAAATGTAGGCCTCATAATATATTTGTTAAGCATTGAGTTATTATGGAAATATTCAAATTTTGTAGAATATTTAGGCTGGGGAAACAAAGGCTTTCTAAATTCCTTCAATAGTTCAAACCTTTTTAGAAGCTTAACATAAAAAATATGGCTTATGTTTAATGGCCATCATATTTGATCACTAAGTTATTTTTGATTGGCATATGCTATAGTAGAATGTCATGTTTGTTGATTGTCAACAGCAACATATTTTCTTGCTTTCAACTCTTCCCCAGGACAAATAATTCAGAACTCTTCAGAGTATACTGTTAATTTCATTTGTTTTATTTGATTTCCATTATCTTGCAGCTGCTTGCAATTAAAGCAGTTTAACTTCATTTTGCCTAATGATCTTGCTCTGTCAAGTCTCATGGGGTCCCTACAGTATCTTCTTAAATAATGTATTCTCAGCTACTACTCTGACCACAAAATACAAATATGATGAATAATTCTGAGACTAGATAGGAATAATGTAAATTAATCTATTAAATGGGATTTTAACATCTTAAGCATTTGGGATTCGTTTCATAGGAAGCTGAACTTGCTTGACAATTGATCTGAAACCATTTATCTTGACTTCCAGATTTAACAGTGGCACAATTAATTTTCCCAATGCAATTGATTTTCAAATTGGTATTTATTTATTTTTTGGCCATCACTCAATTACACTCTAAAGCCGTGATGGGGAACTTATGGCATGTGTGCCAGAGGAGACACGCAGCACCCTCTCTGATGGCATGTGAGCCGTCGCCCCAGTTCAGCTATGCTGCGCATGCGCATGCACTTCCCGCCAGCCAGCTGGTCTCTGGGTCTCTGCAGCACATGCGTGGGGGGCGGGGCATGTGCGGTACGGTGCACATGCAAGGGGGCGGGGCACATGCGGGGGGCATGTGTGCATGCACAGCGATGTGTGCGGGGACCTGCGTGCATGTGGGGTGGGCAGGGCGCATGCACTAGGGCCATGCACGCATTGCATTTGGGGGGTTCAGATGCGCTTTGGGCACTAGGTCCAGAAAAAGTTAGCCATCACTGCTCTAAAGGGTTAAAAATATACACCATGTGAGAATAATGTATTTTGTTCTGATATGCAAATAATTAAGATTCTGCATGTTTCAGAAATGATTTCAAAGAAGTGTATCATAACACATAGGAACACAGGCAAAGGGCTTATGTAAAGTTGCCAATAGAATCGAATCGAATAGAATTTTTTTATTGGCCAAGTGTGATTGGACACACAAGGAATTTGTCTTGGTGCATATGCTCTCAGTGTACATAAAAAGAAAAGATACATTCGTCAAGAATCATAAGGTACAACACTTAATGATAGTCATAGGGAACAAATAAGCAATCAGGAAACAATATCAATATAAATTGTAAGGATACAAGCAACAAAATTACAGTCATACAGTCATAAGTGGAAGGAGATGGGTGGTGGAAATGATGAGAAGATTAATAGTAGTGCTATTAATTGCACTACAGTAGCCAGCAATTCTGTAAGTGTTTTAGGGGGTTTTTTGGGGGGTTTTTTGGGGGGGGGCTTTAAAAAAAAGTTGCAACTCCCAGAGCACCAGCTCATCAACTAAACTCCTAAAAGAACACTTCTTGAATCAAGAGAGCACTTGCAAAAGCATGAAAGTAAATAAAAATACATGACAAAATTTTAAAAGAAATGTATTTATTAATTCAAGTTGTATGGCTGCCTGTCTCAACAAGTGATCCTAGGTTGCAAATAAGTGATTCTGGATAAATAAAAGGATTTTTCTTTTAAAAAAAAAAACAACATAAATTCTCAACTGAATTGGAAACAAAATCAACACAGGTCAGGCCTGTATTCTATAAACATGAAGCTACCAGGCCAGAGTTGCTGTCTTTATCATGCCAAAAGCATATTTATAATTTTTAGAACATTTTGTGGGCATACTCACTAAATCACAACTGAGAATGGGAGGGTGGAGAAGATATTCATAAATTCTCTCCATGTTTGATATGGTTATTCACAAAATACCCATTCTCTGAGGAGCCATCTTCAACCTGCCTGGAAGACAACCCTGGAAGTCCATCAAGTCCATTTCAGTATCATTTATCATTTGTGCAAATCTAATCACTGTGCATGTCTTGGGGGTTCAGGGAAGATTTTAGTATGGAAATCTCTGGCCTTGAATCTTTTGCTTTCTCTCACAGGGCAAAGGCAGTGGTGGGATTCAGCCAGTTCACACCACTTTGGGAGAGCCGGTTGTTAACTTTCTGAGCAGTTTGGCACACTGGTTGTTGGAAGAAATCATTAGGGCAGAGAACCGGTTGTTAAATTACCTGAATCCCACCACCGGGCAAAGGGAACAATTATTAATCGACAATTAATGTTAGTCCAAAAGAAGGCCAAATAAACCTAAGCAATATGGAATTGAGTAAAGAAGTGATATGCATAAATACCGTATTTTTCAGAGTATAAAACGCACCTTTTTCCCCCAAAAAAGAAGGTGAAAATCTGGGTGTGCATATACTCTGAATGTAGCCTGGCCCAGCTTCTCAAATGGAGGTTTCAGAGGCTGAAAAAAGCATCAGACACGAAGCTTCAGAAAAAAAGCCCCGAATCAGAACTGCATAAAAGAAGCCCCCAAACAGAGCTTCAGAGGCTTTTTTTCTGAAGCTCTGTTTCGGAGGCTTTCAGAGGCAGGAAAAAAAGTTTTTTCTGAAACAAAGTTTCAGAGGCAGAAAAAAAAGCAAGGCACAGAGCTCACAACCAAGAAACCTGTTGCTAAAATTCACCTCTGGGAACAGCTGATTGGGGGTATTCCGGGAGGCCGATCCACCCCCAATCAGCTTTTTTCTTATTTTCCTCCCCAAAAACTAAGATGCGTCTTATACTCTGAAAAATACGGTAATCAAATCTTTGTTTCCTGAAAGATAGTGGACTGCTTCCCCTTATTGATCCTAATGGCACTCGTTCGTTGCTGATTTCAGATTCTATTTTGTCTTAAACTATCATATCCCTTCTTCATGTGTACATTCATACATACATTACACACACACAAATATATTTATATATGTATTGCCAAATATGTATTGTCAGTTATATCCTGGGCACTTAGTATACTGTATATGCATTATATTTTCCCCCCTATTGACTTGTTGTAAATGGATAGTGAAGCCTCCATTACACCTGCATATTTGTGCTTGTATAAACCAAGAGAAAATTGTCAGTTTTGATTGCTTCTTTTCCCACAAGGTACTGAATTAGGTACCTAAGGCATTGTTGGGTGCTGTCAAATTATGTGCCTCAGATTTATTACAACATGGGGTGGGCCGGGGAGGGTTGTAGCATCTGTAGTGCAAACATGATAAGTAAAAATGGACATCATCAAGCTCTGGTATGAAATTGATTTTTCAAGGCTTACTATTTTCATACATAAAATAGCACTCATGTTTTGCATCAAAGCATCTCACCTTGGTAACTTATATAGCCAGAGATTGATTCACTTTGCAGCTTGAAACAACAAATCTTAATTTAGAATTGTCAGATAAAGTTCTTGGGATGGGGGCAGTACTAAACAATTGTTCCCTTCTTATGACATACTGTACACACAAATGCCCTTCTCCAAAGGACACAGACATCAGAGCCAATATAAATGTAAAATACCTTATCTGCACATGCCAAGGTAAACTTCCTAGAACTGCATCTGACTGCTGCATTCGCCAGGTATTTTGGACTTCAGCTCCTACAGTCTTTGCCACTGACCCAGTAAGACCAAATGGGTGTCTAAAATATCTAGAATACATTGGGGCTAAAGCAATGGTGGGTTTCAAAATTTTTTACTACCGATTCTGTGGGTGTGTAAAGGATGCTGTAAAATCTCCTTTCCCACCCCACTCTAGGGGAAGGATACTGCAAAATCTCCATTTCCCCCCAATCCGTTGGGACTTGGGAGGCAGTGAATAGATGGGGACATCCAGTCAGAATTTTTACTACCGGTTCTCCGAACTACTCAAAATTTCCACTACCGGTTCTCCAGAACTGGTCAGAACCTGCTGAAACCCACCTCTGAACTAAATATATTTATATAACATCTAACTATGGAGGCAGGATTAAAAAATGGTAATTATCTTGAAGAGTGTTTTTTCTCTGGTTGGACCGGTCTATCAGGGCAACCTGGTCTACCCAGTTATGGAACAGGGCATACTACTTCTGTTTTCGCCTTTCAGCCTCAAACCAGGGGCCTTCACAGGCTGTCGCTTTTGCAACAAACTGTTGCAAAATTTATGTTAGATTTATGCTTTAGCGACAAAAAAATAAAGGGAGACTAGTATAGATCTATTTCAAGCTATTTAGCTGTCACTCACTAGCCATTCCCTTCTGGGATTCAAACCCAGGCTGCTTGCATATTAAGTAGATGTAATAATCTCTAAGCCATGGTTTTCCCTTGTTTTGTTGGATATACCAGGGGAGAGATTAAGTGTTTTTCTCCGGTGAGACCAGTCTATCAGGTCAACCTGGTCTATCCAATTATGGGACAGAGCATACTGCTTTCGTTTTTGCCTTTCAGCCCTAATCCAGGGGCCTTTGCAGGCAGTTGCTTTCGCAACAAACTATTTTTGTGTTAGATTTATGTTTTAATGACAAAAACATAAAGGGAGACTAGTATAGCTCTGTTTCAAGTTATTTAGCTCTCATCAGCTAGCCATACCTGTTGAAGAGAAAGTCAGAAGTCATTATATTTCACAATATTCATTTTCTCCCTTTCTTTTCTCTTCCTTTCCTTTAGATTTTCCTTTTACTATGTGTAGAATGTAAGATTGTCATCTGTACTTCTTGAAAGTATATACAGTAGTTTGTTACTGCGGTAGTCAGATACTGGAATAAACATATAATTGGTCTGATCTTATATGCTTCTTTTATGCTTTGTTTAATCTTATGTCTAGAATCTGGGAGTTAGTTTTAGTTAGGCAGTTAGGTATATTCCAGATGTTTTGTATTTATTGAAAATTCTACCCTTCCTTCTTAGTTCCTGAGCATCAGCCCAATTAAAGATATTTTAAGGGCAATGTTGGTTTGCTTTAGCAGAAATAAAATTCACAAGAGTTTTGTTTGTTTTCCCCTTGACGTTAGGTAGAGTAAATGGGAAAAATTCTAGATTGCTTGGACCTTAGTTATTCTAGGGAAGTAAAAACAGTGGTTCTTTGAAAGTGCCCTTAAATAGTTCCAATCTTTGAAGCCCAACAGGCATGACTTTTGCTTAGAATAATAGAATAACCCCGTTCTCTTATGTTTAAAGGCATTGGAGAAAGCACCTGGATACAAAACTGATGACATGTTATGATGTTGCTTTGAAAAGCTCTCGTACTTTTAATTCACGAGGTTGAACGGTTTGGTGCTGCTACCATCCATCACAGATTGTTTTTGCAAACAATACACAATATGAATTGAAGTAACATAACAGTTCATTTCAGTTCCCTCATGTATAGAGTGATGTTGAGGTGATTTTTTTTCTCCCTCAAGGACCAACAATAACTTGGCAGGACACTGACTGAATACAGCTTTTGCAGGCTCTCTGAAAGTCAGCTAGAAGCTCATTGTTTCAGTATTTTGCAGTGGGCACAAGTGAAAATGAACAGCAGGTCTGCCTCAAATTGTTTTGGAAGGACTGGGCAGTGGAAGCAGTGCCATAAGTGTCCTATGAAACTCACAAATTAGATGAAATTCCACAGGATATACATAGTTGCCATGAAAGCCTGTTTATTTTTCATGTTGTGAAAACAATTCCAATGCAGAAATCTATTTGTACATATGATATGCTTCTACATTAGATTTCTCCTGTAAAACAACTGTTTTTTCATAAGGGATTTACATGATGTAGTTACTCCATATTGCTCTTCCTCTTCTGTCTCAGAATCTGCTAATTGCCAAAATCTACAAAAGGTCAAGTATATTAAAGGGCTATTGAAGCCAAAGCTCAAAAAATGTGTTGCTTCTAATTAATTTTATGAAATATAATAGTGTGTGGTGAGCCTGCTCTGTTCCATGGCATCTTTCTAGCTTTTGAGTAGCTTCATACCCATGTACTCACTCCTCTATGCAGACACCCAAATGAACTCTTTGTGCTAATTCTGTGTGAAGCTTTACCGATAAAGAACTGGAAATAAAATATAGTTTTAATTCTAATAAGAGTTGGTGCTCATCGGAGAAAGGCAGAGATGAAAGTTATGGCTGGCATCTAAGAAGGCTATCATAAACTTAGATCTAGTAGATGTTCAGAATACTTGGCCAATAAAGAATTCTTTTCTATTCTATTCTATATACTGTTGGGTATTAGGGCGTCTCATTTAATGGGGTGAAAATTAATTTTTGCAATTTTTTTTCAGTGAGGGGTTCTAAAAATATCTGTTTTTACACCAAGAATTCAAATCTGCTGTTATTTGTGCAATTGCACAACGTTTACCTTGGCTCTGTGTTTCACACATCTCTCTATTGATTGGGCATGACAGGGCCACCGTAGTACTCGCCTTGGTTTGTCAATGAACTTCTTTATTTTTGCTGTAGTCAGTTTGCATGTCAAAGGTGGCTCATTTGAAGCCAAAGGTGGCTTCAAATCAGTCAATCAGCTCCAGCAGAGTGGATGCTCTGGCTTGACCTCTACCCAGTGCATGGCACCACCTTCACAATCAGTATTAACATTTGTAGAATCTCCTCCAATGGCCTTCAAGCTTTTGTCAATGCCTTTCTTCTTCACGAAATATACCAGATTATCTGCAATCACTTGAGGAGGTTTTCCTGTTTTTGCGCTTTCTCTGGAGTGATATGATAAAGATATCTTCCACCCAGCTCACTGCACACAGAATAATGTTCTTCTTTGATGATACTGGGGAATTGCTGGTCTGAATTGTTTGCTGGGGAATTGCTGATCTGAAAAGTTATGATATTTATGTAGTTATTTACCAAGCACATTTAAATTATATTAAAATATCTTTACAATCCCCAAGGCATGTCACAAATTTTGAGCATCCCTAATGTGTGAATGCGGTGGCTCAGTGGCTAAGATGCTGAGCTTGTCGATCCAAAAGTCGGCAGTTCAGCAGTTCGAATCCCTAGTGCCACGTAATGGGGTGAGCTCCCATTACTTGTCCCAGCTTCTGCCAACCTAGCAGTTCGAAAGCATGTAAAAAATGCAAGTAGAAAAATAGGGACCACCTTTGATGGGAAGGTAACAGCGTTCCGTGCACCTTTGGCATTTAATCATGCTGGCCACATGACCATGGAGACATCTTCAGACAGCGCTGGCTCTTCGGCTTTGAAATGGAGATGAGCACTGCCCCCTAGAGGGGAACGACTAGCACATATGTGCAAGGGGAACTTTTACCTTTACCTTTAAATGTGTGGAAATTGAAAGTTGAAAAATTTGACACAGCCTATTGGGTATAAACCACAGAAAGAGTACTGTGATCTAAAAAGGAATTGGGCAGTGCTTGTACTGTACTGTACTGTACTTGTACTGTTACCATTGGTTCAGGGTGACCACTAGTCCACAAAGGACTCACGGGTGAGGCCCAAGAGAAGACTCATTAAAGAGGGAACTCATTGTGGTGACAAATTACAGATGGCATGATGGGGGTATGCCAGAAGAAAGAGGGAAGAAAATGTTATCTGTTGAAGGCTTACCACTTGGATCAACTGTCAATTTATCTGACTGAGAAAGATAGAAAATTACCAGTGAGTAACATTCTTTTTTAAAAACAAAAACAAAAACAAGATAGTTCTATATTGAGAAAACAAAGGACATGTGCTAAGTACACACTCTCAAGCACAGGAAATAAGGAATCCAGGCAGTTCAGAAGAACATATAGGTTCATTGCATGCTAAAGCGCCTTACAAATCTGAACTACTAACAGTCAAAGCAAGTTGGTGATAGGTAGGAGTCAATGGAGTTCAAAGTGGGCTGGACTTAGAACATTTGTGGACATGAAGAGACTTGAAGCTGATGACATACTTGAACCCTCACTTGGGCTCAACGTGGTCTTCTCCTGCACACACATATGTTAAGCACATATCATAATTTTCTGAGATATACTGTATGCTTACAGTTATTAAAAACTTGGGGGTTGGGGACATGGTCTCACTTCTATTTTGTTTGCAGTGTTATTAGCTATGGTTGAGGCTTTGCTTTTCTCTGGGATCTGCTTTACCAGTAGTTTGAATAAAAAGGGGGAAAGGGGAATGCTGTTTACATTATCTCTTTGAATCAGATTGAACCCCTAAGCAACTTGGTAACAATGCAATTCTGTAAACTTTACTGAGCAGTAAATCCCACAGAGTTCCCCCACTAAATTCGGAAATACTTACTGGTATTCCCACATAAGCATGCATGAAATGCTTGCTCTGATGCATTGGTGATGTCACCTATGTTAGGTAATGAAATGTCCGTAAGAAAATAAACAAGCCCATAACCACCAAAAACTTTGCAAGACTTGTTATGAATTCTTCAGTAAAACCGGCAATGGCAGAATACAAATAATGGAAAATTTAAACTTTGTAAACCTCTAATCTATAAAACTATATGTGATGCTAACCTTCAAGATAATTCTTTGCTTCTCCCTTGCATTTTTTATAAATAAAAAAGAAAGAAGAGATTTTAAAAAACTGAATTAAAAATACTGCTAAATACTCTCTGGAATGTGTTCAATAGCTTATGGGAATTCTGAGCAGATTTTAAAGGTTCACAACTTTTTTAGATTCTTTCAAATTCAGTACAGTACTTCCACATGCACTTGCTGTAACTTCTGTAATAATACTGTTAGAGATATTACAGGAGGGATTTTAAAATATATATTATTTGAGAAACTGGAAAGTTATCTAAAATTTTATAAAAAGTTGCCTTTAGGCTGCAAAGGTATCAGGGGAAATTAATAACAATTCTATTCTATTCATAGAACTTTTTGTCAGTATAATCACAAGGGAGAAATAGATTTGCACAAAGAAGCCCAAGAAAGTATATTTTCGGAAATACATAATATGACCTGTTTCCCAGGCTAAGCTAAACATAATTATAACCTTGATATCAATATGCAGTTAATGACACTACTAATATAATAAAAAGAAAATAAGAGAATAAAACTTATTTTGTCAGCAAGGTTGAGGAGGCAAGGTTGGTAAAAACATTATTCAAACTCAGCATTTACTACGCAGATATAATCAACAAGTATTGCCAGTGGCAGTACTAGCGTGCCAATCGGTGTTAATTAAATTCAAGAGAAAATAACTGCAATATGGTTTGTGATTTCTACAAATGCAGCTGCATAAACCAGACATTTAGGCTTCCCTTTCTCTTTTGTTCTCTCTTTTGTTCTCTCTTTACTTTCCAAAAGGGACCACTATTCTGTGCAAAACAGTGTTTTTCACTGCTAAAACCTCTGATGGATATCTTGCAATGCACTTTAATGTATCTTTAAATGAGACACAGTCCTCTTTTTTCATATAAGCAATTTTACAACTAATCACCAGAACTTTTTATGGTCATAATGCCATTCTCTCTTCCTATAATTACTTAAGAAGCTGAAAAAAATTTTCTGTTTTCTCAGAGCTGAAATGAAATTTCTCAGAAGATACACAGCTGAGAAAGTTTCTGAGACTCTTCTATTTCTCACAACACCACTTGCCTATTTAGAAAGAAAGCTGATTTGGAAGAATTGCTTCACGTGTTCTCTTTTTTGCGGGTACTGGTCCACATATTTTTCCCAAGTGCTAAGTCTAGACTGTGTAATATAATGGTCAAATTACTATAAAACATCAGCATGGAAAAATAATGCTATGCTGGTGTCATTGCTAATTATGATAAATATTTTAATCAGTGGTGGGTTTCAAAATTTTTTACTACCGGTTCTGTGGGTGTGGCTTGGTGGGCATGGCATGGCTTGGTGGGCGTGGCTTGGTGGGCATGGCAGGGGAAGGATACTTTAAAATCTCCATTCCCATCCCACTTCAGGGGAAGAATACTGTAAAATCCCCATTTCCTCGAGATCAGCTGGGACTCGGGAGATAGAGAATAGATGGGGGCGGGGCCAGTCAGAGTAGTATTTACCGGTTTTCCAAACTATTCAAAATTTCCGCTACCGGTTCTCCAGAACTTGTCAGAACCTTCTGAAACCCACCTCTGATTTTAATCTTTTCCCATTGGTGGATAATTTTGAAGAATATCAGGAATGTAACTTGTGCACATCTTTGGTACAGTAAAAATTACTTTTTACCAATATGCATTTAGAAGTTGTGGGTTTTCCATCACTGGAGGCTTTCAAAAAGAATCTGGACAGCCATTTGTCTGAAATGGTCTATGGTCTCTTGCTCAAGCAAGGGGTTGGACTAGAAGAACTCTGAGGTCCTTTCCAATTCTATTATTCTGTGTTTAATATATGGCAAATCCTTTCGTCATAATCCTTTCCCTGTTTATTTTTCTCCTCTGCAGCCAGCAATTGTCATTATTCCATAAGGACCAGCACTATTGTTGGGCTGGTGGAGGGTTGATTTTAAAATCTACAACTTGGCAAGAGTGGTATAAACACCCACTTGCAGACACTTCGAAGAATGACTTCTTCTAAATTGGGACAGGGGCTCCGCATTCTGTCTCCAACTCAGAATTCTGAGAAGTTTCCAATCTGCCATTCAATGATAACTCTCTCATTTCAACCTATTTCATTATGGTGTTTTGCTGGGAGGGCGGGGATGGAGGAGGGAGTATTATACATGCCACCTTGAGCTATTGGAGGAAATGACAGATATAAATCAAATAAAAAATACACTCTCTCCCAGGAACTCTTGATTTATAGCTATATTTAAGTTTCAATTTTAAAAAATGGGGTCTAGGTTAGCTTGACCAACTAGGGAATTTTGCCATCTAAAATCGAATCTATATAAGGTGCTGCTTCTTCTTTCCCAGTTACTATACAAATGTGGAGTGGTCTACAGCTGAAAATTTATTTTTACACTGACAAGTGGATAAAGTCTTTTACTACCTCCTGGGGGCAAAAGTTGAGAGGGTAAAGAAAAGCTATACTTTTATCTAACATGTTGGGAAAGCCTGAGTGGCGTAGAAGGCTAATGCCTCCTACTAAGGCAGCATTTAACATCCAGCTGCCTGCAATTACTGCGAGTTCAATTCTTACCAGGCTCAAGGTCTCAGCCTTCTATCCTTTCTAAGGTGGGTAAAATGAGGACCCGGTTTGTGGGGGCAATAAGCTGACTTTGTATAAAATATACAAAAGTATGAAGGCTATTGCTTAACGCATTGTAAGCCGCCCTGAGTCTCTGGAGAAGGGCGGCATATAAAAAAATAAATAAATAAATAAATAATAAATGGTTACTATTCTAGCCCTGTTGCCTGTAGTGGATTCTGCCTAATGATAGGGTTAGTGTTATGTAGTAAACATTGCATGCAGCTCTCCCAAGATAATTGAAACATTGCCTGTGTATGGCTAAACAAGGCTACCCGGCCTATTTATTTATCACACTAGTTCTTAACTTGGAATATAACAGATATACATGGAATTGTAAAACATGATATGGGTACACTTTACAAAATGGATGCCATGAGAGATCTAACCAGTAACAAAGCCCAATTTGCTAGAACATTATCTCCCATTCTTTTTAGCTTCTGTCCTTGCAGGATATTTGTAGAAGGAATGGCAGAGCCTGGGGGTGGAGTGAAAAGAGGACTCAGCCTAGAGTCCCTACATTCCTACAAGAGGTCTCAGTCCAATCCCTCCTGAATTCCATTAACCCTTATCTAGCGCCAACATAGTGATAACCATTGGTTGACTAGATTCCTGTGCATAGGCATGAGCAATAAATCAGTTTAGTTGGCATTTAATGTGCGGCTCTGATCTTTCGTGCCTGACAATATTTTTGTCCTTTGTCCTTTTTCTGGGTAAGGGGCTGGGGATCCCTTCCAAACAAAGCACTGCTCCATAGTTTTCAACCAAATTTATTTTCTAAGAAGGATGTGCGAAAAGCAGAAGCACGATGCCGAAAGGTGATGCTAAAGAATGGTGCTTTGTTTTGCAATATAACAACATTCCCATCACATTTTTTAAACAAATAAAAAGTCATAAATATGTATCAAGAAAAATGCCCAGCACTCATAGGTATGCTATTATTGTTACTGACCACATAGGGGTTCTAGGTTTCAGACAGTTTATTGTCTTTGCTCTTTGCTTTTGTTGTTTGAAACAAAGATTTTTAAATGGGAAATATAATCTGAAAATACTACACCCCTTTGGGATATCTTCTCCATATATTATAGCTAGATGTCAAAGATGTCAAATGAATTATTGCAAGCAAAGAAGATTTCATTAAAACATGTGATGGAAACACATGCAATTTTTTTTCTTTTTTTAATATGCCCTCAATAATGTTGTGATGGGGAAAAAAGGGACCGAAGGTTAATAAAAATTCAACACTAAGGTCGAGTATCAAATTATTTTCCAATCTCTCTTAGCACATATAAATATTAAGTACATTATAAACCTTTTAAAATGAAGCCTATACTTTGTTGCTTCCATCCACAGACAGATTAAAATAATGATTGATAGTTAGCAAAAATCAGTCTCTGGGGCTAAAACAGAGTTGGTACAATGTATTTTTCCTTGGTGAAGAATTTCACTATCTGTATTACCATTTCTGAGTTAAAACAGTTGATGTCTAGTTGATGTCTAGTTCAATGGCTCAGCTGGGCAATGGGCAGCAATCTGGAGCAAGCAAAAATTCATAAATCAGGAGTTATTATCAATCAACAGTTAGGATCAGACTTAGAAAAAAGGCATTCGAGATGAGTTGTCAAACTAGAATCAGAGAACAGGTTAGGATTTCATACCAAAAGAGATACCAAGACCCCAAAGATATGGCTAAGTTTATGGCAAAATTTGTACTGAAATAAGAAGCCTCCAATATTCCTTCTAGTCTAAGAGAAGCCAAATGCACTTTTCACTTAGGAGTTATCCATTTATCCTTGACAGGGAATGCCATTAGAATGTGATTTGTTGCTCATGGTAAAAAAAATCCCTACCCTTCAACTGTGGGTGCCTTTCCTCAACTGTATCTATTTCAAATGACCAAATAATGCTGTCCTGATCATGCATCTGTACCATGTAGTAAGTCTGGTTTTGCTGTCCTTTCTCTTCAGCATATCACAAGCAAGGAAAACATTTGACAATCACGGCAGCACAGGATTCATAAGGAATGTTTTAATTGTTGAGCTTTTGACCTTCACGTCTAGCCTAGACCTCTTCTTAGGTCTCTCTTCACATATCTCTTTCAGTCATCACCTGAGCTGATTAAAGTTTTTTAAAGAAGATTGGGTTTATAAAGGTAACTGAATCATTTAGAATTTATTTTCCTTCCTTTGTGTAAACAACAAATGCTTTCTGTCTTGCAAGATTGAAGGCCCTTCAAAGTTGTTAGATCGGCGCAGGAAAGGAAGACGTGACCAGCTCGTTACATTAGTAACTTTTTATTGAGAACAGAAACAGTAGCAAGACTGGCTGTGCGCTGCCGGGGCTCTCCTTATATTCGCTCCGGCAGACGCACCGCCCCCTGACAGGGATTCAAATCTTCCCGCCCGGTGGCTGGCAGCCAATCCGGGCGGATGTCCTTATAAGGACATAACACTCCTCCCCCCTAGTCCAAAGAAAAAAAACAGTTCAGCGTTCGTCAATGAACGTGACGTAGTCCCGCAGGTACGTAGGACGCCTAGGCACCCTACTTGACCTGCGCAGTCTCATTTCTTCCGCGTCCCCGCCCTGGACGGACGGGGTTCCTGTGGCTCCTGGCTCCTTCCCCGGAACCGGGCTCGGTTCGGCTGGCGAGTGTGCGGGGTCACCCTCAGCGCCTCCGGCCGGACCGCAGACCTTGGATGGCTGGTTCTGGTGGTCTTCCTCCTGGCCTGTGGATCTTTCGCCTCGGCGGTGCTGTTCGGTCTCGACCCGGGAAGAGCGTCTGAGTCTCGGTAAGACCCCGGCTGTCACTTGCTCTTCCTGGGTCTCCCGGTGGCTGCGGTTCTGCTGCGGCCCGGTTCGTTGTGGTCCGGAGGGTGGTTCGGGCCGGTGCCCTTGGGTCTGGTCTGCTCGCTGTGGGTGGTGTTGGTTCGGGTAGCGGTGTCCGACCTTGCAGGGGTGGCGCAGGTCTCCTTTGCCGGGCTGGCGCTGGCCTTCCCCGTCGGGTTGGTGGTGGTCGACCTGGTCGGGGTGTCGTTGTGGGGCTTCCTCCTCGGGCTGGTGGAGGTCTCCCCTGCCGGGGTGGTGCAGGCCTCCCTGGCCGGGTTGTTGTCGGCTTTCCCTTCCCCCTAGTCCCTGGTCTACCGCCAGTTGGTGGTCGGGGTCGTCTGGGTTGGGTTGTTGTTGCCGGGTTGTTTCTTGCGTTGGGCGGGGGTCCCCCTCACCGGGGAGTCGTGTGCCACCCTCGCCCATGTGCTGTGGTGTGCCCATCTGCGACGGTCCCCGGTCTACTCGCCTTGCGTTGAGGTCTCCCTGGTAGGGCTGCCGTGGGTTGCCGTCACTGGTGGGGTGCGGTGCTCCCCTTCTGGGCAGGTCCCGGTCTACCTGCGGGCTGGGTCGGGGGTCCCTGGGCCTGCTGTGCCGGGTGCCCACCTGGTCGGGTTGGTGTTGCCATCCCCCGTGTGGTTGGCCCCGGTCTACCTCGCTGCACTGCCGACGTGACAGTGCCTGGTAGTGTGCTGGGCCGACCTCGTCGGGATGGCGTTGCTCTGCCTCGCAGGGGTGTGGTAGGCCTACCTCGCCGGGGTGTTGCAGGCCTACCTCGTCTGGGTGTTGTAGGCCTACCTCGTCAGGCTGGTTTTCGTGTGCTCCCCCCCACCTTTTCCGGAGTTGGTCGATGTGACGTCTCACGACCTGTCCATCTTCCAACTCGACGGTGTAGGATTTGGGGCCGGTTGTGCTGGCAATCTTCCCCTTCAGCCACTTAGGAGAGCCGTTGAAATTCAGCGCGAAAACTGAATTCCCTTTGCTGAAGGCGCGAAGCGGGCGGCTGGCGGTTGCGGTCACTTCCGGGCTGTATTGGGGGTGCAGCCGGTCCAAGGGTGACCTCAACCTTCTGCCCATCAGGAGTTCGGCCGGGCTCTTGTGGGTGGTGGCATGCGGCGTGATGTGCTGGGTGAGGAGGAAGTTGTCGATGCGTTCTTGCCAGTCTCCCGGGCCCATCTTGGTGAGGGCTTCCTTTGTGAGCCGGACCATCCGTTCCGCTTGTCCGTTTCCGGCCGGCCTGTACGGAGCGGAGAGGGCGTGGCGGATGCCCAGTCCTGCCAGGAAGGACTCCATGGCCAGGGATGTGAGCTGGGGGCCGTTGTCCGAGACCAGCACGTCCGGTAGTCCGTGTGTGGCAAACAGGCGGCGCAGGGCTCGGATCGTCGCTTCTGTTGTGGTAGATGCCATGGGTATCACCTCGAGCCACTTGGAGAAGGCATCTACCACGACGAGGAGGTGCCGCCCTTTCATCGGGCCCGCGAAGTCGATGTGGACCCTCGACCATGGGTTGCTGGGGGTCTCCCAGTTCGTGACTTCAGATTGTGGTGGTGCTGGGCGGACTTCTTGGCACGGGTCACATCTGGAGACCCATTGTTCAATGTCTCTGTCCAGCGAGGGCCACCAGACGTAGCTCCGTGCCAGGGCCTTCATGCGGACGATGCCTGGGTGCCCGTTGTGCAGAGTCTCTAGCGTCCGCCGTTGCAGAGTGCTTGGGATCAGCACCCTGTCTCCCCATAGCAGACAGCCCTTTATGGTGGACAGCTCCGTCTGTTTCCTGGTGAACGGGCTGAACCTCTCTTCCGTCTGTTTCGCTGGCCACCCCCTGAGGAGCCAGGACCTTACTTGGCGGAGGGTGGGGTCCCTCTGGGTGTGCGCGGCCACATCTGCGGATGAGACTGGACAGCTGGCATCGTCATCTATGTGGAATAGATGGAGCGTGGGGGCTGGGTCTTCCACCGGGTTCTTCGATGGGCATCTGCTGAGTGCGTCGGCGTTTCCTATGGCTGTGCCCGGCTGGTGCACGAGCCTATAGGAGTAGCCGGCCAGGAAGATGGCCCATCTCGTCATCCGCGGGGACATGAAGGTCGGGGTGGGTTGGTCGCCTGCGAGGAGTCCCAGGAGTGGCTTGTGATCGGTGACTATGGTGAAGCGCCTTCCATAGAGGTATTCGTGGAAGCGCTTCACTCCTGCCACGATGGCCAGGGCTTCTTTGTCCAGCTGACTGTAGTTCCGCTCTGCGCCGGACATGGTTTTCGAGAAGTAGGCGATGGGGGCCTCCGTGCCGTTGGGCAGCTCGTGGCTGAGGACTGCCCCCACCCCGTATGGCGACGTGTCGCAGGTCAGCTTGATGGGGAGCGTCTCGCTGTATTGGATGAGGACGCTTTTGGACGTCAGTAGTCCCTTGATGGCCCGGAACGCTGCTTCCTCTTCCTGGCCCCACTTCCAGGAAGCCGATTTCCCCAGCAGGCGGTGGAGTGGCTCAGCAACTGTGGCTTTCTGTTTTAGGAAAATGGCGTAGAAGTTGAGCAACCCAAGGAAAGCCTGGAGCTCCGTTTTGTTTTTTGGGCTTGGAGCTTCATGGATTGCTTCCACTTTTGATTTGGTGGGGTGGATGCCTGTGCTATCAATGAGGTAGCCCAGGAACTCGACTTCCTGTACTCCTATGATGCACTTGTCCCGCCTGACCCTCAAGCCCTTGGCCTTGAATCGCTGCAGGACAAGCCTGAGCCTTTCAAGGAGTTGAGCTCTTGAGTCACCGGAGACGAGCACATCGTCGAAGTAAGGCACCACCCCTGGAACGCCCTGGAGGAGGCGTTCCATCATGGATTGGAAGATGCCGGGGGCAGCGCTGACTCCAAATTGGAGCCGGTTGCATTTGAATGCCCCCCTGTGCGTGACGATTGTTTGAGCCTCCGCCGTTTTTTCATCCACTGGCAGTTGCTGGTAAGCCTGGGCCAGGTCCAGTTTCGCAAAAATTGATCCAGATCCCAGGGAATGCAGCAGATGTTGCACCACTGGGACTGGGTATGCGCTCTGTGCCAACGCCTTGTTGATGGTGCAACGGTAGTCGGCGCAGATGCGCACAGACCCATCATGCTTCAGTGGGGTCACAATGGGGGTCTCCCATGAAGCATGATCGATCGGTTCCAGGACGCCCTGGGCGATCAGCTTATCCAGCTGCTCATCTACTTTGGGCCGCAGGGCAAACGGAACTCGGCGGGGCTTGAGCCTAATTGGGGTGATTCCCTTGTCCAGATTGAAGGAGATTGGCCTCCCCACAAATTTCCCCAGCTTACCATCGAAGACTTCCTTGAACTCTTCGATGAGGTAGTCGAGTTCGTCCCTGCCAATTTGGTTGATGCCCTCGATTGAGAGCCCCAGCGGCTTGAACCACTCCACTCCTAGCAGGTTCGGTCGGCTGTCCCGTACGACGGTGATGGGGAGCTTGCCTTCGAACTGCTTGTAGGTGACCCGGATTTTGGCTCTTCCTAGCACTCCGATGGGGTTTCCCCCGAAGTCGACGAGCTTGGAGTGTAGTGGCTTCAGCTCTCGCTTGGTGATGCTGGGTTGCAGGCGCTTCAACTGCTGCCAGTCCATGATGGAGTAGACCGAGCCGGAGTCTACCTCCATTTTGCAGGGTGCTCCTTCCACGTGGATGGTCACATGGAACTTGGTGGCACTGTCTGACGTCGTGTGAGCGATGGTCGTCTGGTGGACCGCTCCGCTCCGGGGAAATTCGTCGTCTCTGCGTCTGGAAGGGCCAGAGGACCGTTTGGATGACCTCTGGTAATCCTTCCGATTCTCGCGGGGACGGTGGCTGGAGGGCTCTGGGGCTGGTTCCTCAGCTCTGCAAGCTTCGGCGATGTGACCCCTTCTGTTGCAGCGTCGGCAGGTCGCATCTCTCCACTTGCAGGTTGCTCTGGCATGGTCCCCTCTGCAGCTGGCGCAGCGCTCCCCTTTGTAGTTCCGTTGGGCGGTTTCCCGCCTTGGGGGTCTGGATACCTTGTGGACGGTTGATTCTCCCTCCGACTCGGATCCAGCCGTGGAATCCTCTGTTGAAGATTGCTCTGTGGAGCGAATCTTGTGGATTCCCTTGGCTCTGCTTACTGCGGCAGCTGCTTTCTCCGAGATTTCGGATGCGGTGGCTTCCTCCACCACATCCTTGAGCACGAGCTTCTTCCTGCTCAGGAATTTCTTTTGCAGGCCTCTGTCCCTCATGCCGAAGACCACGCGGTCAGCGATGGCATTGTCCACGTGGTCGAACTCACAGCTGGCTGCGATCTGGCGTAGGGCGGCCACGAATTCCTTGATCGTCTCACCCTCCTTCTGGTCCCGTTGGTGGAAGGTGAAACGGTTCGCCACCTGTGTTCCTGTTGGGGCATAGTGGTCCTCCAGGATCTGCAGCAGGTCTGTCCATGGCACTTCTTCGATGTCTCGTGGTGCTACGAGATCGATTGCCATGTCGAGGACCTCGGAGCCACAGTTGGCCAGGAAGATGCCCTTCTTCCGGTCATCATCGGCATCCCTGATGTTGTTGCCTCTCAGGTATTGCCGGAATTTCACTACGTAGGATTTCCACTTGTCCTTCCCTGGGCGGAAGGGAGCAAGGGCTGGCAAAGTGACTTCAGCGGATGCCATGCCTTTGGAAATGCCTACTGTAGTTCCCGGTGCCGGAGTCTTGTCTTGTTGGCTTGGTGCCGCGAGGTTCGTTCTTCTCTCAGTCCTTCGTCGCCAGTGTTAGATCGGCGCAGGAAAGGAAGACGTGACCAGCTCGTTACATTAGTAACTTTTTATTGAGAACAGAAACAGTAGCAAGACTGGCTGTGCGCTGCCGGGGCTCTCCTTATATTCGCTCCGGCAGACGCACCGCCCCCTGACAGGGATTCAAATCTTCCCGCCCGGTGGCTGGCAGCCAATCCGGGCGGATGTCCTTATAAGGACATAACAAAAGTCATCTGGACAAGAAGCACAAACCATGAGTAATAACACTGCCTTTGTTATAAGGTTTACAATAAAATCGTACAAGACTCAAAACACTTCTCTCCTCTTTTACTTTTACTTTCCAGAAAAGTAGAAAGGATTGCTTCTGAGTTTCTGTGGAGATTCTCAGTCATCCAGGTTGTCCCAAAGGTGCTTTTTCAAAAGACAACTGGACTTTGTTTTTCCTTGAAGATATTTCACTCATCCAAGGAGCTTCGTCAGTTCCGATTGAATGGAGGAGAAACATCTTCAAGGAAAAACAAAATCCAGTTGCCTTTTGAAAAAACACCTTTGGGATGATCCCTTCTGAGATGCTTCTTGTGAATCTTTTGCTTCAATAGTCTGAGAATACCTTTTGCATGATGGTTATTTAGTTTGTGGCTCCTCTTCCTGCCTCCCAGAGTCATTCCCATGCACCATTACAGTAATAGTAAAGTTCCATTTTGTTCCAGATTGGATTTGACTCCTAGCTGATCTTAACAACCCAATAAGCTCATCCCTGGTGTTACTATCTCTTCATAAATGAATATAGAGGGGGGCATAGTGGCAAGCTTCTCATAGATTTTATCACCCCAATATAGATGGATGGAATGACAATAACAACATTGTACAAATGGCTTTGGCATGGATCCAGAAATAACATACTGTATTTTCCCAGAACATTTAGAAGTATTTTGGAATTCTGCCAAATCCAGTTTCTGCTTGGCATCGGATAATTTTACATATACACACATACACATATAAATATGAACATGAAACATCCAGGGAACTGTCAAATTAGTCATACAGGGGCAGCAAACCTGTCAGCTCCATAGTTTTGTACTATGTTATTGTGGGATATATATCTAAAACTAGGGAACCAATATACTGTACCCCCAAAGCCTTTTGCAATTCTGAAATCAAAGCTAAACCCTCTGCTCTGCCATCATTTCAGTGCCCCTTGTACAATTCCATGACCACATTAGAGATGCTGGATTCTTGGAAACTCCCATTACCCTCGAGCTCAAATGAGATGTTACACTGAGAAGATAACAACACAGTATTAGTGGCAAAAAGCAAACAAAGCACTCTGCAGTTCAGTGATTAATCCCAGATTGCAGTGGATGCTACATACAATAAAGCTATAGGAAAAGATCGCTCACAAAGCACATCTGCCTGACTGCACAGAATACATGCCAGCATAAAACCATCCAGGGAGTCATCTTCAAGTTCCCTCTCAAGACCCAGGGCTTCCAAATAAATTGGACACTGTATTATATCCTTTCTTTAGGGTCTGCAGAGTCTGTATCTGAAGCACAATAAATTAAGAAACAAACAAACCGAGAATGGAGCCAATGCACAAAAGAAAACAGAATTGTGGATCCGAGACAAAAAAGTAATAAAAGACAGCTCTCTTGGAAGCCTCTCCTCTAGCTTCAGTCATTTTGCAGAACTTTATTAAAACAGCATTTCTATAAAGGAATCGCTTGAGAAGGAAATAATAGATTCTTCCTTCCCTCAAACTAATAGCAACCTCCCTTCGGTCTCATTATTCTTCTTTCCAAAGTACGCATCCAAGACGAGTTAATTCTGTTTTGATATTTTTGTTTTTATCCATTAGAGATTGGGAAGAATAAGTGGACAGTGACATTCTCTGACAGTGCTGCTTAATTTCTACACAATAGATTGGCCAGGACTGTAAACAAACCAATCCCATTACTGAAGAGCCATTAGCTCTATAGTGAGAAAGTAACAAGGGCTTTTGTGTGTGTGTGAGGCAGGTAATGGAGCTACACATTAATGCTGTTCCATTTGGCCATTTTCATTTATTTATTTGGGCAATATTTCTGGGTGGCTAAAAAGAGAGGGGGAAGACAGCATAGAAAGAACATCATATTGGAGAATTCCAAATTAAACAAAAAAAAAACATTCTTCTGTTTGATGCAGAAATATTTAATTTAGGACTTTAATGTATACATGACAAAGAAATGCAGCCTTTGTTGTTTTTTAAAAAAAATCTTTAAATGTCCCATTTTTGAGAATTTTATCCTGCTATAGAAAAACTAAAAACAGAAACAAGAATAGGACCATATTGCTAAGCCCTCAATGCCATTTGTAATAGTTAATAGGATGTCGTTGCAAATGTATAAAGATTGATCCATAGGTTTCAGTCCAATTCTACTTTTAATTCTAAATTTTACTATTTTCTTTATGCCTTTGTTTTGTAATGTTTTGTTTTGCCTCTCTTATCTTGTGTCTCTTTCAAGATAACTCTTCATTCTCAAGATACTTTTACAATGTATAGTTAATTTTACTAAATTGGGGGGAAATTAAATGTGTTCTGCTTATGCAACAACTATGTTCCACAACATGTTCCACAAGTGTAAGCTGTATCAACAGGAAGTCTACAGCAGGGGTGCATTGTCACGGCGGCATCATGTGATGTATTGGGAGGTTTTTTCCCCTTCGTTAAACTGGGTATGGGCGTGGCCAGCACATGACGCATCTGGCTCACGGGCCGCGAGTTTGACAGCCCTGGTCTACAGTCTGGGATAATGAATACTTGAAAAATAACTGACACTCTTTGTATTTTGAGATCAGTTGTATGATGGTCAGTCAGAGGGAAGCCATACTTCTAGATAAAGGTCCAGAGCAATATATATATATATATATATAGACAGACACATTGCAATGAGAAGCAAAGGGATTCCATAGCTGGATTGTGGAAATCAGCTGTGATGAGTCTTCATAGCCACAACTTCACTACTGTCCTTATGACATAATAAGTTATACTGAACTTAGTATTTTGCTATGCATGGAGCACTTAATATTGTAGCAATTCACACTGAATAAGTTTCAATATTAAGTCAGCCCGATGAAAGGGTTAACAAACAGTGAAAAAGAACAATGCATTATGGAGTTTATATTTGACTGAAGGCATTACAGATGTTTCATAGGAGAAGATTTCAAAATCCAAACTGAGCTAATACTATTGTTAGGCTAATTCAGAGTGACAATACAGTGCGCCTGCTTGCAAGTCCTATAGTATAGTTATTTCGGAAAGATTGTTAAGTAAAGCAGAAAGAGGAAAGAAAATACCAGATATTGAAACCATGTCTAGATACACAAATTAGATCCTGTAGGAAACGAAGATAGGGAGGAAAACAATTAAGCACGTGGTGAGCTATCTCCC
Source organism: Arizona elegans (assembly GCA_022577455.1). Taxonomy (NCBI): domain Eukaryota; kingdom Metazoa; phylum Chordata; class Lepidosauria; order Squamata; family Colubridae; genus Arizona; species Arizona elegans. Next base: position 11,124,270 of record JAKOOJ010000008.1, on the reverse strand, counting down.
ATTACTAATTTATTAAAGTAATTCAGCATGAATCTATCTACTATATGTTAAGTAAAACATACTGAATTCTTTGGATTGAAAACAAAGAAACCAAATATGTTGATAAAGCTGAGGAAAAATAAACATTATACCGGAATTTTAAGGATTTTAACACAAAAGCACTTTAGTATATGAACTTGTATCACGTGTGTGTGGAGAGAGGGAGGGAGGGAGGGAGGGAGGGAGAGGGAGGGAGAGAGAGAGAGAGAGAGAGAGAGAGAGAGAGAGAGAGAGAGAGAGAGAGAGAGAGAACTAACAAAGTGAAATCCTAATTCCATAGGCAAACTTGCAACATTGTTAAGAAATTTGGAGCCAGAAGATAGTAGCAAGTAATTGGATATGTAGTTAGTCAACAGAGGAGAGGAAATGATAAACCAAATGCTAAGTAGACTGGAAAGAGCTGACTAGAAAGACATGGAATTAAAAAGAAAAAAAAAGCATTAATTGTGAAATATACTTAATATTCACTGTTAAATATATTTCACAATTGCCTAGTCTCTCTTTAATATATAAGTTTATGTTCCCACATTTTTAGGATGTTACCAGAATTGTCAATCCTCTAGACTTATTTAGAGACATAAAATAGGGATTTTCTGCAAAATGTATTTATAATAAATAATATCTTGCTAAATTAAATAGAGGCCCTCTCAATTCTATGATGGCAGCACTCAGTATTATTGAGGAATGGGCAGTATATTATAGTAGATAGTGATACTGAGTTTGAATCCCTACTCAATGGTGAAGGATGTGATTGGCATAGGAATCATTTGGAAATTTGATAGGAAGATGAAACAGGCATGAGTGGAGCCAAACGATTTCTTTAGCTGCCTTACAATTCTACCTTCTTTCTCTTTTACTATATTTATTTATTTCTCCTCACTCCAGCTGCAAGTTATAACAATAAAGGCCTTACTTCTACCAGCACATGATCACACAAAGTTGTACAAGCATGAACCAGCTATTCTTTACTTCAGCTTACTAAGTGGCATTGCAGTGTTCTATCTTTTCTCATTCTTATTTTAACTCGGGATACCAAAACAGTTTAAGAATCCTTTTAGTCTAAAGCTGGTGGCTGCACACTGTCCCTGAACCCTTTTTGTAGCTCCCAGAAAACAACATTGTATTTTAACATCAATCTGTAAAACCGTGAATCGATTTCTTGCCATTTTTCAGTGGAAAAAAAAAAAGAGGGAAATAAATGGTTTTTTTTCGTTTTTTAGTTGGCGAACCTTTTCGGCACCGAGTGCCAAAATGGGAGCATGTGTGCGCATGCAGGGGAGCACTGGAAGAGCAGGTCTCCGCCGCATACGGGCAGGAGCTCCAGAAACCGGAAGAGCAATTCCCCAGTGTGCATGTGCATGCCGGAAAGCTAAGCTTCCAGTTTCCGGCAGGTGCATGTGTGCCAGTCACCTGGTATTCCAGTTTCTGGCATTCATGTGCACATGAAGACCATCTGTCCAGCATGCATGCATGCACCAGAAACTGGAAGCTCAGTTTTCCGGTGCATGCATGCATGCCAGGGAGCTGCTCTTCTGGTTTCCCATGCTTCTGGTTTCCCACGGCAGAATCCAGAAGAGCAACAGGCAATGGCTGGCATGCTCGGAGAGATGGCTCTATATGCTACTTCCGGCACGCCTGCCATAGGTTCGCCATCACGGATTTAGGCTGTTTGGGGGATGAAAGATATTTTGAACTTTACAAATTACAAACTGCAGTTTTGTAAAAGCATGGGTTACTCTAAGAATATTTGGCTTGGCTTCTTTAGGCAAAGAATGAACGTTCTAGAGTCATACGTCTCCATCTGGCATATCTCTGTTCACAACCCCAAAAGAAACAATACATTTTCCAAAACTTAAAAGAATGTCTTTCTACTCCCAAATTCCAACCTTGCTATTTTGCTCAACATGGCTCTCATAAACTGCCTTGTTTATTCATTTTTTTGTTTGTTTGTTTTATATGGCCCCTGGCCTTTCAGATATTAGTTGTCCAGCCTAGCCTGTGTCACTCAGATTTGGCTACCACAGAAATCAGATGGCCCAATTACGGCCTTGATTTCCTAAAAATATAAATTTAGTTTCAACAAATAACAATTAGAATAGACTTTGTTCTTTCTCATGTAATTTCAGCTTCACAAAGTAATGCTTTAACATCTCAGATGCTGCTTGGAGGCCCAAAACATGAAAATACGTATCTATTCTTATATGTGCAAAATAAAGTTCAGTAAAGAAAAATCCCCATCTTCATGATTCTTTGGGTGAATCACATTACAGTGAGAAAAAATTCATCAGGATTGAAGTCACTGACCTAAATAGAGAATACTTTATTACTGATTGCTGCAACTCCCTCCTGCTGCCTCTTCTTCAGCTAGCTTGGCTATTGCAGGGGGAAAATGTCTCTGAAATCAATGCGGTGTTGCCTCCCCATCAAATCAATACCATAAAGCTTTAATTTACCATTGCATCCCTCATACAGAGCAAGTCCTCCTCAAAGCAGAATTTAAAGGGATTCACTTTGCCCTCTAAAGAAAAGTATTTCTGCTGTGATGGACTGAACACAGAATAAAAAGGTGGTAACTTATCACTTTCATTCAGTCTGCACATACAAGTTCCAGCTACTACTGGTGAGTACATCTGTGATGCCATTTATTCTTTGACTTCACCTATTTAAAACAGAAATTATGTTGTGTTTGTGCATGTTATTATTGTAAATATTCAAACAAGTGGATTTGCCCAAAATATTAAAAACAGAAATCTGAATAGCTTGGTACAAGCTTTGCACTTTATATATTTAGGACAATTCTATATCATAATGTTTTCACTCTAGAATACCTCACAAAGTAATTTGAAGTTGGCCTATAATTGCATTTACATCTTCGGGACAAGAAGCATAATCCTTAAGCCAAATATGGGAATCTCCAGACGACAAATGAGAAAGTGCAAAACATAAAATTCAATCAGTAGCCCGCATTTGGCTGCTTCCGGGCCTAGATGAACAAAAAGCAGCTCATCCAAACTCTACTCAAAATAGAAAGAAAATAATTGATACTTTCCATTCATGTTATTAATTCATGTAATATACGTTTTCCCAAATGTAGCTGTTATTATTAATATTAATAATGTCTGAGCAGTTATTTGTTTTATTTTTTATTTATTTCCTGATTTCATTATTTTGATAAATAACTCAGGGTGGGTAACACATCTAATACTTCTTCTTTTTATTTTCTCCACCACAATAACTCTACGAGTTGGGCTGAAAGAGAATGACTGACCCAGTCAGCCAACCAGCTTTCATGCCTCAAGTGGGGCTAGAACTCACAATCTCCTGATTTGTAGCCTTGCACCCTAATCACTAGACCAAGCAGACTCTCGGTTATATCAGTTATAAGTTACTATAAAGGAGAGCTGCAAAGTCACCAGTCTTCATTTGCAGTTTTACAAGATCTGGGAAATAGTAGTATGTCAACATGGTGATATGGTGGCGTCATCTCTATGTAGCTGGGAGGGAAAAACTAATGCCTGGCTAGATCCTAGGAGGTAGAATGAGCAAAATTTCACACCAATGGAAGAACAATGAAAATAGCAGTTGTGCTGCAGTTTCAGATATACCACTGTATAGCTGAAACAGAAACTCAGTTTCCGAATTTAGTTACCACTATGAGATTAGACAGATTTGGAATTAATTCTTAATTAGTATAAAGACCACAACCCATCAAATATAACAGAAAGTCTGGATCACTGTTAGCATATGATCATATCCCTTTTCATTTCTAAAAGAGGCAGTATTCCCTATGAACCACACATTGCTGTCCAATTTCTTTTCTAAGCCCTCAGAATGTTTCTCAAATTTCTGGGTGCTTCAGAGAGAGAGAGAGAGAGAGAGAGAGAGAGAGAGAGAGAGAGAGAGAGAGAGAGAGAGAGAGAGAGAGAGAGGGAGGGAGGGAGGGAGGGAGGGAGGGAGGGAGGGAGGGGGAGGGAGGGAGAGAGAGAGAGAGAGAGAGCAAAATAAAGTGAAACCAAAAAAACCCAACTAGCAAAATAGCAACACAATGCCTTTTGATTAATAGTGTTGAGAGCTGAGTTGGAATTGTGTTAAGTCACAGATAATTTAATTAGTTAAATGATACAAATTCTGGCAGATTGTAAAAGGTCATAATTAGGAGATGTCATTAGGAGATGACAAAAGAAGCAAATTCATCTGGCTTTTTTTGGAAACAATACAAACCTGGTTTGTGGTTACTTACATCCAGAATGGTAGCTTGACTTCCCAGTCTGGCCTACAGCAGTGGTGTTTTTGGTGATTTTCCATCAGGTACTAACAAGTTTAGCCGTTTAGAAATTAGCCAAACTTGCTAAGTTCTGCCACCTTGTGTGTGAGTCAGATAGTTCAAAAATAATGCTACAGTTAGATAGTTGTTTTATGTTTGTTTTATTTATATAACTAGAACAAATTCTATTTCTGTTTTAATTTTCAAACATTCTTATTATTTTTCATAACTTAAGGCAGAAGTCTGTATTGTGGCAAAATTACATATTCATAGACTCAGCTTAAATATACAATATGTACAACAATAAAGGTTATCACATAGCATAAATTATGCGATATAGTAAGTAGATATTCTTATGGTTTAAAAGGAACGTCCCAAAGTTAGTACTTTCTCTTAAAATCATAACTAAATTGCCCAAATTCTATATCTCATTTAATTCCTACAAAGCAACTTTTATATTGTTAATGGGTGAATAATTTTAGAACAGGATTTCTCTGTGTGTTTTAATTAATTATACATTTATAAGAGAGAGGGGGGGAGGGAGGAGCTTGGAGCTTCCTGTTCCTGTGTAAGAAATGTATTCTGATTGGTTGTCAGATTCCCATGGGGCCATGCAGGGATAATTTTGTAGGTTGTCTTGAGTCCCAAGCTTGGTTGAATCTTGCTGGGTGATGTAATCTTCCCAGGTGCCATGTGGTGAGATCTGTTGCTAGATGGGTAGAGGGCTAATCCTATTATGTCCTGAGGATGAAGATCTATTGTTTTGTAGATAAGCTGGCCCAGTCTTTTGTCTTGTAGATAACCAAAATATCTGCTGGGGGCAGGAACTCGGGCTGAGTTTCTGTCTTAAGATTTCTATTTCTCTTTTAGGGGAAATATTCTGCTTTTTTAATATTTCCTAAAATATTTCATTCTTCTAGGAGAGGGGTGGGTGCAAATTGTCTACATTTGATATACAAAAAAAAAATTATACATTTGATATGTAAAAATAATTCACTATATTACAACAAACAAAAAAAGAGCTATACTAGCCATGATGTTTCATCCAAAAACAATACAAATGATGCCTGAGGGAGCATATGATGCAGGAATGTAATCAGTCACTGTATGGAATATTGCAAAATATTACATAATAAGACAGTATCAAAAGAAAACCATAAAGCAATACTTAATTGGCATATAGCAATTGTCACATTTGGACAATAAACTTGATAAATCATGCTACTGTTTTTTATAATCAAGACCTGATCTGGATCTATGAACTTTTGGTGAACAAAGATCCAAACATTTCCTTTGGCCATTTCAAAAAGTAATTGAAAAAAACCATGAAATTATTATGAACGTTATTTTTTGCATATAGGACATACTAATAACAGGGTTTAATTGGATTCCCCTGGTTTGTTTTTTCTCCCCTCCCACTAACATATGAGAGAGCATCTGTAAACCACTCTTAATATTTTTGTATTGTTTTATTATTTATTACTTTTACAAATAACCCAAGGCAGCAAACATATCCTTCTCCTATTTTCTCCAAAACAACAACCCTGTGAAGTTAGTTAGGCTGAGAGAGAGTGACTGGTCCAAAGTCATCCAGCTGGCTTTCAAAAGCTAAGGCAGAACTAGAACTCACAATCTCCTGCTTTCTAACTTGGAGTCTTAGCTATTAGACTAAATAGGTTCTCTGAGAATGGGATAAGGATGATGATGGATTAGGAAGGAGGCAAGATTCTATAACTAGATAGACTGATGGGCTTAGCCGTTTTGTGTAATTGTTTTACATGGAAGTTTTGGGGAAAAAAACTTGATTGAAAAAAAAATGAAACAAAGCAAGGTTCAATTATTTCTACCAATATTATGGGATGGCATGTTAAAAGAGAGTACTTTGCATGAAGTGTAACATGAGGTATATTAATAATCTAAGCCAGTGCTGTGATTATAATCTTGTGCTGGATTCACAGATGGAATAGGTTTAAGTCAGGGGTCAGCAACTTGCGGCTCTGGAGCCGTATATGGCTCTTTCATCCCTCTGCTGCGGTTCCCTGGTGCTGTTTGGCTCCACTATTGATAGGGCTTTCGGTCAGGATAGGTAGAGGAAAAAAGATGCTGCGCTAGGAAGAGACTCTTTGGTGAGGGAACAGACTTTCAGTCGGCAGAGGAAAAAGGACGCCGTGCTTGGAAGAGACTATGATGGGGGAACCAGACTTCTAGTTGGCTCCAGAATTAGGACTTTTGTGGCTCTTTGAGTGTTTAAGGTTGCCAACCCCTGGTTTAGGGCATATGAAGTAAGCACTACAGGACTAGATAAAATTATAGTAGTCTCTTTTTCTTTTCTTCCTAAAGTGTTTCCGCAAGTGCAGGGTCATCTTTTTTTCCCCCAGATCAATCAACTGTTGATCTATTGGTTGCTATAGGAATTGACTGAGTGGCTTGTCACATGAGCCTGATGTCATGGGTTCCGGAAGAAAGGGTTCAAGCCCAAAGAAATCCAGCCACCTTTCATGCCTACCAAGGTGGGACTAGAACCCACAATCTCCCGGTTTCTACCCTGTCGCTTTAACCAATAAACCAAAGTGTCTCTCTTACAATAAGTCTCTTATATTTTCAGATAGGTACCTTTTTTCCCTTCAAAATGTTTTGGTGGTTCATAAATTCAGTTGGCAGCAGATTATAGATAATGCTGGAAAAGATTATAGGAACTGTAGTTCAACTCCTATGAAAACAGCACACCAAAAATTCTACATTTGCTACTGAGCTCCCTGGGATTTAGGGCATACTTGTTTAATCTCTCTAGAGATATTACTATGCAAAGATATTACTATGAATACGAATATTTACTTTTATGCTGATTTTTAAAAGAAGAACCTATTAGTGCAAGACATGGATACACATAACAGTTGCTTTTAATTATTCTACTATATGGACATCCTTCTTTTTAAATAAATTCCCTCACATATGATTTCTGTTTCATAACTTATAACGTCATTTTGCTATTTAACTTTTAGAAGAAGAGAAAGGAAAAGAAGAGTAGAGGGCAACAGAACAGAATTTGTTGCAAGGGTCAAATTGCTAGCTGATTCACCAATTTATTTATTTTAAAAGCTGGGGTCATAAGCCAAATTGGATCAGAACTCAGCAATCTAAAAGGCAATTCTCTATCTCAAGTTGTCCTTCTCTTCAACTTTTATTTTCTGCATTAGATAAACTATTTCTTTAATGTAGTCTTTTTGCCCCCTAAAAGGACAAGTACAAGCTGGAGATCAGTTTAATGACAAAATAGAAGAGGGGGAGTTTCTATATATTATTTATTCAGGTGATATTATTCCTACTTTTCCACTAGTGCTTAAGGTGGCTTAGAATGGGATTTTTTTAAATCATAAGAACCCTTCCAGAACATAGAGATGGAAACATTTGACTTACTCACTATGGAGAAATGGCTGGTGAAGTTGACAGATTTTGCAGAAATTAATAAATTAACAGATTTCATATTTTCTGTCTTCAGAGAAGTCTTTCCATATCCTTGGCTCCATTACTGTATATGAAGGCAAATGTACAGACTCTTTTTATAAATACAGAATTGGATCAGTTGACACTGATCTTTTTCTGAGCAAAATAGTGATTTCAGGAATGTCTGTTTATCATTGCAAATTTTGGCTTTGAGGAACTGATAATGATCTTTTAAAGATTACTCAAGACAATGTTTCTTAAACTTTTTTCTCTCAAGAACCCTTCCCATTTAAAAATTATGGAGGAGCTCCAAACAATTTTTGTTTGTTTGTGTTATACTTATTGATATTTTCCATAACAAAAATTAAAATTGATCCATTTGTAGAATATTGATTTGTTTATCAAGTCATGGAAAAAATAGCATTTTAAACCCTTTTGAATTTTCAATATTTCTGAATAAATTGACCTAAAATTTGATATATTTTCCACCCACGCCCTAAAATTAGATAAAGAGAACCCAATTAAACAAGTAGTTTGCTGTTCCTTCCTCTGGTGCCATTGCTGCTCCTCATAACTGTTTGATGGGATTTTAATATGAATTAATTTTTAATATAGATTGATGTTCAAGGTTCCCCTACTGATCCACACTTTGAGAAACATTGCTCACTATTTTAATACTCCATGGTATCTTTAGAATCACTATAATAAGAATACCTTCTTTTAGAGGCACTGCAATACAGATTCATGAGAATAATATTATTTTCTACTGGATTTCTTTTAGCATTTAGTTCACTCCAGCCAATTTAATTAATTGGTTTAATTCATTTTACTGACATATTGCTAATCATATCACATTAGCTAAATTTCTCTGTTCTTTTCCAAAACATTTGGAAACACTTTAATATTTAATTTGGTCTAGTTATTGCTATAAGGACTAGAATATAGTAGATTGGCATTTCAAGACCATAACAATTTTGGTTACCTTTCTTCGTGGCTTATTTTCATATTTCAGGAAAACTTCATTTAAAACTTAGTTAAGAGCACACAACTTGCAGGCTGGATATAGCCCATTGTTCATTTCCCAAAATGCAAATAAATATATAAAAATAACTAATGAGTTAAATGGTATTTCACAGGGGATTATCTTCCATTCATCAGTGAATGCAATATCAACTCCACAGCAATCTTATCAAAAGGAAGTATTTTCCATGAATGTAATAACTAAGGCAACAAAGATTAATGCATTTTAGGAACTCAAATGTTAAGCATTTTATACATCTTGCCAAAAAGTAACCAGCCAGGCTGTTGTTGAAGCATTCCAGCTATCGCCAAAGGAATTCCTCATTTTGTAAAGCCATTTATAAAACGGAACATGAAATTTGAGAAGCACAAATCAAGAGTCAACAAAATGGTCAATGTGGAAATAACATGCATTAAATTGGAAGTGAACTTTGACGGACTAGAATGGCCCACTTGATAAATAACTTGAATTGTAAAGTTTTGTTTGAATCCATATTTTCATTCTGAGGGCATGAGATGAGAATAGTTCCAACAGCAGCTCTTCAGGAAAAGATGTAAGAAGAGATAAAATGAAATAGGGCAGCCATAAACTTTTTTTCCCTGTTGGGAAAAAAAAACTGAATTGAGGAAGAACATTGACTGACCCTAATCTATTTAGGCTCAAGGACCTCAGCTTTTCTTTTCTTTTTTTTTCATCATCTTTTCTTTTTTCACAATACAAAGGGAAAGAGATGACTACACCATTTCTCCTGGCAAAGAGGTCTCCTGCCACCAGGGGTGAAATCCAGCAGATTCTGACAGGTTCTGGAGAACCGGTAGCGGAAAGTTTGAGCAGTTCGGAGAACCTGTAGTGGAAATTTTGAGTATTTTGGAGAACTGGCAAATACTACCTCTGGCTGGCCCCAGAGTGGGGTGCGAATGGAGATTTTGCAATATCCTTCCCCCAGGAATGGAGAGGGAATGGGGATTTTGCAGTATCCTTCCCCTGCCATGCCCACCAAGCCATGCCCACAGAACCGGTAGTAAAAAAAATTGGATTTCACCACTGCCTGCCATCCTTGGTTTCTCAGGGTCTCCTGCTCTCACCAGTCTTATCTATGGAATAAAATAGTCCAAACAGCCTAGTGTTTCAAAATGGATTCAAAGACAGGGAGACCAAAAAAAAAAAAAAAGCCTGCAAGAGCTCCAAGATTGAAGCAAGACCTTTCCCTCTAAGAAAAGTTTCCCTGCCTGGATTTGAGGACAAAAAATTATTTAGCTAATAGTTTAAGAAGAAAAAAAGTCTAAGCTATGCTCTGTGGGTATTCTGTTCCACTATTCCCTTAAATACTTTGTTGATTTTCTGAGGTAAATTGTCTACTCTCTGGGTAACCAGAATTGATTTGAAGAAGACACAAACATCAAATAGGAGGTGTGCTTGAGAAAGAAATAACCAGGACTCTTAGTGGCTTATTGGCTTCAGCTACCAGTAACTTTGGATGACTGTTTTCATCTCATGGGCATTTGAAGAAAAGAAAAAAAAAAAGCACCCTGTGGTTTAATTTGGTCTCTTCCTGCTTTGCTTTTGCACCACAATAATTATTCAGAAGTTTTGCCATATGTGGTCATTTCAAGATCATAGTAAGGAACTGATACCCTCCACTTTACACTTTTGGTTTCAAAATTCAGTAAAAGATGGATACCAGCGCAAGCTGATCTGCAAACATGTTACTTATTTAATTATTCTGGTTAGGCCCAATTTAATAGACTGGAGGCTTTTTTATAACAAGGGTATTTATTTATTTCTTGTCTTCCTCAGGATTACATTTGGACAGCTGGGGTTCTGACAGGAGCATCAACTTATATACAGAGAAGGCAGGGCAAAAGGTAAGTAGGGATCAATGGCAAGGAGCATGGTGACATCATACATTTAACATATATACAAATATACATATTTACAGAGAACAGGTTAGGTATTTTCAATTGTAACAAATCCCCCTCTAAAATGCCTAACTAATAATAAATTACTGGTTTTAGATATGTACATTAAATTTAGAAGTCAGATATACATGTTGTTTGGTTGCTAAGGGTTTAGTAAGAATGTCAGCAATTTGTTCACTCGTATCGCAATGAACAGCTTTAATAAATCCTATACTCGATAATTGTCTCACATGTTTATATTTGATATCGATATGTCGAGATCTTTGGCCTATTGCCTTGGAAGCTGATATATCTATTGCTGCTTTATTATCTTCATTGATGATAATGGGATAAATGGGTTCAGCCCATATATTAGACAACAAATCATCAAACCAGGTTAGGTTATTGGCTGCCTTAGATAGGCAAATGTATTCGGCTTCTGCTGTAGAGGTGGCAATTAAATTTTGTTTGCCAGTATACCAATGTACCGTGCAACCATTTATAAGGAAAACATAACCGGAGGTACTTTTTCGACTCTTTGGGTCTCCAGCCCAATCTGCACCAGCATAACAGGTCAAAGTGGGCTTTTCTGAAATAAATGGTTCTAAATATAAACAGACATTAGCACTAAATTTTAGATACCTTAGAATTCTTTTGATTCCTTCCCAGTGATATACACTAGGGCTGCTTACGTGTCTTGACAATAGATTAACAGCAAGAGTGATATCTGGTCTGGTGCAATTAGAAATATACAGTAATGATCCAATAATAGATCTATACAAAGTGTTTTCTTTAAATGGCTCATGTTCGTTGTGCATGTTTCTAGTGAAGTCAGTTGACATGGGGGTCTCGCAAGTTTTTGAATTTATCATATTGCACTTTTGTATAAGTTCTATATTTTTTTCTTTTTGGGACAATTTGAACCCCTTATCGGTTTTATCAATTTGGACTCCTAAATATTTATTTACTTTTCCTAATATTTTTAAGTTGAAGTGTTTACCCAATTGTTCAGCAAATTCATCACATTTGATTTTATCTTGTCCAAAATACAATATGTCGTCAACATAGATTAGTACATATTCAATAGAATTATTCTTTCTTTTACTGAAAAAACATAGATCCGATGAAGTAGCTATAAAACCCATATCTTTAAGTATTTTTGACAGACATTCATACCATCGTTTACCAGACTGTTTTAATCCGTATAAACTCTTATCTAACAACCAAATTTCTCCCTTTTTTGTATTTTCTCCTGGGGGTGCCTTTACATATATTTCCTTATCAAGATTAGCATGTAGATATGCAGTTTGTACATCAAACTGATACACATCTAAATTTAAAATGGAAGCTAGTACTAATGCAGTCTTTACACTCTCTGCTCTAACAGTAGGAGAGTATGTGTCTTCGTAGTCATCAGGGAATCTTTGGGCAAATCCTTGAGCTACTAACTTAGCTTTATACAGGAATTTGTCATCTTCTAGCTCCTTGATTTTAAATATCCATTTAGTACCAATGGGGGACTTATCTGCGGGGGAATCTGCTGGTGTGTACACGTTTAGTTCCTTCAAACTATCCATCTCCTTTTTCATTGCTTCCTCCCACTTAGTTTTCTCTTCCAGAGGTAATTTAAGTATGTCATCATACGTATTGGGTGTTAATTTTTTGGCATTGAGAGATAGTACGTAGTCATCAAATCTTTTTGGAATTGTACCCCTATTTGATCTAATGGTTCTATCAGGAGGAGATTCATCACCTTGCATAAACTTTGCTTCCTTCTTAGTTAACGGGTCTACTTTTAAGATAGGATGCCCTTTTTTCCATTCCTCATTAATTTCCTTTTGGTAATTGTGTTTGCTTGTCTTTATGACCTTGGGCTCAGTAACTGGTGAATTGGGTTTTTTGTGAGTGGGTGTAGTGTTCTCTGACTCGGGGCATAATTTGTTAAGGTGTATTTTGGACCAATTAGAGTGTTCATGGAGCACAGCAGATCTAGACACAATGAAATGGTTGTTTTTATCTATGAAACGATATCCCTTAGTTCCTGATTCATACCCCATGAATCTTAGTCTTTTAGATACTTTTTCGCCTTTGTGTCTCAATTGTTTAGGCACATACACATCTGCAGTTACGCCAAATATTTGTAGATGTCCAATTTTGGGTTTTTTCTTGTACATGAGTTCATATGGTGTTTTATTAATTACACTGGACTATAATCAATTTAGGGTATAATTAGAATAAGTAAGGGCTTCTGCCCAGAAGGATTGATTTAAACCAGCATCGTCTAACACACATGTAACCATGGTTTGTAATAAACCATTTTTTCTCTCTATGACCCCGTTCTGGAAGGGTGAAAAGGGACAAGATTTAAAATGTAATATTCCCTGCATTTTTAACCAACTGGAAAATTTGTTAGACAAAAATTCTGATCCTCAGTCAGTCATTATTTGCTTGATTCTTACATTATGTTGAGTTTCTACCCTTTTAAAGAATTCTTTGGGGCTTCCGGTTTGGCTTCTGTCATCGCTATATGGTCTTTTGGGACCGCCACCCCCGCCGCCCGTAAAGAGCTGCCTTTACAGCTGAGACGTGGCTCAAAAAACTCCGTTTCTTTAAGGAAATGTGAGGAGAGCCGTCGAGAACAGGTAGAGCCCTCTGCGAAGTCCCCAGAGTTTTTTTTTACTCTTGGGGAGGAAGCAGGATGAGGCTCCCTATCCAGCTCGCTGCTGCTCCGGGCTTCGGGGGAACTCTGCGCTTTGCAGAGCTAGACGATGTGACCAACCTAATCAGCGAAAACTAACAGATTGCTTGAATAAGCAGGATGAAATCCGGATTTGGGACTCTAAATTGCAAGTATTTGTAACAACCCTATGATTGATTTTAAGAATGAAGAAAGAGTGAAAGGGGAAAAAAAGTTTAAAATGGCGGCTGGCTGAGGCTTGAGAAGAAAGCTGAAAGTGAAAGTCTTTCCGTTTGAATGGTTTAATATGCTACAAAGTATTTGAAGCAATAGCGCTGGCTAGAACAAAAGAGAAAAATTTCTGTTTCATGCTTCTTCCTTCTTAGAGACTTGATATTGATATTGTGTGGAGAGAAGACTTTTTCTTTAAAAAGAATCTGTTTGCGTGGCAGGATGGCGTTAAAACTGACAAAGCCAGACAACCAAGCTGTGGGGGGGGGGCTCCCCCATTTATAAATCACAAGAGCAATTTTTGAGCTTGCAGATGCAGAAGAATGGTTTTAAAGATTTAAAGGAATTTGTTGTGGAGGAGTTGGCAAGACATGATGAGATTATGAACCAGAATCTTGAAAAATTTAGACAGGAAATTAAAGAGTTGGTTCAACAAAAGTATGATAACCTGAAGCGCTATATTGTAACAGCTTTGAAAAGTTTTTCAGAAATAATTCTAAAGATGGATAAAGATATCAATTTAGAAATAGAATCTAAAATGAAGGAAGCTGATTATAAGATTTATAATCTGGATAATAAAATACAAAGAATTGAAAATGATTTGACAATGATTCAACAAAATAGCTCAGAAGTAGAGTCTAAAATGAAGGAAGCTGATCACAAGACTTACAATGTAGATAATATAAAGCAAAGGATTGAAAATGAAGTTACAATGATGCAATTCAGATCCATGGAATTTGTGATCAGAATGAGGGGAATACAGGAAAATAACAGAGAGGACTTGAGAAAGATGTCTGCTGAAGTTCTGGCTGTGATTTTAAAGGTTAGTTTTGAAGAGGTATTTTGTAAGATTGATAAGGTCTACAGAGTAAATTCTTGGGTGGCAAAGCAAAGACAATTGCCTAGAGATGTGGTGATTTATTTTACTGATAAAGGAATAAGAAATGATATTGTGCAAAAGTCTTTTAACTCCACTCTAGAAATGAATGGAATGAAGATCTGGATATATAAAGAGCTGCCGTCCAAGATGTTAAAAGATAGAAAGGACTTTGGATTTTTGGTGACTGAGCTAAAGAAACAAAACATCCCATTTAGGTGGGATGCTCCAGTTGGTATAATATTGAGATATCAAGGAGAAAGATATCAATTAAACACTGTTGAAAAAGCGGAAGAATTTTACTACAAGGTTTTTAAAATGGGCCCAACATCTCCACGTATGTCATCAGTGTCAGGAATACAGGAGGGGGATAAAGAAAAGCAAAATGAACAAGAGATTGAAACTCAGGCTAAGCAGATGGAGATGGAGGTAATGGAGAAACAACAAGTTATAGAGGGCTTTTTGGATGAGCCGCTTTTGGATTCTCCTTCAGAGGTTATAGCTGGATCACCTATAAATATAAGAGAGGCGGCTTTGGATCTCGATTTGATGTCTTATCAAGTTAAAGACCAGCATGTAATTCAATCAGCTGATATACAAGTCCTAGAAAGGCAACCAGGGTGGAGATCTAAACCACAACAAGTTAAGAAAAGAAGAAGCAGGTTCTACAAAACTAAAAATTTTTAAACTAAACCATTCTTTTTTAGCCAACAGATTAATGCCAGTTATTTAAGAGACGATTAAATATAATAAGCGGGATTTATAGAAGGCTGATACATGAAAATATAACTGAGGCAAATTACAGACTTATATTATTTTGAGAAGAATAACAGATCTCTGCAGTGCTGGTTTTTTTGGGATGTGGAAGATGGCCTGTGATTAAGCGGACTGGAACTTTCTATTTTGGACTCTCTGAAAAATGGATTACGTATGTGTTGAGCTATAAGGCAAGAGAACTATGGAATTGGGGCATGCAGATGATCTGGCTGTTACCCTAACGTGGTTGTTGGAATTAATAATCTAGATAAAAGACATTACAGAAGATACCATATGGAATATAAATATAAAGTCACTCGGGTTTTTTTTTTATATTCAGAAATACTTATTAATGATGGGGGCAGATGGTAATTGAAGATACTGAATACACTGTTGGAAGCAGGACTTGATGTTACCCTAACATGGTCGATGGAATTAACAATCTAGTTGAAAGACATTACAGAAGATACTATATGGAATACAAATTTAAAGTCATTTGAGGGTTTTATGGAAATATCTTTTAGTGATATGGGCAGAAGAATAAAGATATTAAATATATTATGTATGGTAGACTTGTAGGAAAGTGGGTGATATAAAATTGATATGGTACAAGGGGATAGGTTAGGTTACTGATTGCTTAGTTTAGGAAAAGAGATGTTATGTTTAGATATTAATATATTTAAAAGAAATATAAGTATCCAGGTGGAGGAAATGGGTAGATTATGAGTAGAATAAATGCCAAATTAGGATCTATTATATAGTTTTTAGCTGAATGCTGTTAAATGTATAGTATACAGGGGATATAATAATAATGTTAGGAAGAAATGTATAGCACATAGGGGGTGGTGTATAAGGGTGGTAAAGTATTATATAATGTGATATTAATTTGGATTTCATCTTGGAGAAGCCATGGGGGGAGGGGAGGGGGAGGGGGAGTTAGGGAGGGGGGAAGGGGGGGAATTTGTATTTGAAAAACTTTTTTAATAAAAAAAAGAATTCTTTGAATTTTTTGAAAACTTCACTTTTATGGTTAAGCGTGTACATGAACCCAAACCTGCTGTAATCATCGACTATAGTTAGGAAATATTTTTTTCTGTATTTGACTGATGGTTTCATTGGGCCTACGACATCCATATGTACCAATTGAAAAATTGATTGTGTGGTGCGAGTGGCTTTTTTGGGCTTAGGTTTGTTTTTGATCTTAGATGATTTACATACCGAACACTCTAAATAATTTTTACAACTTTTTACTTTTATGTCTTCGGAACATTCTAACATTTTCTGTATAACAGGGAAACTTGCATGTCCTAGCTTCCTGTGGAGTAAATGGGTACAGTTGTCGTGTATAGGTTTACCATTGCATAATTTTTCTGATATAATGGGTTCAACTGTTGACATATTATCACTCCCTCCATGACTATCGGATTTTGCCTCTTTGCTTTTTAACTGAGTGTGTGCACAGATTAACTCATTATTTTGTGGCAGCAGATATGTTAGTCCTTCTTTAGTGAATATTTTGTCTATGTTCCTATTGTTTTTAGTCATGAATACTTTTCCATTTTTGAATGTGGTCTCTACTCCATTTTCTATGTTTAGTTTTAGAGTTGCCAATATATTATGCGGAATTTCGGGTATAAATAATACCCCCTCTATTTTCCCTATACCTTTTATATGAGTGTTACCTACTCCTCTTACTAGAACTTCATTTTGATTTGCTACTTTTATGTAATACTCCCTTTCTGCGAAGTTGTTGAGAATTTTTCTATTGTGAGTTGTGTGGTTTGTGGCTCCAGAGTCAATGAGCCATGTGTTTAATGAATCTGACGTTGATGGATTGCTGTCCTTTATTCCATATAGTGACCCATATCTGTTTTCCTCCTTATCTTTTTTTGTCCTTTGAATAGGGTGATTCCCTACGTTTATATCTGTGGTCAGGAGAAGTCCTATCTGAGAAATGGATTCTTCTATCTAATCTATCTTTGTGATAATATGTATCCTTATATCCTGCGTTCTTAGGGCAGTCTCTTTTTTGATGTTTTTCTGATCCACATATTGTGCATTCAGATGGATATCTATCCCTGACTCTGAAATCTACTCTTTTTTGGTTTCTGCCTTCCCTTTGATGTATAGATTGTTCCCTTCTAAGTTTGTCTTCTGCTATAAGTTTATTGGTAAGATTTTCTAATGTAAGATGTTCTAAGCTTAAGCTGTCAAGTAAAGTTATGTAATTATCCCAGCTGGTGTCTAAGGAATTGATTATAATACTTTTCATAGTGCCATCAGATATATTCTCCCACCTTTGGATGAGCTCTGCTCTGATTGCATTCAGATTTAGAATGTGTTCGCTCATAGGGGCACATGCGTTAGCTTAGCAGAGTGGAATTCCCTTGAAATTCTAGTAGTTGTGGCTACACTATTGCTATAAAATAAATTAAATATTCTTTGGAATACTTCAGATACAATTAGATTATGTTCAAGGCTAGGAAAAATACTTTGGGATATAGATGCAATGAGTATATAAGCCTTATGGTGGAGGCAGTCCATTTCATAAGTCCAGGGTTTGTCAGGGGGATCATTAATAAAAAATAAAATGTTTTCTCTCAAATATATGATCTGGAGCTGCTGGCTCCATTCCATCAGATTATTTCCATTTAAATTTCATTTTATAAAGTCTGTAGGTAGTGTCCCAGAGTGTTGTAAGAAGTTACTTACATTCAGGAGCTGTCCATGGTTTAAAACCTTAGCATACTCACAATAAGGCAGAGGTATACTAGAAGCAAGTCTGTATTGATTTGTCTCTATGTTTTGGCTGGATCTGCGCTGACTTGTATTTATGTCCTCTTCTTTTTTCTTTGCAGGTTCGTTCTGCGCATGCTCAGACCTCATTCTTCCCCAGCAGTCAATGAGAGAGGATCCTGTGCTTGTGGCTCCTGGATGAAGTCCCAGTCGGCCTTCTGGTTTTCGGCTTTGTCTCCGGAAGGGCTCTGTTGGCTGAAAAATGTCCGGGATGCCGTCCAGCTCATCAGGAAGTCTCTGGAACCGTGGGGATCGGTGAAATCTTCATCGGAGGCTTGGCGGCCTTGTTTCTTGATGCGGCTGGAAAACGGAGCCCGATTCGGACTATCAGTGGCGGTGAAATCGAGTTGCTCAGCGAGGTGTTCTGCGACAGGTAAGTATGGTACTTTAAATTTTGGGTCCTGGTTGTCCTGTGTGGGCCTCTGGTGGTATTTTTCAGGGTATGGTTGCCAGTGTGTTTTTTCTCGGGTGACTAGTTCTTCTTTTAGGTAGTCTAATTCCTTTTGACTTTTGTTAGGTGTCAGTTTAGAGAGTTTTCTTGCGTTTTCTGATTGTGTGTTTGGTATTTTTAGTTTAGTCCCGAATGCTGCAGTTAACACCTGCATGGCATTATCTATTTCTAATTCAGTAGGTTGATTATTATATTGGTTACATAGTTGTTTTTTATTTATTTCTGGAATCAGGTAGTTATCTTCTTTGTAGGTTTTGTTTCCCGCTTTGTAATTTAAATTTTGAGATTCCTTTAATGATTGGTCGGCCATTTTAGGAGTATTAAATAGACAAGATGACCGCCATAAAAAAGGCGCGAAACCATCGCCATCTTCAGCGTTAGTTTTGTAGTCAGGGGTTGACTTTCTTACCGTGGATTTTTCATGTTTATTATGTTCGATCTCTTCATCTGTCGCTGTTCCGTGATTGTTTATTAGGCTGCGGAGTTTCACGAGCAGATTTGAGTCATCTGTAGCTGTTCCTATTAACTCTAGTATTTTTCTTTTTACTTCACCTTCCTTGTTCGAGGCTGAGGGAGTTTCTTCTGTTCCAACTAGTGATTGTTTCTGTTTTGTCAGGAATTCATTTTCGTGTAATTGTATGTTTTTCTTCATGTCTTCAGTTAGTGTATTTTTGTCAGGAGTCAGCTGGGCTGCCATTCTTTTCGTTATATATCTAGTGGCAGGTCTTCTTTTTTCTTTTTGTGATTCTTGCATTTTTATGGTTGGTTGGGCCTACCAAACCATCCTCTTGCTTCCAATTTGTTACTTATTTAATTATTCTGGTTAGGCCCAATTTAATAGACTGGAGGCTTTTTTATAACAAGGGTATTTATTTATTTCTTGTCTTCCTCAGGATTACATTTGGACAGCTGGGGTTCTGACAGGAGCATCAACTTATATACAGAGGAGGCGGGGCAAAAGGTAAGTAGGGACCAATGGCAAGGATGTCACGAGTAAATGCCTTATTCTCAAATGGAGATAATATATGTTCATAGAACATCAGGGGTTAATCCACCCTTCCTTTCTTAATGTATTCATATGGAACCACTCCTACCTATAACTCCGCCTTATTGTTATAAAAAGGAGATGTACGCACCTACTACTCGCTTCTATCTGCAATCATTCAGAGAATATAGAATGCCTACTGTAAATAAATAGTACTTTGTTTTGAATACTTTGTTCCTGATCATTTATTGAGTCTGATCCTCAAATTTATGCAACAAAGGAGCATGGTGACATCATACATTTAACATATAGAAATATACATATTTACAGAGAACAGGTTAGGTATTTTCAATTGTAACAAAACAGAAATCTGGACACCCATTAGATGAGAGGAGAGAAAAAACAGAAGAAAATTCAAATCATCATCTGGATATTTATTTTTTTTTTACAATCTAGATTTGGCACACCAGATAATACAAGGATAAAGGTTTGACTGAATGTAAGCAATTCGGTTAACATTCTATATACTTCATTAGCATTATATGATTCCCCCCTCCCACACTTTTGGGGGCATCCTTTTTATCTTTGCTGGGCATATTTTTTTTGTCTGAAATGTTTCAAGTAAGTGGTTCAGAACTGGCCTTAAGCCTGTTCTGAACCACTTAGAGCTGAGCCAGAAGGTTGCCTAGCAACCTTCTAAATTAGCCACACAAAATACATAGCCCCAGCTTGCCAGTTTCTAAGCATGCAAATAAGCTCAGGGGGAAAGGGATGGGGGTGCGGGAATAATCCTATTATTGCCAGTGCCAAAAAGGCATTGGTGGTGGAAACCTCTTCTTCCTATTTATGTTCCCTTGGAGAACAGCTACCTGGGACTCGTATCAATAGGAAGCCCAGCCAGTTTAATTGGTGGATGGGTCTAGAACTCAACCCACACATTCGCTGTGCACCTTCATACACGCATATTTGTCTGTTGTCTTCTCTTACACGCTAACATTGTACATTTAATTCTCTTTTCTCCACGCTGCCCACATCCATTCAACCTCCTTGCTATTTTTCTTCTTCCTTTTCCTCTCCTCTTCAACCCACTATCAGCATAAGTGGCAATTAACCTTTGCAGCAAAAGGCTTCATTTGCACAGATGGATTTTTTTTTTTTTTTTTTTTTTGTAGACTTAGTGACCTATCTAAAAGGAAAAAGGTTTTCAGGAATGTCAATAAGGATAGGGCAAAATTTCACTTCATTTGTCTTTTTAACTATTTGGGTTGCTGTTATTGTTTGGAATGATACTATATTACAAATATTAAACCAGTGTTAGTCATGACCAAATTAACTTGAGTTTTAGAACAATTTCATATTCTTGTTCTGAAGATATCTGTTCACATACACTGTGCTGTGTTTTTTCCAGGAGACCTTGGCTTTCAACTAGGACAGGATGAGTCAAGTAATTGTTACTATTGTCATCTTGAATCAATCCAATGTAGGATAAAAGCCTCTTTCTTAAAAGTTATGGGCCATTATATATCACACTCATTCTGTGTGGGTTGATAGATTTCTCACCTAGGGCTCTGAAAGTGACTTAACTCAAATTCATCCAACCAGATTTTATGCATAAGGGACAGCTAAATTCTTGTCCAGTACCTTTAATCAGCAAAACATCCTGGTTTATTATAAGTATACAAATAAAATTTTATTTCCTATAAAATAACTGAAAGAATGTTTTTAATATTGCTTTAGGAAACAAGAGTTGTGCTGTGAATTGAAGTGATCTCTGAATCACTTGTAGAGAAAGGCAATCCAGAATCGTTTCTAACTGACCTCCATCTGTAAGATATATGTTTAATCATTCAGAGTCTTCCTCAGAGCTTCACTTACAATTTTTAAGTTAAGTTTTTCATTGTTATGCAGTGCTGCAGCAAGTATGTTAAAAAGAGGGAGAGGAGTCCTTTGTTGTTGCAAAACAAAATGTTTGGATAGAAAGGAAGGAAGGGAAATTACAGAATTTATAATCTTTATAATTATGGTTATCTAGATCAGAGTTCCCCATCCTTGGCAACTTTAAGACTTGTGGACTTCAACTCCCAGCAAAGCTGGCTGAGGAATTCTGGGAGTTGAAGTCCACAAGTCTTAAAGTTGCCAAGGTTGGAGACCCCTGATCTAGAGCACTCTAACTTGTAGACAAATTGCAATTGTGAAAATGGCTTAGGGACACCTAAGAAAATCAAATTCTATCATAGGATACTCAGGGAAAGAGAGTAACACCTTTTTTTTCTTAAATGTTTAGCCTTTCCACCTTTCTTGGAAAGTGTGCAATAAAATACATTTATCTGCCCATGTCAGTGGGAATAAGTATGGAAATAATGAGCTATACAGTATATAGACGTTTCATCCATTATTTTCATAGCTCATAGAAAAAGGTAGCAAGCTCTTATGGAATTTTTTTTAATTTTTATTTCATTTATTTATTTTTGTCAAGCATGTATTAGATAATAGATATAAGTATAAACATGATTATGAATACATGAAATTGATACGAATAAAAGGGAATATTAGGACAGGGACGGTATGCACGCTGATGCACTTATGCACGCTCCTTAAAGATTTTAGATGGTTTACTCTAGTCTATTATGTTTTGTTACATATGATGGTACTGTGACTTTAAGAAAAAATATCTTCGGTTTTAGAAAAGCTTAGTTCAATGGTTTTTTTTTCTTTCTATTCTCTATCCTTGAATTTCTGTTTTTTTCTTGCTGTCCTAATACATGCTCAGTGGTGAGTGGGTGATATATTAGGCAGAATACTTTCATTCTGTAAATAATCATCCTTTTCAGTATATCCTGTTGCCATTTCTTTACTTTCAAAGTCTGCTTTTAAATTTTAAACAGAACAGAATGGTTTTGTTTTGACTACTCATTCTTTCTCTTTCCTGGCAGTTTTCAAAGGATGATTCTTCATTACCTCATTTGTTTTAATTTTATGTAGGAGCAGATCTGACTGGGTAATAACTTTATGAAGATTAGTCACATGGGTAAAAGCAATTTACAAAGATTCCATCATGAATCAGATTTTGTTCCTGTACCAAATAGCCAATTTATAATATCCCTGAAGTCAAATGGCCAGTTAAAAAGAGACAGCAGACAGTTAAAAAGGAACAAGTACTGTACTTATTTTCTCAGTATTGAAATGCTGCTGGAAACATGGTGCTTCTTGATACTGCCAGAACAGCTGTCAAAAAACAGTTACTACTCTTGGCTTAGCATTATTTACTGTCAAATTTGAGATCTCTGAAAATTATAGAACAAATAATTACCAGCTTTAATACTTCATTTACAGAGGTAGTCAGGGTTTGTTTGTTTTTACAATGGAAACCAGTTCTACCTTGCTAATTATGAGTTTCAACTTTTATAATCAAGCTAACCAGAGTAGGACAATTACAATTCAATAGTGAAACTTTATCCGAGTGTTATATATAAATAAAAACTGTCTGGCATTTTTTTAAAAATTTTTAAATTTTACAATATTTTACCAGCATCAACAGCTGGACTTGTGCCCTTGCCTGATTTTAATAAGATCAACCTTCATGAGATGATTATGGATTATATACCATAAAAAACTATCACAAGTTTACATGTAGCATAACCTTAGGTTTCTGGGACTACTGATGCCAGTATGGATTTTTAAAAATAATGTATTTCTTATCTTACAAAAAAAAAAAGAAAACCTGTATTACTTTCTGGTTTTCAGTTATTCTGTAATTTAAGCTTTCCATGAAAATAATAATTATCATTTGCTTAAATTAGTCCTCTAACCTCCTTCACTTTATAGAAAATGCATTCTGTGTGCAAATATGACTCTACTTGATTTCCATGTTTGTAGCATTCAATGACTAGAATGAAAATGAAATCATCTGAGGATATGAAATTTCTCCCCAAATTCCATGTCACTGTATTTCTATATATATTTACTTCATTTTATCTGAATCTGTCATGAATCATAAGCCAGATATGCACTTTCTGCTTGTCCCATCCCTGATAGAAAGCACCATTTCTAAACATACACGATGGACATATAATATTGTCCTCCATCCAGTTCCAATCCAATTCCTGCTAATTATTTTATACCAAACTAGTAACAACCCCAGTTCTCATGGTTTCAGCATGTGGCACACCCTTTCCTCTCCACTAGTGAGTTATTGTTCTTTATGACTATTTCAGAATAGTAGAATAACAGAAGAACAGAGTTGGAAGGGACTTTGGAGATCTTTTAGTTCAACTCCCTGCTCAAGCAGGAAACCCTATACCATTTCAAACAGATAGTTGTCCAATCTCTTCTTAAAAATCTCTGGTGTTAGAGCAGCCATAACTTCTGGAGGCAAGTCGTTAAATTTCATCCTAGACTGCTGGTTGGCTATTCTCAGCTAATCAATAGCTGAGGTATGTAGGAATCACATACCTAAAGGAGGAGGAAGAGATGAGACTTAGACAATGGTCTAATAAAATTTGAGTCCAAAGAAGAAAAGGTGATAAAATTACCAAGAAGAGACCCTCTCTAGTTTAGTGAGAGTAAAAGTTAGGAACAGGACAGGTACTTCAGATCTGCAAGACTCTGTTAATGAATAGGATGGGATGGGATGGGATGGGATGGGATGGGATGGGATGGGATGGGATGGGATGGGATAGGATAGGATAGAATAGAATAGAATAGAATAGAATAGAATAGAATAGAATAGAATAGAATAGAATAGAATAGAATAGAATAGAATTCTTTATTATGCAAGTGTGAATGGACACATAAGAAATTTGTCTTAGGTGTATATGCTCTTAGTGTACACAAGGAGAATAAAATACATTCATCAAGAATAAAAAGATACAACACTTAGTGATAATCAAGGTTACTAATAAACTATTAAATCGTACTAGGAAACAAATAAAAACAATATAATTGAAAGATAAAAGCAACATTAATTCTGTTAATGTAACCTCACAATAAACATTAACTCTTTAATATAACCTCACAATAAAGATTATGCTAGTACTCCTGGTTGTTTTTCTTACCTCGACCCACTCTCAAAGCTAATACATACAGACCCTACCAGCATCCAGACAATAAGTCAATGCTTCCATAGCATTCCTGGTTTAGTCCAGGTACATGTATGTTATTAAGTATATTATTAAATATCATTTGCATACTAAAGATACCTCATCCTGAACCAACAGGTAACTTTTTTCAGCAGTTCCTTGTAAATAATAAAAATATTTATGTTGCTATTTGATAAATAGAAAGTATGTGAAATGTTCTGAAATTCTATAAACTCAACTGTGGATTGTCTCTGATCCATAACCAGTCATGAAGCTTCTTTTTTTTTTTTTGTCATGCAATTCCCT
This sequence comes from Arizona elegans, assembly GCA_022577455.1. Taxonomy (NCBI): domain Eukaryota; kingdom Metazoa; phylum Chordata; class Lepidosauria; order Squamata; family Colubridae; genus Arizona; species Arizona elegans. Next base: position 11,099,447 of record JAKOOJ010000008.1, on the reverse strand, counting down.
CATTCTTACAATGTGCAACAACAGAACTCAAAAAGATTTAGTCCATGAAATATTGTCTTTTTCGCCTTTTTTATTAGTACTGACTAATCAGCACATTAGCAGTTGTGTTTTGCTTTTACTAAGTTCTCAAATGATGCACTCTAGATAATTAATCATTATATTTCTTCAAAGGCATAATTACATTCATATTCTCACTCCCCCCCACTTCAATTGCACATGTATGCAAAGAATTCTTAGACACATTTTAAAAGACTAATTAACATCTCAAGTATGTGGGGATGAAAGGCAATCTAAACTGATTTACTTTAATTAAAATAAATAAGTGAACAAATGAAATAGGAAGATGGACAGAAATATGTTTAGCTAGATTCAAAGTAGCTTTTTTGTTCCTTTTCTGTTCTGCTCTGAGCCTGGCACAGAAACCGATGAGTGCATGAATAAGCAGAGACTCTTTGGGTTTTGAGGAGATAAATAATTGAAAATGGCAAACAAATCAGTAAAGAATGTTACGTGTGTGTGAGAGAGAAACATGAAAGTAAGCTGCTAAGAGCTGAAACACTCTAAATGTACTACTGTGGCCCAGGCTCCTCACAGAATTGGGAAGAACATCCAACAACTTTTCTTCAGCATCAAGTGGTCCCTGCTTGAGAAGAATAAGGTCTAGAAAGCCTTTCTCCTCTAAGTGCTTCTCTTGTGAGCTTGTGAATTATCCATAAGGGACTGATCCAGTTGTAAAGGTGAACTAAATGGATACATAATTAATATGACCAAGATGACATGGTTTTACTTTGCCTCAAAGAGCAAACCTGTTTTATTTGCTGAACTGGCTTTGTAATATTATACAGTGTTGTGTAGTTTCCTCAAGCCTGAAAAATGTTTTACAACTGTGATGAAGCTTCAAAGATGGTAGAATCAAAGGAAACATCCTTCGACAACATGAGTGCCAGAAATGGTGGCCTTTCCTGGGAGAAAGATTGTTGTTCTGTGAACTCACATTTAAAAATTCCCTCAGATTAAAGCTCAGTTCCTAGAGACTGTAGAAATTCAGTCATGGAGACCTTTGGTTTTTGTTTTTTCCCAAACTCCTAGTAAAGCAAAAATGATTTGCCATTGTTGCCTTCTAAAAAAAATATTTCCTAATCTAACCTGCAGACCCTGGATTTTCTACTGAAGGCCAATTTAAATAATAACCAGGTCCTATGCTATTTAACAAACAAACCAAAAAAGATCAGCCTCTAGATACTGTTGCTGTCTGTTTGGGGATAGTCCAACTCATCTTTTAAAAAAAACAGACTGGGGAAGGCTATACTGAATGGATCTTTGATTTGATAGTGCATTTTTCATACCAACTCAAACTCATTTGCATTTGGAATTAAGAATAGGATTTCCAGATCAGGAACAAATTCAGAATGCAATATTTACTGTAGAGATTAAATACTGTTTTAGGAGTAAGATTACCCAGCTGCCTGATTTAACCTAATTTTTCCTATACTTATTTTTCCTCTTTGGCATCTCCAAGTACAGGAGCATATTCCTCAGTGGAGGTTTCAGTTTAAACTTGAAAATAGAGAATTAGAAGAGAACCTTAGCAAAGAAGATAAACATAGAAGTTCCCAGGAGAACATTGCTTGGAAAAAAGAGAAAAATCTAACAATGAACTCACCCTTCCCAGGAGGGCTAACATAACTCCTGGGAAGTTATTGTGGTGGTTCACTCAAATTTATTGAAAACTACCTGGGGAGAAAGCCTGCAATTTTTCTGTCTGGGAAATCTCATTAGAATACACACGCGCGCGCGCGCACACACACACACACACACACACACTGTACATACAATAATACAGCAATATTTCATCAGTATTATAATTAAGAATATTCCTTTTCCAATTACATACATACATATTAACATACCCAGCAAAACACATATAGTAAATAGAAAAAGGTAAATCCAAAGAAAAGGAACATAAAAAGTTAAATCTTATTTATATCATATATTTTTACCTTTCCATATTTTTCTGCCCTTGCAAATAATCTCTGCTTCCACTGCTTCCTTTATTCTTTAAATTTCTCACCTCTCTCTTTTTGAGGATTTAATCAATTCCATCTAACCATGACTTAACTAATTCATTCAGGCTGTTGCTATGATCAAACCATCTCAATATATTCCATTTGTACTGGTCATTCCCTTTTGCATTCATTCAACATTTATTCAGCATCCATTCATCCTTGACCTTTCACATCTTGTTTTACCAAACATTTGTTAAGTACTCCGTGCTGATTGTGTTCAGCCTACTTTTATGTTTCTCCTGAAAATGCTGTCACTTTCATACATTATAACAAAATAGGCCGAAATACACTCATACATAGCAAGTTTCTCTTGGATAAACATTTGCCCCCAAAAAACATTCTTCACAGCAGATCACATTATAGCTTTTTATCAACATTAGACAGCTTAAAATTTCTCCATCTTTAGTAAATGTGTCATCTCTTCAAAAAAATAGGCCAGATCAGGAAACGAGCAAGGATTTTAGGAATGCTACTTCACAATTGTATTGTGAAAGCCTATCGAAGTATTCCTTTGTCCTATCCTATAGCAAACAAAATTAAGATGGGGTGGTTCTGAGTTTCTTTCTCATGCCTTCTTCTCTTCTGAGTTGTTGTTTACCTTATCTCATCTGTTCCTGTATTCCTTCATCAAGAAGGAATCATACTTATGCCTCTACAGTCTACACCAAGATATACAGAATCATCTACTTACTCTAGTTTTTCATTATAATTGCAACCATTCATTCTGTTTTTTTCCTGTAAAACAGAACTAACTTTATCTTTATACATGAGTTTTCAAATACACATTCCTTGTGGCATCATACAATCTATTTAACATTTGCAACAAATCTTTTGGATACTCAGGCAACAAAAATACCTGCGTACAAAAGTACACATAGCTTCATGTCCCCAACCAACAGACTTTTAATATTTTCACAAACATTCAATATACATTTTAGCATAAATACATTAAACAGCCATTACTAATCCCCTGAATGACTAAGTATAAAGCATTAAACTGCACTGCACTGTCAAATATTGTTCACTATCACTTCTCATGCTTCCATTATGCCAAAACAGGCAAAGTGAACAATCTAAAACCTGTGGGATGCCTCAGAGGTCGGTTCTCTCCCCCTTGCTCTTTAACATCTACATGAAGCTGCTGGGTGAGATCATTCGCAGTTTCGGGGTGAGATATCCTCAGTATGCTGTTGATACCCAGCTCTACATCTCCACCCCGGATCAACCCAGGGATGCCCTTTCCGTGATGTCTAAGTGCCTGGAGGTGGTGTGGGTCTGGATGGGTAGGCTCAGACTCAACCCATCTAAGACTGAGTGGCTGTGGATTCCGGCATCTCATGGTCTAGTACCCCCATCACTCCAGATGGCGGGGGGAGTTGCTTACTCCCTCTGAAAAGGTTCGCAATCTTGGCATCCTCCTAGATTCGTGGCTGTCCTTGGTTGACCATCTGACAGCCATGACAAGGGGGGCTTTTGCACAGGTTCGCCTGGTACGCCAGTTGCAACCTTTCCTAAACAGGGATGCCCTCTGTACAGTCACTCATGCTCTCCTAATCTCGTGTTTGGATTACTGCAATGCCCTCTAAATGGGGCTGCCCTTGTGGTGCACCCGGAGGCTCCAGCTGGTCCAGAATGCGCCCGCGCATGTTGTTACGGAAGCTTCCCGCTACTCCCGTGTTACACCACTCCTGCGCGAGCTGCACTGGTTACTGGTGGTCCTTCGGATCTGCTTCAAGGTGCTGGTACTTACCTATAAAGCCCTCCAAGGCACGGGCACTGGGGTACTTACAGGATCACCTCCTACCGGCCTCCCACCGCCCAGTGCGTTCACATAGGACTGCCCTCCTCCGGGTGCCTTCAGCCAGACAATGTCGGCTGATGGTGCCCAGGATGAGGGCGTTCTCTGTGGGCGCACCGACCCTCTGGAATGGGTTACCCACTGAGCTCCGGACGGCCCCCGACCTCCACTCTTTCCGCGGTGACCTGAAGACATGGCTTTTCCAACAAATTGCCTGATCTACTGGGAGTCTTAGTTTTAACTTCTTGGGGATTTTAATTGGATTATTTTAGTATTAATTTTATTATTCCATTGTTTTATCTTTGTGAGCCGCCCCGAGTCCTTCGGGAGAAGAGCGGCATATAAGTATGAATAAACTAAACTAAACTAAACTAATTCCTGTTGTAGTTTTTCCATCCACTCTTTCTACCTTTCCCTTTGCATGGGGAAATAATAACAGGATTCTTCTAATTATCAGGCCTAGGTGAAGCCTTTGCATAGATTAAAACGTTGCCCAGCACTACCTAAGCAACCATATCTGTATTTAACATTTTTCTAGTTACATTATTTGTGCTTGCACAGTTTTACCACTTCTCAACATTCTCACAGCATGTGCTACAACTTCTTTTTCACCATTTTTTTTCTTCAATGCATCATGTGCATTTCAGTTCAACAAATTACAATTATTCCCATTCAAATCTCAAAAACATTCCAACATTTTCTCATTTCAGTTTCATCCCAATCATTTCAACATATTGATTCTTAATTCTTTTCACTCCGCTGGAGACTGCTTGTTTTGCTCTCTTCAGCTACTTCCAAAACAACTCTTTAATTCAACAAAAATCACTCTTGAGTTTTCTTTTTCACTTTAAATATTCCTTGTTGTCTTTGATTGCATTCTTTCTGCTGTCCTCCTTTTGAAATAGACCAGATAAGAAACAGAGTCCACAAGTAACCCTGAAGTCTACTTCATTGATATAGGCCAAAGTAGCAGGGTCCTGAAAAACAATCGTGTTTTCCTTTTCCTCCCTCTTACACCCAAAACAGTCAAAGCAAAGTTACTTTTTTCAAAGAAATCCTTCTCCAAAGACATCTCTGTGGTTCTCTACAGCAGCTACTTTATATAATTTGGTTTGCTAGTACTTTTGCCAGTATCAACTCATACTGAGGATACTGGCACCACGCTGTTGAACACCCAGAGGTCTCATGTAGATGTTACATAAAAATGGGGAAAGTGTTAGCAATATTAATAGACTTATACACTGCTTTACAGTCCTCTCTAAGCAGTTTACAGAGCCAGCATATTGCCCCCAACAATTTTACCCTCATTTTACCTACCTCGGAAGGATGGAAGGCTGAGTCAACCTTGAGCCTGGTGAGATTTGAACTACCAAATTGCAGGCTGCCAGCAGTAGCCTGCAGTACTACACTCTAAACACTGTGGCATGTTAGGCTCTGAGGAATCCCACAGAGCAGGGATCTCCAGCTCAATCTGCCCCCCCGCATCCACCAACACAATTGGAATTGGCAATAGAGAAAAGAACCAGAGCAATACAGTTTCTTTCAGAAATTTCCCAGAAGGATACCCTGATTGATAATATTAAAAGCTAGAGTCGGCGAGGACAGGTAGAGTCCTCTGCGAACTCCCCAGAGTTTTTTTTTACTCTTGGCGAGGAAGCAGAATGTGGCTCCCTATACAGCTCGCCGCTGCTCCGGGCATCGGGGGAACTCTGCTTCCTGCAGAGCCAGGCGAAGGGACCAATCCAATCAACTAAATCTAACAGATTGTTCGAACAAAAAGGATGAAATCTTGACTTGGGACCCCAAATCGCAAGTATTTCTAACAAATCTTATGGGCGATTTTAAAAGTGAAGGAAAAAGGTTTTTAAAATGGCGACTGGCTGAGGCTTGAGAAGAAGAAAGCCGAAAGCGAAAGTCCTTCCATTTGAATAGTTTAATACGCTACAAAGTATCTAGTGCTCGCTAGAACTGAAGAGAAAAATCTCTATTTTTAAGTTTCTTTCTTCCTGGAGACTTGATACTGATATTGCTTGGAGAAAAGTCCTTTTTTCTTTTTAAGGAAAAAAAAAGTTTGTTTGTGGGGCAGGATGGCGTTGAAACAGACAAAGCCAGACAATCAAGCTGTGGGGGGGGGGGGTTCCCCCATTTACAAATCATATGAGCAAGATTTAAAGAAATTTGTTTTGGAGGAGATGGCAAGATATGATGAGATTGTGAACCAGAATCTTGAAAAATTTAGGCAGGAAATTAAAGAGTTGGTACAACTAAAGTATGATAATTTGAAACAAAAGATTGTAACAGTTGTCAAAACTTTTTCAGAAATAGTTATAAAGATGGATAAAGATACTAATTTATTAGAGTCTAAAATGAAGGAAGTTGATGACAAGATTTATAATTTGGACAATAAAATACAAGGAATTGAAAATGATTTGACAAATATCCAAGAAATTAGCTCAGAAGTAAAGCCTAAAATACAGAAAGCTGACCACAAGATTTACAATGTAGATAATATAAAACAAAGGATTGAAAGAGAAGTTACAGTGATGCAATACAGGTCCATGGAATTTGCGGTCAGAATGAGGGGATTACAGGAAAATAATAGAGATGACCTGAGAAAGATGTCTGCTGAAGTTCTGGCTGTGATTTTAAAGGTTAGTCCTGAAGAGGTATCCTGCAGGATTGATAAAGTCTACAGAGTAAATTCTTGGGTTGCAAAGCAAAGGCAGTTGCCTAGAGATGTGGTGGTTTACTTTACAGATAAAGGAATAAGAAATGATATTGTGCAAAAGTCTTTTAACTCCACTTTAGAAATGTATGGAAGGAAGATTTGGATATATAAAGAGCTGCCGTCCAAGATGTTAAAAGATAAAAAGGAATTTGGATTTTTGGTGACCGAGCTGAAAAAACAAAACATCCCATTTAGGTGGGATGTTCCAGTTGGTATAATATCGAGATATCAAGGAGAAAGATATCAATTAGACACTGTTGAAAAGGGGGAGGAATTTTACTACAAGGTTTTTAAAATGGACCCAACATCTCCACGTATGTCATCAGTATCAGGAATACAGGAGGGGAATAAAGAAAAGAATGAACAAGAGACTGAAACCCAGGCTAAGCAGTTGGAGATGGAGGTTATGGAAAAACAACAAGATACAGAGGTTCTTTTGGATGAGCCGCTTCTGGATTCTCCTTCAGAGGTTATAGCTGGATTACCTACAGACATAAGAGAGGCAGCTTTGGATTTTAATGAGATGTTTTATCAAGTTATAGACCAGCATAGAATTCAATCAGTTGATACACAAGTCCTAGAGAGACAACTAGAATGGAGATCTAAACCACAGAAAGCTAAGAAAAGAAGAAGCAGGTCTAACAAGACTAAAAAATTTTAAACTGAACAACAGCTTAATGCCAGTTACTGAAGAGTTGATTAAATATAATAAGCAGTACTGCAGGCTACTTCTGCTGACTGCCAACTGCCAGCAGTTCAGCTGTTCAATTCTCACCGACTCAAGGTTGACTCAACCTTCCATCCTTCTGAGGTCGGTAAAATGAGGACCCAGATTGTTTGGGGGCAATATGCTGACTCTGTAAACCGCTTAGAGAGGGCTGTAAAGCACTGTGAAGCAGTATATAAGTCTAAGTGCTATTGCTATTGCTATTGGTTCTCTTTCTTCCATTTAATTTGTTAATTCATAATTTACTTCTTTTACATTCCAAGTGACAATCTTCTAAATCCTATGATCAACACCAGATGGATCCACAGATAATAACATCTGCCTCCAAAATGACTTAGTCAATTAAAGTTTTAATGTAATGGTTGTAAATTACATAGATGGGTTAAATAGCTTAAAGGCCGTTTTTGTACCCATGCCATAGCAGCTTTCCTTGTTAACAATAACAATAGTTCCAGTAAGTTTGGAACATATTTTGAGCTTGCCACAAGTGTAAGCACAGTTCAGTTTTACTTCAAACATGTCCTATTTTTCTATGCAAGCTAAAATCTCTAATCTAGAGATTGCCTTGCAAACCAACATACTGTTGCATGCAACACAGCATGTCAGAGGTACCCAAGGTATGTTGGCCCATGTTCAAAAGGCCTGTTACGTTTGTGTTTACATAAATGTGTTGTCCAGCTGTGCAACATTACTAAAATGTCCCTTACTTAAATCTGAGTTTGGTTAGAGCATAAAGCATCAAATTAAGAAGAAACAGAAAAGTATATAATACATTGTTGTACAACATTCACCAATTATAGGAAACCTAAATTAAATATATCATTCTCTTCTGTGCAGTTGCTTTTTCACTCATGCATGCACTGTATTCTCTAGGAAATTTTCTTTTTTTTAGAATTAATATTTGAATAAATGTTTTAAGCAAATTCATTCTAATTAGGAACATGCTGCTTTATCTGAAAATTCTTAATAATCACCTTATAAAATTCAGTCTTTGCAAAATGTATACCAGTTGATAAAAATGAACCCTGCATTTTTCCATAATATACTGATTGGGTGAAACTGAATGGCTCCCATTAAATTCTATTTATGGTTGAGTTCTTAATTGCCAAAATAGATGGAATATTAATGATATTATTAGTCTTGCATGCTTCTCTTGTTAAATTGCAGCTTGGGAGAGGATCTAAAATGAGATCACAGTGGGAGTGAAATGACAAAGCCACCAGTCACCCATCCTGCAATCCCTCTCTAGACCATCCACATTATCTGCCAACCATGATGATATTTAATTTCAATGAGAATAAAATCTAAAATAAACATAGCTTGCGAGAAGGATCCTTCAAATTGCCTATGCAATGTAGGATTATGTTGCATGTGTAGTGCAGAGGTGGGTTTCATCAGGTTCTGACCAGTTCTGGAGAACTGGTAGAGGAAATTCTGAGTAGTTCGGAGAACCAGTAGTAAAAATTCTGACTGGCCCCGCCCCCATCTATTCTCTGCCTCCCAAGTCCCAACTGATCAGGAGGAAATGGGGATTTTCCAGTAACCTTCCCCTGGATTGGGGAGGAAATGGAGATTTTACAGTATCCTTCCCCTGCCATGCCCACCAAGCCATACCCACCAAGCCATGTCACACCCATCAAGCCACACCTACAGAACCAGTAGTAAAAATTTTTGAAACCCACTCCTGGTGTAGTGGTTGGAAAAGGAGGAGTCACAAACACAAACACAAGCATATAATTATGTAGGAAATCCCTCCAACTCACTAGCCATATTTTCAAAATATATTAACAAAAGAAATCACAATTTCCTAAGATATATATTCATATATTATTAAAAATATCACAATTTCCTAAGATATATATTCATAAGCACAAAGAATAACTTAGCAGAGCAATGAAAAAGAGATATGTACTGACAATATCAGTCGGGGAACTTATACTTGGAAAGTATAATCAGTATACTTACTGATTATGGGGGCAACACAGCGCACCCATGTAACACCTCTCCTGCGTGAGCTGCACTGGCTCCCGGTGGTCTTCCGGGTGCGATTCAAGGTGCTCATCACCACCTTTAAAGCGCTCCATGGCTTAGGACCTGCGTATATACAAGATCACCTTCTGCCACCGATAGCCTCCCACTGGCCAATACGCTCCCACAGAGAGGGACTCCTCAGGGTGCCATTGGCCAAACAATGTCGACTGGCGACACCCAGGGGGAGAGCCTTCTCTGTGGGGGCACCTGCCCTCTGGAATGAACTGCCACTGGAGGTTCGCATGATCCCCGACCAACGTACCTTTCGTCGTGCCCTTAAGACTCTTTTGTTCCAACAGGCCGGGCTGTCTTAGAAAATTAATTTTAAATTGGGTGTTTGTAGCTTTTAACATAAGGGCCAAATTTATATATTTATTTTAAATTTATTTTAAATTTTGTGAGTATATGTTTGTTTTAATATGGCTGTACACCGCCCTGAGTCCTTCGGGAGAAGGGCAGTATAGAAGGTTAATAAATACAAATACAAATACGAATACTTGGAAATTAATAGTATATATTCATAACAGAAATTTCACCAAATTTAACCAAGAATGGCTTCCATGTATAATATATATTATACAGTAAAGCAAATGTATGAATTTAGTGTATGATTTTTAAGGGAAAAAATAATCAACCAAAGAACTGAAATAAGAAATATATGATAATTTTAAATGTTTATAAATATTATAATACTGTACCAGTCAGTACAACAAAAAGCAAGTTAAAAACTAAATAGTTACCTTTAGTTTAGTTGTTTTTAGTGGGTTTTCTCCTTTCTTCTTTTTTGTGGGGAAAGAGGTATAATATTACTTAAAGATTAGATACACACTCCAAAAAAGGAGAAAGAACTTTTGGCATTAAGCACAAAAATTCAAAAACACCATTAAAATACTTCTATTGTCAAAAAATAATGTTTTGTTTTTAGGGTTAATTTTTCATGAGTGATATGCTAAGCACTGCCTATACAACTTAGATGACCTCTTTGTCCACTTACTGATATTTTACCTTTGCCCCTCAACAATTTTTTCTTCATTTTTTTTCCTCTTAAAAAAATAGTAAATAAAATGGCAGTACAAAGACAAAAACATCTGTTTGGAGAAGATATTTGCCAGGAACTGACAATTAAAAAGAAACCTTTATGTGTTTGTTTGTTTGTTTGTTTGTTTGTTTGCATGTGTGTGTGTGTGTGTGTGTGTCCATTTGTGTGCTCATGTATGTGTTTTTAAGTTTTTTATTTTTTAAGACAAATAAACATTTAATACATCAGTCCTCCCTTTCCTGTGACATTTCGGTGTTATCTTCCAAAATTCTTCTTCTTCTTCCATAAGTTTCTTCTATCTTGATCTTCATCCAAACCATTATAACAATTCATTGCTAAAACAATATTCTAGTCATCAAATTTTTATACATAATTGTAAAATTAATCATTTATATCTCTTTTCCAACGAACGATAAAAATAATTCCATATCTTGAAATATTCTTACTCTTTCCTATCCTTAATCATCAAAGTTAATCTATTCATTTCTGCACAATCTAGATTTTCTTTTATTACTTCTTCTTCCAAAGGTATTTTCTCTGCTTTCCAATTTTGAGCAATTTTGTGTGTGTGTGTGTTTAAACACTGTCACTAACAGCTGTGGGTCTTACCTAACACAGATGCTATCTGTCTGAAGGCAAAGTATAATTTAAATAATCTTCCAGGATATTCCCTCTAGTACAGCAAAATTGTATGAATGGTGCCTACTGTCCCTGTCCTAATGTTCCGTTTATTTGTATTCATTTTATATATTCAATTCATGCTCATACTTATAAATATTATCTAATACGTACTTGACAAATAAAATAAATAAAATAAAATAAAATAAATACAAGTAAATGCCATCACATTCCATGGACCTACTTCTGTGAAATAGTACCTGACTGGGGCTTTAGCTAATGATTTCATATATTGGTCTGTTGGAAAATATGAAATGGTACAACTAAGGAGTACTTTTTTCATTTGTGTTTGTCTGAGGGTCAGCTAATACTTCCGTTACAGATTAAAGATTTGGACTCCTTGTGTTATTATTTCCACACTAAGCTAGAAGCTACAATCATAGCCTTTATGCTATGCTGAATCCTGCTCTCTTCTTTGCTTTTAACAACAAAAAAAGTGTCCTTCTATTATGTCTTTCAGCAAGAATGAAAGAACATCTTTAAAATTCTACTGTAGGTGCAGGAGAAATTATACTTATTTTACTAAATGTATAATGTGGATGAATGGGGTGCCTCCCCTCTTCCTTTAACATTAAAAATGCTGCTTCTTTTTTTCTTTGCAGAACTTTCTAGAATGAGCCTATAACTGCCACATTGTTTGATCACCAGGCAATTTCAGAAAGAATTGCTGATTTGAAGTACGAAAAGCAGAATTCTGCACTGTTAAGGGGCTGCATGAGGCATTTTTAATGTGAAAGACTGTCTTAACCAATTTGGACATTTAATAAAGCAAGAACTACTTTCCCTCCCTACTGCAAATTTCTAAAGAAAATATCCCCACCTCTTTTGCTCGTCTTTATGTTTCACTCCATATACCCTAGAAAAATGAACAAAAAGAAGGAATCATGAAAAAAAAATACAGTATTATACATTTTAATTCTTTGGGTGATATTACTGACATAGATTGGTGACATGGTGAAAGAATGTCTATATTCTGTTGCCTGCTAAAATTAGGCAGTTCATAAATCCTTGGGTTATTGCAGCACCTGGAACCAGAATTTCTATCACTAAGCATTATAAAGGTTATAAAGTGTTATAGAGGTTATAAAGCATGATGCCACATCATTTAGTGATAGCAATTCCAGCAATCCCAATTGTTGTTGTTAAATAAAGACTACACTAGTCGTTAAGTGAGGACCTTCCATGATGGCCACTTCTGGCTTCTGCCAGCTTCCTCATTGGCTCTGGTAAGGGAATGTTAGAAATTGCAATCATGTGACTATAGTTCGCTATAATGGCTGGAACTGTAAAGATCCATTCTAAGTAAGTACCATTCGTTCAGTGCCATCATAACATTGAACAAGTACTGAATGATTGGACATAACCTGAGGATTACTCTTAATTCTTGTTAAGAGTTGGGCAGCATATGAGTATAATACATTATTGTTATACAGACAACAGTGTGAAATCACAGCTGACAATTCTTTAGCTGTAGTTATTACTTATTATTGACTTTAAGACAACATAAAATACAAACATTTTTGTTTATTGAGGCATTTAATGTGCCTTGGCAATTATTATTCTTGGCTTTGGCATCTTTAAAAAACCTGACTTCGTTATAAGTCTCTCTGCAATCTTGCACCATTTTAGTTGACTGCCAAAGCAATGCTTTGTATGGCTATTCAGCAGTGAGCCATGCTGTGCATAATGAGATTTCCAGTTCAGACAGCAATTTTCCTGAAAGAAATCAAAAGTCACTGAGATTCAAAAACATTTACACTTAACAGGAGGAGAACTAAGTAATGAAGACAAGAGATCTGCTATACTGTCATAAATGCCAATAAAGATGGCATCAGCTCTAAACTCTATGTTGGTAGGAAAATTTACACGATTACAAGGAAAGAGTACATTGGACAATAAATAAATGCAGACTGAAAGCAGGTGGAGTGTGAAATAGGCATTCAGTTAATGTAGCTCAAGGCAACTCCCTATATTCCACATTCCTTGTAACATAACAAAATATAGTCTTATATTTGGATATACTTCTCATAACTACACATTATAACTTTAATTCAGTTATAATGTGACATTTTGTCCTTGGATTCTGAAATTTGAGTTTAAAATAATATATGGTGGTCAATTGGATAAAAGGATTAATTTCCCTGGGATTATCTGATTTTGAAGCATATACTGCTCAAATTAAAAGCAAATGGCTACAATTTGATCTATTACATTTTGAGAACAAGGTCAAAATGGAAAGCCATTTTCCATCTTTGGATCAAGATTTTCAATGGGACAAATACAACTGAGTAATTGTGATCTGCAACACTGATGGAAAGTTTGGACTCCTTTCCAAAAGCAACCTGACAAATTTTCAGCAAGAGCCAATATAGAGAAGAAGAAGAAAAGTCAAAGAAGCAAATAACCTCTTGGAAAAGATGTTTATCAGTTAAAACAATGGAACTGTGTCAGGATTCTTTATAGTAATGACACACACGTAGGCTATATGGAGGCTTTTTCTTATTATATTTTAAGGTTTCCCAATTTGTCAACTCTACAAGGTAGATCAGATCAGGAAACTGATTTCACAGGAAGGCTATAAGTATGTTTCATTAAGATAGGCAGTAAAAATAGAATATTGCAAGTCCACATGATTTTTCCCTTCCCTCCTTGTTTTACCTGAGGGAATCAGGGGGATTTCTAATAATTTCCTGTCTCTCTTCCTGTCGCTCAGCACATGCTCCTCAAACTATTATTGTCCTAATGGTGGTTACCCCAAAAATCATGTCTCCATATTTCCCTGTACAAATATAGAACTCTAACTCTTCTTCCTACTGTCCCTGGTGTGTTTATTCTGGATAAGATCAAAACTTGATCAGTCACATCAACCAGCTTGTCTCAGTAGGACAAGTTCTTGAGCCTTGGTTTATTTTGCTATTTCTTGTCCTTAAACTTTTTAAACCTTAATGAGGGACCAGATTCTTGTTTCCTGATGGATAATTGCCCAAGCTTGATCTGGAACATTCTTCTGCTCTTGGCCTTGATTGCCACCGTTTCCCTAATGATTGTCTTCAAGCTATAAGGCAGAGTTGCTGCAAAACTTCAGACCAAATTCCAAGCTGAGTTCCAAGGACAGGGTTTCTGGATATCAAGCCAAGTTTCAAGCAGAGCTTCAAACCAGGTCACTGTTGCTTACTGTCCTGGCTGATGGATGTTTAGGACTAAATAAGCCTTACTAACTGATGCTGCCTCTGCTTATTTTGTCATTGATGTAGTTTTTCCATCTTCTTTTTTTTAATCCTCTCACATCATACTTTCAGTTATCCCTTCCTTTTATCTAAAGGGCTTGGTCGGGTGCCCAAACAGGTTAGGCATGGACAAGGTTTTGCTGACCCAGGTCAACCAGGACAATAAAGAGATGCATATCTCAGAAAATGTTTGCAGTAAGAAAAGAGGAGATAAAAGAACTGTATAATGCATATATAGATAAAATTATACTCACATAATAGAATAACAGGATAACAGAGGTGTAAGGGAACTTGGAGATCTTCTTGTCCAACCCCCTGCTCAAGCAGGAAACCCTATACAATTTTAGACAAATGGTTGTCCAATTTCTTCTTGAAAACCTCCAGTATTGGAGCACCCACAACTTCTGGACATAAATCATTCCACTGGTTAATTGGAATTACTTCACTGCCAGGAAATTCCACCTTAGTTCTACTTTGCTTCTCTCTTTGGTTAGTTTCCATCCATTGCTTCTTAATTTACTTTATTAGTTTACTTTATTGTCATTGCATCTTGTACAACGAAATTAAATGACATCTTTAGTGTACATCATACATAAGAAAAATATAAAAATAAAACAAAAACACACATCCTTCACATTTTATACAATTGAATTAAAAACCCCTGATATTGCAGTAATATTACACTATACAGTAGAATTCAGTAAACCCTGTTTCCCCCAAAATAAGACATCCCCTGATAATAAGCCCAGTTGGGCTGTTGAGTGCATGGCAATAAGACCAAGCATTTATTTCAAGGTTCAAAAAAATATAAGACAAGGTCTTATTTTCAGGAAAATATGGTAGTTATTGCTCTGGGATAGAAGCTGTTTTTCAGCCTATTTGTCCTTGTTTTATTGTCCTGTACCATCTGCCAGATAGTAATAGTTCAAAAAAAGAGTGCCCAGGATGAGATGGATCTTTAAGAATGTTTTGAACTTTCTTAAGGCAGCGGGAGCAGTGGTGGGTTTCAAAAATTTTCACTACCGGTTCAGTGGGCGTGGCTAGGGAGCATGTGACTGAGTGGGTGTGGCCAACTTGATGTCACTCATGCCCACACCCACTCAATCACATGACATCCCTGCCCACCTAGCCATGCCCATAGGAAAAGGTAGGAAAATTTTGGGAATTTCTACCTACCTACCCCCATCCTCCCTTCACCAATCACCCTATTTCCCCTCCTTTAGCAGCCCTGAATCTAGCCTCGCTTCCTCCCCCACCACTGCCTCTTACCTAACCTTACCTTCTGTGGTGGCTGGTTCAGTGTCCGGAAGGCGGCGATGGCAGCAGCTTTTTTCCGTGACCTTCGGTACTTTTTGGCGGCCCCCAGCCAGCCACCACTGCTGGAAAGCAGCTGGCAAAGAAGCCTCCCAGGAGTGGGGCGAGCAAGCAGTGACTGGGGGACTGGTTCAGGAGTGTGGTCAGCCAGCTATTGCTACTGGTTCAGCAACCTTGGCCAAATTTCCGCCAATGGTTCACACAAACTGGTGCGAACCGGCTGAATACCACCTCTGAATGGGAGCTATAAAGCTCTTCCAAGGAGGCAAGAGGGCAACCAATGATCCACTGGGCAATGATGTTAACCCTCTGGAGCGCTATCCTATCTGCCACTGTGCAATTAGAAACCATACACAGGTGCAGTAAGTTCAAATACTCTCTATAGTGCAATGATAGAAGATCACCAGCAATGTCCTGCCTTCAGGTGCTTTGGAGAATAGGTTGAGTCCCTCTTCCTTGTGGCAACACCTCAGATATTCGGACACTGCAATCATGTCACCCCTAGTTACCAGTAATATAACTGTAATGTAGTCAAAGAGAACAAGGAATAGTTAAAATTTAAATAGGCAGAAAAAATACAGAGCGATTTTTATGAAAATAAAACATTAATTCAGAAGTGACTGAAGACCACCACCAGGACCCAGCAGAATGAACAGATTTAAAATTAAATGTGATCAAATGATTTGGGATAAAACAGAAGGATGGGAATGCTAAAAATGTTTTAGAGTTCTGTATGGTAGACTTTTATACGGGAATGATGCCACTTTAAGCACTTGATTGAAAAAGCTGGAAATCATCATTATCATCATTATCATCATCTGCTATGTCGAATGTATTTAAAGCAGGGGTGTCAAACTCACATTGTCACAGCATCCTCACGTGACGTATCATGACTTTTTTCCCCCTTCACTAAACCAGGCATGGGCGTGGCCCGCATGTGATGTAGGGGTGAAATGCTCCTGGTTCAGACCGGATTATCTGATCCAGTAGCGATGGCAGCGGGTGGTTTGGAGAACCGGTAGCAGAAATTCCTGCCCTCCCCCATGCACAGCTGAGCCGCGTGATCATCAGAGGCTTTTTTTTTTACTTTTAAAAGCATTTTTTCTACAACCTCTTCGGCTGAAAAAATGCTTTTAAAAGTAAAAAGAAAAGCCTCTGATGATCGCGCGGCTCAGCTGGGATCATCAGAGGCTTTTAAAAGCATTTTTTCTACAACCGCCAAAGGTTGTAGAAAAAATGCTTTTAAAAGTTAAAAAAAAAGTTGGCCATGCCCACCCAGTCACATTACAACCCCCCCACTAAGCTACGCCCACAGAACCCGTAGTAACAAATTTTACATTTCACCACTGGTGTGACGCATCTGGCCCGCAAGCCGCAAATTTGGCACCCCTGATTTAAAGTAAATGCTATAAATATTACTGCCCAAGGGGAAAAAATGAAATGGATGTCATAAATGCCCCTGAAACATTGAAGAATTTTAAAGCTGCAGTTGTAGATGGTGTAATATGAAAGGTATTAAAATATGGATCCAGTTTGCTTATGGAGTGGCTATGAGATTGGTTTAATATGTCTGTAAAGGCTTTGTCAGTGCCTAATACCGAAGGATCACAAGATTGAATCCAGAGACTACAAGGGCTTTAGTTTGTAAGTGTGCCTGGTTAGATGATTGACAGAATACTAATAGGAATGACAAGAAATCTGGAAAGTGCAATGTGGGCATCGATTATACAGATAAAATTTTTGTTCTGCAGTAAATCTTTAAATGTGTGGAAGTGTTTTGGTTTTCAAAAAGCAAATGTACATCAAAAAGCTTACATCTTTTAGGCAAATATGGAAATGAATAAGCAATGTGTGATGGAAGTTAAATAAATGTGGCTTCTTCTGTCTTAGCATAGAAACCTGTAGTTAATAATAATATACTCAGTTTGTTTTAGTTTGGAACAAAGAAGAAAAACCTGGCTACTTGCAGCAGGGAAACAACCATAAAGATATAAAGACAATCTTTGAATCTAGAGTGTCCACCAACCCCACCAAGATACTGAAGTCATTGAATTAAATTTACTTGGGCCTTTAGGCAATCTTGCTCAGAACTTTCTCCCTCAGGCTGAGCAGTCTCCTTAAAGGTGTAGTATATTTCAAAAGCACAGTATATAGTTAAATAGGACAGCTCTCTCTCCTAGCTCTTTTTAAAATGTCAACAATGATAGCTGTCTCTACAAAAGCCTCCTACAACAATTTCGTTCAGTCTCTTCCTATCTGCTTGATATCTCTTCCTGAATTAAATCTCTTACAACCAAATCCAGTCATTTCCCCTCTTCCAGGCTCTTCAAGCCTTGATTCTCACCAAACCATTCAATCAACAATTTCCTCACCAGCAAAACTTTTCAGGCTTACTTTCTTGTTAGCTGAGCTACCATCTTATATCTCAGAATCTTTTACACTCGTCAAGATTTCTTTTTCCCTTTGTTTATAGTAATATAAATAATGAAATAAAAATAGTGTTTTCACTTCTTGAAGAAACTAGAATTCCAAAAGTGGTTCCTAGATTGGCATTTTTGTGGGTGGGACAGAGATGCTGATTGCACTTTTGCAAAGATGGACACAAACCACCCGCCGCCATCGCTACTGGATCAGACAATCCAGTCTGAACCAGGAGCATTTCACCCCTGCATCACATGCTGGAAATTTATATTTATAGCTTTTATAGCAGAACCAGTGGTGGGTTTCAAATTTTTTTACTACCGGTTCTATGGGTGTGGCTTGGTGGGCATGGCAGGTGAAGGATACAGTAAAATCTCATTCCCTCCCCACTCCAGGGGAAGGTGACTGCAAAATCCCTATTTCCTCCCGATCAGCTGTGACTCAGGAGACATAGAATAGATGGGGGCAGGGCCAGTCAGAGGTGGTATTTACCGGTTCTCTGAACTACTCAAAATTTCCACTACCGATTCTCCAGAACTGGTCAAAACTTGCTGAAACCCACCTCTGAGCACAACATGCCAATAAAGGAGTATAGTCAACACTTTTAAATCTTCATTAGATGCCTGGGAGGGAGACAGAAATGGAGAACAGAACTGGAGAAACAATTTACCCCATGTCATTCTTAATAAAACCTTCACATCTCATGCTCTACCATTTAGATAAAGGAGGAAATCAACAGATGTTGGTGAACTACAATTCCCATCAACCCTCCCTCACTATGTTCTATGATACCTGTTACTGATAGCTTTAAAGCTATCCAGATGCAAGAGATTTAGTTCTATATGGAAGAAATGGTAGAAGAAAAAGAGGTCACCAATATGAAAATACAGTACATAGATTACTTCAAAATACAAGGAATTAATCAGGCCTGGGGAGTCAAATGCACATTTCATTATGTCCGTAGCATACAACCAATTCTTGACTTTTTTTCCCCAATAATTGTATAAATAACAATCTGCTAGGCAGTCTTCAAGCCCCTTCTCAAAGGGTTTGCTTTGATTCTTTGATTCTTTGTTCTTAGATCTATTATACATTTATACATAAAAATTAAGAGATCAGGAGGCTATCATAAGTAGAAAAAAGGCAGTTTGATTTGATTGTCATGAAAAAGCTGCAGAATGAATTTTATTGCCAGGGAGGAGTAAAACATTAGTGAGATATTCTGCTTCAGACTGAGAATCAAAGATCTTAGGAGAGAGAAGGGCTGTGATGCATTAAAAAATTATAGAGGCAAGAGATAATTAATATTTTAGTTCATTTGCCTTATTAATAAATCTGTATATGCCTGAGGTAGTGACAGGAAGTAAGTGGATCTACAAATTTCTTCAGATCAATGAACACTGACAACTTATTTTCCCAATACCTTTAAAAGCCACGTGTCTTGTTTGCTATGCAGTTCCTTAGATAACAAAGGGGAGGAGGTGTTTATTTATTTATTTAGTAAATTTATATAGCAATTCAATTTTTATGATCAACATCCACACAAACCTGTCAGGTAACTTTTCTGGAGATTTCCACACTCATGTTCTCTCTATCTGGACTTTTGGGGTGGTTATTTCCTGAGGCAGAAGCTGGTAGCTATGTTGCCACCACAACAACATTCTCCATTCCCCAGAACTAAGTTTTCAAATAGATTGGCTCAGTTTTCCCCTTTTAACCAAGATGACCTATTCAAGTGGTTCTGCAATGTGTGGGGACAGATTACAAACCCAACACTGGAATATCAAGAAATGAAGTGGTTTTATTTTAATAAAAGCACCACATTCCATGAAGCTGAAGAAGAACTACATTACCAAACCAACCTTCAGTAATCTGCTTGAGAAAGCAGAAAGACAGCAAATACAACATAATGTTCAGCACTGAATGGAATTTTTAAACCAGTCAACAAGTTACTAGGTAGTCCTCGACTTAAAACAGTTCATTTAGTGGCCATTCAAAGTTACAATGATATTGAAAAAGGTGACTTATGACCGTTTTTCACAGTTATGACTTTTGCAGCCTCCCCAGGGTCATGTGATCAAAATTCAGATGCTGGGCCACCGACTCATATTTCTGATATTTGCAGTGTCCCAGGGTCACGTGATCCCCTTCTGCAACCTTCTGACAAGCAAAGTCAAGGGAGAAGCCAGATTCTCTATGTTATGTACATATAAGGACATCCGTCAGGTATTGGCTAATCCACCGGCAGGAAAAAAGAACTGCTATCACTGGGTGGCCCAGCCTGCCGGAGCGATATAAAAGAGAGCTCCGGCAGCACAGCCACCAGTCTATTCCTGAGCTGAATGGACCATCGCTGGTCGTGTCTTCTTTCCCTGCGCCTGATCTAACACTCTTAACAAGTGATTTACAAATTTATCAACTGCAGTGATTCACTTAACAACTGAAGTAAGAAAAGTCATAAAATTGGGTAAAACTCACTTAACAACAGAAATTTTTGGCTCAATTGTCATAAGTCCAGAACTACTTGTATTTTCTAGGGTTTAGGATTGAAACTTCAGGTTCAGTCATAATAAAACTCTTTTCTCCTTGTCCCTGATTCCCACATGAAATCCTGCCAAAATGCACTGAGAAGAACAATAATTTCTAATTTCTTTCCCTCTGAATTTCACTTACTTTCTTCTCATTGAGTAAGACAGTAGCTATGATCTGACAACCCATCAAGGTTCCCAAGCCAGCCAGCAAGCTACTCAGAATTAAAGATCCCCTTCATCTACCACAGGATCAAGTGAAATTCTTTCTCTGATTGACTTTTCTAGCCCATTGACAATGTGCTTACAACGATGACTCTCGCTGAATGCAGAATTCACTTTTCTCTCAGGCATTTTGTCTCTTCAAACTCAATGTAATTGTCAGTAATTATTTGCGTCATATTTTCAAACTCAGAAAATGGGCCAGAGTCCTCTTCAAAAGAAGTATGGCTATTATTTTAGGGGGTGGTTTTGGGGGTGGAGAAGAGAGGTTGGCACTTTATGTTTGCTTGTATTTTGGATTAGGCCAAACCTTCTCTTTTATTTTCAAGGGTAATTTTCTCTTCTTGTCCTCGTGTCAAGAGAGACTGGTGTGCAGAAAGAGAGGACTCAATGCCAGGCAAGGAGAATGACTTCCCTACCACACCAGTGGTGGGTTACAAAAATTTATTCTACCGGTTCTGTGGGTGTGGCTTGGTGGGCGTGGCATGGCTTGGTGGCCGTCGCTTGGTGGGTGTGACAGGGGAAGGATACTGTAAAATCTCCATCCCCTCCCCAATCCAGGGGAAGGTTACTGCAAAATCCCCATTTCCTCCTCATCAGCTGGGACTTGGGAGGCAGAGAATAGATGGGGGCGGGGCCAGTCAGAATTTTTACTATTGGTTCTCCGAACTACTCAAAATTTCCCCTACCGGTTCTCCAGAACTGGTCAGAACCTGCTGAATACCACCTCTGTACCACACACATTTGTTTGCACATGGTCTCACCCAGCTGGGGCTCTACCCAAGAAACAACTTTTGTGATTTTCCTCTTTACATGGTTTCCATTGCTTATCCTGCAACAGAGGTGCTAGTAAAATTCAACACCCTTGTAAACAATTCATTCAAACTGTAATTCTAAAGAAGCGCTCGACCCTTCGCTATAAAGTTTCAAGTGGGCCAATTGAGTCAGAAATACAGGGGGAAATCAGTGGAGGGTTAAGGCTCACTGGTGCCCTAAGCACTGACAAATCTTAGTGCCCCCCCCCCCTTTGTACATACTGTACAAATCTTCATTGGTTTTTTTTTCTTTCTCAACTTTGTGGTGCCCCCTTTGGGCCTGGTACCCTAAGCACGGGCTTAGTCTGCTTAATGGTTAATACACCAACGGGCGGGGGGGGGGCGGGGATGGTTTCTGTAAGCTTCTTCCTTATCAAATAGATATCTGGATGCAGATACAGATTTCAATCTCAATCTGGCT
Organism: Arizona elegans; assembly: GCA_022577455.1. Classification (NCBI taxonomy): domain Eukaryota; kingdom Metazoa; phylum Chordata; class Lepidosauria; order Squamata; family Colubridae; genus Arizona; species Arizona elegans. Next base: position 11,077,432 of record JAKOOJ010000008.1, on the reverse strand, counting down.
GCGTGGAGCAAGGCACTCTGGAGGAATTTTTTCATGTGAGCTTTCTGAGTTTATAATGTGACACCTATCAAAATCCTTGACAGGAGCAGCCCGATTTATATATTTATTTTACCTCAGTTTTATCTGCCAAATAAGACATAGGCAGTCGCTCTGCCATCTTTTTTTTTTTTTTAATAGCAGAAAAACTAACCTAAACCCAGAGCCCCTAAGGTGACTAAAGAATGTAGGAGGGAAATTTTTGCTTTTGCTTTTCACTTAGAGAAAGAATGCCATCTGCTGGACTCATGCTATACCAGCTGTTTGGAACAGATGGTTGGGGAGGATAGAATCAAAGCACCCTTTCCTTTATTTCCTTTTCTTTAAGAAAAGCCGGTTTGTCTTCTTCACAGATAGATACTGGATCAATGAGTCCAAGCTGGCCTTCCCTGCCTTAAAGTAAATACAGAGCTGTGGAAGAAATGTTAGCACATCAATAGATCTGAACCTTGAGAGCACATAAGCTTTATTTAACGTGAACAGGTCACTGAAGAGGTTTTAAATTGCCTTCAGCAAAGACATGCTACCATTGACTGACTGACTGACTGATTCTCTCACACACACTTTCACTCACTCTCCCTCTCCCTCCCCCCCTCTCTCCACTAACATTATGGGTAGTGGTGAAATCCATTTTTTTTTTTACTACCGATTCTGTGGGTATGGCTTGGTGGGGGTGGCAGGGGAAGAATACCACAAAATCCCCATTCCCCCCCCCACTCCTGGGGGAAGGATATTGCAAAATCTCCATTCCACTCCATTCTGGGGCCAGCCAGAGGTGGTATTTGCCGGTTCTCTGAACTACTCACAATTTCTGCTACCAGTTCTCCAGAACCTGTCAGAACTTGCTGGATTTCACCCCTGATTATGGGGCAAAGGTGAGGAAAATACCTAACCAGCTTTTATATTTTTGGAGAAAATGAATGTTGGTGACCTAAGGATAAGGGGAAAATGGATTTTAATCACCTTATTCTTTAATTAGTTTTTGCAAACTGCTGTTATATTAATTGTAGCCTTAAAATGCATACTGTACAATAAAACATGCATTTTCTGATGTTATAATCTGAAGATCAGGCAGTGCTACAGCAAGTCGCTTTAGCATATGCTGGGGCTACATAGTCTATCAAATTCTAGAAAGGATTCTATCAGAAGAACTCTATTATCTCAAAGTATAGTAGTAACCTTCCAAAGTAGACTCTACTGTGGCACAGATTATAGTGAGGTACGGAGTCTAATGCATCAATTGTTCTCTCTTACCCACCCCACACTCCACAAAGTCTGCAAAACTTCCAATACGTGTTAGAAATTTTCCTTTATTTCTATAAACGATTAAATGGAACTGAGGATTTAAGCACTTACTATATAAATACTGGCTTTCTTCAGCTGAGCAAGTCAGAGAACGATTTGTAGAAGTGAGATTATGTATCCTGATACCAGCACCTCCTCTGCAATTGACTAGAGCATTGTAAGAGAAGATATATATTTTAATGTAGAAGTCCCATATACAATTCTATGTTCATTTAAAAGGATATCAAGTAACAGCAAAGATTTGAGTCTATTTGACAACCGGGAAATATCCTGCCAGCTGGCATAAGGCAGCTTGTTCCCTCCCTTGGTAAGGTTATACAGGGTGAACACTACCACTTTTGAATATTTATTAACAGAAATATACAAACAATATATAAACAAATATAAAAATAGAAAGGTCTCACATCTGGAAAAAAATATTTGCCTAGAACATCAAGCTGGCCTGGCCTAAATCTTCTCCCTTTTAAAATTTTAAAATTTAAATTTTAAATACTAATTTTAATTTATTTAATCATGGGATATTTTAAAATTTAGCCAAATTGTTTAATCTGTTTTAATCTATTTTAAATTTTGTATTTCTGTGTTTTATTTTTTGGCTGTTCACCGCCCTGAGTCCGTCGGGAGAAGGGCGGTATAGAAATTTAATAAAATAAAATAAATAAAATAAACATAAAGTTCTTGTAAGGCAGAAATTTCATCGAAGAGAGTGTTGGGTGGAAGTTCTTCTCGCCATGGTGATAATAACCAGATATTCATCATTTCTTCTAAAGTTGGAGGATTATTGTGATCAATTAGATTGAAACAACTTAGCGTCTCATATACTGAATCGGTGAAATTATACCACTTTTCTAGGTACACAATGGCTCTTTGATACACGTTGATGGCTTCTTTCTTGAATTTTTGCACGGCATTCTCAGGCAAATGTTTTTTTACGTAAGGCAAATAAAACTTTCATTCCAAAAAACTGCTCATCGTATTTTTTTTGCAAAGAATCACGCACCTTACACATGATAATGTGAAGATCACATGCAAGAATTTTCTTGCTTTCCAGCTTCAGTAGGGTGTCTTGCATTATTGACATGAAGAAGTGCGTGAAATATAAATACAATTCTGAAATTGTTGGTTCATCGTCCTTTGCGAGTTCATTTTCCTGATCCAAAATAAGGTTCCAGATAACCTTATGGCACTCATCAGATCCAAGAGAAATAAAATACGATTTTAGAGGTATCCAGTTTAAAAGAAGTCTTTCGACCGCTTTAAACAAACTTAACCAACGTGTTGGAACATGGCGCAAAACTCAAAAAATGATTTCAACTTTTCTCGTTTCTTCGCAGAATTCGAAAATTCGGCAAAAACCTTCAGCACTACATTTTTGATATCAAAAGATAACTGCTTTAATGCATTTTTTGCGCTGTTGTGTAAAATGTGATTATTGCAATGAGCATTCGATCTTTGTCTCATTCTAACTTATGAAAAAAAAGACAAACGCGATTCTCCTATCCTTATTCTCTTAGACTGTACAGCTTTAGGTTATGTACCATTTCATCATAAAGCTTTTGAATAAAAAAAAATGTCCACTATTTTGTGAAAAAAAATAGTAAACAAAATGTGAAAAAAGTGGACTGTCCGCTCAAATAGTGGACACCTGGCAACACTTCTCAATATCTTAAGTTGTCTTGAAGGAACAAGTGCCTTCCTTTTCTGTAAACAAAGCACAAAGGAATATGCTGAAAAATACAATTAAGTTATAGTGGCAACTTTTGTTTGTACAACTATGCAAATATCAGTGAAACAGGCAAAAACCTTCCAAACAATGTGATTAAAAAGTACTTCAGAAAACAAGAACCTAGTCTCTAAAATGTTTAAGATGGGATGAATTTACCCAGAGCAGATTATCCAGAGAACGTGAAACAAACATAGTGATTGCTGACTAATTATGTCACTTATGTTTAAGGAAATTTTATTTTATTGTTTGGCTTTCTGAAGACTCCTGATCTCACAAGCATTTAGCCTCCACTGTCATTTTAATCATCTCTTTTCAAAAGTTGATTGCAACTCTTTAGATATTTTGCTTCATCTGGTATGATAATTATAGGGCATCAGAAAAGGGTTGTAGTTTCAGGCCTACTGAGAAATAGGAAGAAGGGTTATGACTTGTGAGGAAGTATTTTATCTCTGTAACACTTTAAGTTCCTTTTATGAACTACTCTACCAAAATAAAAACTGATTCACATACCATGTTGGGTGCCTGTTACTTATGTATGTACATCAATCATTTGAACTGTGGATTATTTGATTCTCTTAAATGTGTAATCATGTATAACTCACATAATATATGGATGGCACTCTTCTGAAACTCTTATTGGGGCCCAAGAACCCTTTCTAATTCCTGCTGAACAGACTATTATTGAAAAAAAGGGGTGAAATGTGGAAAATCTTATCATGACACAGCAACTTTATATCACTTATCCCTATAACTGTGACCCTTGCCACAGTTGCCTTGTTGAAATATTAAGAGCAAGTAATCAAGGTTACCCATCACCCCAAGCATAAAGCTTTGCTTTCAGAATTGAATAGAAACCTCTCCAAACTTTTAGTTTAAAATGAAATGTGGGCTCTGTCTCCCATTTTCCAAGGCCTCAATACTTATTTAGTGCATTCACTTCTAATATGAATAACACATAAGCAGCTCCTATGCAGATGTTGTTGAGGCTGTTCTGCTAAAAGCAGAAGTTCTATTCACTGTCTACATTCCACAGTAGATGTTGCATTCAGTAGTTAAAAGTTTAAACTGACCCACTTTGAGATTTTAAGTCGACATATATATTTTCTCTTGATAATTTGAACTTAATGTTTCTTAGCATCATTTTAGTATCCATGCATCTGGGTTTTATGTGGGAAATGTACTTACAATAAAAGGAAATAGGATTATAGCCTTCTGTCTGGCTATACATGGCTATTGAAAAGAAAAAAGAAATTAAGTTGTCTTTGAGCCAAGGTTGACTCATGCTGATTTACAGAGGGATACTTTGCATAAGACAAAAATTGTTTGCAATTGCCTTTTTCTACAGTAATAAGTAACTTTGGACTTTCTAAAGGTCCACATTCAAAAACTAAACCAGATTTTACTTGGTTTGGCCATTTAACTGGGCAGACGTTGCCAATATGGGACATTTTCTGATCATCAAACTAGGTAAGCTGGTTTTTGCTCCTCCTTGTCAATTTCACACTTCCTTTTTCTAGTTCTGTTTCACAAACCAAGCAAGAAAACTGCAGACATTTGCTTTGCTTTGATTCATTTTTTTCATATTCTGTTTCTATAAAGAGAAGAAGTAGGACAGGCAGTAGTGGGAAGACGTATATCTTTTCTATCCCCAAGGCTATTTCAGTTGCACATATTTTCTGTTCATGTGCCTCTCCCCAAATTGTAGATATTTCATACCATTCCTCTTTATTCATTTCTTTTTTTTTTGTTACGAGAAAAAAAAAAGATTTGGAAGTGATGAATGCAGCTCAATTGGAAATAAATCATTATGTTACCTTGATCTTCAACAAAAGTCTATAAATAAGGCAAAGTGATGACACAATAAAAATTTGTCCAGAAGCAACTGAGCATCCCAAAGGGGAATTGGGTCACTTTGGACCAATCACTCTCTCTCATCCCAACTCACCTCACTGTTGTTGGGAAAATAGAAGGAGGGTGGTATGTTGGATATCTATCTTCGCTTGAGTTATTTGTAAAAATAATAAATAAATAAATAAAATCATGATATTTTTTTAAAAAATATTCTGTTCACTTCTTCAGATTCCCCACTAGAAAAGCCAACTAGGAATGGAAGGTGTGACTGAGGTGTGCTTCTTTACCTGTCGTTGACTATGACCAAATATGAAACTTCTTTTACATGATATCATCAGTTTTCTGTTTCTTTGCAGTTTGGTTACAATATGAAGCTCATATAATTTGCTTCTGTGAACCTGCAGATTCTCAGTTACAGTAAGAGGATTCAGATCCTTACATTCTACTAATCAAGGGAACAAGAACCTTGCTCTCTTATTTTGCTTCATAGATTGTCTAGTACTTTCTTCCATAATATGAACTGAATTAGGACATTCCAATGCAGCCTACTTCACCCAATCCATCCATCCATCCATCCATTCATGGCAATAATTTGCAAGCCTTAATGCTGGATTGCCTCTTTGCTGTATAAGGCATAGTAGGTCTATATAAAGCAGAAGTTTCAAATTCAAATGTATATAGAGGACCACAGTACCTAAAACCTGTTGATCAGTAGCCACATTGCAAAGATGCAACATAAACTAAACCATTTATTAATGGTCAGTTAACACATTTAATAAAAGACTTAGATTAAAAACACAATTTATTATTTATAATTAGTAACAATCAAACATTAAATTACGCCACTGATGGTTAATAGAAACAGAAATGTGTTGCCTACGGTAAAATGAGAAAATACTGTAACACCACAGCTGCAGACTCTACCTGTCTGCTATCCTCACCTCTGATTCATTCTGGCAGCAACTAGTACAAACAAATAGCGGTGTCACTGGCAATGTTCCCTCTGAATGCCTGCCTGACCAACACTGGCACAGTGCCTGCACCCGAGACAAGTCAGCAAGGCAAGATGGGCTGCAGCAGCAACTTAAATTATTAAGCCATTGTCAGCTGCCCAGAAGAATTCAGGCTGCAGCGCATTTGAAATCTCTGATATAATCCACCATCGTGGCTTAATTTATAAAGGAACTCTCCAAGCCAGGAATTCAAACAAAGAAGCAAACTCTAGCAAGAGTTCTCTTACTCTACCAAGAGAAAATTGTGTTTTGGAGATTGCATCATCTATTTCCACCTATGAGCAAATCGGGATAGATGAGGAGAAGGATCTCACCTGACTTGTTCATAAGATAAAATTCTTGTGTTAAGATACAAAAGGAAATTTCTATTTCTCACTCACTTCTTTTCTCTAAGATGTACAGAAATAGCATATTTTTTCTCTTTGTGTATTGTTTATCAATCTTTTTTTTCCTTCAAATAGAACAAATGGCTGTTGGTATTCATCGATAGCTGCTTCAGGCTATACTCTGCATATACAGAACTCTGCAAGACAACTGTATAAGGATCATTTTATTCTTTTTAATGGGACATTCCACAACTTAATTATTCTGCCTTCTTTCCAAACTCTGCTTATATGCAGAGTTTTCTACAAGGCTTTCTGCTGAATCCAAATCTCCAACATTATTATTGGGAGTATCTCTAGCATAAAGTGGACGGGTAGAAAGGGTCTTTACAGGAGAGGATATAATCCAGTGATAAAGCATAAAGCTTGCTTGAAGTAGATACTCTATGTGCGTTTTGCATGCATAACTCTGGATACAGCTAGAAAATTCCTGCAAAAAATTCTGAGAGCCACTGCCAGGCTACATTGATAATACTGGATTAGATGAATGAAGAGCTTGCTGACAAGGCAACTTCCTCTGTCAAGCTCCTATGGCCTAAGGGAAGTTAATCCATATTTTAAAAAAACAACATCCTACAAAACATACAACACGATTTTATTCATGCTTAGAAATAAGGTAATAGAAAGGAAACTCATCAAATCTGTAGATGCCAATAAACTGGCAGGAGTTGCCAACTCCCCAGATGATAGGCTCCGGATCCAAATGGATCTCGACAGACTTGAACACTGGGCTCTATCCAACAAAATGAAATTTAATGTAGAGAAAAATAAGGTTTCGTACTTAAGCAGGAAGAACCATATGTACAAGTACAGATTGGGTGAAATCTGACTCAAAAACGGGAACTGTGAGATGGATCTTGGAACCCTAGTAGACAATTGCTTAAATATGAGCCAGCAGCCAAAAATCCCTAATGCAATACTTGGTTGCATACACAGAGGGATCAGTTTATGTCAAGATCAGTGAAGTATTAGTACCGCTTTATATAACCTGAGTAAGACCACATCGGGAATACTGCATCCAGTTTTGGTCACCATGTTATTAAAAAGATGTTGAGACTTTGGAAAGAGTGCAGAGAAGAGCAACTAAGATGATTAACGGCCTGGAGACAACAACATATGAAGAACAGTTGGAGGAATTGAGTATGTCTAGTCTAGTGAAAAGAAGGACTAGGGAAGCCACGATAGCAGTGTTCCAATATTTGAGGAGCTGCCACAAAAAAGAGAGGGTCAACCTATTTTCCAAAGTACCAAAAGGAAACAATGGATTCCAAAGTACCAAAAGAAATAATGGATGGAAATTACTCAAGGTGGGAAGCAACCTAGAGCTAAGGAGAAACTTCCTAACAGTGAAGACAATTAACCAGTGAAATGGCTTGCCTTCAGAAGTTGTGGGTGCTTCATCACTGGAAGCGTTTAAGAAGAGACTGGACAGCCAATTGTTTGAAATAGTATAGGGCTGTGATGGTGAACCTATGGTACGTGTGCCACAGGTAGCACGCAGAGCCCTCTCTGCAGGCATGCCAGCCATCGCCCCAGCCCAGCTCCACTGCGCATGTGCGCGTGCCTCCTGCTGGCCAGCTGGTCTTTGCATCTCTGCCACACATGTATGGGAGTGGGGCACATGTGTGGGGGGGTGCAGGTTGGTGCAGGAGGCTTTCCAGGCCCGAAATGAGACATGGGGGCCTTGTGCGGCGCCCTCATGCCCTCTTTTGGCTTCCAGGTTCGTGCAGGAGATTTTCCAGGCCAAAAATGGGGCACAGGGGCGGGCCACACGAGGGCCCCCGCACCCCATTTTGGGCCTGAAAAGCCTCCTGCACCAACCTGGAAGCCAAAATGAGGCATGGGGAGGCGGGATGCCTGCACGGGGGGTGCTTGCATTGCATTTTGGGGGTTCCGGCACACATGTGCTTTGGGCAATCGGCACCAAAAGGGTTAACCATCACTGGTATAGGGTAAGGTGACCAGATTTTAACATTGGTAAAGAGGGACATTGTGGGCGTGGCTTATTTTGTGGGCGTGGCTAGCTGGTCATGTGACTGGGTGGGTGTGGCTAGCTGGTCATGTGACCGGGTGGGTGTGGCTATGCGTATAGGGTAAGGTGAACAGATTTTAACATTGGTAAGAAGGACACCATTGTGGGCATGACTTATTGTGTGGGCGTGGCTTGGAGGCCATGTGACTGGGTGGGCGTGGCTAGCTGGTCATGTGACCGGGTGGCCATGGCTATGTGTATAGGGACTACTCAGAGGGCTGAAAAGTCATTTCTGACAGGTCCTCACACTTTTGACTGGTCCTCACACTTATGACCATCCTCACATTTATGCCCGTGCAGTATTCTTAACAACCATGTCACTCATTTCACAACTGCTTCTCTTCACCATGATGACAAGATAGGGCAAAAATGTAAAATGTGAGGACAGTCGTAAGTTCGAGGACTGGTCAAAAGTGTGAGGACCAGTCAAAAATAACTTTTTCAGCCCTCTGAGTAGTCCATATGCACAAAAGGACTAACCAGAGGGCTGAAAAAAGTCATTTCTGACAGGTCCTCGCACTTTTGACTGGTCCTCACACTTATGACCATCCTCACATTTATGCCCGTGCAGCATTCTTAACAACCATGTCACTCATTTCACAACTGCTTCTCTTCACCATGATGACAAGATAGGGCAAAAATGTAAAATGTGAGGACAGTCATAAATTCGAGGACTGGTCAAAAGTGTGAGGACCAGTCAAAAATAACTTTTTCAGCCCTCTGAGTAGTCCATATGCATTAAAGGATACAGCAATAGAGAGGGATGAAGGAATGGAAATTAGAGTAGGAGTGAGGGTAAGAGAGGGAGGAAGAGAGGAGGAGAAGGAGAAAGGAAGAGGAAGTAGGGAGGAGAAAAAGAGGGTGGGGGGAAGAGAAAGTAAGAAGGAAAGAAAAGAGAGTGGTGGTAGGTTTGAGGAGAAAGATTGCTGTACAATAAAAAAGATGAAAGGGAAGAAAGCCAGCCCCAAGCAAATATAAAGATATTAAGATTAAGAAAGATTAATTAAACTTTAAAGAATAAAAGAGAACAAATATGAATAAATAGCAATAATTAGAAACACACATACAAACATGCAATGTATTTTCTTTGAACAGAATATTTGGCTGGTTCACAAATTTAAACAGCGTTTAGTCATTTCAATTAAATTTACAATTTCTATATTTCCTTTTTGCCATATTTATTCCTCATCTATTTTTTTAAAAAAACAATATTACCCTTCATCCTCATCTCTAATCTTAATCAAATTCAATTTTTCCCTTCTATTCTATATTATACCCCTTCCCATTGTCATCTATTTTTATATCCATCCTCACATTGGTTAATTATGTAATTATGTAATACAGTTGTTTAATACAAATTCAACATTTTAATATAAATCAATTAGTTATATAACTATCTTTTTTGTATATTAATCAATATGAACATGAATATTCCAATTATTTCCATGCAATCCAATTTCTTACAAATCAATTAATTATATTTACCAATAATAATAAACCAAATAATTTCCCCCATATATTCCTCCAAACCACAACTTAACCATTTCTGCTTTCAACACAATATACAATTATTAATAGTATCTCAATTATTACAATTCCCTAGTTAAATAGAGCTTTTTTTCTTTTGTGTTTTAAAATCTTGAACTCTCCTCTTTTGCCCAAAATTTCCCATTGTTTGCAGTTTTGTACCTACCTTTTTTGGTGAGGAAAAAGAAAAAGAAAAAGAAAGAAATCTCTCTCTGCCTCATTTTGTCATGTTGCAGGTTTAGTTTCACTTTCGCCTTTGTTTTCTGTATAGCTAGGGGGGGGAAATCTGCTCCAGGAACTTTTTGCAGCTTTTTGCAGCTAATTAACCTAGCGGAAGCTGTTAACAGGGGCTGTTTTTTCTATTTTTGCAGGCATGGGTCTATTCATTTTTTTTTTAACGCTGATCAGCTGTAGGTCGGCCCTTTGAAGCCCCGCGGCAAGAGTTTAAAGAGTTTTTTTTTCCTCTAGCCATCAGCGGGGATTCAGGAGGCAGAATGAAAAATCGGGACTTTTTTAAAACGCCGCGGGATGCGGGACAAATTGCTCAAAAGCGGGACTGTCCCGCCAAAAGCGGGACGTCTGGTCACCTTAGTATAGGGTCTCCTGCTTGAGAAGGGGGGTGGAGTTTAATAGGGCTAACTCCAGTGGTGGGATTCAGGTAATTTAACAACCGGTTCTCTGGCCTAATGATTTCTTCCAACAACCAGTTTGCCAAACTGCTCAGAAAGTTAACAACCGGTTCTCCCGAAGTGGTGCGAACTGGCTGAATCCCACCACTGGCTAACTCTAGTGTTGCTTGAGAGAAAGAACAACTTCAGAGACATGGTTTTAGATGGTATTTGTGGAATTAAGATTCCTTTAGCTTCCTGTCTGCAATTCTGATTCTGATTCACCATCCCCATTGCATTCTTTCAAATAGAAGTGGGAACTCTGTTGAAGTCAGAGACCCACACTGCTCTTGCAGAGGCTATTGGTGTGGTGGTGGTCAAAATGATGTAATAACATCATTATGTTGAGTGGGACTTTTTTAATGTATTTGATGGGGTGATTACTATATTTTTGTGTGACTGTGAAAGAGAGAGAGACAGAGACAGAGGAGGAATTCTTCCTCCTACAGTTTATAGCAAACTCGATATGTTCAAGGATGTATTTATTTTCTTTCTTTCTTTCTTTCTTTCTTTCTTTCTTTCTTTCTTTCTTTCTTTCTTTCTTTCTTTCTTTCCCTTTCTTTGCTATTAGGAATTTGTCTACCCTTTCCTGCCAATCTCCGGGGCTTAATCGTGAAAGGGCCTCCTTTGCTGACCTCACAAATCTCTCAGCCTGACCATTACTAGCCGGATGGAACTGGGCCGAAAGGACATGTCTGATCCCTAGTCCCGCTAAGTAACCCTCGAATTGTGTCACGGTGAATTGTGGCCCGTTATCTGACACTAGGATGTCCGGTAACCCATGGGTGGCGAATAACTGTCTTAGCTCCCTGATGGTTGCGTCAGTGGTAGTGGCCTTCATTAGCTTGATCTCCAACCATTTGGAGAATGCATCTACATCGACCATGAAGGTCTGTCCGTGAAATGGGCCAGCAAAGTCAATGTGTATCCTGGACCAGGGTCCCTGGGGTCTTTCCCACTCCCTCAAGGGTGCCGTTGGTGGATCTGATCTGGACTCTTGGCAGGGCTGGCATCTCCCCACCCACTCGGTAATGTCTGTATCCATGCTGGGCCACGAGACGTAGCTCCTGGCTAGCCCCTTCATTCTTACAATCCCAGGGTGCCCCTCATGCAATAATGTTAAAACTTTTTCCCGTAGGCGCAAGGGAATAACAATCCGATCGCCCCATAGCAAACAACCCCCTTGCATTGTTAACTCATCCCGTTTTCCCGCGAACTGTTTAAATTCCCTGCTCCCAATCTTTTCCGGCCACCCTCTCATGACCCAACTTGCGACTGTCCGGATCACGTGGTCTTTGGTTGAGGCTCTCGCAACCTCGGCTGATGTTAGGGGCCCGGAGTCCAAAACGTCTATCAGCAAGATGGGGATGCCGGGTGTGGGGTCTTCTAGGCTGTCGGGTAGTGGGCATCGGCTGAGTGCATCCGCGTTGCCCATGTCCGCCCCTGGTCGATGTACCAGGCGATAGGAGTATGCTGCAAGGAAAATGGCCCAGCGTGTCATCCTGGGTGATAGTGCTGCCGGTGTTGGCCGATCTCCCGCGAGGAGACCCAGGAGCGGTCGATGGTCGGTGATTAGCTCAAAGTCTCTCCCAAACAAGTACTCGTGGAATTTCTTTACTCCCAAAACGGTGGTGAGGGCCTCCTTGTCGAGCTGACTATAATTTCGCTCGGCGCTTGACAGAGTTCAGGAGTAGTATGCGATGGGCGCCTCTAGGCCATTCGGGAGTTTATGGCTCAGGACGGCTCCCACCCCGAACGGGGACACGTCACATGCTAGAACAAGGGGAAGCGTTGCGTTGTACTGGATTAGAAAACTCTCAGCTGATAGCAGTTTTTTAATGCTGGTGAATGCCCTGTCTTCAGCCTTCCCCCATTTCCAAATGGCTTTCTTAGTTAACAGTCTATGTAAGGGTTCTGCCATTGTTGCCTTGTCTTTAAGGAAAATGGCGTAAAAGTTTAATAGTCCCAGGAAGGCCTGTAATTCTGCCTTGTCTTTGGGGGTGGGCGCTTCTTTGATTGCTCTGATCTTGCTCTCTGTGGGGTGTATGCCGGTGCCATCTACCCTGTATCCTAGGCATTCGACTGAGGGGACTGCGATCATGCATTTGTTTCTTTTTACTCTGAGTCCCACGTCCCTGAATTTCCTTAGGACCTCCCTCAGCCTTTCTCCTAGCTGTTGCTCATTGTCGGTGGTAATGAGCACGTCGTCAAAATAGGGCACCACCCCGGGGATTCCCTGTAGTAGCCGCTCCATGGTGCTTTGGAACAGTCCGGGGGCTACACTTACTCTGAATTGCAGGCGGGTGCACTTGAATGCCCCTCTGTGGGTTACGATAGTCTGTGCCTCTGCGGTAGCGCTATCTACCGGCAGTTGCTGGTACGCCTGCGCAAGATCGAGTTTTACGAAGATCTTGCCGGGCCCCAGGGAATGCAATAAGTGATGGACGATGGGCACTGGATAGGCACTCTGCTGCAGGGCCTTATTAATTGTGCATTTATAATCAGCGCATATGCGCACTGATCTGTCCAGCTTTACCGGTGTTACAATTGGGGTCTCCCATTTGGCGTGGTCGACCGGAACGAGCATCCCTTGCTTGATTAATTTGTCCAGTTCAATGTTAATTTTGGGCTTCAGGGCGAACGGTACCCGCCTAGGCTTTAAACGAATGGGTGCAATATTGGGGTTGAGATTAAACGAAATAGGGGTCACCACATACTTGCCAAGCCGTTCGTCAAACACGTCCTGGAACTCCTGCATCAGGTCGTCTTTCAGGGTGCTTCAAACGTTCCTTACTCCGGTGAATCCCATGCCCAGGGCTCTAAACCAGTCCATGCCCAGGAGGCTTGGGAGGTTGTCGCTGACGATGGTGAGGGGTAGTTTCTCAGTAAACTCCCCATACTGTACTTGGAACTCGCCTCTTCCTTCAACGGGGATGCGGTTCCCTTGGTAGTCTTTCAGCCTGCGTCGCTGTGGCTGGAGCTGTCACTTGTGTACGTTGGGGATGGCTTTCTTCAGGTTGTCCCATGACATAATGGATATTGGCGATCCGGTGTCGATCTCCATCTGGCACTCCCGTCCCTCGATTTCGACCGTGGTGTAGGTCTTCTCTCCTGGCGAGGTGCAGGTCTGCTCGATGCGTATGGTGTAGGCCCCAGCGTCTTCGAATTTCGCGCCCTTCCGGCTGCTGCCATCTTTGTTGGGCCTCCGGTGTGGCGCTGGCTCGGATTGGAAGGGTGGGCCGCGTGGTTTGTAGCTCTGGTGTGTTTTGGATCTGCAGACCCGAGCGATGTGGCCCCTTTTCTCGCAGGAACGGCAAATGGCATCCCTGAACTTACAGTTTTGTCTTGAGTGGAACCCTCCGCAGCTGGCGCATCTGACTCTGGGCTCCCTCCAGGCTGTGTGGGACTGCTCGGTGCGGTAGACCTCCTCTTCACGTGCAAATCATAATTATTTTTTTCTTTCATAGATGTTGGAAGCTCCGGAGACAAGGAGTTTCTTTAAGATGCAATTTGAAAACCTATCTACCATTTCAGGCTATAAACTCATAGATGGCTACCCAGTATTGTAGACTTAACCAGGCCCAAAAGTTGCTTCTGTTTCATCTCAAAAGTTTATTTGTGCCCAACTTCAAATATTGAGAGAGAATTCTTGATCTGCTTTGGTTTTAGAAAATTTAGTTCAATTTAGTCTATTTTAAGTGCTCTGGGTATCCATAGCACCTCCTCCCAGCTACACCATACAGATTCCATTTTGCTCGTTTCTGTATCAGATTATTTAGTTTCTCAGGACCTCGTGGAAAAAGCAAAAGGCATAGCACAAATTACAGGCAACTGAATATCTGCAATAAAAGAGTACAACTTTGACTCCCAACTATCTAAAAATAGTAACAACTAAACTGGTACATCTCTTTTTTGCAGCACAGTAAGTTCTTTGTAGACCCCATATATTTTCTATAGTTATAAACCCCCAGATTAGAGCTATAAATATTTGTATTGTGTAGAATATATAATTTGCATCACAGATTTTATATTATAGAGTGGGAGGCATCTAAAACTTCTCGGTAGACAATTTGAAACTTCATAGGCATGGAACATTGTGTCCATTGAGCATTTATAAATATGCAACCCTGCCTCCAATATTTAATTATGCTGCTAAAAAAATTAACCCACTGTATTTCCTATGAAAAGCAAGGAATGAGTTATTGTGCTTTAGTCAAGCATGTGTGCAGAGGTATCCTTAATCCTTAACATCATTCTGAACAACTAAATTATTAGACTCAGTGTTCTGGTTTTTAAAATATACTGCTCAAAAAAATAAAGGAAACACAAGCAGAAAACATCCGAGATCTGAATGAATGAAATAGCCTTATTAAATACTTTGTTCTTTACATACAGTAGTTTATACATTGCTCAAACAACTAAAGGGAACACAAAACTACTGTATGTAACGAACAAAGTATTTAATAAGGCTGTTTCATTCATTCAGATCTCGGATGTCTTCTGCTTGTGTTCCCTTTATTTTTTTTGAGCAGTGTATAAATAAATAGGTAGATCCCGCTAACAATTAAATTTTCCCCACCTTTCTCTGCATAATTATCAATCAACTTTGCTATTTCTCATTAAAATAACCAGATAACCAGATATGTTTCTAGTCTGTTCTTCCATTGCAGCATTAAGTCCATAGCCTTCTCAAATAGTGTTTTATTTTGTTTCAGTGCAAGAGGGATTGCCAATTTGACCTGAAGTGGCAATTACTTTTGTAACTTGTATATTGGATATTACTTCAGACAGCAGGAAAGAGAAAGAGTAATACAGGGGGAAAGGAAAACAATTTAAGGGAGCTGCTGGACTACAGTATAGAAAATGTAAGTTGTCAGTTCAAGACATCAGGTTCCTATACATATTAGGAACCTTTCTGTCAAAACTGAGAGTCCTGGGTATCTGTCGTAGACTTAACTCCAAATGAAACTTTGCATGAGCCCATCAAGATATGTCATAAAGATATTGTGGGAAGTCACCCCCCTCCTAGAAGAATGAATTATTTTGAGCAATATTTTTAAAAAGGCAGATTATTATATTTCCCAAAGGGACAAATTGAGAAACACTTTTTTATAGAGGCAGAAAGCAACCCCTATTTTCCTTAATAGCCCCCTCACCCCCAGCAGATATCTTGTGCCCATTAAGAAAGACTAGGCCACCCTATCTACAAAACAAAAGACCTTCAGCTCCAGGATGATGGGATTATCCTTCAAGGCATAATAGGATTAACCCACTACCATTTAGCAGAAGACACAGAGCTCACTACATTGCACAATCTCCTAAGGGTATTTCAGACATTGCATCACCCTCAGAGCAGTCCAAACTTCAACCAAACGTAGCTCAGACAAACTCCTAGGATTTGTATTTTGCCTATAGAGCCAGCTATGACCATTACATAAGCTCTACATGGCCCCATGGGAACCTGACAACAGCCAATAGAATCCATGTTCTTGCACAAGAACAGGAAACTCAAGTGCAAAGCCCAAGAGAAGGTATGAACCCCCTCCCTCAACTCTCAACATCATGTGGGCAGCTGCACCAGAACCACAAATCCTGGTGGTTCTGTTCATCAATAAATGGACCTTCTTTCCAATCAGCCTCCAGCCTCCATTTTGTCTCCAGTGCCTTTCTCCCAGCTTGGAACTGAACCAGATGGATATTTCTTCCCACACTATGTTCTAATGATGTGATATGGAGGACTGTGTTCAGAATTCTACATTGCAAACACATGAATTGGCCTGTAGTTTTGTAGTAATTTGTGATTAGGTAGTTTTAGATATGCTTTTGCAGGATTTTATTTTGGAAATAGTGGTTTGGTTGTAGTAGATGAAAGCAGGGGGTTGTTAGAGAGAGTGGGAAGTTTGGTAGGTGTGAAAATGATTCAAGAAAGGCCACGCTGAGTAGTGTCTGCCTCAAGCCACCACTCACAAACACATGGAGAAGTTTGCAAACTTTATTGGGAAGTCTTCCTAATAACAGGTGGCAAAGGAAAAGTGGAAACATACAGAGACACACACAAGGAAAACCAAGTCTCCACAAAGCCAGCAAGCTTGCATTGAGAGAGTGTCCAAATTCAGGTACAAGAGTGGTCTGGCAAAGTCTAAGGGTCGAAATCAGGGGTGCTGGGAGTTAGCTAAGATTCTGTGCAGTTCAGAGAACCCCCAAATCCCACTCCTGGCTGGCTCCGCCTCCCCCCCAGGAGTCCCCACATGGACTGTTTTGAAAACAGGTAAGTGCAGGACATGCATGGAGGCTCGGGGAAGGTGAAAAATGGGCCTACCAGATGTTCGGTCCTGTTTCCTGCCTCCAGAGGGCCTCTGGAGCCTGGGGAGGCTGTTTTTGCCCTTCAGGAGGCTCAAGGAAAGCTTCCAGAGCCCGGGGAGGGCAAAAACGCCCCCACGTCCCCACCATGGTGCAGGAGGCTGACTAGGTCATGCCCACTATGGCCACACCCACCCAGCAAATAGGCAGAGAACCTCTTGCTAAAATTTTTGAAGCCCACCCCTGGTCCAAATGTCATAGAAGACTTCAAATCAAAAGGCAAGGCAGACAAGTTAATGAATGGTTGTTGCCAGGGAGGTGGATTGAGCTCATTGCTCTTCTTAAATAGAAGTAGACCAGGTATTGCTCATTTGGGAGGCTGAAATCCTTTTCTTGCAAGAAGACTTGCAGAATGTCTTTGGTCTCCTCTCCTTCCCAGATAGTGAACCCTTGCACTAGGAGAGACTTGAGAGCTCAGATTCCTCATCTTCTGTGACTAGGACAGCCCTCTCTGCCTGCAATTCTGGGACTAGCTGCTTGCTGTCAGTTTCATCATCAGAGTCTGAGCTGGCATGACAAGTTGGAGAGGAATGGAAACAGCTAAGGAACAAGAGGTTGGTTGGATGGAAGAAAGGAAAATCCAAGCCAACATTAGCAAACTTAGTTCTAGGAAAAATTACACATGGGAAATCACTGTCAGGTAGTAACAGAGACATCAGCAATGTTTAATCTATATGTTTGGCATCCTCTGTTTGAGCAGTCACAGGAGAAACATGGTGGTTGCCATTTAATTGTGAGAGGCTAAGTTAGAGGCCTGGAGACTAGCTTCAATGATGTGATGTCCCGCTGCCTGGAGGCCGTGCGGGCCTGGATGGGGAGGAACAGGCTCAGACTCAACCCCTCCAAGACCGAGTGGCTGTGGCTTCCGGCGCCCCGATATAGTCAGCAGGTGCCATCGCTGACTATTGGGGGTGAATCCTTGCCCCCCACAGAGAGGGCTCGCAATCTGGGTGTCCTCCTGGACACACGGCTGTCTTTAGAAGAGCACATGACGGCCGTGGCCAGGGGGGCCTTTTATCAGGTCCGCCTGATTCGCCAGTTGCAGCCCTTTCTAGATCGGGACGCCTTGCGCACGGTCACTCACGCCCTTGTCACCTCCCGGTTGGACTATTGCAATGCTCTCTACATGGGGCTCCCCTTGAAGAGCACTCGGAGGCTCCAACTGGTCCAGAATGCGGCCGCGCGGGTGGTTATGGGCGCGTCCCGCTGTGCCCATGTGACACCCCTCCTGCGCGAGCTGCACTGGCTCCCAGTGGTCTTCCGGGTGCGATTCAAGGTGTTGGTTACCACCTTTAAAGCGCTCCATGGCATAGGACCCGGGTACCTCCGAGACCGTCTTCTGCCACCAATAGCCTCCCACCGACCAGTCCGTTCCCACAGAGAGGGTCTCCTCAGGGTGCCATCAGCCAAGTTATGTCGGCTGGCGACACCCAGGGGGAGGGCCTTCTCTGTGGGAGCCCCAGCCCTATGGAATGAACTGCCCCCGGAAATTCGTAAGATCTCCGACCTCCGGGCGTTTCGCTGCGCATTGAAGACCCTGTTGTTCCGCCAAGCCGGACTATCAACACAATAGTTTTAAATTGGGTATTTAAATTTATTGGGTTTTAAATTTGAGCCACCTATTTAATTATTTTAAATTTTATACTGTTGTTTTGTCTGTGTTTTTAAATAGGCTGTACACCGCCCTGAGTCCTTCGGGAGAAGGGCGGTATAGAAATAAAATTATTATTATTATTATTATTATTATTATTCAAGTCCTGAATCTGCTAGGTCTACTAGTCTAGGCCATTAACAAAAACAACAATAAAGATTTTAAACTCACTCCAACAATGAGAGAGGTGGGAAAGCAGCAAGAACATTGTGGCAATAAGCAGCAACCTTTGGAGCAGGGGTGAAATCCAGCAGGTTCTGACAGGTTCTGGAGAACCGGTAGCAGAAATTTTGAGTAGTTCGGAGAACCGGCAAATACCACATTTGGCTGGCCCCAGAGTGGGGTGGGAATGGTGATTTTACAATATCCTTCGCCTAGGAGTGGGGAGGGAATGGGGATTTTGCAGTATCCTTCCTCTGGAGTGGGGTGGGAATGGAGATTTTGCAGTATTCTTTCCCTGCCATGCCCACCAAGCCACGCCCACAGAACCAGTAGTAAAAAAAATTGAATTTCATCGCTGCTATGGAGCCTGAAACAGACTTCAGCCACTTTGAATGATCAACAAGACTGGAGAAACTGAACTTCTAAGAATTGATTTGGGTATATTCCCCAGGTGAGATTTGGAGAATGCTGAAGAAGGTCCCGCCCAGAGCAAAAAGAATGGAGGTTGTGACAACTGTTCCTTCTAATGCATTGTAGGCCTAGAGAGTAGGGAGTAAGCTTGTATACATGATATCTGACTGACGGAAGAGGAACATGGGACAGTTTTAAGTTTGATGGTAACTGAGTTGAGATAAAGAGTACATAAGTGATCGTTAAGAGTGTACTGTTATTAAGGTAAGTAATGCCAGGCCAAACCTGAAGAAGTTCCCTGGAGATGGGAGATGAGGTTAGTGAGATGGATAATGCATAAGTTTGGAAAGGGACTATTTCTGTTATCTACAGTAATGTAGAGGACAGGAAGGCGTGGAGGAACATTGTCCATGGGGTCGCGATGGGTTGGACATGACTTTGCAACTAACAACAACAGTGTTGTGAGGATCCTATGGGCAGAAGCAGGTATTTTGGAGGCAGGAGAAGGGGAACTTACATTTGATACACCTTTTTCTAAGCCGGTTATCGTGGCCCTGAGCATCAGCATCAGTGATCAAATTAATGTATGCCTTAGACTCAGGCTGCTACTAATAAATACCCGCTTTGTGCAAAGTAACCCAATGTCCATCTACAGCAGAGGTAGGTTTCAGCAGGTTCTGACCAGGGGTGAAATGCTCCTGGTTCGGACCGGATCGCCTGATCCAGTAGTGATGGCGGCGCGTGGTTCGGAGAACTGGTAGCAAAAATCCTTGCGCTCCCCCCCGCCACCATGCTCAGTCGCACGATCATCAGAGGCTTTTTATTTTTTTTTACTTTGAAAAGCATTTTTTCTACAACCTCTTCCGACAAAAAAATGTTTTTAAAAGTTAAAAAAAAAGCCTCTGATGATCGCACGGCTCAGCTGGGATCCTCAGAGGCTTTTCAAAGGATTTTTTTCTGCAACCTCTTGGCCGAAGAGGTGGTAATAAAAATGCTTTGAAAAGTCTCTGACGATCCCAGCTGAGTTGCCTGATCATCAGAGGCTTTTCAAAGCATTAGAAAAAATGCTTTAAAAAGTTTTTTTTAAAAAGTTGGCCACGCCCATCTAGTCACATTCTGACACCCTCATGTTTCAAAGCACTTATACAAGATATATATTGCTGTCTGATAAAGGACAGCATTATATTCCTCCAGTTTCGGTTCAACTGAATCTTCTTACCTAAGGTCAGCAAGTTTCTTTAAATAGAGTGACAATTTTAGAAGAGGGCTTCAGTTCCACTGATTCACTTCATGAGCTTCCTGAGACCTAGCCTTTATCTCTTCCCCCTCCCCTCCACTTCCTATTAACAACCTTCTGTTGAAAGTACAAATAGCTGCTTCACTAGACTCAAGCTTGCTCAAGTTAACATCCTGTTAAAACAGATTCCTCCTTTTCCAGGCAGCTTGGTAAAAGAGATCAGAATGGGTGTTTCATTTTTAAACTCTCAGGACTCAGGACTCTGAGTTATCAGGCACATCATCACCCCATCACTCACAGTTAGTTTGTTTGGGGATGGCTTGATTTTTGGTTGATGTTTATGTACTATATGTAGCTGGGTTTGTTTAGCAATATCACAAAACTTCCAAAATTCTCTGTCAGCCAGAAAACGTTATTTCACTCATGTCCTGCCAGTTTAGAAAGAAGATGCAAGAAAATGTAAAGATGTCTCACAGAGCTGCCTTCAAAATAATATTCTTCATTGTTGTTGTTTTTTGTTTGTTTGTTTGCTTTTTTAATTTTGATTTATATGCCGCCCTTCTCTGGAGACTCAGGACGGCTTACAATGTGCTAAGCAATAGCCTTCATCCTTTTCTATATTTATACAAAGTCAGCTTATTGCCCCCACAACTGGGTCCTCAATTTACCTACCTTAGAAAGGATGGAAGGCTGAGTCAACCTTGCATCAGAAGGCAAACACACACACACACACAAAATAAATTTATACAGAAGAGTTTTAGTGGTGTCAGAATCAAATCTGCAAAATAAGGCTGAGAAAAAATGTGAAGAAGAAAATGCAAAACCACGCGCAAGATAAACCTTAAACTGTCTAAAGCTCACTTAATTATATAAAAAAGGCTTCACTGGTATTGTTTGTTGGACTGTGCTTCCTGCAAAACTAGAAAAAGAGCTGCCCTTTATTAGCAGCACTTCTCTCTGAAAATCAACAATCTGAAAGTCATTAGAATGAAATTAATGGATGAAATCATCTAGTGTAGACCTCAGCGATGATGGGCTCAAATACCAATTCCTTGTGGACTGGCTGGGTGTCCTTCTTTAAATCACTGCCTTAGCTTAAATTCCTACATCTGTATGACAGGAGTACTAATAACTTGATTCACAGACTGGCTTGGGAGGATGAGTAAAATAAAAATAGGAAAGCATGTCGATACAAAATAGCTAAGCCCCATTGCAGCCGGAGGTACTTCAGATCTGGTTTATTCATCTCATGCTGAAGTGGCATTCATTCACTCGTATTGATTTCAGTAAAATCTTAAACTCCTTTTCTTTCTTTCTTTCTTTCTTTCTTTCTTTCTTTCTTTCTTTCTTTCTTTCTTTTCTTTCTTTCTTTTTTCTTTCTTTTTTCTTTCTTTCTTTCTTTTTCTTGCATTCTGATTATAAGAAATTGCAAACAATAACTACACCAAAAATATAGTCGATGTCTAAAGGGATGTCACCATACTTATATTTCTCTCCTCATTCTATGAATATATGAATTAATAGTGGGTAAGCACCAACAAGCACAGCAGAGTTTTAAAGAAAATCATACAGAAGAAAATAGGGTACCGCAATGTTCATTAGTAAGTTACAATTAGGATCAAGGCGGTATGCTGCCTTGAGTCTTCGGAGAAAGGCGGCATACAAGTTGAACAAATAAATAAATAAATAAAATCAAGATTGGATCAGCAAAGGAAAGAGACAGAGGTCGACATGTGAATATAGGGCGCCCCTTGGACACTTTTTCCTCTTATTCTATCTCCAATTGACCACTAAATCATTGGCAACATTCATATGGGACATTTGACCCGCAAAAGATTGTGTGCCTGTAACATGTATGGTTTTCATATAATTGAGAATCCCAGTTTCACAGGATTAAAAAAGCAATATCTATATAATCTCCATGATTCTGAATTCTTGCTATTTACATTTTGGAGAACAGGTTTTGTAAAGGAGCTGTGGTGGCGCGGTAGTTAGAATGCAGTATTGCAGGCTAATTCTGCCCAGTGCCAGGAGTTCAATCCTAATCGGCTCAAGTTTGATTCAGCCTTCCATCTTTCGGAGGTCAGTAAAATGAGGACCCAGATTGTTGGGGGCAATATGCTGACATCGGGAGAGCTGTAAAGCAGCAGTCCCCAATTTTTGCAGCTTGGTGACTGGACAGGTGGGGGGGGGAACCTGGCTGCACAAGTGGTGGGCTGGTGCAAATGGGCCACCTCTTGTGTGGCCCAGTTCCATGTAAACCATGGCTTGGTAGTGGGCCATGGCCCAGAGATTGGGGACCCCTGCTGTAAAGCACTGTAGGGCGGCATATAAGTCTAAGTGCTATTGCTAGTGCTAAAGTAAAGGAATCAGTATATCCACTATATTATTCATATTGTCACCTATGTTACCTTGACAAATGTCTGAGTTTCTACTGTTCCTGCTATTTTAATAGGTAGGATCCTAAAGGAAATGAGAAACATTTGCTTAAAGTCAACCTAGACTTGGCATTTCTAGAAAGGGATTGTTATAACTAATTTAGTATGGAATGGATAAAGAAAACTGAAAAGAGATATTGAAGAGATTTTTCCTTGGCGAGGAACTATTTGCAACATCTTTCAATGTTCCAGATATCCCCTAACCCTTCCTTCCTAGAGAGCAGTGGTGGAATTGAAAAAAATTTACTACCGGTTTTGTGGGTGTGGCTTGGTGGGTGTGGTTTGGTGGGCATGGCAGGGGAAGGGTACTGTAAAATCCCCATTTCCTCCCAATCATCTGGGACTCAGGAGGCAGAGAATAGATGGGGGTGGGGCCAGTCAGAGGTGGTATTTACTGGTTCTCCGAACTACTCAAAATTTATGCTACGGGTTCTCCAGAACTGGTCAGAACCTGCTGAATACCACCTCTGCTTTTACGTAAGATGTAATGAGCTGATGTTCCTCCTACGGTCTTTTTCTGCAGCGTTGCAAATTCATAGCTTTGTTTCTGTATTTCGTGGGTGTGTATTTAGTTTTGCTGGATTGCAAATTGCTCTTCTGCTTTTTCAGATGGGTAACTTCACACTCCCTCCTCTCCTTTCAAATATCAGTTGTAACATATTGAAGGAGGCCTCTTCCCACTCAGCAAGGTTGCTCTGATTAGAACGTTTATACCAAACAAATAGAAGGATATTAGGAGAGAAAAAAGAAAACCATTAGATTTTTTATTTCTTTCAGTGGATTAAAAAAAAAAACACTAGCTGCCCAACTAGGTAAATTCTAAGACTCAGTCAGTTCAGAACCAAGCTTTGGTGTCATTGATTCCCCCACCCCCACCCCCCTCGGATAACGCAGACAAAGCAAAGAGGCACTCAGGATACTAATGAAGATTAACTTCGGAGTGCTTGCTTTTTAATCTTCTTGCCAATAAGTAGCTTGGAGACATTTGTAAAAAGGGATCAGAGAGTGGGATGGAGAAAACGGATTTTTTTTTAATATATTGGACAGCACTTTAATTTTTAATAAATTCATTAATTGTTAAGAGTCCAATCTTTTATCTGCTTACATCTAATGGGCAGAATGTTGGCAAACTAAAGCTATAATCCTCTATCCTACTAGATATATCCCAAGATATTCTATCCTGAACCTCTTTCTTCCCCTCCCCCATCCAGCTTTCTGGACTGTGCAGTCTCTTATTAGAGGCCTCTCTCTGTGATGCCGAATTTCTCCCCCTCTGGTCCTGCAGGTGCACAGTCCATCCCATCAAATAGTTGGTATCAGTGGTGGGATTCAGCCAGTTCGCACCTATTTGGGCGAACCAGTTGTTAACTTTCTAACAAATTCGGAGAACCATTTGTTGGAAAAAAATCTTATTTTTTTTTCCCTCTTTACAGGGCTAATCCTGTAAGGAAGGCAGGAAGGAAACATTCTAGCTTAATCTTTATTGCCCTGCTTACAGAAACTGCCTCCCTGGTTAACCCTTATTACATTGTAACAGCTAAGGTGAAGCACCCATTGATGTGAGTGACTTTGAATTAGCCACACCTACACAATCATGTCACCACCGAGCCTCAGAGAACCAGTTGTTAAATTATTTGAATCCCACCACTGGTTGGCATTTCTAGTTTACTTTCCTGAACTGAAATAGTTTATCCATCAGTAAACCATGCAGTGATAGTTCATTTGGTTCTAGGCAGAGATGACTTTCAGCAGGTTCTGACCAGTTCTGGAGAACCAGTAGCGGAAATTTTGAGTAGTTTGGAGAACCAGTAAATACCACCTCTGACTGGCCCCGCCCCCATCTGTTCTCTGCCTCCCGAGTCCCAGCTGATCTAGAGGAAATGGGAAATTTGCAGTAACCTTCCCCTGGAGTGGGGAGGGAATGGAGATTTTACAGTATCCTTCCGCTGCCACGTCCACCAAGCCACGCCCACCAAGCCATGCCACTCCTACCAAGCCACACCCAGAGAACCGGTAGTAAAAAATTTTGAAACCCACCACTGGTAGGAGAGGCTAGCTTCATGCACGGTCCAGAATAACTGGCAGAATTAGATCTAAATTACTGGTAGTGTGCTTTGTTCTTCCTTTGTTTCTGGATCATCTCAGTATATGCAATATTGCGTTTAAAGCAAAACAATATGTTTCTCATGGTGAATGTGAGGAGATAGTTACATTATTGAACTAGAACCAAGGGGACCCCAGATTAAATCTATTTTAGATATTAATGTTACTGGGCTCCTTTGGGCCTACACCTTCTTCCTTCTCTCCCTCCCAGCCTCACTTATTTCTTAAGGTTGCTGTTGTGGGTAAGATAGGTTATCATCTTGAGATTTTGGAGCTACATAAATCTATGTAGATATATCCGCACCTAATCTACCAAAGAAAATTTCAAAATCTTATCTAGAACTTCTTTGTTTTTATTTTGTTTTGCCTGCATTTAAGGCAGATAATTTCAGGGTATCAAGAATGCAATAATAATAAATAAATAATCCCCTTTCTGGATATCTAAAATCAGTTGCCTATAGCAGTGAAGCAGCTGCCATACTCTGCCTATAGGGAAGAGTGACAGAAATACTCTGCCTTTATCTATGTATATGATTTATTTGGGGGTAACCAGTCTGGAAAACTAAACAGCATTGCCTTCAGCTTTGTGCTCCCATGACTTAATTCATGTTTTTGAAAAGGAAGATGAGCTATAATGATATTTGACATTTCTGCTACAGTTGGTTAAAAATACATGCACAGAGCCCTTCCATTCTCCTTGTCCTCCTTTTCTCTCTCTTGCTGACTTTCTGACCTCTATCATGAGGAAAAAAACCTGATTAAATTGCACTTATGATAGGGTTTATCTCTATGGAGGATAAAGTCAGCACACAAAGTATTGATCCTTAAAAGACTGTGATCCGGATGCAAACAGGTTGAGCAGAATATAATTGTGCCCATCGACTAACAGTACACTGATTTATGCCCCTATTTATTCCAATGATCTTTTAAAGATCTGTCTTAAAAGGTGCTTAACAAGTCATAGGAAATACTTTTCCACTAACATCTTGGAGAATGCATTCACCAGTCATTTCTCCACTTTTTTTTTTTTTTTGTTCAAACAATTACAGGCTAAAAATACTTTAAATAGAATTAATGAGCCCTTGTGGGGAACTCAACTCAAACTGCAGGCCCAGTGTTATGAGATATCTGATTAACATTTGGTTAGCCTGCATTCCGGAAGCTAAAAGAAAATTGCAGTATATAACTGACTTCACCTGTCCTTGAAGCATTGCTGTCTTATACCACATTAGTTGGTTTCTTAGTGTGGTATTGATTTTCTGTATCTGTATTTCACAGTCTAAGGTAGGAATATACAAGCCTTTTGCACAGGCTTCCTCAAAACTTTAGACATAGCCCTCAACTTTACTCAAACTCTAACTTTCAATCTTATAGAAAACATAGATTTTTTTTAAAAAAAAAGAAGGGAGTAATATTATATGTAAATATTTGTTGTAGATGAAGATCATATCAAAGTTGTTGATTTAGATTTGGTCCCGTTTAGGGAATGTAATTGAGGCATGGCATTCAAAGATTTGACCTGAAAACTTTGTGTGACTAGCTCAGTCCTGCTAAATAAAGCAAATTTAATGAGATACTCAGGGTACTAAAACTGGATCCCTTAACAATCAATCAATGACTTCTGTCCTTGAGCTCAATATTATATGGTTCTCTCCCACGAGTGTCTTTCAAATCTATTTGACTACAACTCCCACCAGTCTCTAGTTAACACCATAATTTCTTCCCATCTATTTCTCAGTAATAATGGATAACCACTTACCCATAAAGTGAACGGTGAATCATTGCTCCCTGCAGTGGAATCCATGACCTCCATTCAATTCTTCTAGTTTAGAATAGAACTTAATATTATAATGGAGACTTTGGACTGATAAAATAGTAAACTCAGCAGCAGGGGCAAGTTATTAAGGACAGATCATTAATCATACTTCTGATACCTGTTCCTTAGAGAAAGCATCTATATTTCAGCCTGTTCTAGAGAAGCGAGATTTTGCCTATGATATGATAGATGAAGGGGAAATTACAGTATCAAAATATATTAAATAATCCTTGAATAAAAAACTAGAAAACTATAGAACAGCCACACCCCAGCAGTTCTGCAGAGGAGATAGATCTGAAGGCACAAAGAAGTTGAAACATCCATTAAAGAGGTTGAAAGGAAATAAACGAGTAGCATTTGACCAATAACATGAAGAGGATATCCATCTGACTGAAGTGAGATTATAAACAGTCAGATATTAGAACTGTAGACTGGGAAGGAACTCTGCTAAATACCAGTTGTTGTTTCTTTCAGTTTAAATAGCCTCCTACATAATTAAAGCAGACAAGTTCAACTTGTAACTAACCATATTGGAGAGACCCTAGATATGTAAACATGGAAGCACAAATGGAGAGGGAGAAAATTGGTAGTTTTTATGCCTAACAAAATAGGGTATCATGAACTTGATAAACTGCAATAGGTGGCTGGGCCTTCTTTGATGGCTGGTAGTATGATTCAATGCCATCCTAAAGTGTCATCGACAAACACTCAGAACATTCAAATATATCAGGGATGTCAAACTCAATTTCATTAAGGGCTACAACAGGGCTGTGGTTGACCTCGGGGGGGGGGGGGGGCAGGCGTGGCCAACTGGGTGGGTGTGGCCAACTGGGCATGACCAGCTTGATGCCATTCACAGGCTGACTAGGTGGGGGTGGCCAGCTTGACTTTACTCCCCAAACTGCTGACATGTTTCCTCTTTGCATTGGGTAGACTCTGGGCCAAAGCAATGTGGACCCGATGTTTCCTCTTTGCATTCGGTAGACTGGGCCGAAGCTACATCGGACCAATGTTTCCTCATGGTACTGGATAGACCAGGCCGAAGGGATGCGGGCCTGATGTTTCCTCTTCGCATTGGGTAGACTGGGACGAAGCCACGTTGGCCCAATGTTTCCTCTTCACATTGGGAAGACCGGACCGAAGCCCCTTACATTTTCCAGGATGGCCCCGTGGGCTGGATCTGACCACATTGCAGGCCGGATCTGGCCTGCGGGCCTTGTGTTTGACACTCCTGAGATATATGGTGTCTCATGTTTTTAAGTACAATGCTCATAAAAATGGGTGAAGCTTTGATCACCCATAAAAATGGGTGAAGCCTGAGTGGCATAGGAGGTTAATGCCTCCTAAGGCAGCATTTGACATCCAGCTGCCTGCAATTACTGCAAGTTCAATTCTCACCAGGCTCAAGGTCGACTCAGCCTTCCATCCTTTCTAAGGTGAGTAAATTGAGGCCCCAGTTTGTGGGGGCAATAACCTGACTTTGTATAAATATACAAAAGTATGAAGGCTATTGCTTAACGCATTGTAAGCCGCCCTGAGTCTCCGGAGAAGGGTGGCATATAAATCAAATTAAAAAAAAAAACAAAAAAACACTATTACCACATCTTGAATTTTTTTTTAACCATACCCAATGGATAGCTCTGGATGTAGAAGCCATCCTGAAGGATTTGCTAAAGTGTGGACCTGCTCACAAAATTTTCAAAAAGCAACAACAATATAGTAGGTTTAAAATTCCTGCTTTCTTCCTTCAAAAAAGGTAAGGAAATAAATAATAATAAACAAACAAAAACCAACGAAGTGAGTAAGGAGGAACGGCAATGCAGGCTACTATTTCCAGAACATTTCTGGCATGGAATAGAAATTGGAAAATGGCATTCATTTCCTAGTATTCTGCAGAAGCAGAGGTTTTACAAAGTCATCCAAACATGGAAACATATATATACAGGTAGTTCTTGGCTTATGTTCTAACCCGACTGCCAAACAAGACAAACCCTCTGTAGTTAAATCAATAATTCCTTTATTAGGAGTGCCAGCAGCCCCAGCAAAAAGTCTCTCTCTCACACACAGGAGGCTAACAAATCTGTCCAGCAGGGAGATGAATAGTTGTCTGCCACACCTATTTATCTCCGCCCCCTGCCTTTTATCCCCAGAGCTAAAGTGGGACTTTATTAGCAGCGTGGCTCTTCTGTCCCAAGGATTGGCCCATAGATTTCCACTGCTCTCCTCTCTTCTGCCTTCTGTGCATCCGTGCATCAGGCACTGGACCCAGCTGTTCCTCCTCTTCCTCATCAGCCACCTCCAGATCTGGAGGCTGTTAACTCTCCATCTGAGGGCTGATGGATGGCCCAGGCTCTGCCTCTGTCTCTATCGCTGACAGCTCCATTCCCTCTTCCCCTTCAGAGCTCTCAGATTGCCTTGATGCTGGCCCTGACTCCCACAACGCCTCCTCATCTGATTCAGCTGCTGGAGGGGCCAGCTGCTGACAGGCCACAACAACTTACAACAGTTCACCTAGTGATCATTTGAAATTACAACAGCATTGAAAAAAGTGACTTATGACCATTTTTCACACTTCACAAGATCAAAATTCAGTTGCTTGGCAACTGACTCACATTTATAACGGTTGCAGTGTCCCAGGGTCATGTGAATGCCTTCTGACAAGCAAAATCAATGGAGAAGCCAGATTCATTTAACCACCATATTACTAATTTAACAACTGCAGTGATTCGCTTCATAAATGTGGCAAGAAAAGTCATAAAATGAGGCAAAACTCACTTAACAAATTTCTTACTTAGCAACATAAATTTTGGGCTCAATTGTGGTCATAAGTCGAGGACTACCTGTATTTTAGGAAATACTGGAAGTCCTCAGTATCCCATGCCTGAGAATCATGATATATAAGAACTTATAGATACTTTCATGTAGCGGAAAATGGAAAAAGGCAAAAAAGTTTAAAATTCTTTTAAGTGTTTGCTTCCATCTGCACTGTCCATAACAGAACCAGCATAAACATTTATTTATTTGACTGTAGTTCTTTTTGCTATTTACAGTCAATAGCAGCAACAGCATCCTCTTGTATCGACCAAATTATTTGTCAGCTGGAAGAGCCTAATTAGATTTATAGCATCCGTGCAATTAGCAAATGCTTCTAAATGTTCTGTTCCCACAGTTTTTTTTTAAAGAAAAGTGGAAACAGCAAACATGGTAAATTAACCTGGATCAGAACCATAATGGAAATAGAAAACTGAAAGTTCCCTTTTAACGTTCAACTGACAGAATTGTTTTGATGCAGATAAGAAACCATACCCTTTCTCTTTTTTCAAAAAAATGCAATCAATGCCATTTAGGATCATTCCAAACAAGGTTGATGCCTGGAGTGAAGGAGAAGGTAAGTACTATGTTTACTAGGAAACTGCTATTCTATAATGTGAGAGAGTATTTTTAGTAGAACAGTTCCCTATGAAATTCCCTACTGTAATTGGTTTGGGTTGGTACTGAGCGTTGCAAATCTTTGACTGCAACTGAACTGTATATTTTCCCTCAGGCCTAGAGTTAAATGTGTTTTGCCAGACCTCCTAGTTGCTCCTTCCTGTCTTAATTTCAGCTGTTTTACAAATCTCAATACATCTGAATTTGAATGTGAATTTCCCACTTGGGAAATAAATTGTATTTCATCTTCGGTTTGGTCCCATTGGTGGTAACCCAGATTTTGTCAATAAGGGGTCTGTAAACTGAGGGAATAATCTTGCTGACTCTCAGTTGTTTCTTTCGAAAAACATTTCTCTTGCATTGCCTTTATTATTTACATTGAACCAGAAAGGTTACTGGCAAAAGATTATATTCACCGGTTGTAATATCATGGGTGAAGAAATTTGTTTAGTCTGAATTTTTATTTGATTTCAGGCCATTTGGAACTCCAAAACCTATTTTGTAGATTTCATATTCCAATCAATATTCTTGGAATGTTGAGACTTGATTTGCAACTTAAACGAAAGTAAAGATCGTGTCTGACTCTAGGGAGCTGTGCACATTTTTGTTTCTTAGCTGAGGGAGCCAGCATTGTCCAAAGACACTTCTATGGCCCTATGGCCAGCATGTCTATATGCCGAGAGTCACGCACAGAGCAAGTCTTAAACCAGGACAGTCAACTTTCCAGCTGACAAGCTCGGTATCTTTAACCGCTGAGCCATTGAGCCCCTTTAAACCAAAGTATTATAGAAACCAAAGTACTATATATGAAAGAGAGAAAGCACACAAAAATGTGGCATGTTAGGAAAATAATCATTTATGCTAGGAATCTGTCATACAGTACAAAAATACATTCATGACAAGAGTGTGTGAAGCATTCGGAGGACCATTGCATGAGGCACCAATTCAGACTCAAAGCATCAGGGCAGCCCAGCTTCTTGATAATGCTTCCACTTCAAGGCCCTTGGTCATGATTATGTGAAAGCAAAGAGAATTGAGCAAAGTCCTTAAAGCTACACTTCAGACAAGCGCATTAATTGCTTCATGAAATGATCTCATTAACATATCACTTGGCTCTAATGATTTTAGGCCAGGAATGGCAATACCACGTGGCCCAAGGGCTAATTTCTTCTCACCTTTGATCTGATTTAAATACCATTCAGAAGAAATCTTAGACTTCTGCTAAGAGATAGCTGCCCTTTCCTTGCAATCTGTTATTTTGGGAAAAGAAAAGAGAGGGTTTGGAAGAAAAAGAAAAGAAAAAAGTCATATTCCAATCACCCTCATGTTAACATATTTAAGAAAATGCAGCAGTGGTGAAATCCAAATTTTTTTACTACCAGTTCTGTGGTGGGTGTGGCAGGGGAAGGATACTGCAAAATCTCCATTCCCTCCCCACTCCAGGGGAAGGATACTGCAAAATCCCCATTCCCTCCCCACTCTGGGGCCAGCCACAGGTGGTATTTGCCGGTTCTCTGAACTACTCAAAATTTCCGCTACCTGTTCTCCAAATTGCTCAAAATTTCCACTACCGGTTCTCCAGAATCTGTCAGAACCTGTCAGAACCTGCTGGATTTCACCCCTGAAATACAGCCCTTTAGAAAAGAGTTTACCTGGGCAAAATACCTGCAAATAATTATGAGCACCATTTATTGGTGTGATTTTTTTAATGTAAAAGCTGAGGAAAGAAAGGAGGCAAAACACACCTATTTTTGGAAGAATGGGAATCTGAGCAAATTCCTATATGGCACTTGTCTCCCCATGTGAGTGCAAAATGGCAATGAATGGCAAAGTGGCATAATCAAAATTAGAATAGTGATCGAAACTAGAGAGAGAAGGATTAATAAAATACATTTTTATATAATAAGGAGAAGTAATAGTAAGAGGGGAATTTAGAATTTGAATGATGGTATTACTAAGTACACTTAAATAATATGGTGACTGGCATAAAAATAATATATTGAACTATTGATTAAATAACTAAAGATTATAATTCTATATGAATAAATGTATGCTTCTAAATGTAACAAATATGATCAAAATACTTTATTTGTATTAAAATGTATGACATGCAGAATATGGTGATTGACATAAAAATAATATATTGAAATATTGAATAACTAAATAATGAAGGATTATAAATTGAACAAGCAAATAATGGAAGATTTCAATTTAGCATAAATGTTTATACTATTATTAGAATTATATAAGCTTATTAAAAGTAATAAAGATGATTAATAACATTCTATTTGTATTAAAAGGTATGACAGAATAGGGTGATTGGCATAGAAATGACACATTGAAATACTGAATGATTAAATAATGAAAGATTATAATTTAACAAAAATATGTGTATTATTACAAGGATTATATAAGCTTGTTAAATGAAACAAATAAGATTAATACTATTTTATTTGCATTAAAAGTATCACACTCAGGTGTCACACTGTTCATACATTGATATGTTTATAAAAAATAAAAAACTTTTAAAAAAAAGAAAAAGAAAAGAGTCTACCTGGACAAAATACCTGCAAATAATTATGAGCACCATTTATTGGTGTGATTTTTTTTTTTAATTGTAAAGGCTGATGAAAGAAAGGAGGCAAAGTACACCTATTGTTGGAAGAATGGGAAACTGAGCAAACTCCTATGTGGCACTTGTCTCCCCATGTGAGTGCAAAATGGCAAATCTAAACATCTGCAAAGACAGACACTAAGGCCCCAGTTTCAGTTTCACACAGATGTGTCTCCCGGCCCTTAAGTCATAAGACAAGGGTGTCAATTTTTTTCTGTCTCATTCTCAGAAGAATAATCTGTTAAAAGCACATTACGTGTCAGTAATAGATAATCTTTCCAGGATCTGTTTTTCAGTCTTGGGGGGGGGGGGATAAGGAATTTTCTTTTGTTCTGTGTTTTTTTTCTGACTGCCAGGCTACTGGGGACGGAAGGTTCACATTTGCTAGAAATCCGAATTGCTTAGCACTTAGAAATAGCACTTAGACTTATATATTGCTTCAAAGTTGCCCCCAACAATCTGGGTCCTCGTTTTACCGACCTCAGAAGGATGGAAGGCTGAATC
Source organism: Arizona elegans (assembly GCA_022577455.1). NCBI lineage: Eukaryota > Metazoa > Chordata > Lepidosauria > Squamata > Colubridae > Arizona > Arizona elegans. The sequence goes on along the minus strand of JAKOOJ010000008.1, from coordinate 11,044,166 downwards.
AACCTTCAGCCGGTCAGGTTCGAACTCCTGGCAGTGAGCAGGGAGTTAGCCTGCAATACTGCATTCTAACCACGGCACCACCACGGGCCTTTGCTTGCTTGCAAAGAGTTTCTAAAATGTGGCTGGAAGATTATGGACTTCACTGCTGCCCACCTTTTCCATAAGAACTTATGGAATTGATAGCATAAATCTTGTCTGCCCTCATTTCCGAAATTAATATGGTTTTCACACTGGGAGGCAACAATTAAAATAAGGCAGAGGGGTGGTGAAAGGAGAGAGTTAAGAGCAAAGAAGGGAACATTCAGGTGATTAAAAAAAACAAAACCAACATTGTTAGTCTGTCAAGGAGCAAGGAACAGAATTTAATCGGATCTGTCCTTTCTGGTATCAATATTATTGCTGAAATGAAGGCAATGCACTCAATCAAATATGGCAAAAACGAAGCAGGAAAAAAAAACCTTGCATTTTGAATCATACCATGTTTCCTTGCCTCTGATTTTATGGAAGGCTAATTCTACAGGTAATCCTCGACGTACAACCACAACTGAGCACAAAATGTCTGTTGCTAAGCAAAATAGTAGTTAAGTGAGTTTTGCTCCATTTTATGACTTTTCTTGTCACCCTTGTTAAGCGAATCGCTGTAGTTGTTAAGTGAATCCTTCCATCGTTATTTGAATCTAGCCTTCCCCGTTGACTGTGCTTGTCAGAAGCTGGCTGGGAAGGTCACAAATAGTGATTACATGACCCCAGACATTGCAACCATGATAAATACATGACAGTTGCCAAGTATCTGAATTTTGATCACAGGACTATGCGAATGCTAGAACAGTCATAAGTGTGAAAAACGGTCATAAGTTCCTGTTTGAACAATGAATGGTTGTAGTTCAAGCACTATTTTTACTCTTAGGAGAACAGATGTCATAACTCTGAAGAAGAAAAATAAATGGGAATACAGCTCATCTGTCTGGAACCCGCACTGCATATCAGACATACAAACAATTGAGAGAGTCCAGAGATATTTTACAAGAAGTGTCCTCCATTCCTCTAACCACAATAAAATACCTTATGCCACCAGACTCCAAATTTTGGGCTTAGACAACTTAGAACTACACCGACTTCAGTCTGACCTAAGCATAGTACATAAAATTATCTGCCACAATGTCCTTCCTGTCAACAACTACTTCAGCTTCAACCACAACAGTACACAAGCAAATAATAGATACAAACTTAAGGTAAACCGCTCCAAACTCGATTGCAGAAAATATGACTTCAATAACAGAGTGGTCAATGCCTGGAATGCACTACCTGACTCTGTAGTTTCTTCCCCAAACCCCCAAAACTTTAACCTTAAACTGTCTACTGTTGACCTCACCCCATTCCTAAGAGGTCTGTAAGGGGCGTGCATAAGTGCACCAGCGTGCCCACCATCCCTGTCCTAATATTCCTTTTTACTTATTCTTTTCATGTATTAAAATTATGTTTATACTTTTACTTGTTATCTTATATATGCTTGACAAATAAATTTATTATGATGATTATGATTATGTTAATGCTGGCATTGGACTGGGGTGGGTTCTACTTACCTTTACTACCGGTTCACAACGGGATCGTTTACTTTGCTCGCGCACGCGTCTTGCTTCTACGCATGTGCAAATCGCCGATGATGACATCCGGGGTGGTGGGCGGGGCCTCCCGCCAGTTTTACTACCGGTTCTTGTGAACCGGTCCAAACTGGGGACAGCCCACCACTGCATTGGACTGTAGATACATCGAAGCAGTTACTGGGTGGAGGTTTTGGGTGCAAATTGTGAGAGCCTTTGTGTGGTGTGCGTACATCTGGCGCCGATGAGTCATTATGTACTATTGGTCATTGCTTGGCAAAACCTGCAATTTTTTTAGCAACATTTTTTGGAAGTGGCTTGCCATCGCTTTCTTCTTCCTAGGGTTGATAGAGTGACTGGACCAATGTCACCCAGCTGTCTTCAGGCTTAAAGTGGGACTAGAATTCAAAGTCTCCCAATTCCTAGCATTAACCATTACACCAAACTGGCTCTCAAAAGCTCATCACTGCCCACCCAACCTCTTTCTAACATCTGTGGACCAAATTAGGCTTTGAAGCAGTGGTGGGATCCAAATTTTTTTACTAACGTTTCTGTGGGCATGGCTGGTGGGCATGGCTTGGTGGGTGTGGCAGGGGAAGGATACTGTAAAATCTCCATTCTCACTCTACTCCAGGGGAAGGATACTCTAAAATCCCCATTTCCTCCCGATCAGCTGGGACTCAGGAGGCTGAGAATAGATGGGGGCAGGGCCAGTCAAAGGTGGTATTTACCGGTTCTCTGAACTACTCAAAATTTCCGCTACCAGTTCTCCAGAACTGGTCAGAACTTGCTGAATATCACCTGTGCTTTGAAGCTTTCTCTTTGGCTTTACTTTACTTTTTCCACACAAAAAAAGGGGGCGGCTTGGGAAAATATGATCAGGAATAAATTTATCCTCCCCCAAGCCCTTTCCCATGATCCTTTACTGTAGAGATTTGCCTGAATTAGCAAAAAATGTTTTGTTCAAAACCTGAAAATCAGCACATCGCCACTCAAAATTTGACTGAACTATCTCAGAATGATGATTAATAAAATAGATTAGAAGGAAGGTAGGCAAAGTGAAGTGGCAAAACTATCGTCCATTTTCTCATATCTTTGCAGTACAGAGGGGAGAACCTTTTGTGAAGGTAGGGCAATCTCCATCTTTTACTTGTTTTGGTAACTCCTGCTAGATTCATCAGAGTGAAAAATTACAAAGATAAGATGCTTTCCAAACTGAAACTCAGAACATGTTGGGGGTTACAGGTTGAAACAAATTCCAGAGGAGACTTATAGGACAAGGCTAGTATACCTAATCCTTATCTCCGTTTCTTGTCCACTTGGCCAAAGATCTTCAGAAAACTTGGGATGCAAATGGGTTTAAGAGCTTTGTATTATGTAGAACCAGATGTCACTATGAATCCAGATGTATGACCAAGGGATATATCCAGAGATGTAGGGTCTTCTTTTGCCTTCTTAACATCCTCCTTACACTGCATACGTCTGCTTGACATATGCATATTTGGGGTTAGTACCCAAAACATACATATCCTGGTGTTTCAGATCAGACGTAAACCTATTGACAGTTCAGTGGAATAGAGAAGAAAAGTAGGTGAGATACAATTGAATTATTTTAATGTATCATATGATGTCCTTCCTGTTTCATCTCATTACGCTAATCAATTAACAATTGGGCAATTAAAGGTCTTCTCAAAAGGTACAGAAAAATGGAGGAGGTCTTATGGTGATGACTAAATCAAAATGCAGCATTACAATTTTGCAACATGACTATGATCCACAGAAACCAGAGGGTTATTTAGGCTAGGTTATTATCAGCACTTCCCTGGGAGTAATTTCCATGGAATTCAATATGTATTTGTGTATTTTTTTAAATGGAAAAATGAATAAAACTATACTGCCAATCAAGAATTTGCTTCAGTCAATATCCATTTCAATGCCACTGGGAAACTCAAAAGACAGGAACAAAAATAACTGATATTCTTTGCCATTTTGTATTTTAGTATCTGTTAACTGAGGATATATTGCCACTAAATAAGTAGAAAATGTGTGGCAGGAAGTAAATCACTAAAGGCCAGCTTTGGGACATTGGGAGATGAAACTTAACTTCTGAGAAAAGCTTTTTTTTTTCCATTTTTTTATTTTAGTTTAGCTTGCTTCAGCTAGCTGTCCTTTCATTCACACTACTTTCTTCTCTTCTTTTCCTGTGGGTGATCACATAAATCATTTATTTGATTGATTGATTCAATTTCTATTGCCTCCCAACTCAACCAAGTGGCTTTGGGAGACTTACCATTCTAAAATTATAAAACAATTAAAAAACATTAAAACAATGGAAACATCCACAAAATAAATAAGTACAAACAGCAGCTGTGATGATCAATCAATTAACAATAAAGCCAAGTAACAGGGCCCTCTACGCATTCTGAGCCCCAGGCCTGGGTCCATAGCCAGGTTTTTAAAGCTTTGCAAAAGGCCACCAGGGTTGGATCGGTTCTTTGGCAGGTGCCCCAATTGTAGATACCAGAAAGGGGTGTTGGGAAATTAGGCAGCCCATTTCAAAACATTTTTTTAATAGCATTGTTTCATTTGGAGCTCATCTATCCCACTGTGGACTATCTGATAGTTATCATTCATTTTGGAACCATATCTTACTGCACTATTAATATGTCCTGTATTTGTAACACATGTAAGCAGCAGACCATGGCCCTCCATTGAGCATTGTTTCCATATACAATATATTGTTTCCATATGCTCCATCCAGTTGCCCCAATTCTACTCCAGATTAAGGGATTACATCAGGGCTGTCAAACTCCCAGCCCGTGGGCCGGATACATCACGTGCTGGCCACACCCATACCCGATTTAGCGAAGGGGGGAAAATCCCGATACGTCACGTGATGCCACGTGACAATGTGAGTTTGACACCCCTGGATTACAGGGTTATAAAAAGAGAGGTTCTCTCTCTCTCTCTCTCTCCCTCTCTCCCTCCCTCTCCCTCTCTCTCTCTCTCTCCCTCTCTCTCTCTCTCTCTCTCTCTCTCTCCCTCTCTCTTCTATCTATCACCTATCTATCTATCTATCTATCTATCTATCTATCTATCTATCTATCTCTAGTGCTTCCTTCTGTTCTAGTGCAACTCCAGCTCTGATTGGCTGCAGTGCAGGGGTGGTATTCACTTACCTTCATTACCGGTTCACAAATGTGAGAACGTGCACTTCCTCCACACATGCGCAGAACCTTCTGGGCATGCACAGAGGGTAAAAAACAGGATGTGATGATGTGCGGGTGGGCGGAGCCTCCTGGCGGCGGCACTACTAGATCGTGTGATCCTGATAGAGCCGGCTGAATTTCACCACTGCTACAGTGCCTGGCAGTCCCTCCAGCAATTGGTTGCTGCCCTCTGTGACCATTTTGTCCTGGACTGCCAAACAGCTATGTTTTCTGCCAGCCAGATATTATTTTATTTATTTTAATTTTTATGGTAATACTGACATTGACTGAAGCCTGTTAGGTCAGTGAACTACAATTCTGTTTCATGATGCATCGTACAGTGACCACCCTGTTAGTTTCTTCTCAGCCAGAATGAATCCTAATTTCTTTGATTACCGTCCCCTGCTCATCATACTGCAAAGCTTCCCTTTCCTCATTAAAAACACTCTCAAGTTGCTTCTGTGAAGCTCTTCTGTTCTCCCTTACCACAAATTTCCATGGATCTACAGAGGAATAAAACGACAAAAGAACAGCTTGCTCCCTATTGTTTTGATCATTATAGCATCAGAACTATGACAAGTTTAAGACAAGAAAAAGAAAAGGCCACAACTTTAGTGTCAAAAGAGAAGGCATCCAAGTTTGCAAACATCTGGAAAAGGAAAGGCATAAGTACTAGTGAGAAAGGAACAATCTCTAAAAGGAAAAGGCGGATATAGGTAGACCAGTCTAAAGGTAAAAGTAAAGGTTCCCCGCACACATATGTGCTAGTCGTTCCAGACTCTAGGGAGCAGTGCTCATCTCCGTTTCTAAAACGAAGAGCCAGCGCTGTCTGATGACAATTCCGTGGCCATGTGGCCAACATGACTAAACGCCGAAGGCGCACAGAACGCTGTTACCTTCCCACCAAGGTGGTCCCTATTTTTCTACTTGCATTTTTACATGCTTTTGAACTGCTAGGTTGGCAGAAGCTGGGGCAAGTAACGGGAGCTCACCGAACCGCTGAACTGCCAACCTTTCTGACAGACAAGCTCAGTACAAACATGTGAGACTTGCCTTCTTTGCCTGGATGGGAAGGCCAAGGAGCAGGAAAATAAAATTCCAGAATAACAGAGTTGGAAGGGACTTTTAGTTCAACCCCCTCCTCAAGCAGGTCACAAATGGCTGTCCAATCACTTCTTAAGAACCCACATCTTCTAGAGGCAAGCCATTTCACTGATTAATTGTTCTCACTGACAGGAAATTTCTCCATAAGAAATGCAAACCTTGCAATGGCTGGGACTGAACAAAGGTCTGACCCTATTGCCAACCCATTGAAATCCAGGCTGCAATTTCAGAAGTTGGCTTAAGAAACAGCCGGCAGCAGCATGGGAGACAAACCAATTAGGCTGAAGTATGGAATTTGCCTTGCAATACTATTTTTATGATGGTTTTAAAAGTTATTAAAGCTATTTCTCATTGTTCCCCTGAAAAACAGAAAGAGGCTGCCATGCATCAATTGTCTTACTGAAATAAAAATTCTCTTCCCATCTCATTAAAGGCTCCAATTTGTCTGTCTTCCCCTAGCTTGCCTGCTTGTACCTCATTTACAGAACATGGGGAGGTTTATGATTGTTTCTTCCCATGAATATTTTGATAAGCAAAGTATAGCACAAACTTCATCTATGGAAACAGGATTCTTGATTTAATCTCACTTCTCACTCTACTTCAGTATATGAACATTATACTGAACATTACCAGTGTTTGCTGGCTAAACTGTTAGGAACATTTATTCAGTAAGACTTATTTATAAGGCTTCACTTTTGACAGCAATGCTGTTGCACTGGAAGGTGCCATGTACATTGCTTATGCTACCCAAAAGCATTTATGGAACAATTACCCATTAGCAAAACTGATCAAATAATTCAGAAAGGATTTCCTTTGTCTAAGAAATGTGTCTTTTCTAGCTGTCTTTTTAATCCATTAATGCATTGGATTTGCTGGAGAGCTCATACCATGAATCTTTCCTGCTTTCTCCCATGTTTCACTGGTTGTTAAATCATAAGGTATTAACCAATGGTGAAATCCAATTTTTTTTACTATCGGTTCTGTGGGCGTGGCTTGGTGGACGTGGTGTGGCTTGGTGGGCGTAGTTTGGTGGGCGTGGCAGGGGAAGGATACTGCAAAATCCCCATTCCCTCCCCACTCTGGGGCCAGCCAGAGGTGTTATTTGCCGGTTCTCTGAACTACTCAAAATTTCCGCTACCGGTTCTCTAGAACCTGTCAGAACCTGCTGGATTTCACCCTGGTATTAACCATTTTTTAAACTCTGAGCCTGTAGTTCAGCAGAGATAATCATTGAAAGAGATTCTGCTTTCAGTGTATTGAAAGGGAAACAACTGATTGGTTCATTTCATTTGATAATCAATACTTTGTTCTGTATTTAGAATGGAGAATTTGAAAAATATGTCCATTCCTCCTCCTGTTTCCAAGCTTTCAACTTTTTACTGATGTGTAAAGAATTACACATTAGTATTCTTGAGAATTTCTCGAGAATGCATTTTCTAGAGTTCTGAAGAGTTCTGGAATGGGATCCAGAACCTGTCACAATATGTGGAGGTTCAGTTTTGACTGTCATTGTCTGTAAACTCTGATGTTTGAAAGGTTTTCAAACTGAAACTTTACTCTATGTTATCATGATACAATTAAGATGTGTGCATGAGGAAAAGGTTATACATACAGCCAGGAGATTGTTAGATACAGCAATCTGCTTTTTTAAAATTTAGAAACATGGAACATTGTATTTTTACGCTTGTTTTCTATGCTATACTCACAATTTCAGAAACTTCATCTTTAATAAATATGTTTAGTCTCCACTATGCTTTCCTTCTATTTTTATTACTAGTACTTCAAGGATCTTGTTAAACAGCTATGGAACCCTAGTTCATCTCTTTAAAAAGGCTAGGAATTATATATACGGTACCCATTTTACTTTATTCAGAGTTTCAGTCCACCTATTTACCCATTCTGACATGTCATAATATATTCCAAAGAGTTCCACAACTATGCTAGATATCAGTTGTTAACATTACTTTACTAGATAAAACATAAATGCATGTTGCACTTAGGTAAAGGATTTTTTTTGTCTGTGTTTTGTTTTGCTGTTTTTCAAATACAGTTTTATACTGTTTCCAAGATGACTTTTAAAATCTTGAGAACTGAAGACACTTTTTATGTAACCAGTATAAAATAAAAATGTCAAGGATTATTTAAGAGAGTAATAGTTAATAATATTTATTTAACAGAGACATGCAAATTTTCTACCAAACAGAGAAGAAATGAACCTCTGAACTAGCAGATTTAATAAAGCAGTGGGTCCATGTTTTTACTCACTTTTCTAGTTGTAAATGTTGTTGTTTATAATTTAAACCATGTCTACAACCTGGTGCAGTCATGTATTAAATTGTTATGGCCCCATTGGAAGCCGGGGCTGAGGAGGAGACAGAGACGGGGCCGACAGAGAAAGATGGTGCAGCCTCTCTGCCCCCAAGAGGAGTGACCGGAGGAGCAGGATGCCGCAGGCCCAGGTCCCTCAGGCCTGGGAAGGGTCGTAAGAGAGGAAGAGAGGGCATAGGAGAACCAAGCAAGAGGGGAGGAGATAGAAAGGACAGGTAGCAGAGCAGAGGAATGATGAAGCTGTGGAGAAGAGCAATTGCCTTTCCCACCTGATCCCCAAGCATGGAGAATGGAGAGGAGGCAGGATCAGCGCAGGGCGTCCCAGTGATTCGGGAGGAGGGTACCCCACCCCTCGTCACCAGGCTCACCTGGGGAATAGGATTTAAGGAGACGCTGTGTGGAGGGGCATTTGTCAGGAACAAGTGTTGCATTCTTCCACCACAGTTACGATTACCAACATCTTGCTACCTTGCTATGCTCTGCTTTGCTTTGCCTTGCCTTGCTTTGCATTAGTTTGTTCCAACTTGCCTTACCTTGCTCCGGGTTTTCTCTGCAGCCCCAGCTAACTTTCGGAGCGACAAGGACACCTGGTAATCAGGTTTTCTGTACTGCTTCTGCTCCTAGGACTATGCTGCTCCTCTGGACGTATAGCAGCCAAGAACTATTGTTTGGTTTTCTATATATTTCATGATGGACTATTGGTGGTTTCAAAGGTTTTTCTCTTTCATCTGTAGGATAGTGCTGCTAAGTAGAACCAGCAAACTCTAGGCCAGGCACTTCCATTGGAAACTAATTATTGCTTAGTTGAAGAAAAGGAGCAGTCTGAAGAGGAAGGTGGCTTCTGATCAGGACAGTCAACCTTTCACTATTGTAAAATTTAGTGGAAAAATATTCTAAGCAACTGCAGGAATCTTCTTCACTGATTTAAAGGAGGTAATTGATTCATTGCTCAGAGGCCGGTAGTTGAGACCTTTTCCACTGATGACAAACCACTATTTTTTTAATTATGAGCCAGGGTGGTGCAGTGGTTAGAATGCAGTACTGCAGGCTATTTCTGTTGACTGCTGGTTGTCAGCAGTTCAGCAGTTCGAATCTCACCAACTCAAGGTTGACTCCGCCTTCCATCCTTCCGAGTCAGTAAAATGAGGACCCAGATTGTTGGGGGCAATATGCTGACTCTGTAAACCACTTAGAGAGGGCTGTAAAAAAGCACTGTGAAGCAGTATCAGTGGTGGGTTGCTCCTGGTTTGGTCTGGTTCTTGCGAACCGGTAGTAATGGTGGCGGGAGGCTCCGCCCACCCACCCTGACATCATCACTGATGATCTGTGCATGCGCAGAAGTGAGAGAGAGAGAGCAAAGCAAGCACGCGAGCACACTCCCATTATGAACCGGTAGTAAAGGTAAGTGGAACCCATCCCTGAGCAGTACATAAGTCAAAGTGCTATTGCTATATAAAAATACATCAAGGAAAGTCAGAGGCCACCTTAGAATGCCTGCTAGTGCCGATTCCTGTCCTAAATGGCGTTTATACAGAATGTATCCTAGCTTTCTTTTTATTTCATCATTATCTTAAATTCAGAGTCATCCAAGACAGAGTCCAATATAACTAATCTGGAAAGTAAATGCATGTCTCTTCTTCACCACACTGATGAAACAGCCATCTTATCCACAATCTTGTAGCTTTAAAGAGGAAACTCCAAGCACTTGCCTTGAACTTTGATAAGAAAGATTCATAATCGTCCATAATGAAATAAAAGTAGTGATGTTTTCTAAAAAGCCTTGCTAGTTACAGCCATTGTTGGAAGATAAATGCAGCCCTGACAGTGCAAATAAAGGCTTTTAACTATCTTCCGTGGTGTGCAGATTACGAAAATAAAAATAAAAGCTATCACCGATAGAGCCCAGAAAACCATCAGTGAAATTTGGTATTTTGTCTGTAGCATAGCGATAGTAACTACATACCTGGAGCTATAAAATATATTTAAAGTTAATCAGCTTCCTTCTATGTGACTTGGAGTTCTGAAATTACAGAGATTCAAGACATTCAGCCAATTTTGTTCAATTTCTAAGAACTGTTTTCTAACTCCTTTTTTTTCCCTCTGTAACGTGGGCTAAACTCATTAGAGGCTCATATGAGAATATTTCACTTTAAATTTTGTATAAATGTATTTTTAATTATGAAGTTTTGACCTTTTTGATTCTTTGAACTTTTCCATCAACTTGGAAGGAATTTAGAGACTGTGGATCATTAACTCAATACCTGAACTCAGTCAGCCTTGGGACAGGAAGCATGGAGATGACACTGTCTTTTTGAAACTGAGCCCTAAACTAATTGGAGTATAGGCCCATTTTTGCCATATGAACAGAAAGGAGACATCATAATATGTCAATGCAAGATACAGGGAGTCGTCAACTTACAAAGTTCATTTAGTGACCATTTGAAATTACAACAGCACTGATATAAATGACTTCTGACAATTTTTCACATTTAGGACCATTGCAGCATTCCCATGGTCACATGATCAAAATTCAGACACTTAGCAACTGACTATATATTTATGACGGTTGCAGTGTCCCAGGGTCATGTGATCACTTTTGCAAATGTCTGACAAGCAAAATCAATGGGGAAGCCAAATTCATTTAACAACCGTGTCGCTAATTTAACAACTGCAGTGATTCGCTTAACAACTGTGGCAAGAAAGCTCATAAAATGGGCCAAAATTCACTTAACAACTGTCTCACTTAGTGACATAAATTTTGGGCTCAGTTGTGGTCATACGTCAAAGGATTACCTATAGCTTAGGACAAGGGTGTCAAACTCATGTCGTCACAGTACAGTCACATGACCTATCGGGACTTTTTCCCCTTTCGCTAAACCGGGCGTGGGCATGGCCAGCGCATGACGCATCTGGACCACGGGCTGGGAGTTTGACAGCCCTGGCTTAGGACCTTGTCTGTTTGTGGAAATTGAATCAATCATACATTTTCTATCTGGCTGTCCATTCTGTGCAGTGTGTTGTTCTAAATACACACATACACCTTGTATTCCAAGCTTCTCAATATGCCATTTAGGAAAATTATTATTATTATTGTTTTGCCAATCTGTCTCTTACGAGATAGCTCTGGAAGATTTGCTTTGATTTGCTCCGTATCATTGCTGTTTGAAAACATCTGAGTGGGGATTAGGGATGGACCAGTAGTGGGATTCAGACAGTTCGGGAGAACCGGTTGTTAACTTTTTGAACTGGTTATTGGAAGAAATCATTAGGGCAGAGAACCGGTTGTTAAATTATTTGAATCCCACCACTGGAGTGGACATACATATGTAAAGTATACACATGAAATTTACACATGCTATGGAAATATTCATCTACTTTAGTACTGTTTGAGTTTTTAGTTCTTGTTCTTTTTCTATATTATACTATGAACAGATGGTCTTTGACATAAATCACATTTACTTATTATGTTGTACCTATTTGAGCTAGCTAGTGAAAATATCTCTACGTAGCTGATTGTTTTGTCACTGGTCATTGGTTAGCCTTAATCAAGATGTATTAGTCAAATTGATGCAGGCATCTGTCAGGTTTATTTGGATTTCTTTTTTCTTGTCTTCGGTTATTTTGGCAGCACTGAGAACCTGCTGCTCCACAGAGGGATCCCACATGGCTACAAGTAAGGCTAGCAGCTACAAAGAACATTGGAAAATGACTTGCCACAAGTGCCAATTATAGTGTATGCATCTCCTGCTGAAATAGGGGTAGAAGAGAATTACATCAAAAGATGCAGAGCAAGGCACATTTTTGTCTCTAGGCTTTGATTTCATACCAGAGACAGTTGGTGCAAATCGAGAGAAAAACGCAAGATCCAAGCTACTGATGTTTGATTTAATCAATTTCTGTTTCCCATCCCAATTCACTTGCAGTTCTGAATGCTTTACAGGGAATTTTTAAAATCAATAAAAAGACCACTACAATAACAAATAACCACAGTGCAAAACTTAATCAAATATACCACAAATAATAATGCATAGAAACTAATCAAAGGAAGAAGCAACCTAGAACTAAGGAGAAATTTCCTAACAGTGAGAACAATTACCCAATGGAATGGCTTACCTTCAGAAGTTGTGGGGGCTTCATTGCTGGAGGTTTTTAAGAAAAGACTGGACAGCCACTTGTCTGGAATGATATAGGGTCTCCTGCTTGAGCAGTGGGTTGGACTAGAAGACCTCCAAGGTCCCTTCCAACTCTGTTGTTCTGTTATTCCATTCTATTTTTTAAAAAACCTAAGTAATGTATAACTCTGCCTGTGCTAGCAGGGTCAAGGACCATAAAGTCTTTGTTTAAGTGGGTGGGAATATAGGGTTTCCTGCCTAAGCAGGAGGTTGGACTAGAAGACCTTCAAGGTTCCTCTGATATTCCGTTTTAATGCTTTTTCAAAAGACAGGCAAAGCAAAGCAACAGAGATTGCATGTCTTCAGAGATGTCATTGATTTTTGACATGATCCAGAGCATTAAACTGTTACCTAGTGTGTTCCTTGTAAGTCTGATTATAATAGCAGATCGAGAAACAGGGGAGACACCTGCAGCATCAAATGGAAATACTGGGGAGTGGGGAGAGAATGGAGATTTTGCGGTATCCTTCCCCTGCCACGCCCACCAAGCAACACCACGCCCACCAAGCCACGCCCACAGAACTGGTAATAAAAAAAATTGGATTTCACCAGTGACTCAGATACACACATTAATAAGACCGGACACCCAGGATGAAAATGGCAACCTAAGAAGTGTTTTGCCCAGAAACAGGTAATATGTTTCTAAATCTTGTGTCACCAAAATCGTAGTTTGGCAAAATCATTGACATCTTCCTTCTCATCCTCTCCAAAACAAATGCAGTAATGCTGCTAGATTTAATGTACCTACTTTTATTTTAATCATCTGAGAAGCTAAATCTGAAGAGTCCAAAAGTATAATATTACTCCATCACTGCCATGCCCTTGCAGTCTTGGTTTTAAAAAAAAAAAAAAAAAAAAAATTCTATTAGCATAAAAAATGTTGCCCTGTCCCAAAATAATGGTTTTTGCCTCCTTCCCCCACTGCCCATGGGGTAGCCAAACAAAACCCTAGGAAAGCTAACACGATGATTTGAAGCAAGATACCACCAGTGATAGTGTCTTATTTCTCCTTGACATCAGAGTTGGATGAAGATATGCACTGTGATGCACTTATGGCTAAAGATATTTACCCATGTAATAGGGCTAGATTACGATTATCCTTGTCATCTTCTCACCTTTCTCATCTTCTCATCTTTCTCACCTTCTTATCTTTCCTACTACTTTCTCCTATTGGTATTTTATGATTTATCACCTGTTGTTTGTATCTTATGACTATGATTGTATCTTATTTTATGATCTATGACTCATCACTTTGTTATTTATATGTACACTGAGAGCTTATGCACTGGAGACAAATTCCTTGTGTGTGCAGTCACACTTGGCCAATAAAGAATTTCTATTCTACTGTATTCTATTCTATTCTATTCTATTCCATTCCATTCCATTCCATTCCATTCCATTCCATTCCATTCCATTCCATTCCATTCCACTCCACTCCACTCTATTCTAAATTACAGTGCCTGGAAGCAATAATAATAATAATAATAATAATAATAATAATAATAATAATAATAATAATAATAATAATAATAATAATAGATGGGGCGGTGATATTCAGTAAATATGTACAATTAGCTTACTACAGGTGCTGCTTCTCTACTTTTCCTTCTCACTGAAATAAATGCTGCCTTTAATTTTTTTATATATATATATATATAATTTAATTTACTTTTTGAGACTGGAGAGAGGAACTTTTTTTAAAATATGAACTATTTCCAGTGGTTTTCCTTTGAATAATCTTTTCATGAAATCAAAATATTTACCCCCTCCCCTTTTTTCTCATCCCATGTAGCTGTTAATTTAGCTGAATTCCATGGTCCTGGAGAAGTTGAAAGCATGTCCTTCAGATCCTATTTATTTAAGATAAAGCCCATCAACTTGCATTGCTTTGTTTCTTGCTAAATGAGAACATTCCATAATCTCCCTTTTGTTCCCATTCACATTTCAAATTATGCAATACTCCTTTATAGCCATTGTATAATATTTTGAAGAACATCGTCTCCAGTATTACTGCAACTTTATATGATAGCTGAGTGGGAGAAAAAAGTGAGTGAGATACGATCTGGTAATATTTCAGAACATTAAATTATAGTAAACATTCATCATTTGACTAATAGCAGTTACTATTAAAATGTCCCTTTCTCTAGTGCAAAGGCTATAAAAATTACTCTGCCTATAGAAACATTATTTCTCAAGACTTATATTTTATCTAATCAGAACTGACTCTGCCGCATCCATCTTTCTAGCTTGACTGCAGTACATACTATAGTTTCATACTGTACATGCCCTCTTTCATTCACTTGGAATCCACAGGGATATTTTAGTAGATAATGTCACACTTAAGCATCATGTTTGTAGGAAAGCACAACAACCTAACCTTTTTGTAAAGCCAAGTCATTTCCTATTTTTTCCTGTAAAGGGGAAAAAGGGGGGAATTAAGGGAGGGGACAAGTTCGCTGGGTAAACCACAGTGTTGCTTTCTGCGAGAGTTGTCAGTAGCCAGTATGTTTGTGGTTTTTACAGTGAGTGAGAGGGTAGAAATAAACTCACTTTGAAATTACCTGTACAAGGAGCAGGTCACAGGTAGGATAGCTGAATGAAGTTAGTCAAATTCCAAAGGTGCTTTTTCAAAAGGCAGCTTGACTTTGTTTTTCCTTGAAGATGTTTTACTTTTCACCCAAGAAGCATCTTCAGTTCAGCTGAATAGAATAGAATAGAATAGAATAGAATAGAATAGAATAGAATAGAATAGAATAGAATAGAATAGAATAGAATAGAATTCTTTACTGGCCAAGTGTGATTGGACACACAAGGAATTTGTCTTGGTGCATACACTCTCAGAGTACATAAAATAAAAGATACATTCATCAAGAATCAAGGTATAACACGTAATGAGTCATAGGGAAACAGTCAATATAAATCTTAAGGATACCAGCAAC
Source organism: Arizona elegans (assembly GCA_022577455.1). NCBI lineage: Eukaryota > Metazoa > Chordata > Lepidosauria > Squamata > Colubridae > Arizona > Arizona elegans. The sequence continues at coordinate 11,028,813 of JAKOOJ010000008.1, read as the reverse complement.
AGGGTTACAGTCATACATCATAAGTGGGAGGAGATGGGTGATAGGAACGATGACAAGATTAATAGTAATGCAGACTTAGTAACTAGTTTGACAATGTTGAGGGAATTATTTGTTTAGCAGAGTGATGGCATTCGGGAAAAAACTGTTCTTGTATCTAGTTGTTCTGGTGTGCAGTGCTCTATAGCATTGTTTTGAGGGTAGGAGTTGAAACAATTTATGTCCAGGATGCGAGAGGTCTGTAAATATTTTCACAGCCCTTTTTTTGACTTGTGCAGTATACAGGTCCACAATGGAAGGCAGATTGGTAGTAATTGTTTTTTCTGCAATTCTAATTATCCTCTGAAGTTTGTGTTTGTCTTGTTGGGTTGTGGAACCAAATCAGACAATTATAGAGGTGCACATGACAGACTCAATAATTCCTCTGTAGAACTGGATCAGCAGCTCTTTGGGTATCAGAAGCTTCTTGGATGAGACGCAAAACTTCTTCAAGGAAAAACAAAGTCCAGTTACCTTTTGAAAAAGCACTTTTGGGACAACCATGACCTGAATGACTGGGAATCTCCATAGACAAGATAGTCAAATGAAGCCATCAGAAGGACCACCAGATGATTTGATGCAAATAAATAAATTGGTTCGGGGATGTCTGTTCCTATGAAAGTATGGGTTGAAAGTTGAAATTGCCAAATCTGACACACAGAAATACAACATTAGAATTCTGAGCTATTAATTAGTTTTATCAATTATCTGGTTAGAGAAGCACAACTATCATCCCTCTGAAGATAAAAATACAACTTTCAGTCAATTAAAAACCTAAAACACAAGGAAGAGTTCATATTCAAGCCTACATGTAGTGAAATAAAACTACCAGGAATATTTGGATTCTCGTGATATATGAAATAAATAAATAATCAGTATTGTTCTAATGATTGTATATGTACATAATAGCTATGTTTAATTAGGTGTGAAGGCATATGTGACAAAATATTTTAATTGTTCAAATTAAACAGGTACCCAAATTAAAGCATTCAAGATATAAGTGACTATCCAACCTCCTGTTGAACAGTTCAGTGAAGAGGAACTGAGGTAATTGATTCCCTGTGAAATGCTCTTCTTGGGATTTTAACTGAATCTTAGTCATTTTTATTTTATATACAGCATTGAGATATTATTTTGGGAATCTGTATTTTGCTCATTAGTAGCATGCTCATACACCCATGGATATGTTAAACAAATACTATGCAATACAGAGATGAAATCTATAAACTACCAGATTCTGCATGGTGGATTGTAAGGATTTTATGAAGGGCTATCCGTTCCCAACTCTAATTACATTACCTTACACATTATACCTTAAACATGATGCTCTCCCACTGAAAAAAATAACAATAAATAAATCACATGGATTAGCAGATAACAAATTTGTTCCATTTTGCAGCAGTGCCACTCCAGGAAGTGCCAGAAAACAATACTATATTCTTAAAAGACCTGGCACAGTTATAAGCTTGCCACGCTTCTAAAACACGTTTTAAAAATTAGAAGCCCACCTTGGAAGGCTCAAAAATCCATGTACTCTTTGTCTACTCCCACCATGATCTTTTTCGCCATGAATGGAGAGGCACAAGTTGGAATTAATTTTTATCCGCATCTGCTGTTGTTGAGGTGCTGCTAGATGCCAAGCTTGCCAATCTGCTAGAGCAATGACAGAAAATAGTGTTGGAGGAAAAACATATCTACACATTTATGAGCATTCTTGAGAGTAGGAATCTAACCTTAGCGAAACAGGTTTTTATAACATATAAGAGAACTGTGCATTTAAGGAAATGCATGATATAGATTGATAAAGCCTATAACAGAATAGAATAACAGATTAACAGAGGTGGAAGGGAGGTCTTCTAGTCCAACCACTTGCTCAGGCAGGAAACCCTATACCATTTCAGACAAATGGTTGTTCAATCTCTTCTTAAAATCTTCCAGTGTTAGAGTATTCACAACTTCTGGAGCAGGGGTGAGTTCTACTTATCTTTATTACCAGTTCGCATCGTGCCCACATGTGCGCTCTTCTGCGCATGCGCAGATCAACTTTGATGATGTCCGGGTCAGTGGGTGGAGCCTCCCGCTGGTTTTACTACCGGTTCTTGCGGGAGCAACCCACCACTGTTCTGAAGGCAAGTTGTTCCACTGATTAATTGTTCCATCAGGAAATTTCTCCCTAATTCTAGTTGGGTCTCTCCTTGATTAGTTTCCATCCATTGCTTCTTGTCCTGCCTTCAGGTGCTTTGGAGAATAAGTTGACCCCCTCTTCTTTGTGGCAGCCCCTTAGACATTGGAACACTGCTATCATATCATCTCTAGTCCTTCTTTTCATTAAATTAGACATACCCAATTCCAGCAACCAATCTTTATATGTTTTAGCTTCCAGTCCCCTAATCATCTTAGCTCTAGGTAACTAGAAACTAGCTGACTACATTCTGCCAAGAGTAGATCAGAGAACAATGATTCTATGTGTGCCATAGATGGAAGTGATCCTGAAATTAGCAGCCTGGAAGACAAAGCAATAGCAGTAACAGTAACAGTAACAGTAAAGATGGGATATGGAGTCAATGCTAAATTCTCTGCCTCTTTGTGAGGTGCTAAAGAGTCAATGTCACTGAAATCACCCATCCAACTTGCAGGAAGCAGCTCCAGTAGTTTATGCCAGCGGTCACCAACTGGTGGTCCATAGACCACTGGTGGTCCGCAAGAAAATTTTGGTGGTCCGCAGAAAAATTATTTGCATTTCTTATATTGCACTAAATCAGGGGTCCTCAAACTACGGCCCCTGGGCCAGATACATGCAATGAACGTTTATGTTGCTGCAGAGAGTCTCCCCCTTTGGGGTCTTTTTGTGTGAGTCAGAGGGGGGCAGAAATTCTGACTTGTGGTCTGCTTCAGCCTCCTAGTGTGGGGCTTTGGATGAAGGCTGAAGGGAAGCGCCACTGGTGGCGAAGAACTGGAAGGCCTCGTTCCAGTGGGACTGCATCATGGCTGGAACTGGCTGACCATCTCAGCCCGCTGAGCCTCCAGGCACCGGTACCTGGCCTTGCACTCCAGCAGGTCTTCCCTCTGCTTGGAAAGCCTATGCTTGTAGTCTTCAGTGAGGTGCTTCTGCTGTGCCTCCTTCTTGGTCAGATCCAATTTGAACTGAGCCAGCTGTTTTGCCAACTCTTTCTCATGGTGGCTGCTTAACTCCAACAACTGCTTCCTGTTGGGGCCCTAAGGAAACCAGGCAGGCAGGTGAGGAATGGCTGGGAGGGGAGGGGTGAGTAGAGAACGGCGAGGTGCCCCTCGACGCAAGTGACATCAAGTTGATCACAGCCACCCAGTCACATGACCACCTTTTTTTAAAAAAAATTGATTTATATGCCGCCCTTCTCCGAAGACAATGTGCTCAGCAATAGCCTTCATCCTTTTGTATATTTATACAAAGTCAGCTTATTGCCCCCACAACTGGGTCCTCATTTCACCTACCTTAGAAAGGATGGAAGGCTGAGTCAACCTTGAGCCTTGGCGAGATTCGAACCCTGCAGTAATTGCAGGCAGCTGGTCTTAATAACCAGCTTAATAACAGGGTGCCTTAAACCCCTGTACTACCAAGGCTCGCCCACCCAGCCGTTCATTAGGCAGATCATATTAGTGATCACTGGGATTTAAAATTATGAATTTAGTGATCCCTGAGGTCCAAAAGGTTGGCAACCCCTGGTTTATGCCACTGCATTCAATACATATTTCAGAAACAGGGAACTTTGTTGTATTTCCCAAACAGTAAGCATGTTGTTTTAGACACCCGTATCTTGCTGGATCAAAAGATTGTGAAGCCTCATCCATCATCTTTCATCCAAACTCACAAAAGTTTCCAAAGATTGTGAATGAAATTCAAAACTCTGTGCACCTTTCTTCTTAATGGATCATATTTTGAACTGAGGGTGAATCCTAAGTATGAAATTAATTTTTATACCAGAGTTGACTAACATTTCTTCAAATTTAAGGAGCAATGCAAATGTTATGCTGGATCATTCACTCCATCTTGGGGCTTGTCTAAGAACTGCAGGTGAAACATTTCTTTGCTTCAGAAAGCAGTTCTGTTGATGTGACCTACTAGAATCAGGATTTAGCATTTGTGTCATGCCATCAGTATGCATAGAGAGTTACCAGGGAACAAACAAAAGGAAAGGAAAAAGGGAGCGCTTGCTGAATATACTCTTTTCTGGAGAACTGCTTCTTTGCTCTTCTACTAGATAGTACTGTAGCGTCTGTCTAAATCCTGACATTGCCTGAAGGAACTCTTTCTGATTTAATGAAATTGAGACCGAATATGGAAACTGTTTATCAGAAAATGAAACAGGCGAATGTACATGCCCATTAACCAATCTGGAGCTTTAGACTAGTATATAGAACCTCTGGAAATCAGTTCAGACCAGAGGTGAGTTTCAGCAAGTTCTGACCAGTTCTGGAGAACCGGTAGCAGAAATTTTGAGTAGTTTGGAGAACCTGTAGTAAAAATTTGACTGGCCCCGCTCCCATCTATTCTCTGCCTCCCAAGTCCTAGCTGATTGAGAGGAAATGGAGATTTTACAATATTCTTCCCCTGGAGTGGGGTGGGAATGGAGATTTTACAGTATTCTTTCTCCTGCCACACCCACCAAGCCACGCCACGCCCACCAAGCCACACCCACGGAACTGGTAGTAAAAAAATTTGAAACCCACTACTGGTTCAGACCTCTCTGGCGCTGTGTCCCTTCTTTCAGTCTGCTCTCCAGGTTAGGAGGGAGGAAAGAGGAACATCAGAAATCAAGGTGAAAAAAAGAGGAAATGGGGGAAAATAAAAGGAAAAAGAGAGAAAGAGAGTGTCTGGGGAAGAAGGCAATGTCTATTCACATTCACATCTGACCATGCTCACAATCTGCTTTAGTCCCACTCACAACTTTTGCTTCTTGTTGTATCTGGTCTAGAGTGATAATTCTGATGAACAACACAACAAATCAAAGTGAGGACTTTAATCTTTTATTGACATTGTTAAGATATATCATGCCATGCTTTAAAAAAGAGGCAAAGGTTTCACCTGTCTAGACATATCTGACTCTAGGGGGCGCTGCTCATCTCTGTTTCCTAGCAGAGGGAGCCAGTCAGAGGTGGGTTTCAGCAGGTTCTGACCAATTCTGGAGAACCGGTAGCGGAAATTTTGAGTAGTTCGGAGAACCGGCAAATACCACCTCTGACTGGACCTGCCCCCATCTATTCTCTGCCTCCTGAGTCCCAGCTGATCGGGAGGAAATGGAGATTTTGCAGTTAATTTCCCCTGGAGTGGGATGGGAATGGATATTTTACAATATCCTTCCCCTGCCACACCCATCAAGCCACACCCACAGAACCAGTAGTAAAAAATTTGGAAACCCAGCACTGGAGCCAGTGTTGTCCGAAGATGCTTCCGTGATCATGTGGGCAGCATGGCTTGGGTCTCAAACTGCCAAACTTCCAACTGATAAGCCCAGCATCTTAACCACTAAGCCAGTGGTTCCCAACCTTTCCAGCTTTGCAGTCTACCAATGTCGGCAGGAAGGGAGGGTAAGGGAAGGGAGAGTTCCACATAAGCAGCAGGTACCCTCTGTTGGAGGATAGCTAAATGGAGCTTTGCATGCACACATCCACTGCTCACACAACTAGAGCTGTGCATATCCATGCACTTGTCTGCTGCTTGAGCACCCCAGTCCAGAATGGGCTACGGCCCAGTGCCATACCACAGCCTGGGGGCTGGGGACCCCTATGCTAAGCTTCTGCATCCCTTTCATCCCACACTTGTTATTTTAACCATTCGTTTGTGTCAAATACAGCTTCTTTCAGTTGTTGGATGCTCAGCTTTGTATCACTTTTGATGTTATCAAGCCAGCGTGTTCTTTGCTTGCCCTTCTTCTTGTTCCACTAACCATTCCTAGCACCATTGACTTCTCCAATGAATTTGCACGCATGACATGGCCTAGTAAATCAGGCGTAGTCTTGTGATTTTGTCTTCTAATCATGTGTCTGGTTTTATACGAGCACCTCTCTGTTGGTTGCCCTGGCTGCCCAAAGTATACGCAATAATTTCTGCCAGAACCACAATTCAAAGGCGACAACTCTTTTTCAATCAGCCATTCTTAGTGTCCACTCTCCAATCCATACATCATTATAGGGAAGATTGTCACTGTAACTAATCAGCTTTTGGTATTTATGATCTCATGCTTATCCTAGTGCCATGATGGCGAACCTATGGCATGTGTGCCACAGGTGGCACATGGAGCCATATCTGTGGGCACGCGAGCATTTCCCTAGCTCAGCTCCAGCATGCATGCCCGTGCCAGACAGCTGATTTTCGGGCCTTCTGGGCCCACCTGAAGTCGGGAAACGGGTCGTTTCCAGCATCCAGAGGCCCTCGGGGGGGGAGGCCATTTTCGCCCTCCCCAGGCTCCAAGAAAGGCACCAGTAACCTTTTTGCCTTCACGTGCCAAAAGCATGAGAGGCGTGGGGGCATTGAATTATGGGTGTGGGCATGCATGCACGAGACCAACCCTGCGCGACCCCCACTTTTGGCACGCGATGGCAAAAAGGTTAGTCATCGCTGCCCTAATGCTAATAAAGCCTCAAAGAGGAAAACACTAAGATTTTTGAAATTTTTCCATAGGTAATCCTCCACTTACAACAGTTCATTTAGTGACTGTTCAAAGTTACAACATCACTGAAAATGATCATTCTACACACTTACAACCTTTGCAACAACCCCATAGTCATGTGATCAAAATTCAGATGCTTGGCAACTGACTCATATTTATGACAGTTGCAGGGTCCCTGCGTCATGCAATCACCTTTTGCGACCTTCTGGCAAGCAAAGTCAATGGGAAGCCAGGATTGCTTAGTAACCGTGTTACTCACCTAACAACTGCAGTGATTCATTTAACATAAAATGGGGCAAAATTCACTTAACAAATGTTTTGCTTAGCAACAAAAATTTTGGGCTCACTTGTGGTCATAAATCAAGAATGGCCTGTAATTCCTTTTCAATTCCTTGCTGCCTGTCTGGTCTGCCTTACATTTTCCAATGTAATAATTAAAGAATACACATACACACAAACAATACCATGACAACTTAGAAAGTACAAAAGAAATTGTCCTAGTCTGGAGTTTTCAGTGAGGACATTCATGATTTGCAACCAAAGAATATTTGAATTGAATGGAGTTCTCATATAACTAGCGTTTTCCTTTATTTACTATAGAAGTTCCAGAAATGACAGAAATGAATTCCAGGATTCTGGAATGGTGGAACTGACTGACTGAATGAATAAAGATTAGGATACGGATCCATAGCATTAGCAAAAGAAGGTGCGGGGATAGCTAAAATCTATGCAGAAAAGTCCTTAGCTCATGGTTATGCCAAAAAGGCATAAATTAGAATTTGTTAGGTAGTTTTCTAGCTAGGATAGACAAGTATTTAATTAATCCGTTCGGAGTCACATGTCAATAATTATGTGTTTTGCATATATACATTTTTAAATCATGCTTTATATATTTCATTTCATGAAAACTTCTATCCTGAATTTCCAATTCTAAACAAGGTCACTCGAATGCTTATCCTGGGAATAAACCTACAACATTTTAATATACGCCTGTTTTAGTATATAGGCAAACAAAACAAAAACGTGAGCTTATCTTCTCGCATTAAACACAAAATACATTCTTGGTGTCCTTATTTTATTTTTTATTTTCAAAAGATTATATTTCAGATATAGATATAGATATGTATAAAAGAGGCAGTAAAGATTCCCCAAAGATCTGTCAGGAAAAATATAATTACAAGTCACATAACATGACAATTTAGAAATCACCTTGAAAAACTTACAGGAGTCTGTGGCATGAATAAGAGACAGAAAGACAAAAACAGAAGCTAGTCTCTGGAGGAGGAAAATATGTCTCCTGATTCACAAATGAAATAAATCAGTTTTCTTTTTCATCTGTGACTTGCTCTCTCTCTCTTTTCTCTTCTGCAATAAGAAGGAAGAACAGATCTGCAGGAGCAAAACCCATTTGTCTTTGTTTTAGAAGAAAATTCACTTTCTTATAGCAGTCTATTCAACAATGTTCTCTCATATACCTCCACTGAATTATTACTGTAAAATTAACTGGCATTTAATTCATGTATCACAGTAAACCATTCTGTAACTTTCAAAAATTAGTGATTTCTTTTTCCTGAGAATCTATCCTAAGAATTTGGAGGGAGAATCCATCTCTCATAGCAAATTTGGGGAACTATACATAGTCTTCAAATGACAACCATAATTGAAGTCTGGAATTATATGCATAAGTCATGCCGGTCGTTAAGCAGATCAACACATGACTAACCCAATTTTATGACATTTTTTACAGCAGTCATTAAGCAAATCTGCAGCCATTAAGAAAACTCCACGATTGTTAAGTGAATCCATTATCTGCAATGCACATTTTTTTGCCAGAAACCGAAAGAAAATGCCAGTTTCCATCAAAAAAATCATAAATACATGCCTGTTGTCAAACATCCAAAATACAATCACATGACTGCAGGGGGGGAGGGGCAACCATTGGAACTTCGAATCCAGGTTGTAAGTACCTTTGGGGGGGAGGTCCATCATAACTTTGAACTTTGAAGGGACCAGTTGTAAATCAAGGATTAACTGTACGAATGGCCACCATCAATTGCCTTTTGTATCTGCCATTCAACCAAGGATCAATGGGCATTATTATCTCTCATTTTGGATTCCGCAGATTGCATAGGGTGCTTAAGAAGGTATACATCTATTAATAGTATTCAGGTAGTAATGGAGATAACTGGATTGGATTCACTCCATCCTCAAACCCTTTATTGTTTGAGAAAATGGACAAAACTGGAAAACAATTAGGAAGAAAGAAAAAATTGCATAGAGTCTTGCTAAATCTGTAATAATAAATGGTTAATAACACAAAATCTGTAGAGGGAAAAAGAAATGGCCTTGAAGAACAGGAGGAAGAGATGCTACTAGGAACCATGGTGGCACAGTGGTTAGAATGCAGTATTGCAGGCTAACTCTGTCCACTGCCAGGAGTTCGATCCTGACCAGCTCAAGGTTGACTCAACCTTCCATCCTTCTGAAGTTGTTAAAATGAGGAGCCAGGTTGTTGGGGACAATAGGCTGACTCTGTAAACTGCTTAGGTGGGGCTATAAAGCACTCTGAAGCAGTATATAACTCTAAGTGCTAAGTGCTAATAAAACAATGGGCAGATAGGATAGGACAGGACAGGACAGGACAGGACAGGACAGGACAGGACAGGACAGAACAGAATAGAATAGAATAGAATAGAATAGAATTTTTTATTGGCCAAGTGTGATTGGACACACAAGGTGTGTGCATACGCTGAAACAACTTGGTGCATACGCTCTCAGTGTACATAAAAGTGTACATAAAAGTGTACATAAAAAATACGTTCATCAAGAATCATAAGGTACAATTAATGATAGTCATAGGGTACAAATAAGCAATCAGGAAACAATATCAATATAAATCATAAGGATACAAGCAACAAATTACAGTCATACAGTCATAAGTGGAAGGAAATGTGTGGTGGGAACGATGAGAAGATTAATAGTAGAGCAGACTTAGTAAATAGTTTGACAGTGTTGAGGGATAAGCAGAGCTTGAACTCAGGCCAGAAAGATAAAGAAAGCCCAGACCAAGAAAATGTGAGGGAACATCTCACATAAACCCCACCCTAGATCACACAAAGATAAAGGGAAAGATGGAGAAGCGCATTCAGACTTGTAAAATTCTGTTACTAAGCTTTCGAGTAAAAGTAGTCCTGACTTTTGTGGCATTGGTATCTTAATCTGGTCCATCTTGAAGGGCTGGCAGAATCTCATAATGATTGTTTTGCACAAAATCAACGTCAAGGCAGAATGAAGCTGGACCTAAAATACAAGAGAAAGAATTATATTTACTTTGACTCTATTTATCAGATTCTATTTATTCCTTCTTTAAGAAAATCCTGGTAGGTTGTTCTAGTTTGCCTTTCTTCGAAGCTCTAGAAATTCCCATCTCAAATATAATATTGAAGTCTTTTCATTCCCCACAGTAAAACTGAGTCTCCGGGCTTTGTGGAGAATGAATTGCTAAATAAGTTGATAATAGTTGAGATAACTTGAATTTAATGTACCTACATGTAAAGATACGCAAGTAGGAAAGAATTGCTGGATGTAATTTATCTTTAATGACTCTACATAAAACAGACTAGCTGCACCTGAAGCTAACAAATGATTAGTAATCATGGTGATAGTAAAAAATTAAGTACAAGATGGGGTTGTAATAATCATTTAGATAAAATTGCATAAGTGGGGGCTGTATTAATTGCTTCCTAGCAATTAGCAGTAGGGGGGAAAAAATCCGAAACTTTCTTATAATACTAATGGCAGCAGGGACCATTCCTTCTCGAGATAGCAGTTGGGTCTAATCTAGAATGTTGGCATGTGTGCTATAGTGCAGATGACAATTTCCCCGTCCCCAACTTGCCTCCTGTTTAATATTTAAAAACTTAATAAGATTATTGCTAATCACATCATTAACTTCTTATGTGGTTAGATCCTAAGTATACATCCTGCCTGCTCATATCTTTGTGAGCCTCATTTTGGATTGTTCATAACCAGTTACACAGTCTGTATTTACATTTGTTTTCTGCTGCAAGAAGCTCCATTTTCCTGGCTTTTATAAGGAAAAGCTTCATAGAACATAGAATCATAGGGCTGGAAGGAATCTCAGGGGGTCTCCTAGTCCCTTCTCCTATACAATAATGTATGCAAGTTTGGCCTCACTAGTGCTGTATAAAGCAATAGGATCACATCTTGTGATCTTGATGCTTTCCTTCTGTTGATGCAGCCCAAGATTGCATTGGCTTTTTTCCTTTCAAGTATAAATCGATCTATCATCTGCTAAACAGAGGACATCATGCTGCAGTTATAATAGGGCTGATCAGACTATTATCCCTGATTTGACAAAGGAATGTGACAAGCATATTATCCATATTTTCATCAGCAAAATGTTATTTTTCATCAGCATAATGTTAGTGATGAACTTGCTGTGACATTGCTTGTTACATCACATCTATCTCCATTAATTTGAAAGGCAATACGGTATAACAGATGTAGCATTAAACGTGGCCTGGGCTCACATACCTGCTAGCCTATAAAACTTTCTGGATCATTTTGATCTAGAATCTCATTCTTATTAATAAATTAATAAATCAAATTAATAAATCAAATTAATAATAATAATATGTCAGTCTAACCTGCTTTAAAAGATGGTTAGGAAGATAGTAATAAAAAGTGCCATATATGCAGCAGTGGGTTTCATGTTTTGTTGTTACCAGCTCGCTGTGCACACACACACACACACTTGCTTTGTGCACATGTGCATCTTCCATGCATGTGCCCGGCCTTCTACACATGTGCTTTGCTCACATGCGTGTCTTCCTAAATAGGACAGCAAAGAGCCGGGGCAGTGGGCAGGGGCAGGGGCAGGCCCACCCATGATCTCCGCTACCGATTCACCCGAACCGGTACGAAGTGGCTGAACATCACTTCTGCATATATGGCTTAAGCTCCTTGGGGAGAAGAAGAATAATTACCATGTTTCCCTGAAAATAAGACCCTGTCTTATATTTTTTTGAACCCTGAAATAAGCACTTGGCCTTATTGCCATGTGCTCAAAAGCCCAATTGGGCTTATTATCAGGGGATGTCTTATTTTGGAGAAAACAGGGTATATATTAAATAGCAGCTTTGGAACTATTTTTATTTTTTACTCCCATATTGTAGGCCATTTGGATTTGTCACTGTAAGCCCTGATCTACCTTGGAACATTTACTCCACAGAATAGTGATATAGGTAACTCATTATTAATCCCACTGTAATGATAGAAAATTAAGGCTGAGATTAATCACGCCCAACCCTTCCCAATATAGATATTGTACCTTGTTTCCTGGACAAGCTAACTGCCTGGTCTCATCCATTCTTATTCAGAAATAAACGTCAGCGGGAAAAGAGAGGGCAGATTTAAACAGGAGCTATCCTATAATGACTTTTCAGCTTCACTACCTCTGGCAGTTAATATCTTCTGTCTAACATCCTTTCATCCAAACAAGCACCATTAATTGCTAGAGAGGGGCTTGAATTTAATCCATGGGTAGGCATTGGGGATGTTTGATCACTTTGATTAGAAGGTAAACTGTCACTAATTCCATGGCTTATTCACTGTCCAGGAAAAAGGGAGATACATTAGAAAAAGTGCAAATTATATATATCCTCTGATGGACATAAATGGGTACGTCAGCCAAGGTCCTTGCTTATTGCCATGGAAATGGCTTCAGTTAGTCTTCCTCTGTTATTCTCATAGCATCGAAGACTACAGTATTAGATCTGCGGGCAACAGCTGTTCCAGTTAAAGAAAAGATACAAATAATTGAACTTTTGGAATGACCGATATGACAGATAGTATTTTTAACCATTAGAACATTTAATATATTGCAGTGTCCTGGGGTGATGTGACCACCTTTTGAGACTTTCTAACAAGCAAAATCAATGGGGAAGCCAGATTCATTTTAAAAAGTTAGTCATTAACTTAACATTAACTCTTAAGTCTTTAACTTAACAACTGCAGTGATTCACTTAACAATTGTGGCAAGAAAGGTCATAAAACGGGGCAAAATTCAATGAAGAAAACAAAAATTTTGGGCTCAATTGTGGTCACAAATTGAGGAATACCCGTACCTTCAACAATCAGTTCTGAAGACAAGGGAATGCAGTTCCTAACTTCATCCAATCAGAAATTTTCTATGGTCAGATAAAATGACCATTGGAACACTTTTCCTCATAACTGAATGGTTTCAAAAGATCAAAATGAGGAAAAGAGAAGTTGGATCTTTTTGCTATTGGCTGATTAAGAAGTTCCAGCTCCTATATTCTTCAAGTCTGTCCTGTTTATGTATATTGTACATGTAGCTTCATGTATCAAATGAGGCCTTTACAGTGGTGGGTTGCCCCCGGTTCGGACCGGTTCACAAGAACCAGTAGTACAACTGGCGGGAGGCCCCGCCCACCGCCCCGGATGTCATCATCAGTGATCTGTGCATGGGCAGAAGCAAGGCATGTGCACGAGCTTTGCTTGTGCACGCATGCAATCCCGTTGCGAATCGAGAATATAGGTAAATAGAATCCACCCCTGGGCCTTTAGCATCTGGAAAGGCAACAGTCCTAAGAGCAGCCAAAAGTCTGGATGACTTCAGAAGCAGCAATAACCTTTAAAACCTAAGGCTCATGGTACAGATGCACATAAGGAAGAAATACAGGTAGTCCTCAACTTATAACCACAATTGGGACTGAAATTTCTATTGTTAAACAAGGCAGATGTTAAAAGGAGTCCTGCCCAATTTTATGATTTATGTGCCATCGTTGTTAAGTGAATCACTGTAGTTGTTAAATGAATTCAGCTTCCCCATTGACTTTGCTTTTTGGAAGCCAGCTGGGAAGGTCACAAACGGTGATCACATGACCGGAAATGCTGGTTGCCAAGCAGCCAAATTATGATCACGTGACTGTGGAGATGTTGTGATGTTTGTAGGTGTGAGGACTGGTAGGTCATTTTTTCCCCCAATGCCCTTGTAACTTAGAATGGTTGCTCAATGAATCATGGTAAGTTAAGGACCACTTGTATGCATTCTGAAGTACATTTTGCCCATTTCTCCTTCACTGAATTTTTTTGTACTAAGAGATATTTGAAATTTTTCTTCCCCAGGTTCCTAAATATTGCTTTATCCCATTCCTCTTCGCTTGTTCACCGTGCCATGAAGGGAAGAGAAACAGCACACAGACTCACAACTATGGAACACTGAACTGATTAGCATTGCCCACTGCAAGGACTGAGAGTTTGAAGTGCACAGATTCACATGGCTGCTCCTTCTGGAAACCGTTATGCTTCTAAGAGTTGCTAGGAAGCAGCTTTTTGAATTTTTATGTATTTGCAAAGTGCACAGGGTTGGAGGGATAGTCAGAGCTGAACTTAATGGTATACTTAGAGAAGGAATGTGGTACTTGTGGCTCTCCAGATTACTAGCCATCACAGCCAGTTCTCTGATATTGTGGGAGATGTGTCAGAATGACAGCTAAAAGTCCAAAGATTCCTTAGGTATTCTGCCCATGTCTATCTCCTTTCTTTCTTCTGAACTACTTGGTGGCAAGGTTAGCAATGGTATTTTTTAAGAAGGTGGAATGTTTTCTAAATGGAATTGTACATTTATTCCATCACTGAGTCACTGGCAAAAATGGAACCTACTATCTAATATAATAGGTTGGATTCAGAATGTAACTCTAGGCCTGGACTCTGGTCATGTCCTTTTGGTTATACCTCTGCCCCTCAAAATTTGCTCTGGAGATTGTGCACTGATAATTCTCCTTTCTATTACTTCCTATTACAATGACAGAGTGTGACAGTGACTTTCACCCAATGTTGTGGTACAGCAAATGTCAGAGGGATAATGATGTGCCTTCTCAGATTATTACAGAGCCAACTAAAATGCCAGTAATCTCTAATCTCTGTTGTATTCCTCAATTCTCTACAGTTTTCCTTGTGCTAACGAATGGGGCACAGATCAAAATGGGATCTCTGCTAGAATAATGTGGAAAACAACATTGACAGCTAGAGGTAAAATCCCTCTCCAACACTGACATCTTTGCCCGTAGAAGCATTTTTTGGGGTTGAAGCCACCTAGATGACCTGAAGGGGCACCTAGGATCTACCTTAATTTATTGTCCTTTTTGTTGCATGTTGCGGCACATAGATAATCTTCCAGCCGCAGTTCATCATGGGAAGCTAGGTTAGGAGAGATGAAGTGTCATTGTATTAGGAGTTATGTAAAACTAAGTTTCAGGAAAATGGAAGGCTCTAAATTTTTCAGGGCAATTTGTGTTGCTTTCCAAATGTACTGTACAGGAAATGCCCCTGTTCTGTAGAGGAGTTTGTATTTGAGAATGCTTGGATTAGAAATGGATTTTTCCTTTCTTTTCTGAATCTCCTCTTTCTGAGAATCACTTTGCAATCTTGAAAATATTCTACTTCAATATGAATTTGCACAGCATGCAAACAAACAGCCTCTTTGATCCTGACAGGGGTCTTGAAACTACTGTGCTGTGGCTAAATAATGAATGGCTTCAAAATTAAGGGCTTCCTTAATGATAACAGCTTGCTGGGCTATGAGTTTTTCATCGACTATACATACCAAATGGTTTTACACATATATATAAAACAACAAGACGCAGCCACCAGAATAAGCAGAACTTCAGTGAAATGTATGAATCTCATTTTTTAAAAAAACTGCCAGAAGGCTTAAGCACAACTTGTCTTTTCTACACTGGTTTTGAAGAGAAGTGAAAAATCTAGATCTTATTTTATTGCTTTCTTTTTATCCACATCCATTAACACACTCAAGCAGAAAGTAGGCCTAATGTTGTCTTTAACAGCTTGAGATTTTTTTTTTTTTCCTAAAAAAGGGTTAGCCAGGAAAGAAAATAAAACTCAACATGAACAAAAAATGATGATTTAAAGCCATGGAAATTGAGTTAGAATTCTCTTTCAGAAAAAAAAAAGCATCGTTATCAACTATATATGTTGTCACTCTTGAGGTATTTGTATATGACCTTTTAGAATTTTTGTTTGTTTATTTGTTTGTTAGATTTGTATGGGTACCCATCTTGAAGCAGAACTCTGGGTGGTTCACAATCACAATAAACCATAAAATAATTTTAAAAACCATAACAGAGACAAAAAAAATTGGTGCCTCAGCTTCTGGGAAGCTCCTACAAACCATCCATTCACTGGTCAATCTCACACTACCCTGGTGCCTGAGGGAAGAGCTTCTGGAAGTCTTAAAAGTGGGGAGGCCTGCCAGATCACCGGATAGGCACCACTTCTAGGTTCTACTAGATCAAGTTATTTAAGAAAAGGGATCTCAAAAGTGCCTATTCTATTCGAGCTGGATTGGCTTCCGGTGGACTTCCAGGTGCGCTTCAAGGTGTTGATGATCACCTTTAAAGCGCTCCATGGCTTAGGGTTGGGGTACTTACGGGACTACCTTCTGCCACCAATTGTCTCCCACCGGCCAGTTTGCTCCCACAGAGAGGGCCTCCTCAGGGTGCCGTCGGCCAGACAATGTCGGCTGGCGACGCCCAGGGGTAGAGCCTTCTCTGTGGTGGCACCTACCCTCTGGAACAATCTACCCCCAGAGATATGAGTGATCCCAGACCCCCGGACTTTTCGTCGGGCCCTTAAAACCTTTTTTTTTCAGTTAGCCGGGCTGTCCTGATTTTATGGTGGGTTTTTAAAATTTGATATTGATTTTAATTGAAATGTTTTAAATTATGGGCCAAACTTTATTTAATTATTTTAAATCTATTTTAACTTTTGTGTACAAATGTTTTATTTTGGCTGTTCACCGCCCTGAGTCCGAAAGGAGAAGGGCAATATAGAAATCTGAAAAATAAATAACTAAATAAATAAATCTGATGAGATAGCAGTCAGACTCAGAGAGTGGTGACTTTGCAGATAACCCAGCTCCATTCCTCACTATAGTGATATCAGTGCTTAGATACCATCATTTATTTATTTTTTTACCAAAAATAGGTCTTGGTTTTTTAGATATAATCCATCTAATTAATACAATGTTTTTTAAACTTGGCCATTTTAAGAGGGATGGACTTCTGGGAGTTGAAGTCCACCCTTCTTAAAATGACCAAATTTGAAAACCACTGTGTCAGGGTTCCAAGTAACACCCCCAACGAAAGAAGACTCCAAGGCTAGAAGTTCCTCTAAGTTCCATTTTATTAGAGATGTCATATTGGCACATTTGGGAAAACCCGAATCTGAAAGCTTCCAAGTTTTCCCCACCCAGAAGAAAGTGCAAGTCCCTGTCCCAGCATACACATGTCCATCACATGGTCCAATCAATGCACCGCTCCAACTAGAGATGCCTCCCAGCCACACCCCTCCAGGTGCAGGGCAGAATGTCCTTGACTCTCAAAGAAAAGAATGTTATTTTTTATTATTATTATTTTGTCGAGTACATTTTAGATAATATATATATATAATTATAAGCATGAATTGAATACATAAAATGAATACAATTAAAGGGAACATTAGGACAGGGACAGTAGGCACGCTGGTGCTCTTATGCATACCCCTTACAGACCTCTTAGGAATGGGGTGAGATCAACAGTAGACAGTTTTAGGTTAAAGTTTTGGGGGTTTTGGGATGAGACCACAGAGTCTGGTAGTGCATTCCAGGCATTAACAACTCTGTTATTGAAGTCATATTTTCTGCAATCGAGTTTGGAGAGGTTCACTTTAAGTTTGTATCTATTTTGCGCTCATGTATTGTTGTGGCTGAAGCTGAAGTAGTCATTGACAGGTAGGACATTGTAGCAGATGATTTTATGAGCTATGTTTAGGTCATACTGAAGGCGGCGTAGTTCTAAATTTTCTAAACCCAGAATTTCAAGTCTGATGGCATAAGGTATTTTGTTACAAGCAGAGGAGTGGAGGACTCTTCTTGTGAAATATTTCTGGACGCGCTCAATTGTATTAATGTCCGATATGCATTGCGGGTTCCAAACAGATGAGCTGTATTCAAGAATTGGTCTAGCAAATGTTTTGTATGCTCTGGTTAGTAGTGTAATATTACCGGAGAAGAAGCTACGCAAGATTAGGTTTACAACCCTTAATGCCTTTTTGGCGATGTTGTTACAGTGGGCTTTGGCACTTAGATCATTTGATATGACTACTCCAAGGTCCTTGACAGAGTGAGGGTCATCTACAAGCTCATGTCCACTTAGCTTGTATTTAGTGTTCTGATTCTTTTTGCCAATGTCTAAGACAGAGCATTTTTCCCCCCTCCCAGTTTCCCACAGCACTAAACGTTGCAACCCTGAAGATCCAAAGTAAAAGATGGCTTCCAGGCCTGACACACTGATCTAATAAATTAAGGAGATTCATTTCCCAAGGCCAATTGTCCCATAGCCCAGTTCCAATTTGTATTCTAACTCCCATTTTTCTATCCACACCTAGGTGGTCGCACCAAGCTTTGTAGCACAACCAGGGCTTTTTCCTCATACACCCCTACTTGAAAAGAAAGAGAGGCATCACCTCCCTGTCAGGTCAGGCCTATTGAGGGAGCGGAGACTGCAAGGCCCTAGAAGATCAGTAAAATAACCCACAGTCAATGCAAGAGCTGCTTGTGTCCCATTAAGCACAATGAATAAAACATGACAGAAACAGCACAAATGCAGAAAGCCAGGAATTTTTGTTTCAAGCCAGATTCCCCATCTACCCCAGCAGCTCCCGGCTAGCAGGCTCTCGTTGCTAGTCAGCCATTACTCTGATGAATCACTGCAGATAGCTGTCAGTATCCTTGTCAGTATGATAAATGAGGCCAGGAGCTACAATGTTCTCAAGCAATGTATTCAGTTCATCTTGCATTAAAGCATGTAGCACACCTCTCCTGAGGCTTTCCTTCAGCTTAGCAACAGCCTCTTTATTTCCCTTTCCCTCATTGGGAGTTTCTTCATGTGCTCTGTTTCCTCCATTCTCCCCAGCTAAAAAAAAAATGCCTGCATTTCCTTCCTAGATTGCAGAAGCACTATAGTGAATTGGCACAGTTCAAAATAAAGCAGGCCCTGTGCTTCAAGGATGGATCCATGTTATAAGGCAAGTTGAAGCAGGTAATGGTGGGAGAAGACTGGAGGCTCTTATTTGGATTCCTTTAGGACAGGGGTGTCCAAGCTTGATAACTTGTAGACTTCAACTCCCAGAATTCCTCAGTTCGCCATGCTATCTGAGGAATTCTGGGAGTTGAAGTCCACAAGTCTTAAACTTGCCAAGATTGGATATCCTTGCTTTAGGATCAAGTTTCCTCTATATCCTCTTTCAGAAAGAACTAACATTTTAGCCGCAAGAATTTCTGCTGTGCAGGATATTCAATCATATGATGTGATCCCTCTGAAGCAATACAGGCCCAGAAAGCTTAGTTCATGCTCTTTTTGTCCTCCAGACTTAATAACAATGGAAACGCTTTCAGATTTACAGCCTTATATATTCCAGTCTTCAGAAGTAGTTTTAAAACAAACCTGATTGGCCAATCTATCTCGACTCTCTTGATTATTTTCATACCTATTCATGTTTATTTGGACATCAAGGGATTAAGGGCACATCTAAATGTTTCTTCTGAGCCCACAAAACTTTGTAAATTGAGTCAATCAGCTGTTCTTCTTTCTGGTCAATAGATGGACAAAAGAAACTTTAAGTTATTAAGCTTGATTCTGGCCAATGACTGAGTGTCCTTCCCATCCCCTTAAGACAAACGACTAAGAATACATCTCTAATGCTTTTGGGATTCACCATGTTGGAAAATCATCGTTGCTTTCAAAACACATCTTGTTGATGTGCTGGCTGCATAATGGGGGCCTCGGAAGTGGGAAGCAGAGTAAGCTAAGACTTCAATCCACTGAGAGCACAGAAAGCTTTTCCAAGCTCAAAAAATGGCATGCTATCATTTCTGAAGCAGCATTCCCCTCCTGAAGCAATATGGCTTCATCTGCAGAGGCTGTATCATTGGGCAGGGATACAAAGTCTGTGATGATGCTGTGGGAATCCTCCCCCACCACCCCCAAAATAGAATATTTCCCCTGAAGGACAAATGGAAAAAAAAATCTTAAGGGAGGCAGAAACCAGCACCAGTCTCCCTGCCCCCAAGCAGAAATTGAGGCGGCCAGCTTTTAAAAATGCAGATTTGGTAATCCATTCAGAAAGACTGCAATAAGCAATTAACCAAGCTAAAAGAGTTGAGAGGATTAGCTCAGACAAGTACCTAGGATTTGTATTTCCCCTTTTGCCTATAGAGCCAGCCATGACCCCATAGGAATCTGACAACAGCCAATAGAATATTAAAGGACATGTTCTTGCACAGGAACAGGAAGCTCAAATAAAAAGCTCAAAGAAGGTATAAAAACACCCACTCTCAACTCCATTTTGACAACTGCACCAGAACCACAAACCCTGGTGGTTCTGTTCATCAATAAACAGAATCTTTCTTTCCAGTCAGCCTCCAGCCTTCATTTTATTTCCAGCTACTTTCTCCCAGCTTGGAACTGAACCATATTGTTGCATTTTCCTTCCAACAATACTGTATGATGAAAAGGAAGACTTTCTCCCAAGGATATCAGGTCTTCCCTTCCACCTGAAGGGTGAGATAGAATGCCTGCTAAATTATGATTGAATTTCATGTCCCAACCTGACATAACTAATAATACTTACATGATTGCTTTAATCTCCTTTCAAATCAATCCTTTCCAACATTATTTTTAGTAAGTACAGCTTTGTCAGTGAGAGAACTAGGAGTCCTGCTGAATAGAATCAAAGTCTCCTCTTGTTAACATCTTTTTTTTCACATTGGCCAACTAGATGCTTTGGGGAGCCTATAAGCAGAACAGGAAAACTTTCTTTCTTTCTTTCTTTCTTTCTTTCTTTCCTTCCGTCTGTCTGTCTTTCTTTCTTTCTTTCTTTTATTTCTTTTTTCTGTTTTTGCTTCTTTCAATCTTTCTTTTTCCTTTCCTTCCTTCCTTTCTTTCGATTTATAACTTGCCTTCAAGATGATTAAAAAACAAAAGAAATCATTTAAAATATTTTCTTAAGTACACTTTAGCACAAACACTCCCCAAGAGTCCTTAAATCACAAATCAAAGGTCAGCCTAAATAAAATTAGTCTTCTCTGCAAGCAATAGAGAAGGACTTAGGAGCCTGATGTTTTTTTATAGGGAATTCCAAAAGGTGGGAATTGTTCCCTTATGCGCTATCCCAGATGTAATTCAGATGTTTATGGCTTTAAAAGTTATCCTCACTGCCTGACACATGATGACTTTTGACCCTGGAGACCGAGCTGTTATAATTCATAGCTATTCCCTTCCATGGGTCTGTTTCATCTCTGAATGATAACCAATAAAAGATTTTGGCAGCAAATACCTTAATTATTTATTAGTTTATTAGTTATATAGCAAATACTAACCTTGCAGTTCAAATGCACATTAATGCGAATAGATAAATAGGTACCACTTTGGTGGGAAGGTAACAAATAGTGTTCTGTATGCATCAGCATATAGTCATGCCAGCCACATGACCACAGAAGCATCTTCAGAAAATGCTGGATCCCTTGGCTAAGAAACAGAGATGAGCACTGATCCCTAGAGTCAGACACGACTAGACGGGAAACTTTATTTTTATTATTAAAAAGTTTTTTATTAAGTACACATTAAAAACATTGGACACGGTGTGACCATCCTGGTTTTGTCATATCATACATATTTTTTAACATAAAAATAAATATAACTATTACCTATCCTCCATTGCTACTTTGATCTTATAAACATATCCCTTGTCTTCATTTGCATATTTGTCAAAATATTATCCCGTGTCAGTTCTACAAACTTTCACTCTTTTTTGTTCCAACTCCTTTTCTCCTTTCCAACCATTGATACAATTTGTTCCAAATTTTATAGTATTCTGTCTCATCCCTTTTTTTAAGTTCTAGTGTCAGCCTATCCATTTCTGGACGTGTCAGAATTTTCTTTATTATTTCTTTTTTGGGGGGGGGAAATCTTTTTTTTTTATAATGGAAAAGTGCAATCCTTAATTTTTCATGAGTCAGCTTCATGAGATGACTCGGGGTTCAGGAGAGTTGGGGAGAGATTAAAAAAAACCTACTCAACTTTCCCAACTACCCATATGATAATCACTTTGCTCGATAATAGCATATTCACCCATATTCACCAAAATATATGACCTTTTTAACTGTCTATCTAGTCTATGGATGTAAGAATAGCTCACACATACATCCACTTTATGATTTAAATGTATGAAGGGTATATGTATATGAAAAGATGTATGAAAACATCACAAAGCAAACAAAATGATTTTTGCTTCATCTTAATGCAATCATAAGTCTCAGCGGTTTTCCAGTGGGATAAGTGATCAGGGTGTTAAGTGACAGAAATTACATAATAGAAATTATTTTAAGGTGACAGGGAGTTCTACCGCTGCTTATATCTAAAATGAAAAGCGTATTTTCATTTTATTTTCATGTTTTTGTGATGTTAGCATTCATCTAGGTGCATCTCCACATACCTTAAGGCACCTTTCTTAAAATCTTTCACAAAGTCACTTTTGATTATTCAGGTATATGACAACTTTACATCAACATCACGTTTGTAAAAATGAACACTGATATGAGGCAAAAAATTAATACATTATTGTCAACTCCGCAATGATATTGTAAAACTAAAAAGTAAAACTAAAAGTCCCTTTTGCAGAAAAAATATTTGTGTGAGCATGGATAAGCCAGCTGCTAAATTATAGCCTTGCTATAACTGACCTGTATCCAGTTAGCTTATAGAAAAATATTTGTAGCAGTGTCAAAAAGCTATGGTTTGGATAGTTTTCAGCATGAAAAAGTTGTTTGCACTATGTACTTTTTTCCTAGTTTTCCACACAACAACCCTGCAAGGTACCAGTAACAGAGGTCAGTTCTGGAGAACCGGTAATAAAAATTCTGCCTGGCTCCGCCCCCATCTATTCTCTGCCTCCCGAGTCCCAGCTGATCGGGAAGAAATGGGGATTTAGCAGTAACCTTCCTCTGGAGGGGGATGTGAATCAAGGGTGGGCTCTACTTACCTTTACTACCGGTTCGCAATGGGACCACACACACACTCTTCTGCGCATGCGCAGAAGCGTTTTCATGACATCAGGGTCAGTGGGTAGAGCCTCCCACGGTTTTACTACCAGTTCTATAGAACCGATGCGAACTGGGGGCAACCCACCACTGGTGGGAATGGAGATTTTACAGTATCCTTCCCCTGCCACATCCACCAAGCCACTCCCACCAAGTCATGCCACGCCCACCAAGCCACACCCACAGAACCGGTAGTAAAAAATTTTGAAACCCACCACTGACCAGTAAGTTAGGTTGCAAGAATAATCACTCCGTGAACTAATGTAATTGAGGAAGGACTACACCACCGGTGTCCATTCTTAGCAACGTTAAGACTTGTGGACATCAACTCTCAGAATTCCCAGCCAGCATGGGGAATTATAGTTAATATTGTACTTAATACGTTGAGTTTTTTTCCTTTTCTTTATTTACAACTCTCAAAGTTATTTATATAAGTGTGCCAAGAATTTGTAACGATATCAGATAAATATCATTGTATTGAAATAATTTTTATTTTTTATTTATTTATTTATTTGATTTATATGCCGCCCTTCTCCGGAGACTCAGGGCGGCTTACAATGTGCTAAACAATAGCCTTCATCCTTTTGTATATTTATACAAAGTCAGCTTATTGCCCCCACAATTGGGTCCTCAATTTACCTACTTTAGAAAGGATGGAAGGCTGAGTCAACCTGAGGCAACCTGAGACAACCAAAAGCAAACCTGAGTCAACCTCAAATAACATAATGTATGAAGATTTTCAGCAGCAAAATAAAAAAAGAAAGAAAACACTATTCATAGTTGTGTAGCATTAAAAAGTGCTGGGATTTATAAACGTTCCTCTCTGATCTCACAAGGTACATCTTAATTCTTTAAGCACTGGTGAATTAAGTACTTAATTTTGTAAGCACAAGGAGCAAAGAGAATTATACTTTCATTGCATGAAGATTCTAAGTATGCATTCTTATTTTGAAAAGCAAGAATTTAAATAAGACTTCAGATTTCTTTTTTTTATAAAAAAAGAAAGACATTCGTGTCAGGCAACACCTATATTCAAACATTATCCAATCCATGTGGGAAAGGCATGTTTAGGCTAATTAACCTCAATGACTATGGAGTGAATGCTTAAGTTCCTACCACACAGTGAGGCCTAATTATAATAATGTGAAAACCAGCAGAGATGCCTACAAAATTGTCCCAAGGTGAAAACTAGCTATTGAGTTTATAAAAGCTGACCTTAAATCAGGGGCAAAGATTTTTAAAAGGCTCTATTTTTTTTCTCTGGCTTGCATCAAAAGGATAAGTATATATGATTTACCCCCATCCTCAGAAGAAGTCCCTTTACTAGAATGGTAGCATGGGGTATAACAAGCCGGAGACATAAATGTCATAATAACTTCATGTTAAGTTTAATGTTACATAACATTAACATTGTAAGATATGGCAAAAATAATGCAATAATTTTGATGTGATGACCTCATGATGGACATAATCTCACCTGCTCCCCCTTGTCCATATAATGGATCCCCGTATATAGAGTTACTACTGAAATTCAGAAGTATGATTTCTTTTCTTTTTTTATTAAAAAAACAAAGCAAAATTGGTTGGTTAAGGTCTCCAACCAGTGGTGAAATCCAATTTTTTTTACTACCAGTTCTGTGTGTTTGGCTTGGTGGGCGTGGTGTGACTTGGTGGGCGTGGCTTGGTGGGCATGGCAGGGGAAGGATCCTCCAAAATCTCCATTCTCACCCCACTCCAGGGGAAGGATACTGCAAAATCCCCATTCCCTCCCTACTCCTGGGGGAAGGATATTGCAAAATCTCCATTCCCACCCCACTCAGGGGCCAGCCAGAGGTGGTATTTGCCAGTTCTCCGAACTACTCAAAATTTCCACTACCAGTTCTTCGAACTGCTCAAAATTTCCGCTACTGGTTTTCCAGAACCTGTCAGAACCTGCTGGATTTCACCCCTGCCTCCAACCCTTTAGTTTAGCTAAGAATATGTATGTATGTATGTATGTATGTATGTATGTATGTATGTATTTATGTATGTATTTATGTATATATGTATGTACTATTTTAATGTTTGAGATATTTTTGGAATGACTCAGCTTCTGAGTTAATCCAAAAAAAGCAAAGAGTATATCAGTCAAGTTCGATTTTGTTCTACGAGTCATTTTTCTGACTTAAATTCATTTCATCTTATTTCCGCATCAGTTTGCCATTTCGGTCAAAGCAGTCCAAATGAAAAATGAAGGCATTCTGCCGACATTTGTCTTGATATACACATTTTTCTATATAGACTTTTTTTTGTTTGCACAGTGTTTACTCCGGTTCTCCCTCCCCCAAACTCTTTTCTCCGTGTGTTTCTGTTCTGTTTGCTAATGAGTGCATTTTTGTACACTAAATTCTGAAAAGAGATATGTTCGGAAAATGCAATTTTAATAGATTCATCAAATACCAATCGAATGTACTTTTTAACCATCCTTAATTAGAGGATTGTTTAAGACAGCTTGCTTATATTTTCTCTCTTGTCTGGTAGTGCCAGCACTAATAGATATGAAGCTCCAACCTTTCTTTCTTCACCTTAAACAATAGGACACGGCTGGTATAAAGATTGCATGACCTCAGCTGCTGCTTCCTCTAGTCCCATCCTGCAGATAGATACCCTGCGTAGAATTGCACCTGTCACCTGGTTAAGATTATGTTTTGACCAAACCAGAGAAAACGCAGGTCAGGAGCTCACCAATCCTCTGGCATCGAATCCGTACAAATCTGTAGAATTAATGAATCAATACAAAACAAGTACAATAAGCCATTCGGATAGGGCAGCACATAAATAAATATGAATTTTGATGAATGTTGCGGCTATTCTAACAAATGAAGTTTGGAAGCTAAGGTAGAGGAAAACAAATATATTCTCGCATTCTGAAATAGCCAGTATAACTTCATAGCCAATTGGTTCTTGAGGGAAATTATTCTCCAACTTGAAAAAAACACAATGCAGTTATTCTTACTAATGAAGCTTCTAAGCGGATAGCTGCAAAGAAGAAACTGACATTTAACACACACACATTTCTCAAGCCTAGGCTTCTGATTTTCCCCTGTTAAAGGTGACACCACTACTGCTGAGACATAGATGAATTAGTTCATTAATTCCTACACTGTCCTCAAGTAACTGGAGAGAAAGATAGGAGGCCCATTTCTCAGCTAATAGAGACCGGCTGTGGGACTCAGGGTAGCAATACAAATTAGTAACCGTTGGCAAGCTTGTAACAAATAGAGAAATTCTTATTTTCCTTAACTTCCTTTCAATCTATCAGGCACCCCATTCACCAATATTTTCCAAGTGAAAATCGGGATACATGCGGGATCTTTATTGATACACCAAGGTATCTGTCCAAAGGGGTCCAAACACCAATTAGAATAGAATAAAAGAGTTAGAAGGGACCTTGGAGGTCTTCTAGTCCAACCCCCTGCTTAGGCAGGAAACCAGAGGTGGGTTTCAGCAGGTTCTGACCAGTTCTGGAGAACCCGTAGCGGAAATTTGAGTAGTCTGGAGAACCGGTAGTAAAAATTCTGACTGGCCCCGCCCCCATCTATTCTCTGCTTCCCAATTCCCAGCTGATCGGAAGGGAATGGGGATTTTGCAGTAACCTTCCTCTGGATTGGGGTGGGAATGGAGATTTTACAGTATCCTTCCCCTGCCACACTCACCAAGCCACACCCACCAAGCCACACCCACAGAACCGGTAGTAACAAATTTTGAAACCTACCACTGCAGAAACCCTGCACCACTTCAGACAAATGGTTATCCAACCATTACATGACTATAGTTTTTTTTTTTCTGCTTGGTTTCTGATGCTGACCTGTTAGGAAATCAATTATAGGTAGTCCTCTATTTACAACAGTTTAATTTTTTATTTTTTTTTAATTTTTTTTATTTTTATATGCCGCCCTTCTCCGGAGACTCAGGGCGGCTTACAATGCGTTAAGCAATAGCCTTCATACTTTTGTATATTTTATACAAAGTCAGCTTATTGCCCCCACAAACCGGGTCCTCATTTTACCCACCTTAGAAAGGATAGAAGGCTCAGTTGACCTTGAGCCTGGTGAGAATTGAACTCGCAGTAATTGCAGGCAGCTGGATGTTAAATGCTGCCTTAGTAGGAGGCATTAGCCTCCTACACCACTCAGGCTCCAGTTCATATAGTGACCATTCATAGTTACAACGGCACTGAATAAAGCGACTTATGACCATTTTTTCACAATTACGACCTTTGCAGAATCCCCAAGGTCACGTGATCAAAATTCAAACATTTAGCAACTCATATTTATGACAATTGCAGTGTCCCGGGGTCATGTGATCATTTTTGTGATCTTCTGACAAGTAAAGTCAATGGGGAAGCCAGATTTACTTAACAGCCGTGTTATCAACTCAACCACTGCAGTGATTTGCTTAACTGTGGCAAGAAAGGTCATAAAATGGGGCAAAACTCACTTAGCAACAGAAATTTTGTGCTCAATTCAGGGGTGCTATTCAGCAGGTTCTGGAGAACCAGTAGCAGAAATTTTGAGTAGTTTGGAGAACCGGCAAACTCTGACTGGCCCCAGAGTGGGGTGGGAATGGAGATTTTGCAATATCCTTCCCCCAGGAATGGGGAGGGAATGGGGATTTTGCAGTATACTTCCCCTGCCATCCAACAAGCCACACCACGCCCAACAAGCCACACCCACAGAACTGGTAGTAAAAAAATTGAATATCATCACTGGCTCAATTGTGATCGTAAGTCGAGGACTACCTGTGTTCCATCTTACGAAGCCATCCTTGGCATTCTTTCCCACCTACAGATCTACTCCTAATACATAGAGGGAGCCAACAATTATAATACCGTGGGCTGGAAGCAGGGGCAGCAAATATAAGATGAAAATAGTGGGTCTTCATATCCTTTGGGAAAGCTTCAATGCAAGGACTTCCACTAAAATTGAAGGCACACTCGATTCAGCCTGGCAAGGCAGAAGCAAAGAGAGCTTTTTGTGAGATGTTTGTCTCCACACTCATTATTTTGAGAAAGGAACTAGGCCAGCATTGGAGCTGATATAAAGCAAAATGTTTGGCTGGAGGCTGCTTGGGAGCTTTTGATGCAGTTTATCCATAGTCCCTCTGCTCCATCCCTTGCTTAAAAAGAATTGCCCTTGGCAGTTCCTGAGGGATCAGTAGATATTCCTACTTATGCTGGATTTCCCTCCCCCAAAATTGCCACACACACAAGGGGAACTCTGAAAAATGCATCGGTCTCTGGGACACCGTCATGGAAAATATTTATTTTTCCTGGGAATAAATCACGGTTGCAAACGTCTATGTAAACAAACAGAGGAGACTCCGTAATACAGCAATCCCATATCACTTGTTAGGTAAGCCATTTTATCAGGGGCTTGTGAGATAATGTGCACAAAATAGTGCTTATAAGCATGCATGGTGCAGCACAATTCTCTGTGTGTGTTCTCAGAAGTGAGTATAGATAGAAGCAGACATACCTCCAACTCCGATATACTGTAAATATACTTGTAAATCTATTAGCAACACAATGTTACGCCTGTTTCCTTGGAAATAAGGTGCATTGTGTCCAGCAGGGCTGACGTGAAAGAAAGGATTGTTCTAGATTGCACCCTATTATGCAATAAATATGGATGCGGTGACTCAGTGGCTAAGATGCTGAGCTTGTCGATCGAAAGGTCGGCAGTTCAGCGGTTCGAATTCCTAGTGCCGCGTAATGGGGTGAGCTCCCGTTACTTGTCCCAAACTAGCAGTTTGAAAGTACGTAAAAATGCAAGTAGAAAAATAGGGACCACCTTTGATGTGAAGGTAACAGCGTTCCATGCGCTTTTGGCGTTTAGTCATGCCGGCCACATGACCACGGAGATGTCTTCGGACAGCGCTGGCTCTTCGGCTTTGAAACTGAGATGAGCACTGCCCCCTAGAGGGGACGACTAGCACATATGTGCGAGAGGAACCTTTACCTTTATGCAATAAATCCCACTGAAATCAGAGAAATGCATTCTTGAATAAACCTGTCTAGGACTATCCTATAAATTGTTCATTTTGTTTATTCAGTTGGGCTGGTTTTGGGGCAGAAAGAGAGAGATGGGTTGCAAGGATGAGCAGAACAGAAAGGGATGAAAATGACATATTTTCATACTCCTGCAATAAATTTGGGCTCATCTTGGCTTCTTCCTAATGCACCAATAGGGTTACCCCCTACATTTTGTAAATATTTCTGCCCCAATATCTTATGAATGTTATTGTCAACAGCACTGCTTTTAAAAAAAAACTATCTTTATGCTTACTGTACAATGCTGAAATATAAAGACAATAGAAAACAAATATTCAGGGGAGCAAGGTCATACATACACACAAAAAAAACATAATGAAAAAAAAAGATTTTTGGTGATATATTCTTCATTCCCCTTCCATTTTTATTCTCAGCCAATAACTGCAACCTAGATATTCAGACTTTGCATCAAATACTAGCAATTGTTATTGGTTTCTATCTGAGTCCTCTATACCACTTAAATTGTAGCTTGGAGTAGTTTATATATATATTTTTCCATAGCATTTTGGAATGTACTCTTAAATTTTGCCTTCATCTACTGGCCTTGTGGATGATCCAGGAATCAAATGTTTGCCTTTCATTTCTTTCAGTGGGAGCTATAGGAATCTGTATTTTTGTGGAAGAGTTTGTGTTTCAACTAGAACTTGCTGGTGAAACTTAAACTATAAATCAGGGGTGTCCAACCTTGGCAACTTTAAGACTTTTGGACTTTAACTCTCAGAATTCCCCAGCCTGTGGAATTCTGGGAGCTGAAGTCCACAGGTCTTAAAGTTGCCAAGGTTGGACACCCCTGATTTAGATCTTGCAACACTAACCGTCCATGACTCTGCTTAAATGCTACAGTCTTGTTTCCTGCTTCCTAGGCAGGAAGCATCTCAGATGAGCCGGGCTCTGTAAGAATTAATAAGCCTCTAAGGCAGGTCAGTAACAGTAACATAGTTGGAAAGGACCTTGGAGGTCATCTAGCCCAACCCCCTGCTCATGCAGGAGACCTGTACTAGGGATTTGAACCGCTGAACTGCCGACTTTTCTGATCGACAAGCTCAGTGTCTTAGCCACTGAGCCAGAAAAACCTGTTGCTACCGTAACTTTTTGTTCTACATTGCATCAGCTTCTCTTCTATGGATCACACCAATGGTGGGTTTCATAATTTTTTACTACCAGTTCTGTGGGTGTGGCTTGGTGGGCGTGGCAGGGGAAGGATACTGTAAAATCTCCATCTCTCCCCACTCCAAGGGAAGGATACTGCAAAATCCCCATTCCCTCCCGATCAGCTGGGACTTGGGAGGCAGAGAATAGAGGGGGCAGGGCCAGTCAGAATTTTTACTACCAGTTCTCCAAACTACTCAAAATTTCCGCTACCGGTTCTCCAGAACTGGTCAGAACCTGCTGAAACCCACTTCTGGATCACACCATGGCTTCAAGCTGGGCTCTGACAATCACAATAGTGCCCTGATGATTGCCTGGCCGAAACAGAAAAATAGTATGTGATGGGAACCTACCAGACAGTATCCAGATTATAAACTAGATTGGGAACAAAAGAGGATTTAAGGAAGTCCTTTTTCTCTTGACCTTCTTGCTTTTTGGCAATACCGTCTTGCATCGAAACAGAGCCTTTAAAAAAGGGTCCCACTGCTTCAAAACCTTTAATTGTGTGATGGATTCTCAGGGTTAACAGACAACAAATTGATAAGCTTCAGGCTACAAGTGCCTGGCCACCCACTCTTTTCCTTTTGGAGTGTAATCTGAGAGCCTGGCTTTTCTTCTGACAGTTCAGCTGGGAGATCTTTTTTTGCATCCACCAGGGCCGTGGGCATCACACAGAGGCTAACATTTGAACAAACTGGCTTAAAATAGCTTTTGATGCCTGCTCTCAGCACCCGTCTTCAGCTCCAGAGTAAATGATAGTGGCGTGACGTGCCATGCTGAGCTTTTTACTCCCGATTTGAGGTTTATCTGCATGATGTTAGAAACACAGCAACTATGGAGGGGGAATACTGGATCATGTGTCAGCCTCTCCCTCCCTCTCTCTCTTTATAAAACCTGACAAAGAAGTAACGCTGCTGTCAATACCCTTCAAATATGACTAGACTGCATGATCTAAATTGGCATCACTTCATTCTGATTGATTGATTTGATTGTGTATTTTAATTTTTGCATGGTTGGTTGTTTTAATTTTATTTTAATACTGCTCGCCACCCAGAGTCACTTTTTGAGATTGACAGCTGTACCAATTAATTAATTAATTGCCTCCCCAACACTGCCATTCTTCAAGTGAGCTTTGGAGACATGTTTTTTTGCCCCAGGTCCCCAGAATAAGAAGTTGTTTTCTTTAGTTCCCTTGTGTTATCAAAGAGCCCCTCAGTTCAGAAACATGAAATACATACATACATACATACATACATACATACATGTATGTACATACCGTACATACTTATATACAGTATATAATCGACCCTTGTTCTTTAGGGGGGATTTAATTTTATGGGTAAGGGATTTTAAATTGGGGGAAGCCAATATAGATTTAATTATGTTTTAAAGTATTTTAATGTTTATATTGTATGTTTTTTAATCCTGGCTGTTCACCGCCCTGAGTCCTTCGGGAGAGGGGCGGTATAAAAATTTAATAAATGAAATGAAATGAAATGAAATGAAATTATTCTATTTTTATCAGATTGTGCCATCTAATGGGATATTTTTAATGGATTGTTTTTATTATAATGTGCCCAGGTTCATTTGAGTTGGGCAATATGTACAGCCTGAAGGACAGAAGGAAAAGGGGAGAGGACATGATTGAAGCCTTTAAATATATTAAAGAATAAGGTTCTAGAAGGCAGCATTTTCAATATTAAGCAAAAATCAAGAACATAATTGCAAACTGACAAGAAGGAAATTCAAAAGTAATGTTAGAAAATATTACTTCACAGAAAAAGTAGTGGAAGCTTGGAGCCAACTTCCAGCAGAGGTCAATCAGTAACTGAATATAAACATTCTTGGGATAAATGCATGTCCATTATCTGACAAAAAAATTTAAAAATTAAAAAATAATTAAAGGGAGGGAGGGAGGGAGGGAGGGAGGCAGGGAGGGAGGGAGGGAGGGAGGGAGGGAGGGAGGGAGGGAGGAAGGAAGGAAGGAAGGAAGGAAGGAAGGAAGGAAGGAAGGAAGGAAGGAAGGAAGGAAGGAAGGAAGGAAAAAACTCAAAGCTCTTTTTCTGCCCTCAGTTTTCTATGTTTCTATTTGTAAATCTGAATTAATTAACAAGTAATGTTGTGATCATCAATGGTCATGAAGATTTGGCATTCATTTCTTTTTTTAAGGAAAGAAAAGAAATAATAGTTCACATGTGTATCTTAGGTAGAGCAACTTGAGGAAACTTAATCTCATAGATCTTCCTTGCCGCTCTCAATAGAAAAGGACATTGTTCAAACACTTGTTTAGAAAAATAATACCTATCAGAAACCCATTGCTGTAAGAAAGGTGTCGATTTTTCCTTTCAATGTTTTATAACATGAGCTATGGATACTGAATGAAGTCTAAGATTTGTCTTTGATATATCCCACTCTAAATTCTAGTGGGATATATATATATATATATATATATATATATATATATATATATATATATATATTACAGAGAGATCTCTCTGCAATGGTAGTTTAATACTCTGATGATGTCAGCAGATGGCTGACTAAAGCTTAGTAAAATAAAATTTTAATTCTTTTAAAATTTTAAAATCTTAAGTTCCGCAGTTCGCAGTATGTCTGCTTCTTTTTTTACTAATATACCTGGAACTCGTATTTTTAGAATAGTTTGTTATATATAGAGAGATAGAGATAGAGATAGAGATAAGAGATAGAGATAGAGATATAGAGATAGATAGATAGAGATATATATAGATATATAGATATTTGTTTTCTGAGGTTTTCGCGGGTGTTTGTATGTAGGTCTTTGGTTGTTCGGGTTTTCTCCTGCGTAAAATTGGAGGTTTCTTGGCAAGAAGCCAGACCACAGCTGCATCATTAGCCCCTTTAAACCCCTCCAATCCATACATGAAGCAGACTGACACCCACCATGAAGAGGTAGCACGGCCACGAACACGAAGCCAAACAACAGCAACACAGCTCACCAGCTCAAATCCCCCTACTACTCAGACTAACCCAAGCACAACCAAGCCCCCACCTAAACAGAACACACACCCAGCCAATCAGAGCACAGCCAAACCCCCAACCAATCAGAACACAGCCAAGCTCCCACCCAATCAATTCACACCCCCACTGGCAGTTAAAAGGAAGAAACAGCTGCGATCACACACATTGCTCCTAGAAGCACGAAGCCGAAGACACCAGCCTGAAGATGACGAATGAGACTTCGTTGAAACGTTGCCAAGAAACCTCCAATTTTACGCGGGAGAAAACCCGAACAACCAAAGACCTACATATATAGATATATAGATATAGATATAGATGGAATATATATAGATATAGATATAGATATAGATATAGATATAGATAGAGATAGAGATAGAGATAGAGATAGAGATAGAGATAGAGATAGAGATAGAGATAGAACGGTGTTTCAGAAATTGCATAATGTTTCTATATTGTATGTAAGTCCAACGTTGTATGAAATACAAGGAAGGGCAGAAAACAAAGTAAGAGTAGTCTCCTTACTAGAGACAATGTATTCAGGAATAAACTGCCCCGGAGATGAGGAGGGGCGGGAGCTCTCCTTTGCTAAAGATATTCCACCAAAGGCAGAATAACCTTGTCGGTGATACTGATATGTGATAACTCATGTGGTGTCCTCAGGTTTCACAGTACTATAGCCCCCTCCCCACCAAACAAATTGCCCACATGATATTCAAATCTTGCGAGATTCCAACGATCTCGCACATAAAGGTATCTATAGGTTCAAAGGCTTTTATCAAAATCACAAGTGTCCTTTTCTTACCAGTGGTGGGTGAATAATATTTCAATGTTGATGTCTATCTTACTAGGTAGATTGGACAGGAAACCAGCCAGTGGGTGAATTCTATTTTGCTCTAAAGTTACGTTAACAGAATCTTGCAAGTCTGAAAGTACCATTCTCCCGCCACTTGCTTTACACCCCAACAAATTCGGGAAGGTCCTTCTAAGCTTCTTGACCGATCCACTATCCAGCTGTGGGCTATGCTGTCTCTTATCTGATTGTTCCATAAGGTAGCATTTCTTAGTCCATTTTCCCAAGGTCTTTTCCTACATACCAGTGGTGGTATTCAGCCGGTTCTATCCAGTTCGGGCAAACCGGTAGGGGCGACTGCAGGATGCCCCGCCCACCCGTGCAAACATCATGACATCCCATTTTTCCACGTTTACAAGGTTCTGTGCATGTGCGTGCACATTTGCGAACCGGTAGGGAAGGTAAGTGAATACCACCCCTGCCACATACCATTATAAAATTAGAGCTGGGTTTTTCACACGGGTTCACAATAGGAACCTCTTGGCTGAAAAAAAAATTCCCAGGTTTCCAAACTTACCAAAGTTTTAGCAATAGATAATTGGCTGGGTTCAAATGAACCTTTTTTAAAACCCTTAGTCTCTCACAAAACCCTACTAGGTCATTCCCAGAAGCCTAGAACTCCATGGAACATAATTTGCAGAACTGTGGGTTAGAGAATATCTAAAATTGGTTTCAACCCTTTGGTTCTGCATCCTAGCCTACTCAGTTTCATCATTATTTATGGGGTGTAGATCTTGGTGGCTCAGTGTGCTTAGAGGGCAGTATATTTGTGTGCAGGAAAAAAATAATATTCCGGTTGACAAATCAGGCAGCTCACTTGTTCAGAAATGTCACATTTCTGAAATATATATTCAGGCCAGGCATCAGAAGAGCCATATGTTGTTGAAATCAACCAGAAGGTAAATATATGCTAAAATGTGAATTATAAGTAGATTTTTTTTAAAAAAAAGAACTTTGTAATGAGAATGGGTGTTTCTTCTTCATCCCACTCGTAGGTGCTACTTAAAAAAGAATGATTTTTTACTAAGGTTTACATCTTTAAAGATTTCTGGTTAAGTGCAATCTCTTCTAACTATTGCCCGAAAATTCTTAGCGTTGATTGGAAATGGAAACTACTCTGACCCAATCTAACACTACATCAGACAGAACAAGGGAAACTCACATGTAAGGGCCTAGTTGACCATGAGATCAGTGGATCATTTTAGGCAAGTTATTAAACCTGTCCTACCTCATAGGATTGTTGTTGCCAAGGCAAGATAAAGGAAATCCCTCACCTTCTGCACCCCGGAAGAAAAGCCAAACCATAATTAAAAACCAGCGATTACACTGGGTGGTAGTTCTGTCTCAATTTCTCTTTCAGCAAGTAATTCATCTGAACAAATTGTTACTGAAATCTCCACAAAATATGCGTAGGTCAGTACCCAGGCAAAAAATATTTCTTTTGTTGTTAACAATCCCTTTCTATTTACTCCCAGGCAAATAACTAGCTATGGGTGAGTGTGCAGGTGCACACACACCGACTCAGGGTGAGAGAAAAGTGTCACCTGTGTTTTCACCCTTGTTTGATATATTTCATTGTTGAAAGCCTCTATGTAATAACCTTGGGGTGTTTTTTTTTTCATGTGTTATTTTTATTAGGAAGATCCATTTTCCCTTCATAAAAATGTGTGTTTCCCATCTTGGCAATCAAAAGGGATTGGACTGATGCACCAATAGCGCCATCTAGTGACCAAAGAAGATACGGACTCTCTGCATCTCTTCTTTGCCTGAAGAGTTTAATTTTTACTGACCCCTCCCAAGCAGGTTTTTGACAAGATTTTGTTTTGCTTAGTTAAGCGAGTCATCTGCGCAGCAAAGGTGCTTCCTTCAACACCTGCACGAGCCAACAGTCAGCTCTAGGGCTGCCATCCTTTGCCTGGGAACTGATCCTTCTGCCACTTGTTAGCATACGATTGTGCAATTAAATGGAGTATATTTAACATCGCATATTGCCTGACTTCAACACTCTTCTAAAAATAAGCAAAAGGATGCAGTCTAAAATGGAAATCAAATTGTTGCCATGGTTTAAAATCCGCCTTGCGCCTTATGAGAGGCACAGTATGAATTATGCTGCAATTAAGTCTTTTATAAACACTTTGATTCAAGGAGGAAATAACACGGGAAAATGACGCTAACCTATTCATTGTTCCAATTCTTCTTATTAAGGTAATATGGAGAGCAGGCCAAGTAATCAAGGCCTGTTGTTCAATTGAAGCAGCAGCAGTAAATCTTTATTTGTAGAGCACTTGTGCCAAGTTATTAAAATAAAATCAAATTATACAAATAAACAGTTCTAAACAAAGACAAGACAAGGTGCAAGCATATGCTTGCTTATCCGATTTAAAGTGCTCAAACAGGGATTCAAGAAAGCACTTCAGCAAGGATAAGAGCTTGTAAATCAGAGATTTGTGTCCAGTTCAAAGAGAGCCCTTTTCTTTTTTGAATAGAGTTACTACAAAAATCAGGACTACACTGTTTTACCCCTGTGCAATCGAAAGAAGATACACGATGTGGTGAATAAATGAAAAACTGGAACAGTACCATCAACTGAAGTGGTGCCTAAGTGAAATCTAGACAAAATTGCCAAAAAATATTGTTTCTCCCTAAATTTGGGATGAAAAAGCAACACATTAGCAAAATGTTGAGGAAAATGCTACTATCACTTGGCCTATTTGGCTAGGAAATACATGTATCTATATGAACAGTTAAACCTGAGAGCAGCCAAAGTTATTGTGCATCATGTTCCCAATTTGGGGAGAAATGGTCCATTTGATTCGTTTTGGATCCCGTGAAGATAAATGATGAAAAGCCTCTCTGAAACCTTTTTTTTTTTTTTTTTTTTTTTGTCACAGAAGGTCCTGAAATGCACAATGCTTGAGACCCACAACAGCATGTGGAATTCTAATAGAGGAACTAATATTGCATGGATTGCTCAATGATAGATAGCATAGAAGCATGTTTCCTGATCAAAGCAACAGTAGTTGACTTCTTTCCATCTGTTTCCAAGCAATTTTTTTTTCAAATCCTTTAAAAAGTACAGGTAGTCCCTGATTTACGAACACAATTTGCCCAAAATTCCTCTTGCTAAGTGAGACCGTTGTTGAGTGAGTTTTGCCCCATTTTATAACTTTTCTTGCCACAATTGTTAAGTGAGTCACTGCAGTTGTTAAACTAGTAACGTGGTTGTTAAATGAATTTCTCCCCCCCACCCTTTGACATTGTTTGTCAGAAGGTCATAAAAGGGGATCACATGACCCTGGGACATTGCAACCATGAGAAATTTGAACTACTGTATTTTTCGGACTATAAGACACAGCAACTTTCGCTACATTTTTGCTACGTACAGCAAAATCTCTACATATTCTCTCCATATTGCATATCATCGTTCTCTTCTTCCTATAAATATTTCTTTTTAATCTAGAAATCAGCAGTTCGTTTTTATCCATTCTCAGCAAACATCTATAAAGGGTTTCCAGTTTTTTATAAAGGTACTGTATTTTGTGGACTATAAGACGCCTTAGTTTTTGGGAAGGAAAATAAGAAAAAAGCTAATTGGGGTGGATCGGCCTACCGGAATACCCCCAATCATTTGTTCCCAGAGGTGAACTTTAGCAACAGGTTTGTTGGATGTAAGCTCTGCACCTTGCTTTTTTTTCAGCCTCTCAAACCTCCATTTCAGAGGCTTTTTTTTCAGCCTCTCAAACGCAGGTTTCAGAGGCTTTTTGTCAGCCTCTCAAACAGAGGTTTCAGAGGCTGGGCGGGGCTACATTCGGTGTATAAGATGCACCCAAATTTTCACCCTCTTTTAGGGGAGAAAAAGATGCATCTTATACTCCAAAAAATATGGTAGTTGCCAAGTATCCAAATTCTGTGTTATGTGACCACAGGGATGCTTGCTACAGTCATGTGAAAAATAGTCATATTTTTTTTTAGTGTTGTAATTTTGAATGGTCACCAAATGAAAGAATGGTTGTAAGTTGAGGACTACCTGTTTTGCCTAAAGCAGGGCTGTCAAACTCAATTTCATTATGGTCACCCTCAAAGGGCCAGGTAGACCTGGCTGGATGGGCATGGCCAATTCAATCTGGCCCTCTCGACATCACTCATGTCCAGGGGCACCTCTGATGGGTCAGACAAGGTTGGGAAGGGTGATCCGCCAAAGTCTTGGGGGCCAAGCTGAGCATCGGTGCTTGCATGCAGCTAAGAAGGGTGCCTAGGGGGGCAAGTCAAACAGTTCCGGGGCACGGGGGCGGGGGCAGCCAAACTGCCAGTTTGGTTTTAGGCTGGAGTCCAGCCACAGAGGCAATAGAAGTGGAGAGAGGTCAAAATGGAAAGCCCATGCCCACTGCTACCTGCCCACTGCCTGTGGTGGCTTCCCATTTTCACACACATCCCTCATCCGTACACAAGCACCGATGCACTGAGGTTCCTGCACTACTATAGCTACTGAACCACACGAGTTCAGTAGCACGAGACCATGTACTACTGATCTCACACTACAGTAGTTTAGGCCTCTGTTCTCTGAGAACTGAGGCTTGTACCAGATCCAGCCAAAGAGCTTTTGAAGATGGTGAGATTTTGGGCCAGTGAAATACCTTGCTTGAAGCCTCCCATTGGCTTGAAAACGCCTTTCACTCCATTCCAGTATCGGCACGAAGAGCATTTATCTTGAGCTTGACACCCCTGGCCTAAAAGTTCATAACCCAAATCACTTTTGCTGTGCTTTCTTTCCACCCTGGAACAAGGAAGGATTCCTGTGAATTCTTGCTGCCCCTACCTACAGCAGACCTTTTCCATTGATCTGGAATGTGGCTATGTAGTGTCTGTACAGTTTTCAGACACTTTTCTGCACAGTGCTAAAAGAGCAGAAATCAGTGGTTTCCTCTGGATGAAATTTGAACATCGCTAGCCAGGAGAAAACAACCACCAAATTCTGTATGGAATTCATGCCAAGCCATGTTCAGCCTCAGTACCCTGCTTTTTCTATCCTTTATTCCATCTGACGTGTGGTACTTACCTTTTATTGGTTTTCTTGTTAAT
This sequence comes from Arizona elegans, assembly GCA_022577455.1. Taxonomy (NCBI): domain Eukaryota; kingdom Metazoa; phylum Chordata; class Lepidosauria; order Squamata; family Colubridae; genus Arizona; species Arizona elegans. The sequence continues at coordinate 10,989,757 of JAKOOJ010000008.1, read as the reverse complement.
TTCTTTTATTGCTGTGAGTGTTTGGGAGTTGGATGACATAAAAGCTTAAATCATCATCATCTTCATCCCAAAGACTGTTGACTATTAAACTTGTTGACCAGAGATAGCAGGAAAGTTAGTTTTGTGCATCTCTTGGCTGCCATCTTGGGGTCATTGGGATTCATGCAGCTGAAACCCAACTGGGATGACTCAGGGCATGGCATGAACCATAACCCTAACTCTAACCCTAACCCTTAACATCTTCTACATATTGTCTATCCATAGAAGCAGACTTCATTACTGACCCTGTTGATACTGTACTTACTAACTTCTGGCTCCATTCTTCTAAGATCTCCTTTAATGTTTCTGATGTTACAACGTTTCATATCGTTTTGTAAGCCTCGGTATTAACTGACATCAAGATCAGGCTTGTATATTTCTTTTTATTTTCTTTTTCTTCTGCCTAGAATCTTTAGTCCCCTCTAGTGTCCAGTTTCTAAAGTCATTAACTTAGTTTAGTTTTAGTTTTAGTTTTATTAAATTTGTATACCGCCCTACTCTTGAAGGACTCAGGGCGGTGAACAGGCACAAGATAAAATACAGAAATACAAAAGTTAAAACAATTTAAAACCAAATTAAATAATATTGGCCCACGACAATTAAAATCCCAATAAATTTAAAACCAATTAAAATTTCAATTTAAAATTTTAAAAAGGGGAGAAAAATTAGGCCAAGCTGGCTTGCTGGAATAAGAGGGTCTTAAGAGCACGGTGGAAGGTGCGCAGATCCGGGATCCTTCGTATCTCCGGGGGGAGCTTGTTCCAGATAGTGGGTGCCCCCACAGAGAAGGCCCTCCCCCTGGGGGCCGCCAGTCGACACTGCTTGGCTGACGGCACCCGGAGGAGACCCTCTCTATGAGAGCGTACCGGCCGGTGGGAGGCTATTTGTGGTAGTAGGCGGTCCCGTAAATAACCAGGTCCTAAGCCATGGAGCGCTTTAAAGGTGGTAACCAAAACCTTGAAGTGCACACGGAAGACCACCGGGAGCCAGTGCAGCTCACGCAGGAGAGGTGTTACACGGGAGCGCCATGTTGCTCCCATAACCACCCGCATAGCCGCACTCTGCGCCAGTTGGAGCCTCCACGTGTTCCTCAAGGGGAGCCTCATGTAGAGAGCATTACAATAGTCCAGGCGGGAGGTGACGAAGGCATGAGTGACTGTGCGTAGGGAGTCCCGATCCAGAAAGGGATGCAACTGGCGGATCAGGCGAACCTGATGAAAAATCCTCCCGGTCACGGCCGTCAGGTGCTCTTCTAAAGACAGCCGTGAATCCAGGAGGACACCCAAGTTGCGAGCCCTCTCCGTGGGGGCCAGCGATTCGCCCCCAATAGTCAGCGATGGCGTCAACTGACTATATCGGGACGTCGGAAACCACAGCCACTCGGTCTTGGATGGGTTGAGCCTGAGCCTGTTCCTCCCCATCCAGATCCGCACGGCCTCCAAACACCGGGACATCACTTCAAGGGCATCGTTGGGGTGGTCTGGGGTGGAGATGTACAACTTAGTCCCCTCTAGTGTCCAGTTTCTAAAGTCATTAATTTATTTTTGTTATCATGTAAAATACCGAAGGTAGCCAGAATAAGTCTGTTTCTATGGTGGAATGAACCTGTCATCTGCACCTCTATAACTGTCTGGTTTGGTTCTGCAACCTAACAAGACAGACACAGACCTCAGAGGATAATTAGAACTGCAGAAAAAACAATTACTACCAACCTGCCTTTCATTGAGGACCTGTATACTGCACGAATCAAAAAGAGGGCTGTGAAAATATTTATAGACCCCACACATCCTGGACATAAACTGTTTCAACTCCTACCCTCAAAACGATGCTATAGAGCACTGCACACCAGAACAACTAGACACAAGAACAGTTTTTCCCCGAATGCCATCACTCTGCTAAACAAATAATTCCCTCAACACTGTCAAACTATTCACTAAGTCTGCACTAGTATTAATCTTGTCATCGTTCCTATCACCCATCTCCTCCCACTTATGACTGTACGACTGTAACCTTGTTGCTGGTATCCTTACAGTTTATATTGACTGTTTCCTAATATGATTTGATTGCTTATTTATTCCCTATGACTATCATTAAGTGTTGTACCTTATGATTCTTGACGAATGTATCTTTTCTTTTATGTACACTGAGAGCATATGTACCAAGACAAATTCCTTGTGTGTCCAATCACACTTGGCCAATAAAGAATTCTATTCTATTCTATGTGATCCAGAGTCCCAGGAGAGAGAGAAGGTCTTTTACAGAGAGCAAAGAGACAACATAGCCTGGAATCTTTCATACACAGGAAGAGGTCAAAGGTGGACCATCACATCTCAGCAATTCATAGGGTATATCTAATAGTTATGCAGATACTGTAGTTGCTTTAATCTGACAAGATCTCTATTATTAGGTCAACATCAATATAAAGAAACCATTCTGAACTAACTCCTAGTGTTTGCTCTTGATTCCTTCCATCTGACAGTTTCCCACAGAAGTTGTTTATTTTTTTAAAGTTAATTCCGAAACGTTATAGAAAAAAGCCACTGTTCCAAATTTATCAGGACCCTTAATCTATTTATAACGTTTTCCGATCAAAATCTTGTTTACCTTTTTGTTGCTTGCTTCAAATTCTGTAAGTTCTATAATTAATTTTTCTTTGGAGACAAACTCATCCCATGAAGATTTTTCAATTTGTCCTTCCGAAGGCCTCTAATAACTCTAAGACAAATAGACAATTTTGGAAATAGAGAATTTTTAAAACTGATTAGAAAGTGAGGCTTATGAACTTAAGTGTGCTTTAAAAGTTCTACTGTGACTATGATCAAAATGACTCATCCCATCACCTCCCAGCGTGATCCAGACCCATCCAGAACAGAATTAACTAATTAAAAAGTAGTTATTTAATCTGAAATTTCCATTCTTATTTAACGAACTACATATAAAGCAATATACTTTATACTAATGGATTTTGTGTGTGTCTTCAAGATAATTTTTAACCTCTGGCAGCTGCCTGGATTTGTCCTTGCAGTTTTCTTGGCAATATTTTATTTTTTTTATTTATGTATTTTCAAGTTTTTTTAAATTTTATTTTACATATACATATCAATGCGTGAACAGTGTGGCACCTGGGTGTCATACATTCTAATACAAATAAAACTAGTAAAATTAATCATGGTTATTACATTCAACCAACTTATATATTTCTAATAATAATAATAACAATACACATTTATATTAAGTTGTAGTCTATTATTATTTAATTAAAGTCTACAATGAGTTAAGTTAAAAGCAGTAGTGGCTGCAGTTTTCCTCCTACCAGTATTCTTAATGCTGCCTGCCAGTTAGGAAAGCACCACCAATCACATTCCTTAATGTTGTACTATGGGATGGGTGTCAAACTCAATTGCGTCATGGGCCAGATCATGACATATCACGACATTTTTTGCCTTTGAAGAGCCGGGGTGGGTGTGGCCTGCACATGACCTATCCGGCCCACGGGCCACCAGTTTGACAGGCCTGTGCTACGAAGTAGATGGATGATATCAACCTGCCAATCAGAGACCTGGCACCCTTTTCATCAGAAATTATTATCACCATATTGAAAGTTTAACAATCATTTTGAGAAAAAGAAAAAAAAAAAAAACACAAGCCCAGTGCCACCTTTCAAATTGCCTCAGATTTCTCATTGTCATTGCTCATTTTAAATGTGGTCTTTTATTCTGTGAGTCACCATGGGCGAATAGGTGGCAATATAAATTCAATAAATAAATAAATCTCTTGCTGCTGGTCAACATTTAGTGTTATATCACAAAAATGATAAAATCTAAATTTGTCCTACTGTGTGATATGTTGTATATAAGGGAGCCATTCTTGCTTGAATTTAGTTAAACTTCTATTCTGGATATATATCCTGTCAATTTTTCTCATGCAGCAGTGGTGGGTTCCTCCCTGTTCCACCGAGCCGGTAGCGGTGACGATATGACATCACCAAACTGGTTCTGCCCCCCCCAGCCCCCCGGGCCCCCCGCCCCTCCCCCTGCATTATTGTTACCTTTTATTTGGCCCCCCCTCAATCTATTGCTGCCTCCTGAATCTCAGCTGATCAGCTAGAGGGAAAAAAACTGTTTAAACTTTTGCCGTGGGGCTTTAAAGGGCCGCCCTACAGCTGATCAGTGTTAAAAGAAAACAAATGAGTAGACTGGTGCCTGCAAAAATAAATGGGTAGACCAGTGCCTGTAAAAATAAATGAGTAGACCGGTGCCTGCAAAAATAAATGGGTAGACTGGTACAGCTCTGCAAGCAGTTAAAAGCCTGGTAGACCAGTATCTCTGCTAAATCCTAAAGAATTATCATATGACCATCAAGCCACGCCCACAAAATAAGCCACGCCCACAGAACCGGTAGTAAAAAAATTTAGAACCCACCCCTGTCATGCAGCATATTTTCCAACTTTTGAAGAAACATCCCCATGGTCATGTGATCAAAATTCAGACGCTTGGCAACTAACTCATATTTATAAAGTTTATAGTGTCCTGGGATCATGTGTGATCACCATTTGCGACTCTCTGACGAACAAAGCTAACAAGAAAGCCAGATTCACTTAACAACTATGTTACTAACTTAACAATTGCAGTGACTTAACAACTGAGGCAAGAATAGTCGTGCAGTAAATTGGGACAAATTTTACTTTACAACGATCTTGCTTAGGAACAGAAATTTTGGGCTCAATTGTGGTCGTAAGTCAAAAACTACCTGTACAGAATTAGACTGCCTCAGACGTCGGTTGGAGATGATATGAAGATGTAGCTTTCAAGAACAGCTAGTGAGGTATCCCAAGCCTTGGTTAGGGGGCCTGAGGTTGGGCCCCCAGGATTTGTCTGTCAGCGCAAAATTTTGATCACCGTTCACATTTCAACAAAATGAAAATGTTTTCAAGCCTTTTCAGCAAATAGCAGTTTGGATTTTAAATCTTCCACATCCCTTCTTAATTTTTTTTTCCTTTGCAATATTTCTCCTGCCCCATTCCTATAACAAATATAGCTGCTTTTCCTCCATATACAAGTTTCTTGCAATACCATATTAATGAAAGGAATAATGAATTCTGAATTTATTCTCTTTTTGCTGTGGTTTCCTTTATGCATCCAATCATGAAAATATTTGGCATCAACTAACCAGAATATAAACCAGTATATAAGGCCCAATTTCCTTCTTACTGAACATTCCTAGTATTGCATTTCTTTTTATTGCATGGCAAGAAGATTCTTTTAAAATTTTAGGTAATATTTTATAATATTTCTTGCTTAAGTTAGCAAGTTGCAAAGAAGAAAAAAAATTGGGTTTGTATAATGACTTTATTTGTCTTCCATGACCCTGGATCTTCTCTACTGGCTGAGGCTACTGCAATGACAGTTGCAGTCCAAAATATAAAAGACTACCTATACCAGTTTAATGGATAAGCATGCCAAGACTAAAGTAGAGTGGAGTGGAGTGGAGTGGAGTGGAGTGGAGTGGAGTGGAGTGGAGTGGAATGGAATGGAATGGAATGGAATGGAATGGAATGGAATGGAATAGAATAGAATAGAATAGAATAGAATAGAATAGAATAGAATAGAATAGAATAGAATAGAATAGAATAGAATAGTTCTTTATTGGCCAAGTGTGATTGGACACACAAGGACTTTGTCTCCGGTGCATAAGCTTTCTGTGTAGATAGAAACAACAAAGTGATTGAAGTAATTCTTTGTTTCTTTGTGAGTTTCATTGCATGTTCCATTTTCTATCTCTGCAGCAACAAAATTGCTTTTCACCCATTCTATTGTTGGAAGCAGATAGTTTAAATAGGACCATTTATTATTGTTGTAGTCTTCTTTGTACATTGCGTGATTGCTGTAGACAGCTAATGAATTGTACCTGTTACATTGTTGATAACCTTAGAAATTCCCCATTCCTTTCTAATTATGGCTTTCAAAAATGTATTTGTTCTATGGAATTAAGATTTTCTAGGATTCCCAGATCCAGGTTACTAAAGGACCAATGTCAACAAAGAGATACAGAAAATGACAGATAGTCCTCAATTTACAACCATTCATTTAGTGACCATTCAGTTACAATGGCACTGAAAAAAGTGACATGACTGTTTTTCACACTTACAATGATTGCAACATCCCCATGGTCATGTGATCAAAATTCAGATGCTTGGCAACTGATTCATATTTATGACAGTCGCAGCGTCCCAGGGTCATGTGATTACCTTTTGCAACCTTCTGACAAGCAAAGTCAATGGGGAAGTCAGATTCACTTAACAACCGTGTTACTAACTTAACACCTGCATAGATTCACTTAACAACTGGGGCAATAAAGGTCGGAAAATGGGGTAAAACTCACTTAAGAGCTGCCTTTTAACCCTGCTAAGATTTTTCAAGATTAGATGAAGTCAGCTAGTTGCTATCATTTATTCTGGAATAATGCAATTCATGGAGTAATAAATATGAAGAAGAATGTTACTTTTATTTTTGTTAATATACTTGGATTTATAGAAACTTATTTAGGACAGTATTTGTGTTGTACAGTAGTACATGTCCTTAGTTTTTTTTACTGTACTTTCAGTACTTCACCATTAGATGGCAAACTTTGATTAACCATTTTGATCATCAGATAGCTATTTCACATACGTTTCAGTACTCAAGCCTTTTATATAAGTTTTCAGTATAAAATCATATAGTTGGCTATAGCTTTTATTATTTGTGATACCTTTTATTTTAATTTATTTATTCATTCAATCATTTCCCTTTCTCTGGCAGTTTATATAACATTCCAAAAAACTGTTCACTTAAAATATAATTTTAAAACAGAATTTTTTTTTTTAAACTACTACATTATGCCATTGGAATACAGTAATTAGTAATTATCTAATTATTTTATCAAGTATTATGGTATTTATACTGGATAATTCTTTATAAAAAGAAATGTCTGTTCCATATTACTTGTTTTTATGTCTTGTATGGAAAGAGAGAGAGATATAGATACAGATACAGATACAGATACAGATACAGATATATAGATACCTCCCAGTAGGATATAGTCTTAAAATGCTCTAAACCCTGAAATTATACCAGAATAAATTGGTTAATCTTTAAACTTTCACAGGTTTCTTTCTCTTTTTTTCTTTCTTTTTTTCTTTGGCTAAACTAAACAAAACTGATTCCCCTTCTGGGTGGCATGTTAATTTTGTTATTAAAAACTCTGTATCCATAAAAGCCACCATGTTAATATATAGGACATGATAAAAAGTTATATACACAAAGTTAAAAAAAAAACACATTACCAAAAAACCACCCACACCATAAAAACTACTCAGACAGACCCAGCATATTGGCTTCAATTAAAAAAAGGAAGAGTACATTTTGGCAGTGGAAAGAAAGTAAGGTCGAAAAAGAAGCATGGTTAGCAAATACGTTTTGAGGCTCTTTCACCAAATTCCCAGTTGGACTTAAGCATGGCATAAATTGTCCAAACAATGCCTTTTCTCTGCCCTGTTTTGTGAACACTACCTTCATCTCATTCCCAGTCTGAGTCATCCTTAACTGTACCAGTATTAAAGTAGCATTTCCCCCCCTTAATTCCATCTCTGTGCAGGCAAACTCAAGGGCTTTAGAATATAGAATAATAATGGAAGGAATCTCAGAGGCTTTCTAGTCCTAATCCGCTGTGTAAGCAGGAGACCCTATACCAGTGGTGAAATGTAAAATTTGTTACTACCAGTTCTGTGGGCGTGGCTTGGTGGGAGGGATAATGTGACTGGGTGGGCATGGCCAACTTTTTTTTTTTAATTTTAAAAGCATTTTTTCTACAACCGCTTCGGCCGAAGAGGTTGTCGAAAAAATGCTTATAAAAGACTTTGACAATCCCAGCTGAGCCGTGCGATCATCAGAGGCTTTTTTTTTTTACTTTTAAAAGGATTTTTTCAGCAGAAGAAAAAATGCTTTTAAAAGTAAAAAAAAAAAAAAAGCCTCTGATGATCGCGTGGCTCAGATGGGCATGGGGGGGGCAGGGATTTTTGCTACCGGTTCTCCGAACCACCCGCCGCCATCACTACTGGATCGAGCAATCCGGTCTGAACCGGGAGCAGTTCACCCCTGCCCATTTTTTTTTTTTAATTTGATTTATATGCCATCCTTCTCCGGAGACTCAGGGCGGCTTACAGTGCGTTAAGCAATAGCCTTCATACTTTTGTATATTTATACAAAGTCAGTTTATTGCCCCCACAATCTGGGTCCTCAATTTACCTACCTTAGAAAGGATGGAAGGCTGAGTCAACCTTGAGCCTGGTGAGATTCGAACCTGCAGTAATTGCAGGCAGCTGGTGTTAATCACAATGCTATCAGTCTGCTGAGCCACCAGGCCCGTCTAATGCCCATGCCCTATACCCGTGACGCATGCCACAGGTGGCACGCAGCACCCTCTCTATGAGCATGAGAGCCATCATCCCAGTTCAGCTCCGCCGCGCATGTGCGTGGGGGGTGCATGTAGGGGGTGCATGTGCAGGAATGCGCACATGTGTTGGGACCGTGCATATATGCGGGGACTGCACGTGCATTGCATTTGGGGGGTTCAGGCATATATGCACTCATTCACGCGCGTACGTGGGCTTTGGGCACTCAGACTGGAAAAGGTTAGCCATCACTGCCCTATACCATTTCAGACAAATGATTGTCCGCTCTCTTTTTGAAAGCTTCCAGTGATGGGGCATCCGTAATTACTGGAGGCAAGCTATTCCATTGGCTGATTGCTCTCATCGTTAAGAAATTTCTCTTTAGTTCTAGGTTGCTTCTCTCCTTGGTTAGTTTCTAATCATTGTTTCTTGTCTTGTCTTTTGATGCTTTGGAAAATAGTTTGACTCCCACATCTTGGAACATGGCCCCTCAGATATTGGAACACTGCTATCATGTCTCCCCTAGTCCTTCTTTTCATTAGACTAGACTAGAGATACCCAGTTCTTGCAACCATTCTTCATATGCTTTAGCCCCCCTAATCATTCTTGTTGCTCTTCTCTGTACTCTTTCCAAAGTCTCAACATTTTTTTTATATTGTGGTGACCAAAAGTGAATACAGTATTCCAAGTGTGGTCTTACTAAGGCTTTGTACAGAGGTACAAGAACTTGATTCTATCCCTCTATTAATGCAGTTTAGGATTGGCTTTTTTGGCGGCGGCTGCACACTGGTGGCTAATATTCAAGTGGTTGTTCACTAGGACTCCAATACCCCTCTCTCAGTTACTTCGCCACTTATTACCTTGAAGGAAGTCAGATGGCTGCCATCATCTGAAACAGAAGCAAGATAAGAGATTAGCACCAGGAACATCAAATTTCCTCTGGATATAGTTTTTTTGGTCCTTACAAGGATGGGTGGAGGAGAGCACCACAACTCAGCATGGGAAAAGGCTGCATTGTTTCTGATTCCTAATGAGTCAGTCGAAGTGCTTTTATTGCTTACTAGAGGTGTGGTGGTTCAGTGGTTTAATGATGCTGGAAATGGTTTTTGCTCCAGTGGTTTGAGTCCTAGCACTGTGTGTCAGGGTGAGTTTCCATCACTCACCTCAGCTTCTGCACACCTTCCAGTTTGAAAGCATGTTCTATGTGAGTAGATAACCTGTGATGATCCAGGGCAAGGCACGGAGGCAACGCAGTCAGCAGATAGTTCAAACCGCCCCTTTATTGCTCCAACTTTCCCCAAACGCTCCCACATTTATGGCAAGTCCCAGAGCAAAGGGCATGCGCGCGCGCACACACACACACACACACACACCCCTCCAGCAGCCTCTGGCTACACGTAGTCCAGCAAAATGCTGTTAGAACAACAGCTTCAAAGCAAGAAATCCAGCGGGGCAAGGGAATAAATCAATAAGTCCAGGAAACAAAGGAACAAGGCAATGGTTTCAGGAAGCAAAGGAACAATTAGTCTAGGAAGCAAGGAATAAAGCAAAAAGTCCAGGAAACTCCAAACATCAGCACACAAAACTTCATGAATTCAGTGTTTGTTCCTGACAAATGCTCCTTCCCACAGCATCTCTTTAAGTCTCAGTCCCCAGGTGTGCCTTGTGAAGAGGTTCCCACCTCCTCTCCACTCTCCGTATTCAGGGATCAGGAGGGGGTGGTCCCTGCTCATCGTCTGAGCTCCATCACTCTTCATCTCCACTGCCTGCCCTCTCTCTGTCATCCTGCCCCCGTTCCTCTCTGCTGGCAAGCTATCCCAAGCCTGAGAGGTCCAGGGCTGCCTCATCTTGCTCCTCACCCCATTCCTCCGAAGCCAACATAGCCACCCTCTCAGTCTTCATCAACCACAGCTCCAGATCATCCGCCCCTGCAGATTCAGGCTCCGATGGGGCCATGACACAACCACTGAGGGGGGGGGGTAGACGAGCTGGTGCTCATGCAGGCAGTCAGATTCCTGCCCTCTGAACCTTCCCCATTGTGGCCCCTGTTTGTAAGGCAGCTCCAGGGAGGAAGGGGACCTTGGATGATGCTGCAGGTAGAGCCACGTCTTTCTTTCTGGTGTAAAGCCAGCTCACTCTCTTGTGGCGCACCATGGAAAGTGTGTGTTTCCTACAACAGAGCTGGTACTTTGGCAGCTTAACTACTATTCAGAAATTACATTGTAGTCTCCTGGCTACTGTAAGAACACCATACTCTTAATAATAATTGCTTACTGGATGTACACATTCCAGAAATCTAACAGACATGAACCATTGTTACTGGTTAGTGGATTAGACTTGGAGCAGAGACTCAGGAATCCTGGTTTTTATATGTATAAAGAATGATATATGTCATCTTGCAAATGCCATCACTCCTGCCCTCACCTCAGATATTGGGATGCAAGCAATGACTGTATTTGTTGACAACATGCCTACACATGTCATCATGGTTTGCTCAGTTAACCAGGAAGATTTCCCCATTCGGTTATTCATCTCCTGGATAATTTGGATCAGTTACACTCTCTTCCCCTGACCTATAAAATATAGCTTGTTTGGGGGATCAGATAGAGTGCTTTTTATGCTGCCTTGACCCTTAGAGTGGGTGTGGGGGAGAAGGATGCATGAATGAAAGATGAAGGAAACCTTACCTTTCTGATATTGTGCGACCGGTGTCTGTTAAAATGGTTATTGATTAGGTTCACACATCAGTTGAATCAGTTATTCAAAAAAAACCCCAAGAACTAAGCAAAACTACCCCCGGGCCAGGGGTCCTCAAACTTGGCAGCTTTTAAGACTTGTGGACTTCAACTCCCAGAATTCCAGTCAACTACACTGGCTGGGGAATTCTGGGAGTTGAAGTCTACAAGTCTTAAAGCTGCCAAGTTTGAAGACCTCTGCCCCAGGCAGAAAAATAACCTTTGCAAAAGAGTTAACCTGCCCATGTTTCTTAAATAACTTTTGAATGGACAGACTGCAGTTGAACAGACTCCTGTTATGCTCATTAGATTCACCCTCGGAATATGGAATACAGAATACAGAATTGTTGGCGCTGTGCTTGCTTGCAAATGCTTCATTACCCAACTATTTCATTGGGTAATGAAACACCTGCAAACAAACAACCAAGCTCAGAGAGCACTATAACAACCCCACAATTCAGTCGTGAGCCACAGATCTTTCTCTTCTGTTGTCCCGAGTTGTTTGAGGATTCACCGGGATTCAGGATTCCCCCATCAGTCCTGCTGATCCATTGCGCCAAGACTATATTTTAACACCTTGCCTCTCAACTTTTCTCAAAAACACGGAGGTTCAAATCAAATCAAGTTTATTAGAATAGAATAGAATAGAATAGAATAGAATAGAATAGAATAGAATAGAACAGAACAGAACAGAACAGAACAGAACAGAACAGAACAGAACAGAACAGAATAGAATTCTTTATTGGCCAAGTGTGATTGGGCACACAAGGAATTTGTCTTGGTACATACGCTCTCGGAGTACATAAAAGAACAGATACGTTCATCAAGAATCATAAGGTACAACACTTAATGATCGTCATAGGTTACAAATAAGCAATCAGGAAACAATATCAATATAAATCGTAAGGATACCAGCAACAAGGTTACAGTCATACATACAGTCATAAGTGGGAGGAGATGGGTGATGGGAACAATGACAAGATTAATACTAGTGCAGACTTAGTGAATAGTTTGACAGTGTTGAGGGAATTATTTGTTTAGCAAAGTGATGGCGTTCGGGGGGAAAACTGTTCTTGTGTCTAGTTGTTCTGGTGTGCAGTGCTCTATAGCGTCATTTTGAGGGTAGAAGTTGAAACAGTTTATGTCCACGATGGGAGGGGTCTGTAAACATTTTCACAGCCCTCTTTTTGACTTGAGTATACAGGTCCTCAATGGAAGGCAATCAAAGACCAGTCAAAGACCGAGAGACCAGAACAAATTAAAAAAAAAAATCCTCAAGGACTATCCAGGTCAAAATCCTAGCATAAAACAATAAAATAACAACGGATAAATAATCAATAACAGATAGAATACAATAACAACAGTTAAAACACGGAGGTGGTGGTTGTTGAATGTAGTTCTCAGATTTGCACGTCACTCCCCACCCCAGCCCTCCTTCTCCTCCCCCCCCCCCCCCGCCCCCGATTTAGCTTTGTAACAACTTCGCGATTCTGACGGTTGAAGATACGGCCAACTTTTTGGCCGACCGTAAATCCCGGGAGAAAGAAGGAAGGTTGGCCGTAGGAAATCGGTTTCGCCGATTCAGACGTGCAGCTGCAAGACTCGGATCGGGACGCGGGAGGAGAAGCCAAGCGGGTGTTCCCTTCGGCGAGACTACACACACACACACACACACACACGGGTTTTGTTTTTTTTCCTCGAAAGGGAGGCGGTGCACCTACTTTTCTTTGCCCGCCCACTTGACCCGGGTGGGAGGAGCCTCTGGGAAGGCGGAGCAAGAGCAGCAGCGGTGGCGAGCACGGGGGTCGTTTCTTGCCTGATCTCTCCCGGCGCCGCGCAAAACAGCCGCCGCCGCCTCCGCTTCTCCAAGCTGGGTAAGTCTCCGCGGCTTCTACCTTTGGCGAGGACGCGCGTGCGCCAAGGAGAGCGCTGCCTTTTCTTTGGGTCCCGGTGGTTCAGCTTCCTCCGGTTGCCGCTGAAGCTTCTGGACGGCCTGCCTTCCCTTCCCTTCCCTTCCCTCCGATCGCTTTCTTCCCTTTGTTCTTGCAGCCTTGCTCGCGAGTAATCCCGCTGGCGTTAGCGAGAGGCGCAGAACGCAGCCTTTTATCCTCGCTGAAGGCCCGGGGAGATTCGGAGGGCCACCTTTGACGTTCTCCTCGTGGTTGTAGGAAGAGGACATATCTGACATTAGATCGGGGGTTTAATAGATTTAAGAGATTAACAGAGTTAGAAGGGACCTTGTAGGTCATCTAGTCCAACCCCCCCCCCGCCCAAGCAGGGGACCCTAGCACCTTAAGAAGCGCATCTATGGAGATTCTCAGTCATCCAAATCATGGTTGTTCCAAAGGGGCTTTTTTTTTTTCTTCTAAGAGGCAACTGGACTTTTCTGGTTTTTCTTTGAAGACCTTTTGCTTCTCATCCAAGAGGCTTCTTCAGCTCTGGGACCTCTTGGATAAGAAGAGAAACACCTGCAAAGGAAAACCAGAAAGTCCAGTTGCTTCTTGTGGGGGGTGATGGGAAGCGCCTTTGGGCCTTAAGACTCGTGTTGACAGAATCGCTTTTGGATAATCTCGGGCGCGCTTCTTCAAAAGTAAGCCCAGAGGGACCTAAAGGCAGATCAGAATTTGCTGGCTTGTTCCACTGTTCTTAATCAGCTTTCCATCCCCGTCTAAATGATCCCGGAGCCTCTTGGATGAAAATGTCCCAAATTTTTGCTGGTCATCGGTTATGCTTCCTGGCAATTACGGAGGTGTAGACAAGTAGAATTGGAGGATCTCAGGTCAAAAAGAGGCGCTCCAAATTCTATTTCCTTTTATACTTTTTATTTATTTATTTAAGAGGGGACTGCCGTTTTGCCCCTTTGCAATACATTTTTGGCGTTTTTAAACTTAGGGGAAAAAGGGGGAACATTGTGGGGCCTGGTCCATGCCTATTTATTTATCTTTTATTATGTTATAGCAAGTTTTTCTGGCGTGGTTTGCTTCTGACTGAACCCAGTTGCCGAAAAGAACCTCTGAAGATGAATTCTTATTTGGGTTAAGAACTTTTCTCAACAGTTTCTCCCATAATTTTTCTTGGATCACCAGAAAACACCGCAGAAAATCTGATGTTTGGTTTTGCTGTAAAGAAAAATTTTACACTTCCTTTGGATTACTCTTGACTCAGCAATCTGAGGCTTTGCTTTCTTCCCATTTTTCAGATTTCCTCCTTTTCTTTTCTTTACTTTTTTTCTTTTTCTTTTCTTTTCTCTCTCTCTTTTTTTTTTTTTTTTTTTTTTGCCCTCCCCTATTTATTCTGTGTGTCAGCAGGAACAAAGTTCACTGTCAGTTTCACAACACTTTTTTGTTTTTTCTTTATCCTAAGGCTGAGAAAGACTCAGCCTAGGAAACATGTCAGGTGGACCTTCATGTTTCTGTCAAAGCAGATTAAGAGTGATACAGGTTTTGTCTGTTGCTAATACTCCTGTGAAGGGCTTCTCAAAAGAGTAATATTAAGACAGAGCACAAAGCATTGACAGAAATCTTATTATTTTTTTTCTTCTGCTGCTATATTGTGAATATGAATATTGAATTGTAGAATCATTGTCAAGACTCTCATCCCTCTGCACCTTAAACTATTAAAATTATATGGAGTTACATTCAGCGATGGGCGAACCGGTAGCGGTGATTGGGCGAACTGGTAGCGGTGGCGGCGGGAGGCTCCGCCCATCCTCCCGGACACTTCTGTGCATGCGCAGAAGTGTTGCAAGTGCGGAAGCACCCACGAGCGAACCAGTAGTAACTGGTTTTGAGACCCGCCCCTGGTTACATTGTATAATATTTAAAGAGTGCATATTAAATGGAATTTTCTTTCAGAAATGTATTATATGTAACTTCACGGTGCTCAGGATATTCACTCAGCCACACAGTCTTAAACTGTGGTCTCGACAGAAGTACTCTTAAATTCTACATGGAGCTTTATTAAGTTAGAGGGTGCCCTTAACTCACCTTGATTGACCTTGGAAAGTCTAAGGAGAGAGAAATTTGGAGAATGCACCACTAGCCCAGGAAATCCCAGGGCTGCAGGATAGACTGAGGCAAGAACAACTAATTCACAAGCAAGCAACAAAATTGATGTTTTTGTCAGGCAAACATGTCCACGTAGTCAATAGAAGCAAAACTCAACTCAAGGGAGAATCTTTACGTTTAATCTCAAAAGTCTTAGTTGTACACTGTAACCTACACTATCTCACTAAGTCATAATTTGTGTTGCCTGTGTTTGCTGAGTAAACTACATGTAGTTATACTATACATTATGCTAAGCCATAAATGTTGGTTTGTAAGCTAGGCTTATATAGCATCCAAAGCCACAGTTTTGTTTAACAAGCAGGATAAACCTCACCCAGAAATCTAGTTATTTCAGTAAAGCACAGGTGTTGTAATCATGAATAAGTAAATTGTGCTTTCATAACTTCTGGGTGGTAGCTGTGAACTCAACCTATGCTGGTTTATAAAGAGTCACTATGCATTAGTGCATTATAAAACTGGTTTATCAAAATAAGAACTAGCTTAACCCTTCAGTTTTTGCACTTTTCTCTCTCTTCTGAAGTGTTCACTTCTGTTTTGGTTGACCACAACTTGCCATTCTCCAAACCCAAGAAATTAAAAATGCCTAACTCAGTTTTCTTTGAAAGCATCATGTTTAAACCATGGGTTGTGAAGGTAAAAAGATCTTTCAATAAACAGTAGTCAAGATTACTGTTTTTATTAGCGTAAATAAACAGAAATAGGAAAACAATCATTTTTTTAAAAAATGCCTCCGTTTCTACCTGGGAATGGAGATTGTGTCCTTCATGAAAAAGTATTTCATACGTTAACATGCTGAATTGGCCTCTTGAAAATGCCATTTTTCTTCTACTCACCTAGGCAAAAGCAAGCATGATTTGAAATGTTCACAGGTTCAGAGCCGAAAATAGCACATGAGTGACATTGGTCATGAAATTTTTGTTGTTATGCTGTCTTTTGTGTTCCATAAGCAATGCAGTTGCTGGTCTAAACTTCTTCGTATACTGAAACCAGTGACAATCTAACTAGATTTCTTTTGGAAAAGTCATCTATTGATACAACTGATAGCAATAGTAATACACAAAGCTCTACTACGGTACCCTGATTGAATCCTGTGAGAATAACCCAGCTCACAGGTATCAGCAGAGGCATCTCTTGTGTTATTGGTGCAAAGTTTCGAGGAGCTCTTCTTTCAAGTTACTTTGGCATAGTTTATAGGAGAATTAATTGGTGAGATGTACATGTAAAACAACCTGAGGGAAGTTTGAATGATTTTTCCCCCTGCTGCTTGGCAAAAGAGCAGCAGCTATTACATTTAATTTTTTTACTGTTCCACTGATGTGCTACAGATTTGAGTTTGATGTTTTGTTAGCTTTTTCTCTGCCTTTTTCTTGTGCAAACCAGGGGTGAAATGCTCTCGGTTCGGACCAGATCACCCAATCCGGTGGCAATAGTGGCGGGTGGTTCGGAGAACTGGCAGCAAAAATCCCTACCTCCCCCCCCCCCATGCCCAGCTGAGCCGCGCGATCATCAGAGGCTTTTTTTTTTTACTTTTAAAAGCATTTTTTCTTCAGCCAAAAAAATGCTTTTAAAAGTAAAAAAAAAGCTTCTGATGATCACGTGCTCAGCTGGGATCATCAGAGCCTTTTAAAAGCATTTTTTTACAACCTCTTCAGCCGAAGAGGCTGAAGGCTTTTTTTAAAAAGTTGGCCACGCCCATCCAGTCACATTACTGGTAGCAGGAGATAGGAGGTAAAGAAGTTGAAAGTGGGAGAAAAATGGACCTAAAAGTATACAGTATTATTAAATAAATATTAAAATAAATAAACAAAAATATAAATTTGGGAGGTGTTGGTTAATCTATATGCTACTAAAATTCTCATTGTGTTAATCTGTTTGTGTGTTGTACTCTGACTTTAGCTCAAACAGTATGTGTAAACTCTATGTGTAAGGTAAGCACAGTGAATCTGCCATTTATGGCAATGCAGTTAGATCCCTACATTATTAGAATTTAATCAGAACTTTAATCAGATACTACAGCTATCTATGGAGATTCTCAGTCATCCAGGTCATGGTTATCCCGAAGAGGCTTTTTCAAACGGCAACTGGACTTTGGTTTTCTTGAAGATATTTTGCTTTTCATCCAAGAAGCTTCTTCAGTTCTGAAGAAACAACCTATATGAGAAGTAAAACATCTTCAAGGAAAAACAAAGTCCAGAACCCTTTTGAAAATGCACCTTTGGGATTATACTACAACCATTTTTGAATCGAGGTACCAAAAATCTACTAGGTTAAAGAATGTGTTAAAAATCTGGGACGCATTACTCCTGTGGAATTGAAATTTCCACGTCCGTGCTAGTTTTATTTGCAAAGTAATGGCCATTGCAGCATCCCAGTAGTCACACAATTAGGATTTCTGGTGCTCCTTGCCAGCTTTCCACAAGCAAAGTCAATGGGGAAGCCAGCAGGAGGTTGGAAGTCATTCCCACTTGCACTGCTTTTTTGGCCACACATGGTCATTCTGTATAGCTGTTTAGCTAAGTAAATATTAACTTACTATTGAAGTTTGTTTGCTACTACAATTATTTTTTCTATTTATGATATATACGCTTCTTAGATTACCACAGGACCATCCAGGATTGGGATGTATGTATGTATGTATGTATGTATGTATGTATGTATGTATGTGTATTGTGGCTCAGAGGTTAATACAACTGCCTAACATGCAGGCAGCCCAAGTTCGAATCCAAGTAAGGGAATGTATAGCTGATGAGAACTAAATTGCTTGAAATAGATCTATACTAGTCTCTCTTTATTTATTTATCAGTGATGTGATGTGTGTGTGTATCCTGTTTCCTTGAAAATAATACATCCCCTGATAATAAGCCCAATTGGGCTTTTGAGCGCATGTGCTAAAATAAGCCTCCCCCTGAAAATATTTAGACGTAGAGTTGGAAATCAGGTAAGACGGCAAGAGAAGCCCCATCTTGCTCCACATGCCCCAAAATAATAAGACCTCCCCGAAAACAAAGCCAAGCACTTATTTCAGGGTTCAAAAAAATATGACAGGGTCTTATTTTCAGGAAAATATATATATATAGTCAGTGTAAAATGTAATGTTCATTCTAGTCAGATCAAACTACACTACCTTTCTCTCAAAGGATGACCCAATGGGTTACAGGGTTGCCAGGTTTAAAATAAAAGCTTGTAGAACATTTGTAATGTTTAGTTAATTGAATCACTTGAATCACACAGAGTCACGGCAGGCTGGCTCCTTATTTATAATCAACTATTGGGAATCATACTAGGAGATTTTGGTATGTTTAATTACACAAAGCTCTACTGCGGTACCCTGATTGAATCCTGTGAAAATAACCCAACTCACAGGTATCAGCAGAGGCATCTATTATGTTATTGGCACAAAGTTTTGAAGAGTTCTTCTTTCAAGTTACTTTGGTATAGTTTATAGGAGAATTAATTGGTGGGATGTACATATAAAACAACCTGGGAGAAGTTTGAATTATTTCTTTTCCGCTGCTGCTTGGCAAAAGAGCAGCAGCTATTACATTTTTATTTTTTTTACTGTTCCACTGATGTTTACTTTCCACGTAAGAACGTGGATGATTATGAGTTCCGAAGCTTAATTTTTTATTCTCAATTTATTGGATGGGTGATTCCAGAGATAAGCCATGTTGCAGCAGCAGTGCAAATGCAGCGTTTCAGCACCACACAGGAGAGGATTATAAAGGTTGTGTCACAAGGTTGCAAAAGCTTTTTGGCATTTTCTGCAAATATGTGACAACGTTTACTATGTAAACCTTTCTTGGCAGTTGCCGTAGACAAATACTGCTCCGGGCATCCATCTTCTCTTCCCTACAAAACGTTCTTGTGATTATGTAATAAAGGGAGAATTTCACAACTCCACTCCTGTGGTAATGGACCTCTAGTTCTTTTAATGAAAGAAATCAAACTATGATTGTACTCTGTAATCTGAATGAATCACTTCAATGTGATTTTTCTCTCTCTCTCACTCTTTGCTTGAGACCTCAAATATTTTCCTATATTGGATTTTTAAAAATATTATATGTTTGAAAAACAGTTGTTTTTCTCACAGGATGGCATGTATATGAATGAGGCTCTGGAACTAAGATCCACAATTTACACTAAACTAAAATGGTTTGGCTTAGTATGTTGAATGAACCCAACAATTACAGTTTGTAATCATAGTTGTGGCTTATTATTATGTTTGGAGTCATCTTATTTGACTTATTCTTTAAACCATGATTTGGTGCATTAGCTAAATGGGCCTGTATATGTGTACAAATTTTCTTTCAGATATGCTCTTACACTGTTCTCTGTTTCCTGGGTTCTTTTCTATCGTGATCCTCACATACAGTTACTACTGTACAGTTTAGCTGAGATTGATGTCAAGCAGACAAATTACGTGTGTCCTTCTGATGATTAAAGTGAGAATTTATGATTAAGTATATTGATAACTTTTTTTTATCAAAACGTGTTCTTCACATGCCAGCAAATAGCAAAACCACATTTTTAAATGAATATTTTTTTATTAAAAGAAGATTTTACAAATATTTTAAAAACTGCCGAAATTTTTAACTACAGAAGAAGAGTTAGACAAAGAAAAAAGTGGAGAGTAAGAAAAAAGCAAGAAAAAAAAGATATCTAAACAAGGAATTTCCCTCTCTTGCAGCAGTAACAAACAGCAATTTTCGCTACATTTTTGCTACGTACAGCAAAATCTCTACATAGTCTCTCCATATTGCATATCATCGTTCTCTTCTTCCCATAAACATTTCTTTTTAATCTAGAAATCAGCAGTTCGTTTTTATCCATTCTCAGCAAAAAGGTACTGTATTTTGTGGACTAGAAGACGCACCTTAGTTTTTGGGGAGGAAAATAAGAAAAAAGCTGATTGGGGGTGGATTCGCCTCCCGGAATACCCCCAATCAGTTGTTCCCAGAGGTGAAATTTAGCAACAGGTTCGTTGGTTGTGAGCTCTGTGTCTTGCTTTTTTTTCTGCCTCTTAAATGGAGGTTTGAGAGGCTTTTTTAGCCTCTGAAACCTCCGCTTCAAAGGCTGGGCGGGGCTACATTCAGTGTATAAGACGCACCCAAATTTTCACCCTCTTTTAGGGGGAAAAGGATGCATCTTATACTCCTAAAAATACGATAGTTGTAGATCCTTCTTTTAAAACCGGGTCATCTTCTAAAAAGTTGCAATCTGTAAAATGTTTTGCTTCTTGAATATTTTTCAGAGAGAAGGAAGGATACATGCCTCTTTTTGGAAACTAAAACTAAATATGGAAAAACATCTCCTTGCAGGGAATAAGACTTTACTGTTTAATCACTTTTTAAATCTCTGTGATAGTAGTTTTTAAAGAGAGCTAAAGGTAGCAAAATTTAGTGTAACTTTTTGTGGCGGAGGTCAGCAATTTCCATGTCAGCCATGTCCACCAAAGAAACTTATTTCCTAATAACCAGGTGAGACTCCCATGTTAGCTGAGCTACAGGTAGTCTTCTGTTTAAAAACAACATACCATAAATTCATAGGAAGCCCAAATATCCAAAGAAGAATGGTTACACCTTCAAGAAAATAGTATAGCCATTTAATGAAGATTATTGGATTCACAGTTGGTGTTTTTTTTAGCTTTATGCTGCTCAGGCATTGGTAAATTATGAGAGAGGGATAAAGTTATCCTAAAATCTGCCCAAATGGGACAGGAGAAGGGTCACCTCTAAATACTCTGTTTGGCCTTCCTGGAAATATTTTTCCAAAGCACTTTAAGATCAAGTCTCAATTCAACTCAAGCTCAACTCCTGTGACTTTAAGGTTACTATCAATGTATATGTAACCATACATGTAATTTTCTTGGCACAGAGCAGAAAAGAGGAATGATTCAGTGCAGAGGATAACTATTTTAACAGCAGCTAATTGAGGTAAACTTTCATATAAACTAACTTAGTTTTAGTTTTGTCCTAATTCCTTCCACTATGCCCCCCGCCCCAGGTCGTGTTCTCCTGATCTGTTTTCTCTTGGTGGCTAACAAAATAAAAATGTGTCCTGCAGATAACTAGAATTACACTAAACACAAATATCATTTTAAACACTTAACAGTCCTATGAGTGAAATAAGTGGGAAGGGAAGTGTTCAAAGCTACAACAGAATGGGACACATAGTTAAAGTCCCTCTGCACCTTGTCATACATTCCAGCCTAAATTATCTTGTCCCGGGCACATATACCTGCTTCTGCTTTCAACATCAGTTGGTGTAATTATTGCATAATTTGCATTGCACCAAGATTTGAGATCAGGTGATTAGCACTTTTAAAAGACATTCTGGTTCTGGCTTTCTTATTTTCTGCATGGGAAAGGCAAGGACAGCTGTTCAGAACTGGGTGTATCTAAGATCAATGAAAACACATTCAGTGGGTGGAGCGTCTTTTGATCTGGATCAGTACAAATGGTTTTCCAATCAATGGATTTTATCATATATCCCCCCCCCCAACACCCACACACATCTCCAACTTGTAAAAATACTCGCTTGACTGCTTTAACTAGTGGCTTAAAGAGGAGCGCATGCTTGCAGAATCTGTTTCTTTCTTGGGGAATTCTCTGCAATAAGTTGACAATTCAATTGCTGTTTTTTCCATCTTCAACAGATTGGTTGGGATCTGCTTGGGATGAAACATGTATGTATCTTTACCCCAGGATCTCTTTATAGGCAAACTTTCTCAGCCTTGGGCCCTCTATATAAAGAAATACCGTGTTTCCCCGAAAATAAGACCCTATCTTATATTTTTTTTGAACCCTGACATAAGCGCTTGGCCTTATTGCCATGTGCTCAAAAACCCAATTGGGCTTATTATCAGGGGATGTCTTATTTTGGGGAAAACAGGGTACTAACTCCCAGAATTCTCAGTAACAGCTTTACCAACAGTCTGGGAAATCCGCACATCTGGATAGTTCCAAGTCTGGGAAGACTGGCATAAGACTCATAATAGAGAAGATTGACTGTATCAACCAATCTATTGAGATCTCAGCACTTTCAATCAGCTAATCAGTTGTGTGCAGTTTCGGAAATACATGGAAATAAACACTTTGAAGTTGGTTGAATTTAATTCTAAGTGGGCATGCACAGGCTTGTACTTTTAAGGCCCCTTCTTAGCTTCTTATGATTCTTTATTTGCTCAAAAGAAAAGAATATGTGTGCATAGGATTTTTAATTCAGAGTCGGCTCATAGAAGATAGTAGTTGTGATCCAGTTAAGTTAGGTACTGTCAAATTTTTACCTTCTCTCTCTTTTTCCACCTCTCACAATGCTTTCTCTGAAAACCTATGGAGAAAATATTCCTTGCTTTTTAAATTAAACATATAACATTGCACAGTGGATTTTTTAAAATGTTGGTTAAACTGAAAAGTTGGGCGGATAACAATTCCTGATAAAGTAAATGGCAAATCCCTTCCATAGTTAAGAAAACTTTATGAATCCAGCATAACTCAAGAGTGTTTTTACCAGTTTCTAAACTCTGTATTTGTTTTCTTCTGCCTAAAAATGAAGCTTGGGATGAAGTATTCAGCCCAGAATAGAAGATATAGTTGCACATATCAGTTGAATTTAGTTGATAGTGATTTCCATTTATTTGGATAGTTGTAAATCACAGTTAGTGCATGCAAGAAAATATGGCAGCATGGAATGATTCTGTTTTCCATCATACTCTGTTCAATTCCCCTCTTCATTCATTTTTTCCTACTTTTCCCTGACAGTTCCTGAACTATTACCTAAGCATCTTGAAGTAGTTGAGCAGGTTCAGTCTTCATTGGATTAGCCTGCCTTTGCTGGTTGCCTTTTATTTGTGAAGTTTGCTTTAAGATTTCATTTGCTTTTGTATAAATCTTGGTTTCCCTTGAGGATCCCTATACCTCTTTGGCATATTGATGGAGCTATTTTGGCCATACAATTCAAGGAATTTTCCTCCATATGAGAAGGAATAAGAAAGTGCTTGATGGCCAAGAACGCAGGCTTTGATCCATCTTATGCAAGCTTTTTAAAAAAAACTTGTTCTCCTTTTATTGTGTCTGTTGCTGTGGATCAAACCTGTATGATTGACTAGGACATATTTCTCTCCAATGAGCAGAAGATTCCTATGCTTTATTTGTTCACTCCTAATGTCAGAAAATCTTAACTATCTTGAAAATAAAACCAGTGGGGAGCAATAATTACAAAGGAAGGGGGTAATAATTAGAAGTAAGCAGACACGGAGTGAACAGATCAAGGCCATAACTCTTTTAAAGTCTTGGTTTTAAAAGTTAGGGTCCCATTCTTTTGAAGTACCCTGCCCCAAGTAATTCAGGCCAATTAAGGGTAGTGCCTCTACTTGTGATTTAAGCTCAGTAGTCTTTAATATTGAGGCTTAGTTGGTAGATTATATAGACTGTGAATTATTTCAGATCTCATGGTTTTGGCATTTCTAGAATGGTAAGTGTTGGAAAATCTGATTCAAGACAGTCAAAACCTCCTGTGTGAAGGAAGGTTTATTTTCATCATCATCACCCCCACATGGGCCCAAAAAATGATCAACCAGGAAGACATGTTCACTGTGCCATAGACAAAAGGCAAAGGCAGCCATTTTTAGAAGTTCCTGGAAAATTCGTAAATGGAAATAATGATCCTGCGTATAGATCTGAGGTAACCTCCAGCCAAAAACTCTCTGCAGTGTTTTTATGGACAGGCAAAAAACCAGAACTGGTTTAAATCTGAGGGTTCAGGTTAAATTTCCTTATTCAAACAAAAATAGTATTCTAGGCAAATCAGAATTCTATGCTAAAATCTCCAGAATTCTTTAGTATTTCAGATTTTAAATGCCCAGATGAAAGGTTCACAATTCAAAGGGAGGGAGGGAGGGGCAGGCACTCAAGATTACTTATTTTTTTACCCCTCTTGAGTAAAAAAGTCAGTAATTTGTCCAGACAGCCAGAAAAACATCCTTATTTTTCCTCAATAGGCCCTGCACGTCCTTGTAGCATCTACAGGTAGTTTTTGCGTAACATCCATTCATTCAACGATCAGTTATGATGGTGCTGAACAAAGGGACTTATGATCAGTCCTTGAAGTTCCAGCTATTGTAGTGTCTCTACAGTCATGTAAATAAAACTCGGGCCCAGTCACATTTGTGCCTGCCTTTTGGTTGCCCTCCTAGCAGTAGTGGGTTGCTCCCAGTTCGGTCTGGTTCTTGCAAACCAATAGTAAAAGTGGCGGGAGGATGGACGATGGGCAGGAGGATGGACGATCTACACATGCGCAGAAGCGCACGCGCACTCCTGTTGCAAACCAATAGTAAAGGTAAGTAGAACCCACCCCTGCCTCCTAGCCATGGCTATCAGCTGCCCCACTGCATGGCCATGCTCACTATCATGACATCTGCCAAACCATGTACTGTTACTGAACCAGACGGGCCCTTCGTTGGCACTTCCATCTTTTGCGTTGGTGCAACCAGGGCCTATCTTCATGGGTCAGCCTTCTTTCACAGATGAATGTCCTGAATGTTGTCTGAACTAAAAGCCCTGACTGATTCATAAATGGATACTCTAGGCAGCACACACCACACAGCACACGCTATACTGGTTCAGATGAAAGTGGTGCAAAAGAAAGCTCTGGCAGATACATAGTGGCACATGGTGTGCTGGGCATGGTGGCAGTAGACAGGGCTGGGAGGGGGAAACAGCTGGCAGCAACAGGTAGTCATACAGCTAAAAGGACAGAGATGGGTGAGGGACTCCAAAAGGAGGCAGTTCCTTACCTTAAAGAGGCTCGGTGCTGAGAGGGACCAAGCTGGGAATGGCTTGGATTGGGATGGATAATCACGTAATGACCAATGGGAATCAGTTAACAGCAGCAGTGGGAAGTGCTGGGATTGCTGTGGTATCACTAAGCAATTCAGTCACATGAAGTTGTCCTATCTCCATTGCTTAGCAACAGAAATTCCAGTCCCAATTACTGTTGTTAGGATTGAAGACTGCTGTATAGGTAGTTCTCGACTTACAATAGTCCATTTAGTGACCGTTCAAAGTTACGACGACTCTGGAAAAAAACTTATGACCATTTTTCACACTTAGGACCGTTGCAGCATCCCTGTGGTCACGTGATCAAAATTTGGATGCTTGGCAACTGACTCGTATTTACAACAGTTGCGGTGTCCCGGAGTCGTGGGATTCCATTTTGTGACCTTTTGACAAGCAAAGACAATGGGGAAGCCAGATGTTACTAACTTAACGACTGCAATGATTCACTTAACAAATGGGGCGAGAAAGGTTGAAAAATGGGGCAAAACTCACTCAACAAATGTCTCACTTCACTACATAAATTTTGGGCTCAATTCTGGTCGTACGTCAAGAATTACCTGTATTGCTCCAGCTGTTGACATAATTTTACAATAAGCCTGTCAGGGTTCCAAGTAACATACCCATAGCAAACAAAACTCTGAGGCAGGCAATTTCCTCAAAGAATAGGTCTATTGAATATGTCATATTGGCACAGGCTAGTGAAAACCAACTGATTCTTCCCGCAGTTTTCACCTAATTAAAAGTAAAAGTTTGTCCTTTCTCAAAGCAGTCAGTCACATGGTCCAATCAGGATACTGTCCAGTTGCTAAGTGACTGCAGTCCCCTCCTCCTGAGCACTTGCAGGAATGTCCTTGGTTCCCAAAAGAAAATATATTATTTTGACTACAACACCCCAACTATCTCCATTCCCCCCCTTCCTATCCCTCTCCTTCAATGTGTCAGCCCTGAAGTCTCAAAATGGCCTCAGTCAGGCCAGCTTCAGAGTTGACAAAGTCTTGATAGTGAATGGTGTCCATTTACCACAGTTTGGATAGCAGGCTTTCTCTAATGAAAATGGCCTGTTTGTTTAGAATGTGGTCAGTGTAATGAGAAGAATGAATGATCAAAAGCATCATTCTATCTATCAGTATCGTCCCTCTGCAGCTGAAAACTGCAGAACAGCCTGGACCTTATATCAACGTAGCACGTTTAAAGTTCACATCCCTTTTGAGGCCAAAGACAGCTTTTCAATTGATTTCTGTAAGGTCAGGCTGCAGTTAGTGTACTGCAAAAGGCAAGGCATGGTGTCTATAGTATTGCAAGCCATGAACTTCAGTCCAGATATCCTTATCTTTGGTGCCCTGGTGTTTACTCTGTATGGAATATAACTGCCTCCTTTTGTGCGAAAGCCTCGAAGCAGAGAAGTAATTGCATTTGTTTTTAATGCCCAAAACTTAATTGCTTTTAGAAGAACAGGGAGTTGATTTTAAAAAAAGGTAATTATTCTACTGTTTGTTTTTAAAAGCAATCCTTTATAAATTAGTTTTCAATTCTGTTATCTCATAAATGGCTGTTGTTTTTTGAGCTGGATAAAAAATATATCTTATCTTTACCTTTGGTTTCTTGTTTACAAATGATATTCAGCAAACAGTGATCTTCTGAATACTGATTGTCCTCCCTTTCTTGTGATGGTTTAAATACTGATATATATATATGTTGACATATCTGTCGCATTTAAACTTTATAGAATTAAAGTATACTTTTATAACTAAGGCAGCATAAATATAAAATGCGTGGTCAAATCTGGTGATGATTATTGTCTTTTCAAATCATTTCAACCAACTCCGCAATAATGATTTTTACAAAAGAACAATAATTTTTTAAAAGAAATGAAGCACATGTGCTTCATTTTACTGTCTGTATAAATGGAAGAACTGGCTTAAGGCTAAGAGTCTAATTTATGGATTGTAAAATGCCTGGCTTAAATCTCTCATCTATGTCAAAATTGCAATGAGCTGTGTTGGTTAATAATGGGGATCTATAACTGATTTATCCTACAAGGACTCTAGGTAGCTAAAATATAAGAAATACTTTAGATATTTGAATATGTTGTAGAAAATTATAATAGTAATAGCTACTTTAGTAGGACCTATGATACAAATTAGTATCATATAATTATGATATATGATATGTAATCTTTTCTTATTGTTAAAGAAAATAAACAAACATATACCCTGAAAAATATGAAACTTTAAATAATGCTAAATGCTAATACAATAACAAATAATTTATATGACACCACATTAATTTCAGTTTTTCCATGGAAATAAAGGGCAGATCTTAATTTCAAAATTATTAACAGTGTAATGGACATATCTGCTCAGAAATTAGCTTTATTTTTTTCTTGTGGGATTGCAGATTAATTACTCTATTTACTTTAAATGTAACAGGGAAACTTGCAATGTATTTTGACTTTATTGTAGCAATAATACTCCCAAGTGATACTTCGTTAAAATTGTAAACATTGTATTGGTTCCCAAAGTATGAATTGCTTAGACAGATGTGTTTGTACAGGTAGTCCTCGATTTACGACCACAATTGAGCCCAACATTTACATCACTAAGTGAAACATTTGTTAAGTGAGTTTTGCCCCATTTTGCAACCTTTCTTGCCACAGTGGTTAAGTGAATCATTGCAATTGTTAAGTTAGCAACATGGTTGTTAAGTGAATCTGACTTCCCCATTGACTTTGCTTGTCAGAAGGTCGCAAAAGCTGATCACATGACCCCAAGGCATTGCAACCGCCATAAATATGAATCACTTGCCAAGCAGCTGAATTTTGATCATGTGATCATGAGGATGCTGCAATGGTCGTAAGTGTGGAATATGGTCATAAGTTATTATTTTCAGTGCCATTGTAACTTTGAATGGTCATTAAATAAACTGCTATAATCTAAGGACTACCTATATTTGATCACTTACAGCAGGGATTTCCAAACTTGGCAATTTTAAGACTTGGGTGATTTCAACTCCCAGAATTCCTCAGTCAGGTGACTGGAGAAATCTGGGAGTTGAAGTCCACAAGTCTTGAAGTTATTAAAAATTTGGAGACCCCTGATGTACAGCATGGATTGGGAACCTATTGGTTGAAGGTAGGTTTCTTTTTTTTTTTCTTTCTAAATCCCCAAAACCTCCTCTTAATGTGCAACATACAATTTTGTGGGTTTTAGGATTAATTTAACGTGATTTGTCTTAGACTTTTAAAAATAGATTTCTTTAAAAAAAAAAAAAACCTCATGAGAAAAAAAGCAGGAAATCTTTTTCCTCAATAGTGAGATCTTCAGTTGTAAAGAAAAAAAAAGAAAAAAAAGAATAATATGTAGCTCTAACCAGGGAAGAAATACTTGCCCCAAGCATCTCCAAGAGATATTTAAATTGATCGTTTTAAGAACCAGTTTGGTCTACTAGTGGTTAAGACACCAGGCTAGAAAACCAGAGATCATGAGTCCAAATCTTGACTCAGCAATGACAGCTATTGTGTCAGTCACTCACTCTCTCTCAGGTCAACCCAACTCACAGAATTGTTGCTGTGGGAAAAATAGGAGGAGGAAGATATGTTGGGTATGTTCACCACGTGGGTTTCTTTGTAAAAATAATAAAGGCAGGATGCAAATAAATAAAAACTCTTAAAATAAAATCCGATGATATAAACCTGTTTTATATTTCTCAATAGTAACAAGACTTTACAACAATGAGCGACACCTTTGCACATCTCACGGAGCCTCTGGACTTGGGCCAGTCAGCAAAGAAGTTCTTCAATCTGAATCATTTGAAAGACGCCAGATATGGTATGTCGGCTATGGTCAAAAGGGCTTGTCCCATGCCTGAATTCACCTCTGCTTTCACAGTGCTTTCATCTGTTGATGGTTCTTGGTGGTCACTTCGGCTTTGTCCTTTAGAGACCCATAGCTCATTGGAAAACAGAAGCAAAAAAGTGTCAGATTTTAGGACTTCATCTCTAGCCAGAAAGTTGAAGTATGGAAGGGCTGGTTTTTAAGCATTATTGCCAGGGGTGGGCTTCAAAAATTTTAGCAAGGGGTTCTCTGCCTGGTTGCTGGGAGGGCATGGCCATGGTGGGTGTGGCCTAGTCAGCCTCCTGCACCATGGCGGAGGGGGCGTTTTTGCCCTCCCCAGGCTCCGGAGGCCGAACTCCCCGAGCCTCAGTGCGCGCCCTGCATTTACCTGCATCCAAAACAGGCTGCGTGGGGACTCCTGGGAGGGGAGGGGAGGGGTGGGCGGGGCCAGCCAGAAGTGGGATTTGGGGGTTCTCCAAACTGCACAGAATCTTAGCTAGAGGTTCTCCCGAACCCCTGCAAACCCCCAGCAGCTTGATTATTGCCCTTCAGAAGAAAACATATTGGATCAAAGATCTGAAACACTTTTTCTATTTTGGGTGAAAAGAAGTATGAAGAAATATTTCTCCTAACCATCCAAGTGGCTTTCATCAGGCAACCCAACCCCTTGGAGCTTCACAGATATATTTGCTACCAAACTCCATATGTATAGATGACACTTTCTCCCTGTTTATTACAGAAAGTCATAGCTTTTTCTTTATATTGCAGCTTCCCTACCTGATAGACTCTCAGTGGGGTGGGTCTCCAAGTTCCAGAATTATGAGTTGTTGGTCTAAAACAGGGGTTTCAAACTCAAGGCCCGTAGGCCAGATCCGGCCCACGGGGTAGTTAGATCTGGCCCGCGGGGCCACCCTGGAAACAGCAAAGGACCGGCCCATGGTGCCTCTGCCAGCCAAAATGGGCTCCCGAGCTCCATTTTCAGTTGCAATGTCGTCCTGCAACCCTCTGCCAGCAAAAACGGAGCTCAGAATTTTTATCAATGTATATTTGGATGGTGATTGTGCAAGTTAACATCTGGAGTGTACCCAAATGAGAAGACTGTTCTGTATTGTGTCTTTGGTTTTAACACAGAGAGATGCTCCATCTTTGATGTGAGACAAATGTTTGAAAATCTCAGCTTCTTTTTCTGAGTCTTCTTCTCATTTCATTCTTTCCTCCCCTCCCTTTTCCTTTCTTTCCCAGCACATTTACCATTTTCTATCAGAATCGTGCTCGAGGCTGCAATTCGCAACTGTGACGAGTTTCTTGTGAAGAAAAATGATGTTGAAAATATCCTCAACTGGAAAGTGATGCAGCACAAAAATATCGAAGTGCCATTTAAGCCTGCTCGGGTTATTCTGCAAGACTTTACGTGAGTTTTATATACATGCATATGCATATGCATATACATATACATATACATATACATATACATATACATATACATATACATATACATATACATATACATATACATACATACATACATACATATATATATATATATATATATATATATATATATATATATATAATTTTTAGTTGTTCCAAGTTTTTTCAGTTATCTTAACTTTGGTGGAGAACCTCTGGCAAAAATTTGAGCTTTGTAATATTTTGGGTTAAATATAGGTAGTCCTCAGCTTATGACCACAATTGAGCCCAACAGTTCTGTTGCTAAGCAAGACAGTTGTTACGTGCATCACTGCAGTTGTTAAGTTAGCAACACGGTTGTTAAGTGAATCTGACTTCCCCATTAAGTTTGTTTGTCAGAAGGTCACAAAAGGTGATCACATGACCCTGAAGCACGGCAACAGTCATAAATACATGTCTGTTGCCAAATATCCAGATTTTGATCATGTGACCATGGGAAACATGATCATAGGCATTGTAACTTTGAACAGTCACTAAGTGAATGGTTTTAATTTGAGGACTGCTTGTACTAGAAATTGCACTGGATTGAAAACTTATAAACAGACAGCATTAGTCTGTTTCTAGGAAAACCTTCTGTTCATACTCATGAATATCTCAAGCAAAATTCACCAAAAACACTGCCTTTTGACATTTTAGCAGACTATGAAACCAGATATTGTAGTTGTCTACTAAGAATCCGCATGCAACTAATTTATTTCCAGTTTGAGAACCCTCTAAAATACATAAAATTCAACCGTTTTCAGAATGATTATGTTAGTTAGGAATTACAAGATGTATTGAACCATAGTGGCGCAGTGGTTAGAATGCAGTACTGCAGGCTACTTCTGCTGACTGCTGGCTGCCTGCAGTTTGGCACTTCAATCCTGACCAGTTCAAGGTTGACTCAGCCTTCCATCCTTCCGAGGTCGATAAAATGAGGACCCAGATTGTTGGGGGCAATATATGCTGACTCTGTAAATTACTTAGAGAGGGCTGTAAAGCACTATGAAGCGGTATATAAGTCTAAGTGCTATTGTTATTTGTATCATGTTGGTACATGATACAAATAGCAAAACAATTCAATACAAATTGACTAAGTTTTTTTTCTCAATAGTGGCTATCCACTGCTAACATTGTGTCTCCTGATTTTAAGGAGTGCTCTTCCAAAAAAAGCAGTTACAGAAAATAACTTTCTTCCCCTTGAACCAATGGTCTTCAATACGTGGGATATAATTTTAAAATGAACCTACCTTGTAACATGGTGATATGATTTACTCCCATTAGTACCACCTTAAACCTGAAAAGCAAACTTGAGAATCCTCTGGTCATGTTTCCTCCTAGAAGGGAGAAACAACCTGTGACCTCATGTAGAGTCACAGCCTGGAGATCAGTGACAAGCAGAGGACAGAGTTCTGATGACTTTAGTCTTTGGCTTGGTGACCAAGGTTGAATTTGAGCAAACTTTACAAAAGCATCTTTACATTCAAGGCAATGTCAGTGATTGCACATTTCTGCAAATTATTAACGTCTGCTGTATTTTTTAACATCTCAATGATATATATATATATATATATATATCTCAATTTTCTTACTTCTTCGTAGGGTCTATGTGTGTTTTTCTTCTAGCCAGGTTTTCCCTACGTAGCCAAGGTTTTTTTGTAGCTCCAGCTCAGTAGAATCTCATCTACTCGGTTCTGGGCTTTTTTCCTTTCTAACACCTAGCAAGCTCTGACTGCTAGGTGGGAGACCTAAATAGATACTATGCCTTTACAGGGAGGAGGTGGGTGTGGCCTACTGACGACAGCTAACGAGCTAGAAATGGATCTATTTAGGTCTCCCACCTAGCAGTCAGAGCTTGCTAGGTGTTAGAAAGGAAAAAAGCCCAGAACCGAGTAGATGAGATTCTACTGAGCTGGAGCTACAAAAAAACCTTGGCTACGTAGGGAAAACCTGGCTAGAAGAAAAACACACATAGACCCTACGAAGAAGTAAGAAAATTGATACTATGCCTTTACAGGGAGGAGGTGGGTGTGGCCTACTGACGACAGCTAACGAGCTAGAAATGGATCTATTTAGGTCTCCCACCTAGCAGTCAGAGCTTGCTAGGTGTTAGAAAGGAAAAAAGCCCAGAACCGAGTAGATGAGATTCTACTGAGCTGGAGCTACAAAAAAACCTTGGCTACGTAGGGAAAACCTGGCTAGAAGAAAAACACACATAGACCCTACGAAGAAGTAAGAAAATTGATACCATGCCTTTACAGGGAGGAGGTGGGTGTGGCCTACTGACGACAGCTAACGAGCTAGAAATGGATCTATTTAGGTCTCCCACCTAGCAGTCAGAGCTTGCTAGGTGTTAGAAAGGAAAAAAGCCCAGAACCGAGTAGATGAGATTCTACTGAGCTGGAGCTACAAAAAAACCTTGGCTACGTAGGGAAAACCTGGCTAGAAGAAAAACACACATAGACCCTACGAAGAAGTAAGAAAATTGATACTATGCCTTTACAGGGAGGAGGTGGGTGTGGCCTACTGACGACAGCTAACGAGCTAGAAATGGATCTATTTAGGTCTCCCACCTAGCAGTCAGAGCTTGCTAGGTGTTAGAAAGGAAAAAAGCCCAGAACCGAGTAGATGAGATTCTACTGAGCTGGAGCTACAAAAAAACCTTGGCTACGTAGGGAAAACCTGGCTAGAAGAAAAACACACATAGACCCTACGAAGAAGTAAGAAAATTGATACTATGCCTTTACAGGGAGGAGGTGGGTGTAGCCTACTGACGACAGCTAACGAGCTAGAAATGGATCTATTTAGGTCTCCCACCTAGCAGTCAGAGCTTGCTAGGTGTTAGAAAGGAAAAAAGCCCAGAACCGAGTAGATGAGATTCTACTGAGCTGGAGCTACAAAAAAACCTTGGCTACGTAGGGAAAACCTGGCTAGAAGAAAAACACACATAGACCCTACGAAGAAGTAAGAAAATTGATACTATGCCTTTACAGGGAGGAGGTGGGTGTGGCCTACTGACGACAGCTAACGAGCTAGAAATGGATCTATTTAGGTCTCCCACCTAGCAGTCAGAGCTTGCTAGGTGTTAGAAAGGAAAAAAGCCCAGAACCGAGTAGATGAGATTCTACTGAGCTGGAGCTACAAAAAAACCTTGGCTACGTAGGGAAAACCTGGCTAGAAGAAAAACACACATAGACCCTACGAAGAAGTAAGAAAATTGATACTATGCCTTTACAGGGAGGAGGTGGGTGTGGCCTACTGACGACAGCTAACGAGCTAGAAATGGATCTATTTAGGTCTCCCACCTAGCAGTCAGAGCTTGCTAGGTGTTAGAAAGGAAAAAAGCCCAGAACCGAGTAGATGAGATTCTACTGAGCTGGAGCTACAAAAAAACCTTGGCTACGTAGGGAAAACCTGGCTAGAAGAAAAACACACATAGACCCTACGAAGAAGTAAGAAAATTGATACCATGCCTTTACAGGGAGGAGGTGGGTGTGGCCTACTGACGACAGCTAACGAGCTAGAAATGGATCTATTTAGGTCTCCCACCTAGCAGTCAGAGCTTGCTAGGTGTTAGAAAGGAAAAAAGCCCAGAACCGAGTAGATGAGATTCTACTGAGCTGGAGCTACAAAAAAACCTTGGCTACGTAGGGAAAACCTGGCTAGAAGAAAAACACACATAGACCCTACGAAGAAGTAAGAAAATTGATACTATGCCTTTACAGGGAGGAGGTGGGTGTGGCCTACTGACGACAGCTAACGAGCTAGAAATGGATCTATTTAGGTCTCCCACCTAGCAGTCAGAGCTTGCTAGGTGTTAGAAAGGAAAAAAGCCCAGAACCGAGTAGATGAGATTCTACTGAGCTGGAGCTACAAAAAAACCTTGGCTACGTAGGGAAAACCTGGCTAGAAGAAAAACACACATAGACCCTACGAAGAAGTAAGAAAATTGATACTATGCCTTTACAGGGAGGAGGTGGGTGTGGCCTACTGACGACAGCTAACGAGCTAGAAATGGATCTATTTAGGTCTCCCACCTAGCAGTCAGAGCTTGCTAGGTGTTAGAAAGGAAAAAAGCCCAGAACCGAGTAGATGAGATTCTACTGAGCTGGAGCTACAAAAAAACCTTGGCTACGTAGGGAAAACCTGGCTAGAAGAAAAACACACATAGACCCTACGAAGAAATAAGAAAATTGATACTATGCCTTTACAGGGAGGAGGTGGGTGTGGCCTACTGACGACAGCTAACGAGCTAGAAATGGATCTATTTAGGTCTCCCACCTAGCAGTCAGAGCTTGCTAGGTGTTAGAAAGGAAAAAAGCCCAGAACCGAGTAGATGAGATTCTACTGAGCTGGAGCTACAAAAAAACCTTGGCTACGTAGGGAAAACCTGGCTAGAAGAAAAACACACATAGACCCTACGAAGAAGTAAGAAAATTGATACTATGCCTTTACAGGGAGGAGGTGGGTGTGGCCTACTGACGACAGCTAACAAGCTAGAAATGGATCTATTTAGGTCTCCCACCTAGCAGTCAGAGCTTGCTAGGTGTTAGAAAGGAAAAAAGCCCAGAACCGAGTAGATGAGATTCTACTGAGCTGGAGCTACAAAAAAACCTTGGCTACGTAGGGAAAACCTGGCTAGAAGAAAAACACACATAGACCCTACGAAGAAGTAAGAAAATTGATACTATGCCTTTACAGGGAGGAGGTGGGTGTGGCCTACTGACGACAGCTAACGAGCTAGAAATGGATCTATTTAGGTCTCCCACCTAGCAGTCAGAGCTTGCTAGGTGTTAGAAAGGAAAAAAGCCCAGAACCGAGTAGATGAGATTCTACTGAGCTGGAGCTACAAAAAAACCTTGGCTACGTAGGGAAAACCTGGCTAGAAGAAAAACACACATAGACCCTACGAAGAAGTAAGAAAATTGATACTATGCCTTTACAGGGAGGAGGTGGGTGTGGCCTACTGACGACAGCTAACGAGCTAGAAATGGATCTATTTAGGTCTCCCACCTAGCAGTCAGAGCTTGCTAGGTGTTAGAAAGGAAAAAAGCCCAGAACCGAGTAGATGAGATTCTACTGAGCTGGAGCTACAAAAAAACCTTGGCTACGTAGGGAAAACCTGGCTAGAAGAAAAACACACATAGACCCTACGAAGAAGTAAGAAAATTGATACCATGCCTTTACAGGGAGGAGGTGGGTGTGGCCTACTGACGACAGCTAACGAGCTAGAAATGGATCTATTTAGGTCTCCCACCTAGCAGTCAGAGCTTGCTAGGTGTTAGAAAGGAAAAAAGCCCAGAACCGAGTAGATGAGATTCTACTGAGCTGGAGCTACAAAAAAACCTTGGCTACGTAGGGAAAACCTGGCTAGAAGAAAAACACACATAGACCCTACGAAGAAGTAAGAAAATTGATACTATGCCTTTACAGGGAGGAGGTGGGTGTGGCCTACTGACGACAGCTAACGAGCTAGAAATGGATCTATTTAGGTCTCCCACCTAGCAGTCAGAGCTTGCTAGGTGTTAGAAAGGAAAAAAGCCCAGAACCGAGTAGATGAGATTCTACTGAGCTGGAGCTACAAAAAAACCTTGGCTACGTAGGGAAAACCTGGCTAGAAGAAAAACACACATAGACCCTACGAAGAAGTAAGAAAATTGATACTATGCCTTTACAGGGAGGAGGTGGGTGTGGCCTACTGACGACAGCTAACGAGCTAGAAATGGATCTATTTAGGTCTCCCACCTAGCAGTCAGAGCTTGCTAGGTGTTAGAAAGGAAAAAAGCCCAGAACCGAGTAGATGAGATTCTACTGAGCTGGAGCTACAAAAAAACCTTGGCTACGTAGGGAAAACCTGGCTAGAAGAAAAACACACATAGACCCTACGAAGAAGTAAGAAAATTGATACCATGCCTTTACAGGGAGGAGGTGGGTGTGGCCTACTGACGACAGCTAACGAGCTAGAAATGGATCTATTTAGGTCTCCCACCTAGCAGTCAGAGCTTGCTAGGTGTTAGAAAGGAAAAAAGCCCAGAACCGAGTAGATGAGATTCTACTGAGCTGGAGCTACAAAAAAACCTTGGCTACGTAGGGAAAACCTGGCTAGAAGAAAAACACACATAGACCCTACGAAGAAGTAAGAAAATTGATACTATGCCTTTACAGGGAGGAGGTGGGTGTGGCCTACTGACGACAGCTAACGAGCTAGAAATGGATCTATTTAGGTCTCCCACCTAGCAGTCAGAGCTTGCTAGGTGTTAGAAAGGAAAAAAGCCCAGAACCGAGTAGATGAGATTCTACTGAGCTGGAGCTACAAAAAAACCTTGGCTACGTAGGGAAAACCTGGCTAGAAGAAAAACACACATAGACCCTACGAAGAAGTAAGAAAATTGATACTATGCCTTTACAGGGAGGAGGTGGGTGTGGCCTACTGACGACAGCTAACGAGCTAGAAATGGATCTATTTAGGTCTCCCACCTAGCAGTCAGAGCTTGCTAGGTGTTAGAAAGGAAAAAAGCCCAGAACCGAGTAGATGAGATTCTACTGAGCTGGAGCTACAAAAAAACCTTGGCTACGTAGGGAAAACCTGGCTAGAAGAAAAACACACATAGACCCTACGAAGAAGTAAGAAAATTGATACTATGCCTTTACAGGGAGGAGGTGGGTGTGGCCTACTGACGACAGCTAACGAGCTAGAAATGGATCTATTTAGGTCTCCCACCTAGCAGTCAGAGCTTGCTAGGTGTTAGAAAGGAAAAAAGCCCAGAACCGAGTAGATGAGATTCTACTGAGCTGGAGCTACAAAAAAACCTTGGCTACGTAGGGAAAACCTGGCTAGAAGAAAAACACACATAGACCCTACGAAGAAGTAAGAAAATTGATACTATGCCTTTACAGGGAGGAG
The DNA here is from genome assembly GCA_022577455.1 of Arizona elegans. Lineage (NCBI taxonomy): Eukaryota > Metazoa > Chordata > Lepidosauria > Squamata > Colubridae > Arizona > Arizona elegans. The sequence goes on along the minus strand of JAKOOJ010000008.1, from coordinate 10,952,466 downwards.
GTGGGTGTGGCCTACTGACGACAGCTAACAAGCTAGAAATGGATCTATTTAGGTCTCCCACCTAGCAGTCAGAGCTTGCTAGGTGTTAGAAAGGAAAAAAGCCCAGAACCGAGTAGATGAGATTCTACTGAGCTGGAGCTACAAAAAAACCTTGGCTACGTAGGGAAAACCTGGCTAGAAGAAAAACACACATAGACCCTACGAAGAAGTAAGAAAATTGATACTATGCCTTTACAGGGAGGAGGTGGGTGTGGCCTACTGACGACAGCTAACGAGCTAGAAATGGATCTATTTAGGTCTCCCACCTAGCAGTCAGAGCTTGCTAGGTGTTAGAAAGGAAAAAAGCCCAGAACCGAGTAGATGAGATTCTACTGAGCTGGAGCTACAAAAAAACCTTGGCTACGTAGGGAAAACCTGGCTAGAAGAAAAACACACATAGACCCTACGAAGAAGTAAGAAAATTGATACTATGCCTTTACAGGGAGGAGGTGGGTGTGGCCTACTGACGACAGCTAACGAGCTAGAAATGGATCTATTTAGGTCTCCCACCTAGCAGTCAGAGCTTGCTAGGTGTTAGAAAGGAAAAAAGCCCAGAACCGAGTAGATGAGATTCTACTGAGCTGGAGCTACAAAAAAACCTTGGCTACGTAGGGAAAACCTGGCTAGAAGAAAAACACACATAGACCCTACGAAGAAGTAAGAAAATTGATACTATGCCTTTACAGGGAGGAGGTGGGTGTGGCCTACTGACGACAGCTAACGAGCTAGAAATGGATCTATTTAGGTCTCCCACCTAGCAGTCAGAGCTTGCTAGGTGTTAGAAAGGAAAAAAGCCCAGAACCGAGTAGATGAGATTCTACTGAGCTGGAGCTACAAAAAAACCTTGGCTACATAGGGAAAACCTGGCTAGAAGAAAAACACACATAGACCCTACGAAGAAGTAAGAAAATTGATACTATGCCTTTACAGGGAGGAGGTGGGTGTGGCCTACTGACGACAGCTAACGAGCTAGAAATGGATCTATTTAGGTCTCCCACCTAGCAGTCAGAGCTTGCTAGGTGTTAGAAAGGAAAAAAGCCCAGAACCGAGTAGATGAGATTCTACTGAGCTGGAGCTACAAAAAAACCTTGGCTACGTAGGGAAAACCTGGCTAGAAGAAAAACACACATAGACCCTACGAAGAAGTAAGAAAATTGATACTATGCCTTTACAGGGAGGAGGTGGGTGTGGCCTACTGACGACAGCTAACAAGCTAGAAATGGATCTATTTAGGTCTCCCACCTAGCAGTCCGAGCTTGCTAGGTGTTAGAAAGGAAAAAAGCCCAGAACCGAGTAGATGAGATTCTACTGAGCTGGAGCTACAAAAAAACCTTGGCTACGTAGGGAAAACCTGGCTAGAAGAAAAACACACATAGACCCTACGAAGAAGTAAGAAAATTGATACTATGCCTTTACAGGGAGGAGGTGGGTGTGGCCTACTGACGACAGCTAACGAGCTAGAAATGGATCTATTTAGGTCTCCCACCTAGCAGTCAGAGCTTGCTAGGTGTTAGAAAGGAAAAAAGCCCAGAACCGAGTAGATGAGATTCTACTGAGCTGGAGCTACAAAAAAACCTTGGCTACGTAGGGAAAACCTGGCTAGAAGAAAAACACACATAGACCCTACGAAGAAGTAAGAAAATTGATACTATGCCTTTACAGGGAGGAGGTGGGTGTGGCCTACTGACGACAGCTAACGAGCTAGAAATGGATCTATTTAGGTCTCCCACCTAGCAGTCAGAGCTTGCTAGGTGTTAGAAAGGAAAAAAGCCCAGAACCGAGTAGATGAGATTCTACTGAGCTGGAGCTACAAAAAAACCTTGGCTACGTAGGGAAAACCTGGCTAGAAGAAAAACACACATAGACCCTACGAAGAAGTAAGAAAATTGATACTATGCCTTTACAGGGAGGAGGTGGGTGTGGCCTACTGACGACAGCTAACGAGCTAGAAATGGATCTATTTAGGTCTCCCACCTAGCAGTCAGAGCTTGCTAGGTGTTAGAAAGGAAAAAAGCCCAGAACCGAGTAGATGAGATTCTACTGAGCTGGAGCTACAAAAAAACCTTGGCTACATAGGGAAAACCTGGCTAGAAGAAAAACACACATAGACCCTACGAAGAAGTAAGAAAATTGATACTATGCCTTTACAGGGAGGAGGTGGGTGTGGCCTACTGACGACAGCTAACGAGCTAGAAATGGATCTATTTAGGTCTCCCACCTAGCAGTCAGAGCTTGCTAGGTGTTAGAAAGGAAAAAAGCCCAGAACCGAGTAGATGAGATTCTACTGAGCTGGAGCTACAAAAAAACCTTGGCTACGTAGGGAAAACCTGGCTAGAAGAAAAACACACATAGACCCTACGAAGAAGTAAGAAAATTGATACTATGCCTTTACAGGGAGGAGGTGGGTGTGGCCTACTGACGACAGCTAACGAGCTAGAAATGGATCTATTTAGGTCTCCCACCTAGCAGTCAGAGCTTGCTAGGTGTTAGAAAGGAAAAAAGCCCAGAACCGAGTAGATGAGATTCTACTGAGCTGGAGCTACAAAAAAAACCTTGGCTACGTAGGGAAAACCTGGCTAGAAGAAAAACACACATAGACCCTACGAAGAAGTAAGAAAATTGATACTATGCCTTTACAGGGAGGAGGTGGGTGTGGCCTACTGACGACAGCTAACGAGCTAGAAATGGATCTATTTAGGTCTCCCACCTAGCAGTCAGAGCTTGCTAGGTGTTAGAAAGGAAAAAAGCCCAGAACCGAGTAGATGAGATTCTACTGAGCTGGAGCTACAAAAAAACCTTGGCTACGTAGGGAAAACCTGGCTAGAAGAAAAACACACATAGACCCTACGAAGAAGTAAGAAAATTGATACTATGCCTTTACAGGGAGGAGGTGGGTGTGGCCTACTGACGACAGCTAACGAGCTAGAAATGGATCTATTTAGGTCTCCCACCTAGCAGTCAGAGCTTGCTAGGTGTTAGAAAGGAAAAAAGCCCAGAACCGAGTAGATGAGATTCTACTGAGCTGGAGCTACAAAAAAACCTTGGCTACATAGGGAAAACCTGGCTAGAAGAAAAACACACATAGACCCTACGAAGAAGTAAGAAAATTGATACTATGCCTTTACAGGGAGGAGGTGGGTGTGGCCTACTGACGACAGCTAACGAGCTAGAAATGGATCTATTTAGGTCTCCCACCTAGCAGTCAGAGCTTGCTAGGTGTTAGAAAGGAAAAAAGCCCAGAACCGAGTAGATGAGATTCTACTGAGCTGGAGCTACAAAAAAAACCTTGGCTACGTAGGGAAAACCTGGCTAGAAGAAAAACACACATAGACCCTACGAAGAAGTAAGAAAATTGATACTATGCCTTTACAGGGAGGAGGTGGGTGTGGCCTACTGACGACAGCTAACGAGCTAGAAATGGATCTATTTAGGTCTCCCACCTAGCAGTCAGAGCTTGCTAGGTGTTAGAAAGGAAAAAAGCCCAGAACCGAGTAGATGAGATTCTACTGAGCTGGAGCTACAAAAAAAACCTTGGCTACGTAGGGAAAACCTGGCTAGAAGAAAACACACATAGACCCTACGAAGAAGTAAGAAAATTGATACTATGCCTTTACAGGGAGGAGGTGGGTGTGGCCTACTGACGACAGCTAACGAGCTAGAAATGGATCTATTTAGGTCTCCCACCTAGCAGTCAGAGCTTGCTAGGTGTTAGAAAGGAAAAAAGCCCAGAACCGAGTAGATGAGATTCTACTGAGCTGGAGCTACAAAAAAACCTTGGCTACGTAGGGAAAACCTGGCTAGAAGAAAAACACACATAGACCCTACGAAGAAGTAAGAAAATTGATACTATGCCTTTACAGGGAGGAGGTGGGTGTGGCCTACTGACGACAGCTAACGAGCTAGAAATGGATCTATTTAGGTCTCCCACCTAGCAGTCAGAGCTTGCTAGGTGTTAGAAAGGAAAAAAGCCCAGAACCGAGTAGATGAGATTCTACTGAGCTGGAGCTACAAAAAAACCTTGGCTACGTAGGGAATACCTGGCTAGAAGAAAAACACACATAGACCCTACGAAGAAGTAAGAAAATTGATACTATGCCTTTACAGGGAGGAGGTGGGTGTGGCCTACTGACGACAGCTAACGAGCTAGAAATGGATCTATTTAGGTCTCCCACCTAGCAGTCAGAGCTTGCTAGGTGTTAGAAAGGAAAAAAGCCCAGAACCGAGTAGATGAGATTCTACTGAGCTGGAGCTACAAAAAAACCTTGGCTACGTAGGGAAAACCTGGCTAGAAGAAAAACACACATAGACCCTACGAAGAAGTAAGAAAATTGATACTATGCCTTTACAGGGAGGAGGTGGGTGTGGCCTACTGACGACAGCTAACGAGCTAGAAATGGATCTATTTAGGTCTCCCACCTAGCAGTCAGAGCTTGCTAGGTGTTAGAAAGGAAAAAAGCCCAGAACCGAGTAGATGAGATTCTACTGAGCTGGAGCTACAAAAAAACCTTGGCTACATAGGGAAAACCTGGCTAGAAGAAAAACACACATAGACCCTACGAAGAAGTAAGAAAATTGATACTATGCCTTTACAGGGAGGAGGTGGGTGTGGCCTACTGACGACAGCTAACGAGCTAGAAATGGATCTATTTAGGTCTCCCACCTAGCAGTCAGAGCTTGCTAGGTGTTAGAAAGGAAAAAAGCCCAGAACCGAGTAGATGAGATTCTACTGAGCTGGAGCTACAAAAAAAACCTTGGCTACGTAGGGAAAACCTGGCTAGAAGAAAAACACACATAGACCCTACGAAGAAGTAAGAAAATTGATACTATGCCTTTACAGGGAGGAGGTGGGTGTGGCCTACTGACGACAGCTAACGAGCTAGAAATGGATCTATTTAGGTCTCCCACCTAGCAGTCAGAGCTTGCTAGG